>CAWVQO010000053.1:0-1200000 GCA_963932275.1 Andrena praecox
CCGGGACTAGACTGGCCCGCCACCGACATGTCCGACGACTATAAAGTCGTCCCCACGACCCCGGGTCAATGTTGGCTCGCCGCCGACATGTCCGACGACTATAGGGTCGTCCCCACGACCCCCGGGCCAAAGTTGGACAGCCACCGACATTTCCGACGACTATAGGGTCGTCCCCACGACCCCGGGACTAGATTGGCCCGCCACAGTCTTGTCCGACGACTATAGGGTCGTCTTCACGACCACGGGCCAAAGTTGGCCAGCCGCCGACATTTCCGACGACTATAGGGTCGTCCTCACGACCACGGGCCAAATTTGGCCAGCTGCCGACTTGTCCGAACATTATAGGGTCGTCCCCACGACGCCGGGACTAGGTTGGCTCGCCGCCGACATTTCCGACGACTATAGGGTCGTCCTCACGACCACGGGCCAAATTTGGCCAGCTGCCGACTTGTCCGAACATTATAGGGTCGTCCCCACGACGCCGGGACTAGGTTGGCACGCGCCGACATTTCCGACGACTATAGGGTCGTCCCCACGACCACGGGCCATATTTGGCCAGCCACCGTCATGTCCGACGACTATCGGATCGTCCCCACGACCACGGGCCAAAGTTGGCCAGCCGGCCGACATGTCCGACGACTATAGGGTCGTCCCTACGACCCCGGGACTAGGTTGGCTCGCCACCGACATGTCTGACGACTATAGGGTCGTCCCCACGACCCCGGGACTAGATTGGCCCGCCACCGTCAAGTCCGACGACTATAGGGTTGTCCCCACGACCCCGGGCCAAAGTTGGCCAGCCGCCGACTTGTCCGACGACTATAGGGTCGTCCCCACGACCCCGGGACTAGATTGGCCCGCCACCGTTATGTCCGACGACTATAGGGTCGTCCCCACGACCACGGGCCAAAGTTGGCCAGCCGGCGACATGTCCGACGACTATAGGGTCGTCCCTACGACCCCGGGACTAGGTTGGCTCGCCACCGACATGTCTGACGACTATAGGGTCGTCCCCACGACCCCGGGACTAGATTGGCCCGCCACCGTCAAGTCCGACGACTATAGGGTTGTCCCCACGACCTCGGGCCAAAGTTGGACAGCCGCCGACTTGTCCGACGACTATAGGGTCGTCCCACGACCACGGGCCAAAGTTGGCCAGCGCCGACATGTCCGACGACTATAGGGTCGTCCCCACGACCCGGGACTAGACTGGCCCGCCACCGTCATGTCCGACGACTATAGGGTCATCCCCACGACCCCGGGTCTAGGTTGGCCCGCCGCCGACTTGTCCGACGACTATAGGGTCGTCCCCACGACCCCGGGACTAGATTGGCCCGCCACCGTTATGTCCGACGACTATAGGGTCGTCCCCACGACCACGGGCCAAAGTTGGCCAGCCGGCGACATGTCCGACGACTATATAGGGTCGTCCCTACGACCCCGGGACTAGGTTGGCTCGCCACCGACATGTCTGACGACTATAGGGTCGTCCCCACGACCCCGGGACTAGATTGGCCCGCCACCGTCAAGTCCGACGACTATAGGGTCGTCCCCACGACCCCGGGCCAAAGTTGGACAGCCGCCGACTTGTCCGACGACTATAGGGTCGTCCCCACGACCACGGGCCAATGTTGGCCAGCCGCCGGCTTGTCCGACGATTATAGGGTCGTCCCCACGACCCCGGGACTAGGTTGGCCCGCCGCCGACTTGTCCGACGACTATAGGGTCGTCCCCACGACCCCGGGCCAATGTTGGCCAGCCGCCGACATGTCCGACGACTATAGGGTCGTCCCCACGACCGCGGGACTAGATTGGCTCGCCGCCGACTTGTCCGACGACTGTAGGGTCGTCCCCACGACCACGGGACTAGATTGGCCCGCCACCGTCATTTCCGACGACTATAGGGTCGTCCCCACGACCACGGGCCAAAGTTGGCCAGCCGCCGACTTGTCCGACGACTATAGGGTCGTCCCCATGACCCGGGACTAGACTGGCCCGCCACCGTCATGTCCGACGACTATAGGGTCGTCCCCACGACCCCCGGACTAGGTTGGTACGCCGCCGACTTGTCCGACGGGTATAGGGTCCTCCCCACGACCACGGGCCAAAGTTGGCCAGCCGCCGACATGTCCGACGACTATAGGGTCGTCCCCACGAACCGGGACTAGACTGGCCCGCCACCGACATGTCCGACGACTATAGGGTCGTCCCCACGACCCCCGGACTAGGTTGGCCGGCCGCCGACTTGTCCGAAGACTATAGGGTCGTCCCCACGACCCCCCGACTAGGTGGGCTCGCTGCCGACTTGTCCGACGACTATAGGGTCGTCCCCACGACCCCGGGACTAGGTTGGCTCGCCACCGTCATGTCTGACGACTATAGGGTCGTCCCCACGACCACGGGCCAAAGTTGGCCAGCCGGCGACATGTCCGACGACTATAGGGTCGTCCCTACGACCCCGGGACTAGGTTGGCTCGCCACCGTCATGTCCGACGACTATAGGGTCGTCCCCACGACCCGGGACTAGATTGGCCCGCCACCGTCATGTCCGACGACTATAGGGTCATCCCCACGACCCCGGGTCTAGGTTGGCCCGCCGCCGACTTGTCCGACGACTATAGGGTCGTCCCCACGACCACGGGCCAAAGTTGGCCAGCCGCCGACATATCCGACTACTATAGGGTCGTCCCCACGACCCCGGGCCAATGTTGGCCAGCTGCCGACATGTCCGACGACTATAGGGTCGTCCCCACGACCCCGGGACTAGATTGGCCCGCCACCGTCAAGTCCGACGACTATAGGGTCGTCCCCACGACCCCGGGCCAAAGTTGGACAGCCGCCGACTTGTCCGACGACTATAGGGTCGTCCCCACGACCACGGGCCAATGTTGGCCAGCCGCCGGCTTGTCCGACGATTATAGGGTCGTCCCTACGACCCCGGGACTAGGTTGGCTCGCCACCGTCATGTCCGACGACTGTAGGGTCGTCCCCACGACCCGGGACTAGACTGGCCCGCCACCGTCATGTCCGACGACTATAGGGTCATCCCCACGACCCCGGGTCTAGGTTGGCCCGCCACCGTTATGTCCGACGACTATAGAGTCGTCCCCACGACCACGGGCCAATGTTGGCCAGCCGCCGGCTTGTCCGACGATTATAGGGTCGTCCCCACGACCCCGGGACTAGGTTGGCCCGCCGCCGACTTGTCCGACGACTATAGGGTCGTCCCCACGACCACGGGCCAAAGTTGGCCAGCCGCCGACATATCCGACTACTATAGGGTCGTCCCCACGACCCCGGGACTAGGTTGGCCCGCCGCCGACTTGTCCGACGACTATAGGGTCGTCCCCACGACCACGGGCCAAAGTTGGCCAGCCGCCGACATATCCGACTACTATAGGGTCGTCCCCACGACCCCGGGCCAATGTTGGCCAGCTGCCGACATGTCCGACGACTATAGGGTCGTCCCCACGACCCGGGACTAGAGTGGCCCGCCACCGTCATGTCCGACGACTATATGGTCGTCCCCACGACCACTGGCCAATGTTGGCCAGCCGCTGACTTGTCCGACGACTATAGGGTCGTCCCCACGACCGCGGGACTAGATTGGCTCGCCGCCGACTTGTCCGACGGCTGTAGGGTCGTCCCCACGACCACGGGACTAGATTGGCCCGCCACCGTCATTTCCGACGACTATAGGGTCGTCCCCACGACCACGGGCCAAAGTTGGCCAGCCGCCGACTTGTCCGACGACTATAGGGTCGTCCCCATGACCCGGGACTAGACTGGCCCGCCACCGTCATGTCCGACGACTATAGGGTCGTCCCCACGACCCCCGGACTAGGTTGGTACGCCGCCGACTTGTCGGACGGGTATAGGGTCCTCCCCACGACCACGGGCCAAAGTTGGCCAGCCGCCGACATGTCCGACGACTATAGGGTCGTCCCCACGACCCGGGACTAGACTGGCCCGCCACCGACATGTCCGACGACTATAAAGTCGTCCCCACGACCCCGGGTCAATGTTGGCTCGCCGCCGACATGTCCGACGACTATAGGGTCGTCCCCACGACCCCCGGGCCAAAGTTGGACAGCCACCGACATTTCCGACGACTATAGGGTCGTCCCCACGACCCCGGGACTAGATTGGCCCGCCACAGTCTTGTCCGACGACTATAGGGTCGTCTTCACGACCACGGGCCAAAGTTGGCCAGCCGCCGACATTTCCGACGACTATAGGGTCGTCCTCACGACCACGGGCCAAATTTGGCCAGCTGCCGACTTGTCCGAACATTATAGGGTCGTCCCCACGACGCCGGGACTAGGTTGGCTCGCCGCCGACATTTCCGACGACTATAGGGTCGTCCTCACGACCACGGGCCAAATTTGGCCAGCTGCCGACTTGTCCGAACATTATAGGGTCGTCCCCACGACGCCGGGACTAGGTTGGCTCGCCGCCGACATTTCCGACGACTATAGGGTCGTCCCCACGACCACGGGCCATATTTGGCCAGCCACCGTCATGTCCGACGACTATCGGATCGTCCCCACGACCACGGGCCAAAGTTGGCCAGCCGGCGACATGTCCGACGACTATAGGGTCGTCCCTACGACCCCGGGACTAGGTTGGCTCGCCACCGACATGTCTGACGACTATAGGGTCGTCCCCACGACCCCGGGACTAGATTGGCCCGCCACCGTCAAGTCCGACGACTATAGGGTTGTCCCCACGACCCCGGGCCAAAGTTGGCCAGCCGCCGACTTGTCCGACGACTATAGGGTCGTCCCCACGACCCCGGGACTAGATTGGCCCGCCACCGTTATGTCCGACGACTATAGGGTCGTCCCCACGACCACGGGCCAAAGTTGGCCAGCCGGCGACATGTCCGACGACTATAGGGTCGTCCCTACGACCCCGGGACTAGGTTGGCTCGCCACCGACATGTCTGACGACTATAGGGTCGTCCCCACGACCCCGGGACTAGATTGGCCCGCCACCGTCAAGTCCGACGACTATAGGGTTGTCCCCACGACCTCGGGCCAAAGTTGGACAGCCGCCGACTTGTCCGACGACTATAGGGTCGTCCCCACGACCACGGGCCAATGTTGGCCAGCCGCCGGCTTGTCCGACGATTATAGGGTCGTCCCCACGACCCCGGGACTAGGTTGGCCCGCCGCCGACTTGTCCGACGACTATAGGGTCGTCCCCACGACCACGGGCCAAAGTTGGCCAGCCGCCGACATATCCGACGACTATAGGGTCGTCCCCACGACCCCGGGCCAATGTTGGCCAGCCGCCGACATGTCCGACGACTATAGGGTCGTCCCCACGACCCGGGACTACAGTGGCCCGCCACCGTCATGTCCGACGACTATATGGTCGTCCCCACGACCACTGGCCAATGTTGGCCAGCCGCTGACTTGTCCGACGACTATAGGGTCGTCCCCATGACCCGGGGCTAGACTGGCCCGCCACCGTCATGTCCGACGACTATAGGGTCGTCCCCACGACCCCCGGACTAGGTTGGTACGCCGCCGACTTGTCCGACGGGTATAGGGTCCTCCCCACGACCCCGGGCCAAAGTTGGCAAGCCGCCGACATGTCCGACGACTATAGGGTCGTCCCCACGACCACGGGCCAAAGTTGGCCAGCCGCCGACATGTCCGACGACTATAGGGTCGTCCCCACGACCCGGGACTAGACTGGCCCGCCACCGTCATGTCCGACGACTATAGGGTCGTCCCCACGACCCCCGGACTAGGTTGGCCGGCCGCCGACTTGTCCGACGACTATAGGGTCGTCCCCACGACCCCCGGACTAGGTGGGCTCGCCGCCGACTTGTCCGACGACTATAGGGTCGTTCCCACGACCCCGGGCCAAAGTTGGCAAGCTGCCGACTTATCCGACGACTATAGGGTTGTCCCCACGACCCCGGGCCAAAGTTGGCCAGCCGCCGACATGTCCGACGACTTTAGAGTCGTCCCCACGACCCCCGGACTAGGTTGGTACGCCGCCGACTTGTCCGACGGGTATAGGGTCCTCCCCACGACCCCGGGCCAAAGTTGGCAAGCCGCCGACATGTCCGACGACTATAGGGTCGTCCCCACGACCACGGGCCAAAGTTGGCCAGCCGCCGATATGTCCGACGACTTTAGAGTCGTCCCCACGACCCGGGACTAGAGTGGCCCGCCACCGTCATGTCCGACGACTATATGGTCGTCCCCACGACCCGGGACTAGAGTGGCCCGCCACCGTCATGTCCGACGACTATATGGTCGTCCCCACGACCACGGGCCAAAGTTGGCCAGCCGGCGACATGTCCGACGACTATAGGGTCGTCCCCACGACCCGGGACTAGATTGGCTCGCCGCCGAATTGTCCGACGACTGTAGGGTCGTCCCCATGACCCCGGGACAAGATTGGCCCGCCACCGTCATTTCCGACGACTATAGAGTCGTCCCCACGACCACGGGCCAAAGTTGGCCAGCCGCCGACATATCCGACGACTATAGTGTCGTCCCCACGACCACGGGCCAATGTTGGCCAGCCGCTAACTTGTCCGACGACTATAGGGTCGTCCCCACGACCACGGGCCAAAGCTGGCCAGCCGCCGACATGTCCGACGACTATTGGATCGTCCCCACGACCACGGGCCAAAGTTGGCCAGCCGCCGACATGTCCGACGACTATAGGGTCGTCCCCACGACCCCGGGACTAGATTGGTCCGCCACCATCATGTCCGACGACTATAGGGTCGTCCACACGACCCCGGGCCAAAGTTGCCAAGCCGCCGAAATGTCCGACGACTGTGGGGTCGTCCCCACGACCCCGGGACTAGATTGGCCCGCCACCGTCAAGTCCGACGACCCCGGGCCAATGTTGGCTAGCCGCCGACATGTCCGACGACTATAGGGTCGTCCCCACGACCCCGGGCCAATGTTGGCAAGCCGCCGAAATGTCCGACGACTGTAGGGTCGTCCCCACGACCCCGTGCCAAAGATGTCCAGCCGCCGTCTTGTCCGACGACTATAGGGTCGTCCCCACGACCCCGGGACTAGATTGGCCCGCCACCGTCATGTCCAACGACTATAGGGTCGTCCCCACAACCACGGGCCAAAGTTGGCCAGCCGCCGACATGTCCGACGATTATTGGATCGTCCCCACGACCACGGGCCAAAGTTGGCCAGCCGCCGACATGTGCGACGACTATACGGTCGTCCCCACGACCCCGGGACTAGATTGGTCCGCCACCGTCATGTCCGACGACTATAGGGTCGTCCCCACGACCCCCGGACTAGGTTGGCCGGCCGCCGACTTGTCCGACGACTATAGGGTCGTCCCCACGACCCCCGGACTAGGTGGGCTCGCCGCCGACTTGTCCGACGACTATAGGGTCGTTCCCACGACCCCGGGCCAAAGTTGGCAAGCTGCCGACTTATCCGACGACTATAGGGTCGTCCCCACGACCCCGGGCCAAAGTTGGCCAGCCGCCGACATGTCCGACGACTTTAGAGTCGTCCCCACGACCCCCGGACTAGGTTGGTACGCCGCCGACTTGTCCGACGGGTATAGGGTCCTCCCCACGACCCCGGGCCAAAGTTGGCAAGCCGCCGACATGTCCGACGACTATAGGGTCGTCCCCACGACCACGGGCCAAAGTTGGCCAGCCGCCGACATGTCCGACGACTTTAGAGTCGTCCCCACGACCCGGGACTAGAGTGGCCAGCCACCGTCATGTCCGACGACTATATGGTCGTCCCCACGACCACGGGCCAAAGTTGGCCAGCCGGCGACATGTCCGACGACTATAGGGTCGTCCCCACGACCCGGGACTAGAGTGGCCCGCCACCGTCATGTCCGACGACTATATGGTCGTCCCCACGACCACGGGCCAAAGTTGGCCAGCCGGCGACATGTCCGACGACTATAGGGTCGTTCCCACGACCCGGGACTAGACTGGCCCGCCACCGTCATGTCCGACGACTATAGGGTCATCCCCACGACCCCGGGACTAGGTTGGCCCGCCGCCGACTTCTCCGACGACTATAGGGTCGTCCCCACGACCCCGGGACTAGTTTGGCCCGCCACCGTCATTTCCGACGACTATAGGGTCGTCCCCACGACTACGGGCCAAAGTTGGCCAGCCGCCGACATATCCGACGACTGTAGGGTCGTCCCCACGACCCCAGGCCAAAGTTGGCCAGCCGCTGATATGTCCGAAGACTATAGGGTCGTCCCCACGACCCCGGGAATAGATTGGCCCGCCACCGTCATTTCCGACGACTATAGGGTCGTCCCCACGACCACGGGCCAAAGCTGGCCAGCCGCCGACATATCCGACGACTATAGGGTCGTCCCCACGACCCCGGGCCAAAGTTGGCCAGCCGCCGACATGTCCGACGACTATAGAGTCGTCCCCACGACCCGGGACTAGAGTGGCCCGCCACCGTCATGTCCGACGACTATAGGGTCGTCCCCACGACCGCGGGACTAGATTGGCTCGCCGCCGACTTGTCCGACGACTGTAGGGTCGTCCCCATGACCCCGGGACTAGATTGGCCCGCCACCGTCATTTCCGACGACTATAGGGTCGTCCCCACGACCACGGGCCAAAGTTGGCCAGCCGCCGACATATCCGACGACTATAGTGTCGTCCCCACGACCACGGGCCAATGTTGGCCAGCCGCTAACTTGTCCGACGACTATAGGGTCGTCCCCACGACCACGGGCCAAAGCTGGCCAGCCGCCGACATGTCCGACGACTATTGGATCGTCCCCACGACCACGGGCCAAAGTTGGCCAGCCGCCGACATGTCCGACGACTATAGGGTCGTCCCCACGACCCCGGGACTAGATTGGCCCGCCACCGTCAAGTCCGACGACCCCGGGCCAATGTTGGCTAGCCGCCGACATGTCCGACGACTATAGGGTCGTCCCCACGACCCCGGGCCAAAGTTGGCCCGCCGCCGAAATGTCCGACGACTGTAGGGTCGTACCCACGACCCCGGGACTAGGCTGACAAGCCGCCAACATGTCCGACGACTATAGGGTCGTCCCCACGACCCCGGGACTAGATTGGTCCGCCACCGCCATGTCCGACGACTATAATGTCGTCCCCACGACCCCGGGCCAATGTTGGCCAATCGCCGACATATCCGACGACTATAGGGTCGTCCCCACGACCCCGGGCCAAAGTTGGCCAGCCGCCGACATGTCCGACGACTATAGAGTCGTCCCCACGACCCGGGACTAGAGTGGCCCGCCACCGTCATGTCCGACGACTATAGGGTCGTCCCCACGACCGCGGGACTAGATTGGCTCGCCGCCGACTTGTCCGACGACTGTAGGGTCGTCCCCATGACCCCGGGACTAGATTGGCCCGCCACCGTCATTTCCGACGACTATAGGGTCGTCCCCACGACCACGGGCCAAAGTTGGCCAGCCGCCGACATATCCGACGACTATAGTGTCGTCCCCACGACCACGGGCCAATGTTGGCCAGCCGCTAACTTGTCCGACGACTATAGGGTCGTCCCCACGACCACGGGCCAAAGCTGGCCAGCCGCCGACATGTCCGACGACTATTGGATCGTCCCCACGACCACGGGCCAAAGTTGGCCAGCCGCCGACATGTCCGACGACTATAGGGTCGTCCCCACGACCCCGGGACTAGATTGGTCCGCCACCATCATGTCCGACGACTATAAAGTCGTCCCCACGACCCCGGGTCAATGTTGGCTCGCCGCCGACATGTCCGACGACTATAGGGTCGTCCCCACGACCCCCGGGCCAAAGTTGGACAGCCACCGACATTTCCGACGACTATAGGGTCGTCCCCACGACCCCGGGACTAGATTGGCCCGCCACCGTCTTGTCCGACGACTATAGGGTCGTCTTCACGACCACGGGCCAAAGTTGGCCAGCCGCCGACATTTCCGACGACTATAGGGTCGTCCTCACGACCACGGGCCAAATTTGGCCAGCTGCCGACTTGTCCGAACATTATAGGGTCGTCCCCACGACGCCGGGACTAGGTTGGCTCGCCGCCGACATTTCCGACGACTATAGGGTCGTCCCCACGACCACGGGCCATATTTGGCCAGCCGCCGACTTGTTCGAGGACTATAGGGTCGTCCCCACGACCCCGGGTCTAGGTTGGCCAGCCGCCGACATGTCCGACGACTATAGAGTCGTCCCCACGACCACGGGCCAAAGTTGGCCAGCCGCCGACTTGTCCGACGACTATAGGGTCGTCCCCACGACCCCGGGACTAGGTTGGCTCGCCACCGATATGTCTGACGACTATAGGGTCGTCCCCACGACCCCGGGACTAGGTTGGCCGGCCGCCGACTTGTCCGACGACTATAGGGTCGTCCCCACGACCCCCCGACTAGGTGGCCTCGCCGCCGACATGTCCGACGACTATAGGGTCGTCCCCACGACCCCGGGCCAAAGTTGGACAGCCGCCGACTTGTCCGACGACTAAAGGGTCGTCCCCACGACCACGGGTCAAAGTTGGCCAGCCGGCGACATTTCCGACGACTATAGGGTCGTCCCCACGGCCACGGGCCAAAGTTGGCCAGCCGCCGACATGTCCGGCGACTATAGGGTCGTCCCCACGACCCCGGGACTAGAGTGGCCCGCCACCGTCATGTCCGACGACTATAGGGTCGTCCCCACGACCCCCGGACTAGGTTGGCCGGCCGCCGACTTGTCCGACGACTATAGGGTCGTCCCCACGACCCCCCGACTAGGTGGGCTCGCTGCCGACTTGTCCGACGACTATAGGGTCGTCCCCACGACCCCGGGACTAGGTTGGCTCGCCACCGTCATGTCTGACGACTATAGGGTCGTCCCCACGACCACGGGCCAAAGTTGGCCAGCCGCCGACATGTCCGACGACTATAGCGTCGTCCCCACGACCCGGGACTAGACTGGCCCGCCACCGTCATGTCCGGCGACTATAGGGTCATCCCCACGACCCCGGGTCTAGGTTGGCCCGCCGCCGACTTGTCCAACGACTATAGGGTCGTCACCACGACCCCGGGACTAGATTGGCCTGCCACCGTTATGTCCGACGACTATAGGGTCGTCCCCACGACCACGGGCCAAAGTTGGCCAGCCGGCGACATGTCCGACGACTATAGGGTCGTCCCTACGACCCCGGGACTAGGTTGGCTCGCCACCGACATGTCTGACGACTATAGGGTCGTCCCCACGACCCCGGGACTAGATTGGCCCGCCACCGTCAAGTCCGACGACTATAGGGTCGTCCCCACGACCCCGGGCCAAAGTTGGACAGCCGCCGACTTGTCCGGCGACTATAGGGTCGTCCCCACTACCACGGGCCAATGTTGGCCAGCCGCCGGCTTGTCCGACGATTATAGGGTCGTCCCCACGACCCCGGGACTAGGTTGGCCCGCCGCCGACTTGTCCGACGACTATAGGGTCGTCCCCACGACCACGGGCCAAAGTTGGCCAGCCGCCGACATATCCGACGACTATAGGGTCGTCCCCACGACCCCGGGCCAATGTTGGCCAGCCGCCGACATGTCCGACGACTATAGGGTCGTCCCCACGACCCGGGACTAGAGTGGCCCGCCACCGTCATGTCCGACGACTATATGGTCGTCCCCACGACCACTGGCCAATGTTGGCCAGCCGCTGACTTGTCCGACGACTATAGGGTCGTCCCCACGACCGCGGGACTAGATTGGCTCGCCGCCGACTTGTCCGACGACTGTAGGGTCGTCCCCACGACCACGGGACTAGATTGGCCCGCCACCGTCATTTCCGACGACTATAGGGTCGTCCCCACGACCACGGGCCAAAGTTGGCCAGCCGCCGACTTGTCCGACGACTATAGGGTCGTCCCCATGACCCGGGACTAGACTGGCCCGCCACCGTCATGTCCGACGACTATAGGGTCGTCCCCACGACCCCCGGACTAGGTTGGTACGCCGCCGACTTGTCCGACGGGTATAGGGTCCTCCCCACGACCACGGGCCAAAGTTGGCCAGCCGCCGACATGTCCGACGACTATAGGGTCGTCCCCACGACCCGGGACTAGACTGGCCCGCCACCGACATGTCCGACGACTATAAAGTCGTCCCCACGACCCCGGGTCAATGTTGGCTCGCCGCCGACATGTCCGACGACTATAGGGTCGTCCCCACGACCCCCGGGCCAAAGTTGGACAGCCACCGACATTTCCGACGACTATAGGGTCGTCCCCACGACCCCGGGACTAGATTGGCCCGCCACCGTCTTGTCCGACGACTATAGGGTCGTCTTCACGACCACGGGCCAAAGTTGGCCAGCCGCCGACATTTCCGACGACTATAGGGTCGTCCTCACGACCACGGGCCAAATTTGGCCAGCTGCCGACTTGTCCGAACATTATAGGGTCGTCCCCACGACGCCGGGACTAGGTTGGCTCGCCGCCGACATTTCCGACGACTATAGGGTCGTCCCCACGACCACGGGCCATATTTGGCCAGCCGCCGACTTGTTCGAGGACTATAGGGTCGTCCCCACGACCCCGGGTCTAGGTTGGCCAGCCGCCGACATGTCCGACGACTATAGAGTCGTCCCCACGACCACGGGCCAAAGTTGGCCAGCCGCCGACTTGTCCGACGACTATAGGGTCGTCCCCACGACCCCGGGACTAGGTTGGCTCGCCACCGATATGTCTGACGACTATAGGGTCGTCCCCACGACCCCGGGACTAGGTTGGCCGGCCGCCGACTTGTCCGACGACTATAGGGTCGTCCCCACGACCCCCCGACTAGGTGGCCTCGCCGCCGACATGTCCGACGACTATAGGGTCGTCCCCACGACCCCGGGCCAAAGTTGGACAGCCGCCGACTTGTCCGACGACTAAAGGGTCGTCCCCACGACCACGGGTCAAAGTTGGCCAGCCGGCGACATTTCCGACGACTATAGGGTCGTCCCCACGGCCACGGGCCAAAGTTGGCCAGCCGCCGACATGTCCGGCGACTATAGGGTCGTCCCCACGACCCCGGGACTAGAGTGGCCCGCCACCGTCATGTCCGACGACTATAGGGTCGTCCCCACGACCCCCGGACTAGGTTGGCCGGCCGCCGACTTGTCCGACGACTATAGGGTCGTCCCCACGACCCCCCGACTGGGTGGGCTCGCTGCCGACTTGTCCGACGACTATAGGGTCGTCCCCACGACCCCGGGACTAGGTTGGCTCGCCACCGTCATGTCTGACGACTATAGGGTCGTCCCCACGACCACGGGCCAAAGTTGGCCAGCCGCCGACATGTCCGACGACTATAGCGTCGTCCCCACGACCCGGGACTAGACTGGCCCGCCACCGTCATGTCCGACGACTATAGGGTCATCCCCACGACCCCGGGTCTAGGTTGGCCCGCCGCCGACTTGTCCGACGACTATAGGGTCGTCACCACGACCCCGGGACTAGATTGGCCTGCCACCGTTATGTCCGACGACTATAGGGTCGTCCCCACGACCACGGGCCAAAGTTGGCCAGCCGGCGACATGTCCGACGACTATAGGGTCGTCCCTACGACCCCGGGACTAGGTTGGCTCGCCACCGACATGTCTGACGACTATAGGGTCGTCCCCACGACCCCGGGACTAGATTGGCCCGCCACCGTCAAGTCCGACGACTATAGGGTCGTCCTCACGATCCCGGGACTAGATTGGCTAGCCACCGTCACGTCCGACGACTATCGGATCGTCCCCACGACCACGGGCCAAAGTTGGCCTGCCGCCGACATGTCCGACGACTATAGGGTCGTCCCCACGACCCGGGACTAGACTGGCCCGCCACCGTCATGTCCGACGACTATAGGGTCATCCCCACGACCCCGGGTCTAGGTTGGCCCGCCGCCGACTTGTCCGACGACTATAGGGTCGTCCCCACGACCCCGGGACTAGATTGGCCCGCCACCGTTATGTCCGACGACTATAGGGTCGTCCCCACGACCACGGGCCAAAGTTGGCCAGCCGGCGACATGTCCGACGACTATAGGGTCGTCCCTACGACCCCGGGACTAGGTTGGCTCGCCACCGACATGTCTGACGACTATAGGGTCGTCCCCACGACCCCGGGACTAGATTGGCCCGCCACCGTCAAGTCCGACGACTATAGGGTCGTCCCCACGACCCCGGGCCAAAGTTGGACAGCCGCCGACTTGTCCGACGACTATAGGGTCGTCCCCACGACCCCGGGACTAGGTTGGCTCGCCACCGATATGTCTGACGACTATAGGGTCGTCCCCACGACCCCGGGACTAGGTTGGCCGGCCGCCGACTTGTCCGACGACTATAGGGTCGTCCCCACGACCCGCCGACTAGGTGGCCTCGCCGCCGACATGTCCGACGACTATAGGGTCGTCCCCACGACCACGGGCCAATGTTGGCCAGCCGCCGACATGTCCGACGATTATAGGGTCGTCCCCACGACCCCGGGCCAATAATGGCCAATCGACGACATGTCCGACGACTATAGGGTCGTACCCACGACCCCGGGACTTGATTGGCCCGGCACCGTCATGTCCAACGACTATCGGATCGTCCCTACGACCACGGGCCTAAGTTGACCAGCCGCCGACATGTCCGATGACTATAGGGTCGTCCCTATGACCCCGGTACTAGATTGGCCCGCCACCGTCATGTCCGACGACTATCGGATCGTCCCCACGACCACGGGCCAAAGTTGGCCAGCCGCCGACTTGTCCGACGACTATAGGGTCGTCCCCACGACCCCGGGACTAGGTTGGCTCGCCACCGATATGTCTGACGACTATAGGGTCGTCCCCACGACCCCGGGACTAGGTTGGCCGGCCGCCGACTTGTCCGACGACTATAGGGTCGTCCCCACGACCCGCCGACTAGGTGGCCTCGCCGCCGACATGTCCGACGACTATAGGGTCGTCCCCACGACCCCGGGCCAAAGTTGGACAGCCGCCGACTTGTCCGACGACTAAAGGGTCGTCCCCACGACCACGGGCCAAAGTTGGCCAGCCGGCGACATTTCCGACGACTATAGGGTCGTCCCCACGGCCACGGGCCAAAGTTGGCCAGCCGCCGACATGTCCGGCGACTATAGGGTCGTCCCCACGACCCCGGGACTAGAGCGGCCCGCCACCGTCATGTCCGACGACTATAGGGTCGTCCCCACGACCCCCGGACTAGGTTGGCCGGCCGCCGACTTGTCCGACGACTATAGGGTCGTCCCCACGACCCCCCGACTAGGTGGGCTCGCCGCCGACTTGTCCGACGACTATAGGGTCGTCCCCACGACCCCGGGACTAGGTTGGCTCGCCACCGTCATGTCTGACGACTATAGGGTCGTCCCCACCACCACGGGCCAAAGTTGGCCAGCCGCCGACATGTCCGACGACTATAGGGTCGTCCCCACGACCCGGGACTAGACTGGCCCGCCACCGTCATGTCCGACGACTATAGGGTCATCCCCACGACCCCGGGTCTAGGTTGGCCCGCCGCCGACTTGTCCGACGACTATAGGGTCGTCCCCACGACCCCGGGACTAGATTGGCCCGCCACCGTTATGTCCGACGACTATAGGGTCGTCCCCACGACCACGGGCCAAAGTTGGCCAGCCGGCGACATGTCCGACGACTATAGGGTCGTCCCTACGACCCCGGGACTAGGTTGGCTCGCCACCGACATGTCTGACGACTATAGGGTCGTCCCCACGACCCCGGGACTAGATTGGCCCGCCACCGTCAAGTCCGACGACTATAGGGTCGTCCCCACGACCCCGGGCCAAAGTTGGACAGCCGCCGACTTGTCCGACGACTATAGGGTCGTCCCCACGACCACGGGCCAATGTTGGCCAGCCGCCGGCTTGTCCGACGATTATAGGGTCGTCCCCACGACCCCGGGACTAGGTTGGCCCGCCGCCGACTTGTCCGACGACTATAGGGTCGTCCCCACGACCCCGGGCCAATGTTGGCCAGCCGCCGACATGTCCGACGACTATAGGGTCGTCCCCACGACCCGGGACTAGATTGGCCCGCCACCGTCATGTCCGACGACTATATGGTCGTCCCCACGACCACTGGCCAATGTTGGCCAGCCGCTGACTTGTCCGACGACTATAGGGTCGTCCCCACGACCGCGGGACTAGATTGGCTCGCCGCCGACTTGTCCGACGACTGTAGGGTCGTCCCCACGACCACGGGACTAGATTGGCCCGCCACCGTCATTTCCGACGACTATAGGGTCGTCCCCACGACCACGGGCCAAAGTTGGCCAGCCGCCGACTTGTCCGACGACTATAGGGTCGTCCCCATGACCCGGGACTAGACTGGCCCGCCACCGTCATGTCCGACGACTATAGGGTCGTCCCCACGACCCCCGGACTAGGTTGGTACGCCGCCGACTTGTCCGACGACTATAGGGTCGTCCCCACGACCACGGGCCAATGTTGGCCAGCCGCCGGCTTGTCCGACGATTATAGGGTCGTCCCCACGACCCCGGGACTAGGTTGGCCCGCCGCCGACTTGTCCGACGACTATAGGGTCGTCCCCACGACCCCGGGCCAATGTTGGCCAGCCGCCGACATGTCCGACGACTATAGGGTCGTCCCCACGACCCGGGACTAGATTGGCCCGCCACCGTCATGTCCGACGACTATATGGTCGTCCCCACGACCACTGGCCAATGTTGGCCAGCCGCTGACTTGTCCGACGATTATAGGGTCGTCCCCACGACCCCGGGACTAGGTTGGCCCGCCGCCGACTTGTCCGACGACTATAGGGTCGTCCCCACGACCACGGGCCAAAGTTGGCCAGCCGCCGACATATCCGACTACTATAGGGTCGTCCCCACGACCCCGGGCCAATGTTGGCCAGCTGCCGACATGTCCGACGACTATAGGGTCGTCCCCACGACCCGGGACTAGAGTGGCCCGCCACCGTCATGTCCGACGACTATATGGCCGTCCCCACGACCACTGGCCAATGTTGGCCAGCCGCTGACTTGTCCGACGACTATAGGGTCGTCCCCACGACCGCGGGACTAGATTGGCTCGCCGCCGACTTGTCCGACGACTGTAGGGTCGTCCCCACGACCACGGGACTAGATTGGCCCGCCACCGTCATTTCCGACGACTATAGGGTCGTCCCCACGACCACGGGCCAAAGTTGGCCAGCCGCCGACTTGTCCGACGACTATAGGGTCGTCCCCATGACCCGGGACTAGACTGGCCCGCCACCGTCATGTCCGACGACTATAGGGTCGTCCCCACGACCCCCGGACTAGGTTGGTACGCCGCCGACTTGTCGGACGGGTATAGGGTCCTCCCCACGACCACGGGCCAAAGTTGGCCAGCCGCCGACATGTCCGACGACTATAGGGTCGTCCCCACGACCCGGGACTAGACTGGCCCGCCACCGACATGTCCGACGACTATAAAGTCGTCCCCACGACCCCGGGTCAATGTTGGCTCGCCGCCGACATGTCCGACGACTATAGGGTCGTCCCCACGACCCCCGGGCCAAAGTTGGACAGCCACCGACATTTCCGACGACTATAGGGTCGTCCCCACGACCCCGGGACTAGATTGGCCCGCCACAGTCTTGTCCGACGACTATAGGGTCGTCTTCACGACCACGGGCCAAAGTTGGCCAGCCGCCGACATTTCCGACGACTATAGGGTCGTCCTCACGACCACGGGCCAAATTTGGCCAGCTGCCGACTTGTCCGAACATTATAGGGTCGTCCCCACGACGCCGGGACTAGGTTGGCTCGCCGCCGACATTTCCGACGACTATAGGGTCGTCCTCACGACCACGGGCCAAATTTGGCCAGCTGCCGACTTGTCCGAACATTATAGGGTCGTCCCCACGACGCCGGGACTAGGTTGGCTCGCCGCCGACATTTCCGACGACTATAGGGTCGTCCCCACGACCACGGGCCATATTTGGCCAGCCACCGTCATGTCCGACGACTATCGGATCGTCCCCACGACCACGGGCCAAAGTTGGCCAGCCGGCGACATGTCCGACGACTATAGGGTCGTCCCTACGACCCCGGGACTAGGTTGGCTCGCCACCGACATGTCTGACGACTATAGGGTCGTCCCCACGACCCCGGGACTAGATTGGCCCGCCACCGTCAAGTCCGACGACTATAGGGTTGTCCCCACGACCCCGGGCCAAAGTTGGCCAGCCGCCGACTTGTCCGACGACTATAGGGTCGTCCCCACGACCCCGGGACTAGATTGGCCCGCCACCGTTATGTCCGACGACTATAGGGTCGTCCCCACGACCACGGGCCAAAGTTGGCCAGCCGGCGACATGTCCGACGACTATAGGGTCGTCCCTACGACCCCGGGACTAGGTTGGCTCGCCACCGACATGTCTGACGACTATAGGGTCGTCCCCACGACCCCGGGACTAGATTGGCCCGCCACCGTCAAGTCCGACGACTATAGGGTTGTCCCCACGACCTCGGGCCAAAGTTGGACAGCCGCCGACTTGTCCGACGACTATAGGGTCGTCCCCACGACCACGGGCCAATGTTGGCCAGCCGCCGGCTTGTCCGACGATTACAGGGTCGTCCCCACGACCCCGGGACTAGGTTGGCCCGCCGCCGACTTGTCCGACGACTATAGGGTCGTCCCCACGACCACGGGCCAAAGTTGGCCAGCCGCCGACATGTCCGACGACTATAGAGTCGTCCCCACGACCCGGGACTAGAGTGGCCCGCCACCGTCATGTCCGACGACTATAGGGTCGTCCCCACGACCGCGGGACTAGATTGGCTCGCCGCCGAATTGTCCGACGACTGTAGGGTCGTCCCCATGACCCCGGGACTAGATTGGCCCGCCACCGTCATTTCCGACGACTATAGAGTCGTCCCCACGACCACGGGCCAAAGTTGGCCAGCCGCCGACATATCCGACGACTATAGTGTCGTCCCCACGACCACGGGCCAATGTTGGCCAGCCGCTAACTTGTCCGACGACTATAGGGTCGTCCCCACGACCACGGGCCAAAGCTGGCCAGCCGCCGACATGTCCGACGACTATTGGATCGTCCCCACGACCACGGGCCAAAGTTGGCCAGCCGCCGACATGTCCGACGACTATAGGGTCGTCCCCACGACCCCGGGACTAGATTGGTCCGCCACCATCATGTCCGACGACTATAGGGTCGTCCACACGACCCCGGGCCAAAGTTGGCAAGCCGCCGAAATGTCCGACGACTGTGGGGTCGTCCCCACGACCCCGGGACTAGATTGGCCCGCCACCGTCAAGTCCGACGACCCCGGGCCAATGTTGGCTAGCCGCCGACATGTCCGACGACTATAGGGTCGTCCCCACGACCCCGGGCCAATGTTGGCAAGCCGCCGAAATGTCCGACGACTGTAGGGTCGTCCCCACGACCCCGTGCCAAAGATGTCCAGCCGCCGTCTTGTCCGACGACTATAGGGTCGTCCCCACGACCCCGGGACTAGATTGGCCCGCCACCGTCATGTCCAACGACTATAGGGTCGTCCCCACAACCACGGGCCAAAGTTGGCCAGCCGCCGACATGTCCGACGATTATTGGATCGTCCCCACGACCACGGGCCAAAGTTGGCCAGCCGCCGACATGTGCGACGACTATACGGTCGTCCCCACGACCCCGGGACTAGATTGGTCCGCCACCGTCATGTCCGACGACTATAGGGTCGTCCCCACGACCCCCGGACTAGGTTGGCCGGCCGCCGACTTGTCCGACGACTATAGGGTCGTCCCCACGACCCCCGGACTAGGTGGGCTCGCCGCCGACTTGTCCGACGACTATAGGGTCGTTCCCACGACCCCGGGCCAAAGTTGGCAAGCTGCCGACTTATCCGACGACTATAGGGTCGTCCCCACGACCCCGGGCCAAAGTTGGCCAGCCGCCGACATGTCCGACGACTTTAGAGTCGTCCCCACGACCCCCGGACTAGGTTGGTACGCCGCCGACTTGTCCGACGGGTATAGGGTCCTCCCCACGACCCCGGGCCAAAGTTGGCAAGCCGCCGACATGTCCGACGACTATAGGGTCGTCCCCACGACCACGGGCCAAAGTTGGCCAGCCGCCGACATGTCCGACGACTTTAGAGTCGTCCCCACGACCCGGGACTAGAGTGGCCAGCCACCGTCATGTCCGACGACTATATGGTCGTCCCCACGACCACGGGCCAAAGTTGGCCAGCCGGCGACATGTCCGACGACTATAGGGTCGTCCCCACGACCCGGGACTAGAGTGGCCCGCCACCGTCATGTCCGACGACTATATGGTCGTCCCCACGACCACGGGCCAAAGTTGGCCAGCCGGCGACATGTCCGACGACTATAGGGTCGTTCCCACGACCCGGGACTAGACTGGCCCGCCACCGTCATGTCCGACGACTATAGGGTCATCCCCACGACCCCGGGACTAGGTTGGCCCGCCGCCGACTTCTCCGACGACTATAGGGTCGTCCCCACGACCCCGGGACTAGTTTGGCCCGCCACCGTCATTTCCGACGACTATAGGGTCGTCCCCACGACTACGGGCCAAAGTTGGCCAGCCGCCGACATATCCGACGACTGTAGGGTCGTCCCCACGACCCCAGGCCAAAGTTGGCCAGCCGCTGATATGTCCGAAGACTATAGGGTCGTCCCCACGACCCCGGGAATAGATTGGCCCGCCACCGTCATTTCCGACGACTATAGGGTCGTCCCCACGACCACGGGCCAAAGCTGGCCAGCCGCCGACATATCCGACGACTATAGGGTCGTCCCCACGACCCCGGGCCAAAGTTGGCCAGCCGCCGACATGTCCGACGACTATAGAGTCGTCCCCACGACCCGGGACTAGAGTGGCCCGCCACCGTCATGTCCGACGACTATAGGGTCGTCCCCACGACCGCGGGACTAGATTGGCTCGCCGCCGACTTGTCCGACGACTGTAGGGTCGTCCCCATGACCCCGGGACTAGATTGGCCCGCCACCGTCATTTCCGACGACTATAGGGTCGTCCCCACGACCACGGGCCAAAGTTGGCCAGCCGCCGACATATCCGACGACTATAGTGTCGTCCCCACGACCACGGGCCAATGTTGGCCAGCCGCTAACTTGTCCGACGACTATAGGGTCGTCCCCACGACCACGGGCCAAAGCTGGCCAGCCGCCGACATGTCCGACGACTATTGGATCGTCCCCACGACCACCGGCCAAAGTTGGCCAGCCGCCGACATGTCCGACGACTATAGGGTCGTCCCCACGACCCCGGGACTAGATTGGCCCGCCACCGTCAAGTCCGACGACCCCGGGCCAATGTTGGCTAGCCGCCGACATGTCCGACGACTATAGGGTCGTCCCCACGACCCCGGGCCAAAGTTGGCCCGCCGCCGAAATGTCCGACGACTGTAGGGTCGTACCCACGACCCCGGGACTAGGCTGACAAGCCGCCAACATGTCCGACGACTATAGGGTCGTCCCCACGACCCCGGGACTAGATTGGTCCGCCACCGCCATGTCCGACGACTATAATGTCGTCCCCACGACCCCGGGCCAATGTTGGCCAATCGCCGACATATCCGACGACTATAGGGTCGTCCCCACGACCCCGGGCCAATGTTGGCCAGCCGCCGACATGTCCGACGACTATAGAGTCGTCCCCACGACCCGGGACTAGAGTGGCCCGCCACCGTCATGTCCGACGACTATAGGGTCGTCCCCACGACCGCGGGACTAGATTGGCTCGCCGCCGACTTGTCCGACGACTGTAGGGTCGTCCCCATGACCCCGGGACTAGATTGGCCCGCCACCGTCATTTCCGACGACTATAGGGTCGTCCCCACGACCACGGGCCAAAGTTGGCCAGCCGCCGACATATCCGACGACTATAGTGTCGTCCCCACGACCACGGGCCAATGTTGGCCAGCCGCTAACTTGTCCGACGACTATAGGGTCGTCCCCACGACCACGGGCCAAAGCTGGCCAGCCGCCGACATGTCCGACGACTATTGGATCGTCCCCACGACCACGGGCCAAAGTTGGCCAGCCGCCGACATGTGCGACGACTATAGGGTCGTCCCCACGACCCCGGGACTAGATTGGTCCGCCACCATCATGTCCGACGACTATAGGGTCGTCCACACGACCCCGGGCCAAAGTTGGCAAGCCGCCGAAATGTCCGACGACTGTGGGGTCGTCCCCACGACCCCGGGACTAGATTGGCCCGCCACCGTCAAGTCCGACGACTCCGGGCCAATGTTGGCTAGCCGCCGACATGTCCGACGACTATAGGGTCGTCCCCACGACCCCGGGCCAAAGTTGGCAAGCCGCCGAAATGTCCGACGACTGTAGGGTCGTCCCCACGACCCCGTGCCAAAGATGTCCAGCCGCCGTCTTGTCCGACGACTATAGGGTCGTCCCCACGACCCCGGGACTAGATTGGCCCGCCACCGTCATGTCCAACGACTATAGGGTCGTCCCCACAACCACGGGCCAATGTTGGCCAGCCGCCGAAATTTCCGACGACTATAGAGTCGTCCCCACGACACCGGGCCAAAGTTGGCCAGCCGCCGACATGTCCGACGACTATAGGGTCGTCCCCACGACCCCGGGACAAGGTTGGCCCGCCGCCGAAATGTCCGACGACTGTAGGGTCGTACCCACGACCCCGGGACTAGGCTGACAAGCCGCCAACATGTCCGACGACTATAGGGTCGTCCCCACGACCCCGGGACTAGATTGGTCCGCCACCGCCATGTCCGACGAATATAGGGTCGTCCCCACGACCCCGGGCCAAAGTTGGCAAGACGCCGAAATGTCCGACGACTGTAGGGTCGTCCCCACGACCCCGGGACTAGATTGGCCCGCCACCGTCAAGTCCGACGACTATAGGGTCGTCCCCACGACCTCGGGACTAGGTTGGCCAGCCGCCGACATGTCCGACGACTATAATGTCGTCCCCACGACCCCGGGCCAATGTTGGCCAATCGCCGACATGTCCGACGACTATAGGGTCGTCCCTACGACCCCGGGCCAAAGCTGGCCAGCCGCCGACATGTCCGACGACTATTGGATCGTCCCCACGACCACGGGCCAAAGTTGGCCAGCCGCCGACATGTCCGAAGACTATAGGGTCGTCCCCACGACCCCGGGACTAGATTGGCCAGCCACCGACATGTCCGACGACTATAGAGTCGTCCCCACGACACCGGGTCAAAGTTGGCCAGCCCCTGACATTTCCAACGACTATTGGGTCGTCCCCACGACCACGGGCCAAAGCTGGCCAGCCGCCGACATGTCCGACGACTATTGGATCGTCCCCACGACCACGGGCCAAAGTTGGCCAGCCGCCGACATGTCCGACGACTATAGGGTCGTCCCCACGACCCCAGGACTAGATTGGTCCGCCACCGTCATGTCCGACGACTATAGGGTCGTCCCCACGACCCCGGGCCAAAGTTGGCAAGCCGCCGAAATGTCCGACGACTGTAGGGTCGTCCCCACGACCCCGGGACTAGATTGGCCCGCCACCGTCAAGTCCGACGACCTCGGGACTAGGTTGGCCAGCCGCCGACATGTCCGACGACTATAGGGTCGCCCCCACGACCTCGGGCCAATTTTGGCCAGCCGCCGACATGTCCGACGACTATAGGGTCGTCCCCACGACCCCGGGCCAAAGTTGGCAAGCCGCCGAAATGTCCGACGACTGTAGGGTCGTCCCCACGACCCCGGGAATGGATTGGCCGGCCACCGTCAAGTCCGACGACTATAGGGTCGTCCCCACGACCTCGGGACTAGATTGGCCCGCCACCGTCAAGTCCGACGACTATAGGGTCGTCCCCACGACCCCGGGCCAAAGTTGGCAAGCCGCCGAAATGTCCGGCGACTGTAGGGTCGTCCCCACAACCCCGGGACTAGATTGGCCCGCCACCGTCAAGTCCGACGACTATAGGGTCGTCCCCACGACCCCGGGCCAAAGTTGGCAAGCCGCCGAAATGTCCGACGACTGTAGGGTCGTCCCCACGACCCCCGGACTAGATTGGCCCGCCACCGTCATGTCCAACGACTATCGGATCGTCCCCACGACCACGGGCCAAAGTTGGCCAGCCGCCGACATGTCCGACGACTATTGGGTCGTCCCCACGACACCGGGCCAAAGTTGGCCAGCCGCTGACATGTCCAACGACTATAGGGTCGTCCCCACGCCCACGGGCCAAAGTTGACCAGCCGCCGACATGTCCGAAGACTATAGGGTCGTCCCCACGACCCCGGGCCAAAGTTGGCAAGCCGCCGAAATGTCCGACGACTGTAGGGTCGTCCCCACGACCCCCGGACTAGATTGGCCCGCCACCGTCATGTCCAACGACTATTGGATCGTCCCCACGACCCCGGGCCAAAGTTGGCAAGCCGCCGAAATGTCCGACGACTGTAGGGTCGTCCCCACGACCCCCGGACTAGATTGGCCCGCCACCGTCAAGTCCGACGACTATAGGGTCGTCCCCACGACCTCGGGACTAGGTTGGCCAGCCGCCGACATGTCCGACGACTATAATGTCGTCCCCACGACCCCGGGCCAATGTTGGCAAATCGCCGACATGTCCGACGACTATAGGGTCGTCCCTACGACCCCGGGCCAAAGCTGGCCAGCCGCCGACATGTCCGACGACTATTGGATCGTCCCCACGACCACGGGCCAAAGTTGGCCAGCCGCTGACATGTCCAACGACTATAGGGTCGTCCCCACGACCACGGGCCAAAGTTGACCAGCCGCCGACATGTCCGACGACTATTGGATCGTCCCCACGACCCCGGGCCAAAGTTGGCCAGCCGCCGACATGTCCGAAGACTATAGGGTCGTCCCCACGACCCCGGGACTAGATTGGCCAGCCGCCGACATGTCCGACGACTATAGTGTCGTCCCCACGACACCGGGTCAAAGTTGGCCAGCCGCTGACATTTCCAACGACTATTGGGTCGTCCCCACGACCACGGGCCAATGTTGGCTAGCCGCCGACATGTCCGACGACTGTAGAGTCGTCCCCACGACCCCGTGCCAAAGATGTCCAGCCGCCGTCTTGTCCGACGACTATAGGGTCGTCCCCACGACCCCGGGACTAGATTGGCCCGCCACCGTCATGTCCAACGACTATAGGGTCGTCCCCACAACCACGGGCCAAAGTTGGCCAGCCGCCGACATGTCCGACGATTATTGGATCGTCCCCACGACCACGGGCCAAAGTTGGCCAGCCGCCGACATGTGCGACGACTATACGGTCGTCCCCACGACCCCGGGACTAGATTGGTCCGCCACCGTCATGTCCGACGACTATAGGGTCGTCCCCACGACCCCGGGACTAGGCTGAAAACCCGCCAACATGTCCGACGACTATAGGGTCGTCCCCACGACCCCGGGCCAAAGATGTCCAGCCGCCGTCTTGTCCGACGACTATAGGGTCTTACCCACGACCCCGGGACTAGATTGGCCCGCCACCGTAATTTCCGACGACTATAGGGTCGTCCCCACGACCACGGGCCAAAGTTGGCCAGCCGCCGACATATCCGACGACTATAGTGTCGTCCCCACGACCACGGGCCAATGTTGGCCAGCCGCTAACTTGTCCGACGACTATAGGGTCGTCCCCACGACCACGGGCCAAAGCTGGCCAGCCGCCGACATGTCCGACGACTATTGGATCGTCCCCACGACCACGGGCCAAAGTTGGCCAGCCGCCGACATGTCCGACGACTATAGGGTCGTCCCCACGACCCCGGGACTAGATTGGCCCGCCACCGTCAAGTCCGACGACCCCGGGCCAATGTTGGCTAGCCGCCGACATGTCCGACGACTATAGGGTCGTCCCCACGACCCCGGGCCAAAGTTGGCCCGCCGCCGAAATGTCCGACGACTGTAGGGTCGTACCCACGACCCCGGGACTAGGCTGACAAGCCGCCAACATGTCCGACGACTATAGGGTCGTCCCCACGACCCCGGGACTAGATTGGTCCGCCACCGCCATGTCCGACGACTATAATGTTGTCCCCACGACCCCGGGCCAATGTTGGCCAATCGCCGACATATCCGACGACTATAGGGTCGTCCCCACGACCCCGGGCCAAAGTTGGCCAGCCGCCGACATGTCCGACGACTATAGAGTCGTCCCCACGACCCGGGACTAGAGTGGCCCGCCACCGTCATGTCCGACGACTATAGGGTCGTCCCCACGACCGCGGGACTAGATTGGCTCGCCGCCGACTTGTCCGACGACTGTAGGGTCGTCCCCATGACCCCGGGACTAGATTGGCCCGCCACCGTCATTTCCGACGACTATAGGGTCGTCCCCACGACCACGGGCCAAAGTTGGCCAGCCGCCGACATATCCGACGACTATAGTGTCGTCCCCACGACCACGGGCCAATGTTGGCCAGCCGCTAACTTGTCCGACGACTATAGGGTCGTCCCCACGACCACGGGCCAAAGCTGGCCAGCCGCCGACATGTCCGACGACTATTGGATCGTCCCCACGACCACGGGCCAAAGTTGGCCAGCCGCCGACATGTCCGACGACTATAGGGTCGTCCCCACGACCCCGGGACTAGATTGGTCCGCCACCATCATGTCCGACGACTATAGGGTCGTCCACACGACCCCGGGCCAAAGTTGGCAAGCCGCCGAAATGTCCGACGACTGTGGGGTCGTCCCCACGACCCCGGGACTAGATTGGCCCGCCACCGTCAAGTCCGACGACCCCGGGCCAATGTTGGCTAGCCGCCGACATGTCCGACGACTATAGGGTCGTCCCCACGACCCCGGGCCAAAGTTGGCAAGCCGCCGAAATGTCCGACGACTGTAGGGTCGTCCCCACGACCCCGGGACAAGGTTGGCCCGCCGCCGAAATGTCCGACGACTGTAGGGTCGTACCCACGACCCCGGGACTAGGCTGACAAGCCGCCAACATGTCCGACGACTATAGGGTCGTCCCCACGACCCCGGGACTAGATTGGTCCGCCACCGCCATGTCCGACGAATATAGGGTCGTCCCCACGACCCCGGGCCAAAGTTGGCAAGACGCCGAAATGTCCGACGACTGTAGGGTCGTCCCCACGACCCCGGGACTAGATTGGCCCGCCACCGTCAAGTCCGACGACTATAGGGTCGTCCCCACGACCTCGGGACTAGGTTGGCCAGCCGCCGACATGTCCGACGACTATAATGTCGTCCCCACGACCCCGGGCCAATGTTGGCCAATCGCCGACATGTCCGACGACTATAGGGTCGTCCCTACGACCCCGGGCCAAAGCTGGCCAGCCGCCGACATGTCCGACGACTATTGGATCGTCCCCACGACCACGGGCCAAAGTTGGCCAGCCGCCGACATGTCCGAAGACTATAGGGTCGTCCCCACGACCCCGGGACTAGATTGGCCAGCCACCGACATGTCCGACGACTATAGAGTCGTCCCCACGACACCGGGTCAAAGTTGGCCAGCCCCTGACATTTCCAACGACTATTGGGTCGTCCCCACGACCACGGGCCAAAGCTGGCCGGCCGCCGACATGTCCGACGACTATTGGATCGTCCCCACGACCACGGGCCAAAGTTGGCCAGCCGCCGACATGTCCGACGACTATAGGGTCGTCCCCACGACCCCAGGACTAGATTGGTCCGCCACCGTCATGTCCGACGACTATAGGGTCGTCCCCACGACCCCGGGCCAAAGTTGGCAAGCCGCCGAAATGTCCGACGACTGTAGGGTCGTCCCCACGACCCCGGGACTAGATTGGCCCGCCACCGTCAAGTCCGACGACCTCGGGACTAGGTTGGCCAGCCGCCGACATGTCCGACGACTATAGGGTCGCCCCCACGACCTCGGGCCAATTTTGGCCAGCCGCCGACATGTCCGACGACTATAGGGTCGTCCCCACGACCCCGGGCCAAAGTTGGCAAGCCGCCGAAATGTCCGACGACTGTAGGGTCGTCCCCACGACCCCGGGAATAGATTGGCCGGCCACCGTCAAGTCCGACGACTATATGGTCGTCCCCACGACCTCGGGACTTGATTGGCCCGCCACCGTCAAGTCCGACGACTATAGGGTCGTCCCCACGACCCCGGGCCAAAGTTGACCAGCCGCCGACATGTCCGAAGACTATAGGGTCGTCCCCACGACCCCGGGCCAAAGTTGGCAAGCCGCCGAAATGTCCGGCGACTGTAGGGTCGTCCCCACAACCCCGGGACTAGATTGGCCCGCCACCGTCAAGTCCGACGACTATAGGGTCGTCCCCACGACCCCGGGCCAAAGTTGGCAAGCCGCCGAAATGTCCGACGACTGTAGGGTCGTCCCCACGACCCCCGGACTAGATTGGCCCGCCACCGTCATGTCCAACGACTATCGGATCGTCCCCACGACCACGGGCCAAAGTTGGCCAGCCGCCGACATGTCCGACGACTATTGGGTCGTCCCCACGACACCGGGCCAAAGTTGGCCAGCCGCTGACATGTCCAACGACTATAGGGTCGTCCCCACGCCCACGGGCCAAAGTTGACCAGCCGCCGACATGTCCGAAGACTATAGGGTCGTCCCCACGACCCCGGGTCTAGGTTGGCCAGCCGCCGACATGTCCGACGACTATTGGATCGTCCCCACGACCACGGGCCAATGTTGGCAAATCGCCGACATGTCCGACGACTATAGGGTCGTCCATACGACCCCGGGACTAAATTGGCCCGCCACCGTCACGTCCAACGACTATAGGGTCGTCCCCACGACCCCGGGACTAGGTTGACAAGCCGCCAAAATGTTCGACGAATATAGGGTCGTCCCCACGACCCCGGGCTAAAGATGGCATGCCGCCGAAATGTCCGACGGCTATTGGGTCGTCCCCACGACCGCGGGACTAGGCTGACAAGCCGCCAACATGTCCGACGACTATAGGGTCGTCCCCACGACCCCGGGCCAAAGTTGGCCAGCCGCCGACATGTCCGACGACTATAGGGTCGTCCCCACGACACCGGGCCAAAGTTGGCCAGCCGCCGACATGTCCGACGACTATAGGGTCGTCCCCACGATACCGGGTCCAGGTTGGCCAGCCGCCGACATTTCCGACGACTATAGAGTCGTCCCCACGACACCGGGCCAAAGTTGGCCAGCCGCCGACATGTCCGACGACTATAGGGTCGTCCCCACTACCCCGGGACAAGGTTGGCCCGCCGCCGACTTGTCCGACGACTATAGGGTCGTACCCACGACCCCGGGACTAGGCTGACAAGCCACCAACATGTCCGACGACTATTGGGTCGTCCCCACGACCCCGGGCCAAAGTTGGCCAGCCGCCGACATGTCCGACGACTATAGGGTCGTCCCCACGACCCCGGGCCAAAGATGTCCAGCCGCCGTCTTGTCCGACGACTATAGGGTCGTCCCCACGACCCCGGGACTAGATTGGCCCGCCACCGTCAAGTCCGACGACCTCGGGACTAGGTTGGCCAGCCGCCGACATGTCCGACGACTATAGGGTCGCCCCCACGACCTCGGGACTAGGTAGGCCAGCCGCCGACATGTCCGACGACTATAGGGTCGTCCCCACCACCCCGGGCCAAAGTTGGCAAGCCGCCGAAATGTCCGACGACTGTAGGGTCGTCCCCAAGACCCCGGGCCAAAGATGTCCAGCCGCCGACATGTCCGACGACTATAGGGTCGTACCCACGACCCCGGGCCAAAGATGTCCAGCCGCCGTCTTGTCCGACGACTATAGGGTCGTCCCCACGACCCCCGGACTAGGTTGGCCGGCCGCCGACTTGTCCGACGACTATAGGGTCGTCCCCACGACCCCCCGACTAGGTGGGCTCGCCGCCGACTTGTCCGACGACTATAGGGTCATCCCCACGACCCCGGGACTAGGTTGGCCCGCCGCCGACTTGTCCGACGACTATAGGGTCGTCCCCACGACCCCGGGACTAGGTTGGCACGCCACCGACATGTCTGACGACTATAGGGTCGTCTTCACGACCACGGGCCAAAATTGGCCAGCCGCCGACATTTCCGACGACTATAGGGTCTTACCCACGACCCCGGGACTAGATTGGCCCGCCACCGTCATGTCCAACGACTATAGGGTCGTCCCCACAAACACGGGCAAATGTTGGCCACCCGCCGACATTTCCGACGACTATAGAGTCGTCCCCACGACACCGGGCCAAAGTTGGCCAGCCGCCGACATGTCCGACGACTATAGGGTCGTCCCCAGGACCTCGGGTCTAGATTGGCCCGCTACCGTCATGTCCGAAGACTATAGGGTCGTCCCCACGACCACGGGACTAGATTGGCCCGCCACCGCCATGTCCGACGACAATAGGGTCGTCCCCACGACCCCGGGTCTAGGTTGGCCAGCCGCCGACATGTCCGACGACTATTGGATCGTCCCCACGACCACGGGCCAATGTTGGCAAATCGCCGACATGTCCGACGACTATAGGGTCGTCCATACGACCCCGGGACTAAATTGGCCCGCCACCGTCACGTCCAACGACTATAGGGTCGTCCCCACGACCCCGGGACTAGGTTGACAAGCCGCCAAAATGTTCGACGAATATAGGGTCGTCCCCACGACCCCGGGCTAAAGATGGCATGCCGCCGAAATGTCCGACGGCTATTGGGTCGTCCCCACGACCGCGGGACTAGGCTGACAAGCCGCCAACATGTCCGACGACTATAGGGTCGTCCCCACGACCCCGGGACTAGGCTGACAACCCGCCAACATGTCCGACGACTATAGGGTCGTCCCCACGACCCCGGGCCAAAGATGTCCAGCCGCCGTCATGTCCGACGACAATAGGGTCGTCCCCACGACCCCGGGTCCAGGTTGGCCAGCCGCCGACATTTCCGACGACTGTAGGGTCGTCCCCACGACCCCGGGACTAGATTGGCCCGCCACCGTCATGTCCGACGATTATAGGGTCGTCCCCACGACCCCGGGTCCAGGTTGGCCAGCCGCCGACATTTCCGACGACTGTAGGGTCGTCCCCACGACCCCGGGACTAGATTGGCCCGCCACCGTCAAGTCCGACGACTATAGGGTCGTCCCCACGACCTCGGGACTAGGTTAGCCAGCCGCCGACATGTCCGACGACTATAGGGTCGTCCCCACGACCACGGGCCAATGTTGGCCAGCCGCCGACATGTCCGACGACTATAGGGTCGTCCCCACGACCCCGGGACTAGATTGGCCCGCCACCGTCATGTCCAACGACAATAGGGTCGTCCCCACGACCCCGGGTCTAGGTTGGCCAGCCGCCGACTTGTCCGACGACTATAGGGTCGTACCCACGACCCCGGGACTAGGCTGACAAGCCGCCAACATGTCCGACGACTATAGGGTCGTCCCCACGACCCCGGGCCAAAGATGTCCAGCCGCCGTCTTGTCCGACGACTATAGGGTCGTCCCCACGACCCCGCGACTAGATTGGCCCGCCACCGTCATGTCCAACGACTATAGGGTCGTCCCCACAACCACGGGCCAAAGTTGGCCAGCCGCCGACATGTCCGACGACTATTGGATCGTCCCCACGACCACGGGCCAATGTTGGCCAGCCGCCGACATGTCCGACGACTATAGGGTCGTCCCCACGACCCCGGGACTAGATTGGTCCGCCACCGTCATGTCCGACGACTATAGGGTCGTCCCCACGACCCCGAGCCAAAGATGGCCAGCCGCCGACATGTCCGACGACTATAGGGTCGTCCCCACGACCCCGAGACTAGATTGGCCCGCCACCGTCATGTCCGACGACAATAGGGTCGTCCCCACGACCCCGGGTCCAGGTTGGCCAGCCGCCGACATTTCCGACGACTATAGAGTCGTCCCCACGACACCGGGCCAAAGTTGGCCAGCCGCCGACATGTCCGACGATTATAGGGTCGTCCCCACGACCCCGGGACAAGGTTGGCCCGCCGCCGACTTGTCCGACGACTATAGGGTCGTACCCACGACCCTGTGACTAGGCTGACAAGCCGCCAACATGTCCGACGACTATAGGGTCGTCTCCACGACCCCGGGCCAAAGATGTCCAGCCGCCGTCTTGTCCGACGACTATAGGGTCGTACCCACGACCCCGGGACTAGGCTGACAAGCCACCGTCATGTCCAACGACTATAGGGTCGTCCCCACAACCACGGGCCAAAGTTGGCCAGCCGCCGACATGTCCGACGACTATAGGGTCGTCCCCACGACCCCGGGCCAATGTTGGCCAATCGCCGACATGTCCAACGACTATAGGGTCGTCCCTACGACCCCGGGACTAGATTAGCCCGCCACCGTCATGTCCAACAACTATAGGGTCGTCCCCACGACCACGGGCCAAAGTTGGCATGCCGCCGAAATGTCCGACGACTATAGAGTCGTCCCCACGACCCCGGGCCAATGTTGGCCCGCCACCGTCATGTCCGACGACAATAGGGTCGTCCCCACGACCCCGAGACTAGATTGGCCCGCCACCGTCATGTCCAACGACTATAGGGTCGTCCCCACAACCACGGGCCAAAGTTGGCCAGCCGCCGACATGTCCGACGACTATTGGATCGTCCCCACAACCGCGGGCCAATGTTGGCCAGCCGCCGACATGTCCGACGACTATAGGGTCGTCCCCACGACCCCGGGACTAGATTGGTCCGCCACCGTCATGTCCGACGACTATAGGGTCGTCCCCACGACCCCGGGCCAAAGTTGGCCAGCCGCCGACATGTCCGACGACTATAGGGTCGTCCCAACGACCCCGAGACTAGATTGGCCCGCCACCGTCATGTCCGACGACAATAGGGTCGTCCCCACGACCCCGGGTCCAGTATGGCCAGCCGCCGACATTTCCGACGACTATAGAGTCGTCCCCACGACACCGGGCCAAAGTTGGCCAGCCGCCGACATGTCCGACGACTATAGGGTCGTCCCCACGACCCCGGGACTAGATTGGCCCGCTACCGTCATGTCCGAAGACTATAGGGTCGTCCCCACGACCCCGGGTCTAGGTTGGCCAGCCGCCGACTTGTCCGACGACTATAGGGTCGTACCCACGACCCCGGGACTAGGCTGACAAGCCGCCAACATGTCCGACGACTATAGGGTCGTCCCCACGACCCCGGGCCAAAGATGTCCAGCCGCCGTCTTGTCCGACGACTATAGTGTCGTCCCCACGACCCCGGGACTAGATTGGCCCGCCACCGTCATGTCCAACGACTATAGGGTCGTCCCCACAACCACGGGCCAAAGTTGGCCAGCCGCCGACATGTCCGACGACTATAGGGTCGTCCCCACGACCCCGGGACTAGATTGGCCCGCCACCGTCATGTCCGACGATTATAGGGTCGTCCCCACGACCGCGAGACTAGATTGGCCCGCCACCGTCATGTCCGACGACAATAGGGTCGTCCCCACGACCCCGGGTCCAGGTTGGCCAGCCGCCGACATTTCCGACGACTATAGAGTCGTCCCCACGACACCGGGCCAAAGTTGGCCAGCCGCCGACATGTCCGACGACTATAGGGTCGTCCCCACGACACCAGGCCAAAGTTGGCCAGCCGCCGACATGTCCGACGACTATAGGGTCGTCCCCACGACCCCGGGACTAGATTGGCCCGCCACCGTCATGTCCGACGATTATAGGGTCGTCCCCACGACCGCGAGACTAGATTGGCCCGCCACCGTCATGTCCGACGACAATAGGGTCGTCCCCACGACCCCGGGTCTAGGTTGGCCAGCCGCCGACATGTCCGACTACTATAGGGTCGTCCCCAGGACCTCGGGTCTAGATTGGCCCGCTACCGTCATGTCCGAAGACTATAGGGTCGTCCCCACGACCACGGGACTAGATTGGCCCGCCACCGCCATGTCCGACGACAATAGGGTCGTCCCCACGACCCCGGGTCTAGGTTGGCCAGCCGCCGACTTGTCCGACGACTATAGGGTCTTACCCACGACCCCGGGACTAGGCTGACAAGCCGCCAACATGTCCGACGACTATAGGGTCGTCCCCACGACCCCGGGCCAAAGATGTCCAGCCGCCGTCTTGTCCGACGACTATAGGGTCGTCCCCACGACCCCGCATCCAGGTTGGCCAGCCGCCGACATTCCGACGACTATAGGGTCGTCCCCACGACCCCGGGCCAATGTTGGCCAATCGCCGACATGTCCGACGACTATAGGGTCGTCCCCACGACCCCGGGACTAGATTGGCCCGCCACCGTCATGTCCGACGATTATAGGGTCGTCCCCACGATCACGGGACTAGATTGGCCCGCCACCGCCATGTCCGACGACAATAGGGTCGTCCCCACGACCCCGGGTCTAGGTTGGCCAGCCGCCGACATGTCCGACTACTATAGGGTCGTCCCCAGGACCTCGGGTCTAGATTGGCCCGCTACCGTCATGTCCGAAGACTATAGGGTCGTCCCCACGACCACGGGACTAGATTGGCCCGCCACCGCCATGTCCGACGACAATAGGGTCGTCCCCACGACCCCGGGTCTAGGTTGGCCAGCCGCCGACTTGTCCGACGACTATAGTGTCGTACCCACGACCCCGGGACTAGGCTGACAAGCCGCCAACATGTCCGACGACTATAGGGTCGTCCCCACGACCCCGGGCCAAAGATGTCCAGCCGCCGTCTTGTCCGACGACTATAGGGTCGTCCCCACGACCCCGAATCCAGGTTGGCCAGCCGCCGACATTCCGACGACTATAGGGTCGTCCCCACGACCCCGGGCCAATGTTGGCCAATCGCCGACATGTCCGACGACTATAGGGTCGTCCCCACGACCCCGGGACTAGATTGGCCCGCCACCGTCATGTCCGACGATTATAGGGTCGTCCCCACGACCACGGGACTAGATTGGCCCGCCACCGCCATGTCCGACGACAATAGGGTCGTCCCCACGACCCCGGGTCTAGGTTGGCCAGCCGCCGACATGTCCGACTACTATAGGGTCGCCCCCAGGACCTCGGGTCTAGATTGGCCCGCTACCGTCATGTCCGAAGACTATAGGGTCGTCCCCACGACCACGGGACTAGATTGGCCCGCCACCGCCATGTCCGACGACAATAGGGTCGTCCCCACGACCCCGGGTCTAGGTTGGCCAGCCGCCGACTTGTCCGACGACTATAGGGTCGTACCCACGACCCCGGGACTAGGCTGACGAGCCGCCAACATGTCCGACGACTATAGGGTCGTCCCCACGACCCCGGGCCAAAGATGTCCAGCCGCCGTCTTGTCCGACGACTATAGGGTCGTCCCCACGACCCCGAGTCCAGGTTGGCCAGCCGCCGACATTCCGACGACTATAGGGTCGTCCCCACGACCCCGGGCCAATGTTGGCCAATCGCCGACATGTCCGACGACTATAGGGTAGTCCCTACGACCCCGGGACTAGATTGGCCCGCCACCGTCGTGTCCAACGACTATAGGGTCGTCCCCACGACCACGGGCCAAAGTTGGCATGCCGCCGACATGTCCGACGACTATTGGATCGTCCCCACGACCACGGGCCAATGTTGGCCAGCCGCCGACATGTCCGACGACTATAGGGTCGTCCCCACGACCCCGAGACTAGATTGGCCCGCCACCGTCATGTCCGACGACAATAGGGTCGTCCCCACGACCCCGGGTCCAGGTTGGCCAGCCGCCGACATTTCCGACGACTGTAGGGTCGTCCCCACGACCCAGGGACTAGATTGGCCCGCCACCGTCAAGTCCGACGACTATAGGGTCGTCCCCACGACCTCGGGTTCAGGTTGGCCAGCCGCCGACATTTCCGACGACTATAGAGTCGTCCCCACGACACCGGTCCAAAGTTGGCCAGCCGCCGACATGTCCGACGACTATAGGGTCGTCCCCACGACCCCGGGACTAGATTGGCCAGCCGCCGACATGTCTGACGACTATAGGGTCGTCCCCACGACCACGGGCCAAAGTTGGCATGCCGCGGAAATGTCCGACGACTATAGGGTCGTCCCCACGACACCAGGCCAAAGTTGGCCAGCCGCCGACATGTCCGACGACTATAGGGTCGTCCCCACGACCCCGGGACTAGATTGGCCCGCCACCGTCATGTCCAACGACTATAGGGTCGTCCCCACAACCACGGGCCAAAGTTGGCCAGCCGCCGACATGTCCGACGACTATAGGGTCGTCCCCACGACCCCGGGCAAATGTTGGCCAATCGCCGACATGTCCGACGACTATAGGGTCGTCCCTACGACCCCGGGACTAGATTGGCCCGCCACCGTCATGTCCAACAACTATAGGGTCGTCCCCACGACCACGGGCCAAAGATGGCATGCCGCCGAAATGTCCGACGACTATAGGGTCGTCCCCACGACACCGGGCCAAAGTTGGCCAGCCGCCGACATGTCCGACGACTATAGGGTCGTCCCCACGACCCCGGGACTAGATTGGCCCGCCACCGTCATGTCCAACGACTATAGGGTCGTCCCCACAACCACGGGCCAAAGCTGGCCAGCCGCCGACATGTCCGACGACTATAGGGTCGTCCCCACGACCCCGGGCCAAAGTTGGCAAGCCGCCGAAATGTCCGACGACTATAGGGTCGTCCCCACGACCCCGGGACTAGGTTGGCCAGCCGCCGACATGTCCGACGACTATAGGGTCGTCCCGACGACCCCGGGCCAATGTTGCCCAATCGCCAACATGTCCGACGACTATAGGGTCGTCCCTACGACCCCGGGACTAGATTGGCCCGCCACCGTCATGTTCAACGATTATAGGGTCGTCCCCACGACCCCGGGACTAGATTTGCCCGCCACCGTCATTTCCGACGATTATAGGGTCGTCCCCACGACCCCGGGACAGGCTTGGCCCGCCGCCGACTTGTCCGACGACTATAGGGTCGTCCCCACGACCCCGGGACTAGATTGGCCCGCCACCGTCATGTCCGACGACAATAGGGTCGTCCCCACGACCCCGAGTCCAGGTTGTCCAGCCGCCGACATTTCCGACGACTATAGAGTCGTCCCCACGACACCGGGCCAAAGGTGGCCAGCCGCCGACATGTCCGACGACTATAGGGTCGTCCCCACGACCCCGGGACTAGATTGGCCCGCCACCGTCATTTCCGACGATTATAGGGTCGTCCCCACGACCGCGAGACTAGATTGGCCCGCCACCGTCATGTCCGACGACAATAGGGTCGTCCCCACGACCCCGGGTCCAGGTTGGCCAGCCGCCGACATTTCCGACGACTATAGAGTCGTCCCCACGACACCGGGCCAAAGTTGGCCAGCCGCCGACATGTCCGACGATTATAGGGTCGTCCCCACGACCCCGGGCCAAAGATGTCCAGCCGCCGTCTTGTCCGACGACTATAGGGTCGTCCCCACGACCCCGGGACTAGATTGGCCCGCCACCGTCATGTCCAACGACTATAGGGTCGTCCCCACAACCACGGGCCAAAGTTGACCAGCCGCCGACATGTCCGACGACTATTGGATCGTCCCCACGACCACGGGCCAAAGTTGGCCAGCCGCCGAAATGTCCGACGACTGTAGGGTCGTCCCCACGACCCCGGGACTAGATCGGCCCGCCACCGTCAAGTCCGACGACTATAGGGTCGTCCCCACGACCCCGGGACTAGATTGGCCCGCCATCGTCATGTCCAACGACAATAGGGTCGTCCCCACGACCCCGGGACTAGGTTGACAAGCCGCCAACATGTCCGTCGACTATAGGGTCGTCCCCACGACCCCGGGCCAAAGATGGCATGCCGCCGAAATGGCCGACGACTATAGGGTCGTCCCCAGGACCGCGGGCCAAAGATGTCAAGCCGTCGTCTTCTCCGACGACTATAGGGTCGTCCCCACGACCCCGGGCCAATGTTGGCCAATTGCCGACATGTCCGACGACTATAGGGTCGTCCCTACGACCCCGGGACTAGATTGGCCCGCCACCGTCATGTCCAACGACTATAGGGTCGTCCCCACGACCATGGGCCAAAGTTGGCCAGCCGCCGATATGTCCAACGACTATTGGGTCGTCCCCACGACCACGGGCCAAAGTTAGCCAGCCGCCGACATGTCCGACGACTATAGGGTCGTCCCCACGACCCCGGGCCAAAGTTGGCAACCCGCCGAAATGTCCGACGACTATAGGGTCGTCCCCACGACCCGGGACTAGACTGGCCCGCCACCGACATGTCCGACGACTATAGAGTCGTCCCCACGACCCCGGGTCAATGTTGGCTCGCCGCTACATGTCCGACGACTATAGGGTCGTCCCCACGACCCCCGGGCCAAAGTTGGACAGCCACCGACATTTCCGACGACTATAGGGTCGTCCCCACGACCACGGGCCAAAGTTGGCCAGCCGCCGACATGTCCGACGACTATAGGGTCGTCCCCACGCCCCGGGACTAGACTGGCCCGCCACCGTCATGTCCGACGACTATAGGGTCGTCCCCACGACCCCCGGACTAGGTTGGCCGGCCGCCGACTTGTCCGACGACTGTAGGGTCGTCCCCACGACCCCGGGACTAGATTGGCCCGCCACCGTCATTTCCGACGACTATAGGGTCGTCCCCACGACCACGGGCCAAAGTTGGCCAGCCGCCGACTTGCCCGACGACTATAGGGTCGTCCCCATGACCCGGGACTAGACTGGCCCGCCACCGTCATGTCCGACCCACTATAGGGTCGTCCCCACGACCCCCGGACTAGGTTGGTATGCCGCCGACTTGTCCGACGAGTATAGGGTCCTCCCCACGACCACGGGCCAAAGTTGGCTGGCCGCCGACATCTCCGACGACTATAGGGTCGTCCCCACGACCCGGGACTAGACTGGCCCGCCACCGACATGTCCGACGACTATAGAGTCGTCCCCACGACTCCGGGTCAATGTTGGCTCGCCGCCGACATGTCCGACGACTATAGGGTCGTCACCACGACCCCCGGGCCAAAGTTGGACAGCCACCGACATTTCCGACGACTATAGGGTCGTCCCCACGACCACGGGCCAAAGTTGGCCAGCCGGCGACATGTCCGACGACTATAGGGTCGTCCCCACGACCCGGGACTAGACTGGCCCGCCACCGTCATGTCCGACGACTATAGGGTCGTCCCCACGACCACCGGACTAGGTTGGCCGGCCGCCGACTTGTCCGACGACTATAGGGTCGTCCCCACGACCCCCCGACTAGGTGGGCTCGCCGCCGACTTGTCCGACGACTATAGGGTCGTCCCCACGACCCCGGGACTAGGTTGGCTCGCCACCGTCATGTCTGACGACTATAGGGTCGTCCCCACGACCACGGGCCAAAGTTGGCCAGCCGCCGACATGTCCGACGACTATAGGGTCGTCCCCACGACCACGGGCCAAAGTTGGCCAGCCGCCGACATGTCCGACGACTATAGGGTCGTCCCCACGACCCGGGACTAGACTGGCCCGCCACCGTCATGTCCGACGACTATAGGGTCGTCCCCACGACCCCCCGACTAGGTGGGCTCGCCGCCGACTTGTCCGACGACTATAGGGTCGTCCCCACGACCACGGGCCAAAGTTGGCAAGCCGCCGAAATGTCCGACAACTGTAGGGTCGTCCCCACGACCCCGGGACTAGATTGGTCCGCCACCGTCATGTCCGACGACTATAGGGTCGTCCCCACGACCCCGGGCCAAAGTTGGCCAGCCGCCGAAATGTCCGACGACTGTAGGGTCGTCCCCACAACCCCGGGACTAGATTGGCCCGCCACCGTCTTGTCCGACGACTATAGGGTCGTCCCCACGACCCCGGGACTAGATTGGCCAGCCGCCGACATGTCCGACGACTAAAGGGTCGTCCCCACGACCCCGGGACTAGGTTGGCCTGCCGCCGACATATCCGACGACTATAGGGTCGTCCCCACGACCCCGGGCCAAAGTTGGCCAGCCGCCGACATGTCCGACGACTATAGGGTCGTCCCCACGACCCGGGACTAGAGTGGCCCGCCACCGTCATGTCCGACGACTATATGGTCGTCCCCACGACCGCGGGCCAATGTTGGCCAGCCGCTGACTTGTCCGACGACTATAGGGTCGTCCCCACGACCCCCCGACTAGGTGGGTTCGCCGCCGACTTGTCCGACGAGTATAGGGTCATCCCCACGACCCCGGGACTAGGTTGGCCCGCCGCCGACTTGTCCGACGACTATGGGCTCGTCCCCACGACCTCGGGACTAGGTTGGCCAGCCGCCGACATGTCCGACGACTATAGGGTCGTCCCCACGACCCCGGGCCAAAGTTGGCAAGCCGCCGAAATGTCCGACGACTATAGGGTCGTTCCTACGACCCCGGGACTAGATTGGCCCGCCACCGTCATGTCCAACGAGTATAGGGTCGTCCCCACAACCCCGGGACTAGGTTGACAAGCCGCCAACATGTCCGACGACTATAGGGTCGTCCCCACGACCCCGGGCCAAAAGTGGCATGCCGCCGAAATGTCCGACGACTATAGGGTCGTCCCCACGACCACGGGCCAAAGTTGGCAAGCCGCCGAAATGTCCGACAACTGTAGGGTCGTCCCCACGACCCCGGGACTAGATTGGTCCGCCACCGTCATGTCCGACGACTATAGGGTCGTCCCCACGACCCCGGGCCAATGTTGGCCAGCCGCTGACTTGTCCGACGACTATAGGGTCGTCCCCACGACCCCCCGACTAGGTGGGTTCGCCGCCGACTTGTCCGACGAGTATAGGGTCATCCCCACGACCCCGGGACTAGGTTGGCCCGCCGCCGACTTGTCCGACGACTATGGGCTCGTCCCCACGACCTCGGCACTAGGTTGGCCAGCCGCCGACATGTCCGACGACTATAGGGTCGTCCCCACGACCCCGGGCCAAAGTTGGCAAGCCGCCGAAATGTCCGACGACTATAGGGTCGTTCCTACGACCCCGGGACTAGATTGGCCCGCCACCGTCATGTCCAACGACTATAGGGTCGTCCCCACAACCCCGGGACTAGGTTGACAAGCCGCCAACATGTCCGACGACTATAGGGTCGTCCCCACGACCCCGGGCCAAAAGTGGCATGCCGCCGAAATGTCCGACGACTATAGGGTCGTCCCCACGACCACGGGCCAAAGTTGGCAAGCCGCCGAAATGTCCGACAACTGTAGGGTCGTCCCCACGACCCCGGGACTAGATTGGTCCGCCACCGTCATGTCCGACGACTATAGGGTCGTCCCCACGACCCCGGGCCAAAGTTGGCCAGCCGCCGAAATGTCCGACGACTGTAGGGTCGTCCCCACAACCCCGGGACTAGATTGGCCCGCCACCGTCTTGTCCGACGACTATAGGGTCGTCCCCACGACCCCGGGACTAGATTGGCCAGCCGCCGACATGTCCGACGACTAAAGGGTCGTCCCCACGACCCCGGGACTAGGTTGGCTCGCCGCCGACATGTCCGACGACTATAGGGTCGTTCCCACGACACCGGGACTAGGCTGGATCGCCGCCGACTTGTCCGAGCACTATAGGGTCGTCCCCACGACGCTGGGACTAGGTTGGCTCGCCGCCGACATGTCCGACGACTATATGTTCGTCCCCACGACCCCCGGAGTAGGTTGGCTCGCCGCTGACTTGTCCGACGACTATAGGGTCGTCCCCACGACCCCGGGACTAGATTGGCCCGCCACCGTCTTGTCCGACGACTATAGGGTCGTCCCCACGACAGCGGGCCTACGTTGGCCAGCCGCCGACATGTCCGACCACTATAGGGTCGTCCCCACGACCCCGGGACTAGGTTGGCTCGCCGCCGACATGTCCGACGACTATAGGGTCGTTCCCACGACACCGGGACTATGTTGGCCAGCCGCCGACATGTCCGACGACTATAGGATCGTCCCCACGACCCCGGGACTAGGTTGGCTCGCCGCCGACATGTCCGACGACTATAGGGTCGTTCCCACGACACCGGGACTAGGTTGGCTCGCCGCCGATTTGTCCGACGACTGTAGGGTCGTCCCCACGACCCCGGGACTAGATTGGCCCGCCACCGTCATTTCCGACGACTATAGGGTCGTCCCCACGACCACGGGCCAAAGTTGGCCAGCCGCCGACTTGCCCGACGACTATAGGGTCGTCCCCATGACCCGGGACTAGACTGGCCCGCCACCGTCATGTCCGACCCACTATAGAGTCGTCCCCACGACCCCCGGACTAGGTTGGTATGCCGCCGACTTGTCCGACGAGTATAGGGTCCTCCCCACGACCACGGGCCAAAGTTGGCTGGCCGCCGACATGTCCGACGACTATAGGGTCGTCCCCACGACCCGGGACTAGACTGGCCCGCCACCGACATGTCCGACGACTATAGAGTCGTCCCCACGACCCCGGGTCAATGTTGGCTCGCCGCCGACATGTCCGACGACTATAGGGTCGTCACCACGACCCCCGGGCCAAAGTTGGACAGCCACCGACATTTCCGACGACTATAGGGTCGTCCCCACCACCACGGGCCAAAGTTGGCCAGCCGCCGACATGTCCGACGACTATAGGGTCGTCCCCACGACCCGGGACTAGACTGGCCCGCCACCGTCATGTCCGACGACTATAGGGTCGTCCCCACGACCCCCGGACTAGTTTGGCCGGCCGCCGACTTGTCCGACGACTATAGGGTCGTCCCCACGACCCCCCGACTAGGTGGGCTCGCCGCCGACTTGTCCGACGACTATAGGGTCGTCCCCACGACCCCGGGACTAGGTTGGCTCGCCACCGTCATGTCTGACGACTATAGGGTCGTCCCCACGACCACGGGCCAAAGTTGGCCAGCCGCCGACATGTCCGACGACTATAGGGTCGTCCCCACGACCACGGGCCAAAGTTGGCCAGCCGCCGACATGTCCGACGACTATAGGGTCGTCCCCACGACCCGGGACTAGACTGGCCCGCCACCGTCATGTCCAACGACTATAGGGTAGTCCCCACGACCCCGGGACTAGATTGGCCCGCCACCGTCATGTCCAACGACTATCGAATCGTCCCCACAACCCCGGGCCAATGTTGGCCAATCGCCGACATGTCCGACGACCATAGGGTCGTATCTACGACCCCGGGACTAGATTGGCCCGCCACCGTCATGTCCGACGACAATAGGGTCGTCCCCACGACCCTGGGTCTAGGTTGGCCAGCCGCCGACATGTCCGACGACTAAACAGTCGTCCCAACGACCACGGGCAAATGTTGGCCAGCCGCCGACATGTCCGACGACTATAGGGTCGTCCCCACGACCCCGGGACTAGATTGGTCCGCCACCGTCATGTTCGACGATTATATGGTCGTCCCCACGACCCCGGGCCAAAGTTGGCAAGGCGCCGAAATGTCCGACGACTATAGGGTCGTCCCCACGACCCCGGGCCAAAGTTGGCAAGCCGCCGACATGTCCGTCGACTATAGGGTCGTCCCCACGACCCCGGGCCAAAGTTGGCAAGCCGCCGAAATGTCCGACGACTATAGGGTCGTCCCCACGACCGCGGGCCAAAGATGTCCAGCCGCCGTCTTGTCCGACGACTATAGGGTCGTACCCACGACCCCGGGACTAGATTGGCCCGCCACCGTCATGTCCAACGACTATAGGGTAGTCCCCACGACCCCGGGACTAGATTGGCCCGCCACCGTCATGTCCAACGACTATCGAATCGTCCCCACAACCCCGGGCCAATGTTGGCCAATCGCCGACATGTCCGACGACCATAGGGTCGTATCTACGACCCCGGGACTAGATTGGCCCGCCACCGTCATGTCCGACGACAATAGGGTCGTCCCCACGACCCTGGGTCTAGGTTGGCCAGCCGCCGACATGTCCGACGACTAAACAGTCGTCCCAACGACCACGGGCAAAAGTTGGCCAGCCGCCGACATGTCCGACGACTATAGGGTCGTCCCCACGACAGCGGGCCTACGTTGGCCAGCCGCCGACATGTCCGACGACTAAAGGGTCGTCCCCACGACCCCGGGACTAGGTTGGCTCGCCGCCGACATGTCCGACGACTATAGGGTCGTTCCCACGACACCGGGACTAGGTTGGATCGCCGCCGACTTGTCCGAGCACTATAGGGTCGTCCCCACGACCCTGGGACTAGGTTGGCTCGCCGCCGACATGTCCGACGACTATATGTTCGTCCCCACGACCCCCGGAGTAGGTTGGCTCGCCGCCGACTTGTCCGACGACTGTAGGGTCGTCCCCACGACCCCGGGACTAGATTGGCCCGCCACCGTCTTGTCCGACGACTATAGGGTCGTCCCCACGACAGCGGGCCTACGTTGGCCAGCCGCCGACATGTCCGACCACTATAGGGTCGTCCCCACGACCCCGGGACTAGGTTGGCTCGCCGCTGACATGTCCGACGACTATAGGGTCGTTCCCACGACACCGGGACTAGGTTGGCTCGCCGCCGATTTGTCCGACCACTATAGGGTCGTCCCCACGACCCCGGGACTAGGTTGGCTCGCCGCCGACATGTCCGACGACTATAGGTTCGTCCCCACGACCCCCGGAGTAGGTTGGCTCGCCGCCGACTTGTCCGACGACTATAGGGTCGTCCCCACGACCCCGGGACTAGATTGGCCCGCCACCGTCTTGTCCGACGACTATAGGGTCGTCCCCACGACCCCGGGTCAATGTTGGCTCGCCGCTACATGTCCGACGACTATAGGGTCGTCCCCACGACCCCCGGGCCAAAGTTGGACAGCCACCGACATTTCCGACGACTATAGGGTCGTCCCCACGACCACGGGCCAAAGTTGGCCAGCCGCCGACATGTCCGACGACTATAGGGTCGTCCCCACGCCCCGGGACTAGACTGGCCCGCCACCGTCATGTCCGACGACTATAGGGTCGTCCCCACGACCCCCGGACTAGGTTGGCCGGCCGCCGACTTGTCCGACGACTGTAGGGTCGTCCCCACGACCCCGGGACTAGATTGGCCCGCCACCGTCATTTCCGACGACTATAGGGTCGTCCCCACGACCACGGGCCAAAGTTGGCCAGCCGCCGACTTGCCCGACGACTATAGGGTCGTCCCCATGACCCGGGACTAGACTGGCCCGCCACCGTCATGTCCGACCCACTATAGGGTCGTCCCCACGACCCCCGGACTAGGTTGGTATGCCGCCGACTTGTCCGACGAGTATAGGGTCCTCCCCACGACCACGGGCCAAAGTTGGCTGGCCGCCGACATCTCCGACGACTATAGGGTCGTCCCCACGACCCGGGACTAGACTGGCCCGCCACCGACATGTCCGACGACTATAGAGTCGTCCCCACGACTCCGGGTCAATGTTGGCTCGCCGCCGACATGTCCGACGACTATAGGGTCGTCACCACGACCCCCGGGCCAAAGTTGGACAGCCACCGACATTTCCGACGACTATAGGGTCGTCCCCACGACCACGGGCCAAAGTTGGCCAGCCGGCGACATGTCCGACGACTATAGGGTCGTCCCCACGACCCGGGACTAGACTGGCCCGCCACCGTCATGTCCGACGACTATAGGGTCGTCCCCACGACCACCGGACTAGGTTGGCCGGCCGCCGACTTGTCCGACGACTATAGGGTCGTCCCCACGACCCCCCGACTAGGTGGGCTCGCCGCCGACTTGTCCGACGACTATAGGGTCGTCCCCACGACCCCGGGACTAGGTTGGCTCGCCACCGTCATGTCTGACGACTATAGGGTCGTCCCCACGACCACGGGCCAAAGTTGGCCAGCCGCCGACATGTCCGACGACTATAGGGTCGTCCCCACGACCACGGGCCAAAGTTGGCCAGCCGCCGACATGTCCGACGACTATAGGGTCGTCCCCACGACCCGGGACTAGACTGGCCCGCCACCGTCATGTCCGACGACTATAGGGTCGTCCCCACGACCCCCCGACTAGGTGGGCTCGCCGCCGACTTGTCCGACGACTATAGGGTCGTCCCCACGACCACGGGCCAAAGTTGGCAAGCCGCCGAAATGTCCGACAACTGTAGGGTCGTCCCCACGACCCCGGGACTAGATTGGTCCGCCACCGTCATGTCCGACGACTATAGGGTCGTCCCCACGACCCCGGGCCAAAGTTGGCCAGCCGCCGAAATGTCCGACGACTGTAGGGTCGTCCCCACAACCCCGGGACTAGATTGGCCCGCCACCGTCTTGTCCGACGACTATAGGGTCGTCCCCACGACCCCGGGACTAGATTGGCCAGCCGCCGACATGTCCGACGACTAAAGGGTCGTCCCCACGACCCCGGGACTAGGTTGGCCTGCCGCCGACATATCCGACGACTATAGGGTCGTCCCCACGACCCCGGGCCAAAGTTGGCCAGCCGCCGACATGTCCGACGACTATAGGGTCGTCCCCACGACCCGGGACTAGAGTGGCCCGCCACCGTCATGTCCGACGACTATATGGTCGTCCCCACGACCGCGGGCCAATGTTGGCCAGCCGCTGACTTGTCCGACGACTATAGGGTCGTCCCCACGACCCCCCGACTAGGTGGGTTCGCCGCCGACTTGTCCGACGAGTATAGGGTCATCCCCACGACCCCGGGACTAGGTTGGCCCGCCGCCGACTTGTCCGACGACTATGGGCTCGTCCCCACGACCTCGGGACTAGGTTGGCCAGCCGCCGACATGTCCGACGACTATAGGGTCGTCCCCACGACCCCGGGCCAAAGTTGGCAAGCCGCCGAAATGTCCGACGACTATAGGGTCGTTCCTACGACCCCGGGACTAGATTGGCCCGCCACCGTCATGTCCAACGAGTATAGGGTCGTCCCCACAACCCCGGGACTAGGTTGACAAGCCGCCAACATGTCCGACGACTATAGGGTCGTCCCCACGACCCCGGGCCAAAAGTGGCATGCCGCCGAAATGTCCGACGACTATAGGGTCGTCCCCACGACCACGGGCCAAAGTTGGCAAGCCGCCGAAATGTCCGACAACTGTAGGGTCGTCCCCACGACCCCGGGACTAGATTGGTCCGCCACCGTCATGTCCGACGACTATAGGGTCGTCCCCACGACCCCGGGCCAATGTTGGCCAGCCGCTGACTTGTCCGACGACTATAGGGTCGTCCCCACGACCCCCCGACTAGGTGGGTTCGCCGCCGACTTGTCCGACGAGTATAGGGTCATCCCCACGACCCCGGGACTAGGTTGGCCCGCCGCCGACTTGTCCGACGACTATGGGCTCGTCCCCACGACCTCGGCACTAGGTTGGCCAGCCGCCGACATGTCCGACGACTATAGGGTCGTCCCCACGACCCCGGGCCAAAGTTGGCAAGCCGCCGAAATGTCCGACGACTATAGGGTCGTTCCTACGACCCCGGGACTAGATTGGCCCGCCACCGTCATGTCCAACGACTATAGGGTCGTCCCCACAACCCCGGGACTAGGTTGACAAGCCGCCAACATGTCCGACGACTATAGGGTCGTCCCCACGACCCCGGGCCAAAAGTGGCATGCCGCCGAAATGTCCGACGACTATAGGGTCGTCCCCACGACCACGGGCCAAAGTTGGCAAGCCGCCGAAATGTCCGACAACTGTAGGGTCGTCCCCACGACCCCGGGACTAGATTGGTCCGCCACCGTCATGTCCGACGACTATAGGGTCGTCCCCACGACCCCGGGCCAAAGTTGGCCAGCCGCCGAAATGTCCGACGACTGTAGGGTCGTCCCCACAACCCCGGGACTAGATTGGCCCGCCACCGTCTTGTCCGACGACTATAGGGTCGTCCCCACGACCCCGGGACTAGATTGGCCAGCCGCCGACATGTCCGACGACTAAAGGGTCGTCCCCACGACCCCGGGACTAGGTTGGCTCGCCGCCGACATGTCCGACGACTATAGGGTCGTTCCCACGACACCGGGACTAGGCTGGATCGCCGCCGACTTGTCCGAGCACTATAGGGTCGTCCCCACGACGCTGGGACTAGGTTGGCTCGCCGCCGACATGTCCGACGACTATATGTTCGTCCCCACGACCCCCGGAGTAGGTTGGCTCGCCGCTGACTTGTCCGACGACTATAGGGTCGTCCCCACGACCCCGGGACTAGATTGGCCCGCCACCGTCTTGTCCGACGACTATAGGGTCGTCCCCACGACAGCGGGCCTACGTTGGCCAGCCGCCGACATGTCCGACCACTATAGGGTCGTCCCCACGACCCCGGGACTAGGTTGGCTCGCCGCCGACATGTCCGACGACTATAGGGTCGTTCCCACGACACCGGGACTATGTTGGCCAGCCGCCGACATGTCCGACGACTATAGGATCGTCCCCACGACCCCGGGACTAGGTTGGCTCGCCGCCGACATGTCCGACGACTATAGGGTCGTTCCCACGACACCGGGACTAGGTTGGCTCGCCGCCGATTTGTCCGACGACTGTAGGGTCGTCCCCACGACCCCGGGACTAGATTGGCCCGCCACCGTCATTTCCGACGACTATAGGGTCGTCCCCACGACCACGGGCCAAAGTTGGCCAGCCGCCGACTTGCCCGACGACTATAGGGTCGTCCCCATGACCCGGGACTAGACTGGCCCGCCACCGTCATGTCCGACCCACTATAGAGTCGTCCCCACGACCCCCGGACTAGGTTGGTATGCCGCCGACTTGTCCGACGAGTATAGGGTCCTCCCCACGACCACGGGCCAAAGTTGGCTGGCCGCCGACATGTCCGACGACTATAGGGTCGTCCCCACGACCCGGGACTAGACTGGCCCGCCACCGACATGTCCGACGACTATAGAGTCGTCCCCACGACCCCGGGTCAATGTTGGCTCGCCGCCGACATGTCCGACGACTATAGGGTCGTCACCACGACCCCCGGGCCAAAGTTGGACAGCCACCGACATTTCCGACGACTATAGGGTCGTCCCCACCACCACGGGCCAAAGTTGGCCAGCCGCCGACATGTCCGACGACTATAGGGTCGTCCCCACGACCCGGGACTAGACTGGCCCGCCACCGTCATGTCCGACGACTATAGGGTCGTCCCCACGACCCCCGGACTAGTTTGGCCGGCCGCCGACTTGTCCGACGACTATAGGGTCGTCCCCACGACCCCCCGACTAGGTGGGCTCGCCGCCGACTTGTCCGACGACTATAGGGTCGTCCCCACGACCCCGGGACTAGGTTGGCTCGCCACCGTCATGTCTGACGACTATAGGGTCGTCCCCACGACCACGGGCCAAAGTTGGCCAGCCGCCGACATGTCCGACGACTATAGGGTCGTCCCCACGACCACGGGCCAAAGTTGGCCAGCCGCCGACATGTCCGACGACTATAGGGTCGTCCCCACGACCCGGGACTAGACTGGCCCGCCACCGTCATGTCCAACGACTATAGGGTAGTCCCCACGACCCCGGGACTAGATTGGCCCGCCACCGTCATGTCCAACGACTATCGAATCGTCCCCACAACCCCGGGCCAATGTTGGCCAATCGCCGACATGTCCGACGACCATAGGGTCGTATCTACGACCCCGGGACTAGATTGGCCCGCCACCGTCATGTCCGACGACAATAGGGTCGTCCCCACGACCCTGGGTCTAGGTTGGCCAGCCGCCGACATGTCCGACGACTAAACAGTCGTCCCAACGACCACGGGCAAATGTTGGCCAGCCGCCGACATGTCCGACGACTATAGGGTCGTCCCCACGACAGCGGGCCTACGTTGGCCAGCCGCCGACATGTCCGACGACTAAAGGGTCGTCCCCACGACCCCGGGACTAGGTTGGCTCGCCGCCGACATGTCCGACGACTATAGGGTCGTTCCCACGACACCGGGACTAGGTTGGATCGCCGCCGACTTGTCCGAGCACTATAGGGTCGTCCCCACGACCCTGGGACTAGGTTGGCTCGCCGCCGACATGTCCGACGACTATATGTTCGTCCCCACGACCCCCGGAGTAGGTTGGCTCGCCGCTGACTTGTCCGACGACTATAGGGTCGTCCCCACGACCCCGGGACTAGATTGGCCCGCCACCGTCTTGTCCGACGACTATAGGGTCGTCCCCACGACAGCGGGCCTACGTTGGCCAGCCGCCGACATGTCCGACCACTATAGGGTCGTCCCCACGACCCCGGGACTAGGTTGGCTCTCCGCCGACATGTCCGACGACTATAGGGTCGTTCCCACGACACCGGGACTATGTTGGCCAGCCGCCGACATGTCCGACGACTATAGGGTCGTCCCCACGACCCCGGGACTAGGTTGGCTCGCCGCCGACATGTCCGACGACTATAGGGTCGTTCCCACGACACCGGGACTAGGTTGGCTCGCCGCCGATTTGTCCGACCACTATAGGGTCGTCCCCACGACCCCGGGACTAGGTTGGCTCGCCGCCGACATGTCCGACGACTATAGGTTCGTCCCCACGACCCCCGGAGTAGGTTGGCTCGCCGCCGACTTGTCCGACGACTATAGGGTCGTCCCCAAGACCCCGGGCCAAAGTTGGCAAGCCGCCGAAATGTCCGACGACTATAGGGTCGTCCCCACGACCGCGAGCCAAGAATATCCAGCCGCCGTCTTGTCCGACGACTATAGGGTCGTCCCCACGACCCCGGGACTAGGTTGGCTCGCCACCGACATGTCTGACGACTATAGGGTCGTTCCTACGACCCCGGGACTAGATTGGCCCGCCACCGTCATGTCCAACGACTATAGGGTCGTCCCCACAACCCCGGGACTAGGTTGACAAGCCGCGAACATGTCCGACGACTATAGGGTCGTCCCCACGACCCCGGGCCAAAGGTGGCATGCCGCCGAAATGTCCGACGACTATAGGGTCGTCCCCACGACCACGGGCCAAAGTTGGCAAGCCGCCGAAATGTCCGACGACTGTAGGGTCGTCCCCACGACCCCGGGACTAGATTGGCCCGCCACCGTGAAGTCCGACGACAATAGGGTCGTCCCCACGACCTCGGGACTAGGTTGGCCAGCCGCCGACATGTCCGACGACTATAGGGTCGTCCCCACGACCCCGGGCAAAAGTTGGCCAGCCGCCGACATGTCCGACGACTGTAGGGTCGTCCCCACGACCCCGGGACTAGATTGGTCCGCCACCGTCATGTCCGACGACTATAGGGTCGTCCCCACGACCCCGGGCCAAAGTTGGCAAGCCGCCGAAATGTCCGACGACTGTAGGGTCGTCCCCACGACCCCGGGCCAATGTTGGCCAATCGCCGACATGTTCGACGACTATAGGGTCGTCCCTACGACCCCGGGACTAGATTGGCCCGCCACCGTCATGTCCAACGACTATAGGGTCGTCCCCACGACCATGGGCCAAAGTTGGCCAGCCGCCGTAATGTCCGACGACTATTGGGTCGTCCCCACGACCCCGGGACTAGATTGGCCCGCCACCGTCAAGTCCGACGACTATAGGGTCGTCCCCACGACCCCGGGCAAATTTGGCAAGCCGCCGACATGTCCGACGACTGTAGGGTCGTCCCCACGACCCCGGGACTAGATTGGCCCGTCACCGTCATGTCCAACGACTATAGGGTCGTCCCCACGACCATGGGCCAAAGTTGGCCAGCCGCCGTAATGTCCAACGACTATTGGGTCGTCCCCACGACCACGGGCCAAAGTTGGCCAGCCGCCGACATGCCCGACGACTATAGGGTCGTCCCCACGACCCCGGGACTAGATTGGTCCGCCACCGTCATGTTCGACGATTATATGGTCGTCCCCACGACCCCGGGCCAAAGTTGGCAAGGCGCCGAAATGTCCGACGACTATAGGGTCGTCCCCACGACCCCGGGCCAAAGTTGGCAAGCCGCCGAAATGTCCGACGACTATAGGGTCGTCCCCACAACCCCGGGACTAGATTGGCCCGCCACCGTCAAGTCCGACGAGTATAGGGTCGTCTCCACGACCACGGGCCAAAGTTGGCCAGCCGCCGACATGTCCGTCGACTATAGGGTCGTCCCCACGACCCCGGGCCAAAGTTGGCAAGCCGCCGAAATGTCCGACGACTATAGGGTCGTCCCCACGACCGCGGGCCAAAGATGTCCAGCCGCCGTCTTGTCCGACGACTATAGGGTCGTACCCACGACCCCGGGACTAGATTGGCCCGCCACCGTCATGTCCAACGACTATAGGGTAGTCCCCACGACCCCGGGACTAGATTGGCCCGCCACCGTCATGTCCAACGACTATCGAATCGTCCCCACAACCCCGGGCCAATGTTGGCCAATCGCCGACATGTCCGACGACCATAGGGTCGTATCTACGACCCCGGGACTAGATTGGCCCGCCACCGTCATGTCCGACGACAATAGGGTCGTCCCCACGACCCTGGGTCTAGGTTGGCCAGCCGCCGACATGTCCGACGACTAAACAGTCGTCCCAACGACCACGGGCAAAAGTTGGCCAGCCGCCGACATGTCCGACGACTATAGGGTCGTCCCCACGACAGCGGGCCTACGTTGGCCAGCCGCCGACATGTCCGACGACTAAAGGGTCGTCCCCACGACCCCGGGACTAGGTTGGCTCGCCGCCGACATGTCCGACGACTATAGGGTCGTTCCCACGACACCGGGACTAGGTTGGATCGCCGCCGACTTGTCCGAGCACTATAGGGTCGTCCCCACGACCCTGGGACTAGGTTGGCTCGCCGCCGACATGTCCGACGACTATATGTTCGTCCCCACGACCCCCGGAGTAGGTTGGCTCGCCGCCGACTTGTCCGACGACTGTAGGGTCGTCCCCACGACCCCGGGACTAGATTGGCCCGCCACCGTCTTGTCCGACGACTATAGGGTCGTCCCCACGACAGCGGGCCTACGTTGGCCAGCCGCCGACATGTCCGACCACTATAGGGTCGTCCCCACGACCCCGGGACTAGGTTGGCTCGCCGCTGACATGTCCGACGACTATAGGGTCGTTCCCACGACACCGGGACTAGGTTGGCTCGCCGCCGATTTGTCCGACCACTATAGGGTCGTCCCCACGACCCCGGGACTAGGTTGGCTCGCCGCCGACATGTCCGACGACTATAGGTTCGTCCCCACGACCCCCGGAGTAGGTTGGCTCGCCGCCGACTTGTCCGACGACTATAGGGTCGTCCCCACGACCCCGGGACTAGATTGGCCCGCCACCGTCTTGTCCGACGACTATAGGGTCGTCCCCACGACCCCGGGACTAGATTGGCCCGCCACCGTCAAGTCCGACGACTATAGGGTCGTCCCAACGACCTCGGGACTAGGTTGGCCAGCCGCCGACATGTCCGACGACTATAGGGTCGTCCCCACGACCCCGGGCCAAAGATGTCCAGCCGCCGTCTTGTCCGACGACTATAGGGTCGTCCCCACGACCACGGGCCAATGTTGGCCAGCCGCCGACATGTCCGACGACTATTGGGTCGTCCCCACGACCCCGGGCCAAAGTTGGCAAGCCGCCGAAATTTCCGACGACTGTAGGGTCGTCCCCACGACCCCGGGACTAGATTGGCCCGCCACCGTCAAGTCCGACGACTATAGGGTCGTCCCCACGACCCCGGGCCAAAGTTGGCAAGCCGCCGAAATGTCCGACGACTGTAGGGTCATCCCCACGACCCCGGGACTAGGTTGGCCCGCCGCCGACTTGTCCGACGACTATAGGGTCGTCCTCACGACCCCGGGACTAGGTTGGCTCGCCACCGACATGTCTGACGACTATAGGGTCGTCCCCACGACCCCGGGACTAGATTGGCCCGCCACCGTCAAGTCCGACAACTATAGGGTCGTCCCCACGACCCCGGGCCAAAGTTGGACAGCCGCCGACTTGTCCGACGACTATAGGGTCGTCCCCACGACCACGGGCCAAAGTTGGCCAGCCGCCGGCTTGTCCGACGAATATAGGGTCGTCCCCACGACCCCGGGACTAGGTTGGCCCGCCGCCGACTTGTCCGACGACTATAGGGTCGTCCCCACGACCACGGGCCAAAGTTGGCCTGCCGCCGACATATCCGACGACTATGGGGTCGTCCCCAGGACCCCGGGCCAAAGTTGGCCAGCCGCCGACATGTCCGACGACTATAGGGTCGTCCCCACGACCCGGGACTAGAGTGGCCCGCCACCGTCATGTCCGACGATTATATGGTCGTCCCCACGACCACGGGCCAATGTTGGCCAGCCGCTGACTTGTCCGACGACTATAGGGTCGTCCCCACGACCCTCCGACTAGGTGGGTTCGCCGCCGAAATGTCCGACGACTATAGGGTCGTCCCCACAACCCCGGGACTAGATTGGCCCGCCACCGTCAAGTCCGACGAGTATAGGGTCGTCTCCACGACCACGGGCCAAAGTTGGCCAGCCGCCGACATGTCCGTCGACTATAGGGTCGTCCCCACGACCCCGGGCCAAAGTTGGCAAGCCGCCGAAATGTCCGACGACTATAGGTTCGTCCCCACGACCCCCGGAGTAGGTTGGCTCGCCGCCGACTTGTCCGACCACTATAGGGTCGTCCCCACGACCCCGGGACTAGATTGGCCCGCCACCGTCTTGTCCGACGACTATAGGGTCGTCCCCACGACCCCGGGACTAGATTGGCCCGCCACCGTCAAGTCCGACGACTATAGGGTCGTCCCAACGACCTCGGGACTAGGTTGGCCAGCCGCCGACATGTCCGACGACTATAGGGTCGTCCCCACGACCCCGGGCCAAAGATGTCCAGCCGCCGTCTTGTCCGACGACTATAGGGTCGTCCCCACGACCACGGGCCAATGTTGGCCAGCCGCCGACATGTCCGACGACTATTGGGTCGTCCCCACGACCCCGGGCCAAAGTTGGCAAGCCGCCGAAATGTCCGACGACTGTAGGGTCGTCCCCACGACCCCGGGACTAGATTGGCCCGCCACCGTCAAGTCCGACGACTATAGGGTCGTCCCCACGACCCCGGGCCAAAGTTGGCAAGCCGCCGAAATGTCCGACGACTGTAGGGTCGTCCCCAAGACCCCAGGACTAGATTGGCCCGCCACCGTCATGTCCGACGACAATAGGGTCGTCCCCACGACCCCGGGGCTAGGATGGCCCGCCGCCGACATGTTCAACGACTATTGGGCCGTCCCCACGACCCCGGGCCAATGTTGGCCAGCCGCCGACATGTCCGACGACTATAGGGTCGTCCATACGACCCCGGGACTAAATTGGCCCGCCACCGTCATGTCCAACGACTATAGGGTCTAGGTTGACAAGACGCCAAAATGTTCGACGAATATAGGGTCGTCCCCACGACCCCGGGCCAAAGATGGCATGCCGCCGAAATGTCCGACGACAATCGGATCGTCCCCACGACCACGGGCCAAAGTTGGCCAGCCGCCGACATGTCCGACGACTATTGGGTCGTCCCCACGACCCCGGGCCAAAGTTGGCCAGCCGCCGACTTATCCGACGACTATGGGGTCGTCCCCACGACCACGGGCCAATGTTGGCCAGCCGCCGACATGTCCGACGACTATAGGGTCGTCCCCACGACCCCGAGACTAGATTGGCCCGCCACCGTCATGTCCGACGACAATAGGGTCGTCCCCACGACCCCGGGCCAATGTTGGCCAATCGCCGAAATGTCCGACGACTGTAGGGTCGTCCCCACGACCCCGGGACTAGATTGGCCCGCCACCGTCTAGTCCGACGACTATAGGGTCGTCCCAACGACCTCGGGACTAGGTTGGCCAGCCGCCGACATGTCCGACGACTATAGGGTCGTCCCCACGACCCCGGGCCAAAGATGTCCAGCCGCCGTCTTGTCCGACGACTATAGGGTCGTCCCCACGACCACGGGCCAATGTTGGCCAGCCGCCGACATGTCCGACGACTATAGGGTCGTCCCCACGACCCCGAGACTAGATTGGCCCGCCACCGTCATGTCCGACGACAATAGGGTCGTCCCCACGACCCCGGGTCCAGGTTGGCCAGCCGCCGACATTTCCGACGACTATAGAGTCGTCCCCACGACACCGGGACTAGATTGGCCCGCCACCGTCACGTCCGACGACTATAGGGTCGTCCCAACGACCTCGGGACTAGGTTGGCCAGCCGCCGACATGTCCGACGACTATAGGGTCGTCCCCACGACCCCGGGCCAAAGATGTCCAGCCGCCGTCTTGTCCGACGACTATAGGGTCGTCCCCACGACCCCGGGACTAGATTGGCCCGCGACCGTCAAGTCCGACGACCTCGGGACTAGGTTGGCCAGCCGCCGACATGTCCGACGACTATAGGGTCGCCCCCACGACCTCGGGACTAGGTAGGCCAGCCGCCGACATGTCCGACGACTATAGGGTCGTCCTCACGACCCCGGGACTAGGTTGGCTCGCCACCGACATGTCTGACGACTATAGGGTCGTCCCCACGACCCCGGGACTAGATTGGCCCGCCACCGTCAAGTCCGACAACTATAGGGTCGTCCCCACGACCCCGGGCCAAAGTTGGACAGCCGCCGACTTGTCCGACGACTATAGGGTCGTCCCCACGACCACGGGCCAAAGTTGGCCAGCCGCCGGCTTGTCCGACGAATATAGGGTCGTCCCCACGACCCCGGGACTAGGTTGGCCCGCCGCCGACTTGTCCGACGACTATAGGGTCGTCCCCACGACCACGGGCCAAAGTTGGCCTGCCGCCGACATATCCGACGACTATAGGGTCGTCCCCAGGACCCCGGGCCAAAGTTGGCCAGCCGCCGACATGTCCGACGACTATAGGGTCGTCCCCACGACCCGGGACTAGAGTGGCCCGCCACCGTCATGTCCGACGATTATATGGTCGTCCCCACGACCACGGGCCAATGTTGGCCAGCCGCTGACTTGTCCGACGACTATAGGGTCGTCCCCACGACCCTCCGACTAGGTGGGTTCGCCGCCGACTTGTCCGACGAGTATAGGGTCATCCCCACGACCCCGGGACTAGGTTGGCCCGCCGCCGACTTGTCCGACGACTATATGGTCGTCCCCACGACCCCGGGCCAAAGTTGGCAAGGCGCCGAAATGTCCGACGACTATAGGGTCGTCCCTACGACCCCGGGACTAGATTGGCCCGCCACCGTCATGTCCAACGACTATAGGGTCGTCCCCATGACCCCGGGCCAAAGTTGGCATGCCGCCGAAATGTCCGACGACTATAGGGTCGTCCCCACGACCCCGGGCCAAAGTTGGCAAGCCGCCGAAATGTCCGACGACTATAGGGTCGTCCCCACGACCGCGAGCCAAGAATATCCAGCCGCCGTCTTGTCCGACGACTATAGGGTCGTCCCCACGACCCCGGGACTAGGTTGGCTCGCCACCGACATGTCTGACGACTATAGGGTCGTTCCTACGACCCCGGGACTAGATTGGCCCGCCACCGTCATGTCCAACGACTATAGGGTCGTCCCCACAACCCCGGGACTAGGTTGACAAGCCGCGAACATGTCCGACGACTATAGGGTCGTCCCCACGACCCCGGGCCAAAGGTGGCATGCCGCCGAAATGTCCGACGACTATAGGGTCGTCCCCACGACCACGGGCCAAAGTTGGCAAGCCGCCGAAATGTCCGACGACTGTAGGGTCGTCCCCACGACCCCGGGACTAGATTGGCCCGCCACCGTGAAGTCCGACGACAATAGGGTCGTCCCCACGACCTCGGGACTAGGTTGGCCAGCCGCCGACATGTCCGACGACTATAGGGTCGTCCCCACGACCCCGGGCAAAAGTTGGCCAGCCGCCGACATGTCCGACGACTGTAGGGTCGTCCCCACGACCCCGGGACTAGATTGGTCCGCCACCGTCATGTCCGACGACTATAGGGTCGTCCCCACGACCCCGGGCCAAAGTTGGCAAGCCGCCGAAATGTCCGACGACTGTAGGGTCGTCCCCACGACCCCGGGCCAATGTTGGCCAATCGCCGACATGTTCGACGACTATAGGGTCGTCCCTACGACCCCGGGACTAGATTGGCCCGCCACCGTCATGTCCAACGACTATAGGGTCGTCCCCACGACCATGGGCCAAAGTTGGCCAGCCGCCGTAATGTCCAACGACTATTGGGTCGTCCCCACGACCCCGGGACTAGATTGGCCCGCCACCGTCAAGTCCGACGACTATAGGGTCGTCCCCACGACCCCGGGCAAATTTGGCAAGCCGCCGACATGTCCGACGACTGTAGGGTCGTCCCCACGACCCCGGGACTAGATTGGCCCGTCACCGTCATGTCCAACGACTATAGGGTCGTCCCCACGACCATGGGCCAAAGTTGGCCAGCCGCCGTAATGTCCAACGACTATTGGGTCGTCCCCACGACCACGGGCCAAAGTTGGCCAGCCGCCGACATGCCCGACGACTATAGGGTCGTCCCCTCGACCCCGGGACTAGATTGGTCCGCCACCGTCATGTTCGACGACTATATGGTCGTCCCCACGACCCCGGGCCAAAGTTGGCCAGCCGCCGACATGTCCGACGACTATAGGGTCGTCCCCAAGGCCCCGGGACTAGATTGGCCCGCCACCGTCAAGTCCGACGACTATAGGGTCGTCCCCACGACCCCGGGCCAAAGATGGCAACCCGCCGAAATGTCCGACGACTGTAGGGTCGTCCCCACGACCCCGGGACTAGATTGGCCCGCCACCGTCAAGTCCGACGACTATAGGGTCGTCCCCACGACCCCGGGTCTAGGTTGACAAGACGCCAAAATGTTCGACGAATATAGGGTCGTCCCCACGACCCCGGGCTAAAGATGGCATCCCGCCGAAATGTCCGACGACTATAGGGTCGTCCCCACGACCGCGGGCCAAAGTTGGCCAGCCGCCGACATGTCCGACGACTATAGGGTCGTCCCCACGACCCCGAGACTAGATTGGCCCGCCACCGTCATGTCCGACGACAATAGGGGCGACCCCACGACCCCGGGTCCAGGTTGGCCAGCCGCCGACATTTCCGACGACTATAGAGTCGTCCCCACGTCCCCGGGCCAAAGTTGGCAAGCTGCCGACTTGTCCGACGACTATAGGGTCGACCCCACGACCCCGGGAATAGGTAGGCCCGCCGCCGACTTGTCCGACGACTATAGGGTCGTCCCCACGACCCCGAGACTAGATTGGACCGCCACCGTTATATCCGACGATTATAGAGTCGTCCCCACGACACCGGGCCAAAGTTGGCCAGCCGCCGACATGTCCGACGACTATAGGGTCGTCCCCACGACACCGGGTCCAGGTTGGCCAGCCGCCGACATTTCCGACGACTATAGAGTCGTCCCCACGACACCGGGCCAAAGTTGGCCAGCCGCCGACATGTCCGACGACTATAGGGTCGTCCCCACTACCCCGGGACAAGGTTGGCCCGCCGCCGACATGTCCGACGACTATTGGCTCGTCCCCACGACCCCGGGCCAAAGTTGGCCAGCCGCCGACATGTCCGACGACTATAGGGTCGTCTCCACGACCCCGAGACTAGATTGGCCCGCCACCGTCAAGTCCGACGACCTCGGCACTAGGTTGGCCAGCCGCCGACATGTCCGACGACTATAGGGTCGTCCCCACGACCCCGGGCCAAAGATGTCCAGCCGCCGTCTTGTCCGACGACTATAGGGTCGTCCCCACGACCCCGGGACTAGATTGGCCCGCCACCGTCAAGTCCGACGACTATAGGGTCGTCCCAACGACCTCGGGACTAGGTTGGCCAGCCGCCGACATGTCCGACGACTATAGGGTCGTCCCCACGACCCCGGGCCAAAGATGTCCAGCCGCCGTCTTGTCCGACGACTATAGGGTCGTCCCCACGACCCCGGGACTAGATTGGCCCGCCACCGTCATGTCCAACGACTATAGTGTCGTCCCCACAACCACGGGCCAAAGTTGGCCAGCCGCCGACATGTCCGACGACTATTGGATCGTCCCCACGACCACGGGCCAAAGTTGGCCAGCCGCCGACATGTCCGACGAGTATAGGGTCGTCCCCACTACCCCGGGCCAAAGTTGGCAAGCCGCCGAAATGTCCGACGACTGTAGGGTCGTCCCCACGACCCCGGGATTAGATTGGCCCGCCGCCGTCAAGTCCGACGACTATAGGGTCGTCCCCACGACCTCGGGACTAGCTTGGCCAGCCGCCGACATGTCCGACGACTATAGGGTCGTCCCCACGACCCCGGGCCAATGTTGGCCAATCGCCGACATGTCCGACGACTATAGGGTCGTCCCTACGACCCCGGGACTAGATTGGCTCGCCACCGTCATGTCCAACGACTATAGGGTCGTCCCCACGACCCCGGGACTAGGTTGACAAGCCGCCAACATGTCCGACGAATATAGGGTCGTCCCCACGACCCCGGGCTAAAGATGGCATGCCGCCGAAATGTCCGACGACTATAGGGTCGTCCCCACGACCGCGGGACTAGGCTGACAAGCCGCCAACATGATCGACGACTATAGGGTCGTCCCCACGACCCCGGGCCAAAGTTGGCCAGCCGCCGACATGTCCGACGACTATAGGGTCGTCCCCACGACCCCGAGACTAGATTGGTCCGCCACCGTCATGTCCGACGACAATAGGGTCGTCCCCACGACCCCGGGTCCAGGTTGGCCAGCCGCCGACATTTCCGACGACTATAGAGTCGTCCCCACGACCCCGGGTCCAGGTTGGCCAGCCGCCGACATTTCCGATGACTATAGAGTCGTCCCCACGACACCGGGCCAAAGTTGGCCAGCCGCCGACATGTCCGACGACTATAGGGTCGTCCCCACGACACCGGGTCCAGGTTGGCCAGCCGCCGACATTTCCGACGACTATAGAGTCGTCCCCACGACACCGGGCCAAAGTTGGCAAGCCGCCGAAATGTCCGACGACTGTAGGGTCGTCCCCAAGACCCCGGGACTAGATTGGCCCGCCACCGTCAAGTCCGACAACTATAGGGTCGTCCCCACGACCCCGGGCCAAAGTTGGCAAGCCGCCGAAATGTCCGACGACAGTAGGGTCGTCCCCACGACCCCGGGACTAGATTGGCCCGCCACCGTCAAGTCCGACGACTATAGGGTCGTCCCAACGACCTCGGGACTAGGTTGGCCAGCCGCCGACATGTCCGACGACTATAGGGTCGTCCCCACGACCCCGGGCCAAAGATGTCCAGCCGCCGTCTTGTCCGACGACTATAGGGTCGTCCCCACGACCACGGACCAAAGTTGGCCAGCCGCCGACATGTCCGACGACTATTGTGTCGTCCCCACGACCCCGGGCCAAAGTTGGCCAGCCGCCGACATGTCCGACGACTATAGGGTCGTCCCCAAGACCCCGGGACTAGATTGGCCCGCCACCGTCAAGTCCGACGACTATAGGGTCGTCCCCACGACCCCGGGCCAAAGTTGGCAAGCCGCCGAAATGTCCGACGACTGTAGGGTCGTCCCCACGACCCCGGGACTAGATTGGCCCGCCACCGTCAAGTCCGACGACTATAGGGTCGTCCCAACGACCTCGGGACTAGGTTGGCCAGCCGCCGACATGTCCGACGACTATAGGGTCGTCCATACGACCCCGGGACTAAATTGGCCCGCCACCGTCATGTCCAACGACTATAGGGTCTAGGTTGACAAGACGCCAAAATGTTCGACGAATATAGGGTCGTCCCCACGACCCCGGGCTAAAGATGGCATGCCGCCGAAATGTCCGACGACAATCGGATCGTCCCCACGACCACGGGCCAAAGTTGGCCAGCCGCCGACATGTCCGACGACTATTGGGTCGTCCCCACGACCCCGGGCCAAAGTTGGCCAGCCGCCGACTTGTCCGACGACTATGGGGTCGTCCCCACGACCCCAGGACTAGATTGGCCCGCCACCGTCATGTCCGACGACAATAGGGTCGTCCCCACGACCCCGGGCCAATGTTGGCCAATCGCCGACATGTCCGACGACTATAGGGTCGTCGATACGACCCCGGGACTAAATTGGCCCGCCACCGTCATGTCCAACGACTATAGGGTCGTCCCCACGACCCCGGGTCTAGGTTGACAAGACGCCAAAATGTTCGACGAATATAGGGTCGTCCCCACGACCCCGGGCTAAAGATGGCATGCCGCCGAAATGTCCGACGACTATAGGGTCGTCCCCACGACCGCGGGACTAGGCTGACAAGCCGCCAACATGTCCGACGACTATAGGGTCGTCCCCACGACCCCGGGCCAAAGTTGTCCAGCCGCCGACATGTCCGACGACTATAGAACGTCCCCACGACCCCGAGACTAGATTGGCCCGCCACCGTCATGTCCGACGACAATAGGGTCGTCCCCACGACCCCGGGTCCAGGTTGGCCAGGCTCCGACATTTCCGATGACTATAGAGTCGTCCCCACGACACCGGGCCAAAGTTGGCCAGCCGCCGACATGTCCGACGACTATAGGGTCGTCCCCACGACCCCGAGACGAGATTGGCCCGCCACCGTCATGTCCGACGATTATAGGGTCGTCCCCACGACGCCGGGACAAGCTTGGCCCGCCGCCGACTTGTCCGACGACTATAGGGTCGTCTCCACGACCCCGAGACTAGATTGGCCCGCCACCGTCAAGTCCGACGACCTCGGCAATAGGTTGGCCAGCCGCCGACATGTCCGACGACTATAGGGTCGTCCCCACGACCCCGGGCCAAAGATGTCCAGCCGCCGTCTTGTCCGACGACTATAGGGTCGTCCCCACGACCCCGGGACTAGATTGGCCCGCCACCGTCAAGTCCGACGACTATAGGGTCGTCCCAACGACCTCGGGACTAGGTTGGCCAGCCGCCGACATGTCCGACGACTATAGGGTCGTCCCCACAACCCCGGGCCAAAGATGTCCAGCCGCCGTCTTGTCCGACGACTATAGGGTCGTCCCCACGACCCCGGGACTAGATTGGCCCGCCACCGTCATGTCCAACGACTATAGGGTCGTCCCCACAACCACGGGCCAAAGTTGGCCAGCCGCCGACATGTCCGACGACTATTGGATCGTCCCCACGACCACGGGCCAAAGTTGGCCAGCCGCCGACATGTCCGACGAGTATAGGGTCGTCCCCACTACCCCGGGCCAAAGTTGGCAAGCCGCCGAAATGTCCGACGACTGTAGGGTCGTCCCCACGACCCCGGGATTAGATTGGCCCGCCGCCGTCAAGTCCGACGACTATAGGGTCGTCCCCACGACCTCGGGACTAGCTTGGCCAGCCGCCGACATGTCCGACGACTATAGGGTCGTCCCCACGACCCCGGGCCAATGTTGGCCAATCGCCGACATGTCCGACGACTATAGGGTCGTCCCTACGACCCCGGGACTAGATTGGCCCGCCACCGTCATGTCCAACGACTATAGGGTCGTCCCCACGACCCCGGGACTAGGTTGACAAGCCGCCAACATGTCCGACGAATATAGGGTCGTCCCCACGACCCCGGGCTAAAGATGGCATGCCGCCGAAATGTCCGACGACTATAGGGTCGTCCCCACGACCGCGGGACTAGGCTGACAAGCCGCCAACATGATCGACGACTATAGGGTCGTCCCCACGACCCCGGGCCAAAGTTGGCCAGCCGCCGACATGTCCGACGACTATAGAACGTCCCCACGACCCCGAGACTAGATTGGCCCGCCACCGTCATGTCCGACGACAATAGGGTCGTCCCCACGACCCCGGGTCCAGGTTGGCCAGGCTCCGACATTTCCGATGACTATAGAGTCGTCCCCACGACACCGGGCCAAAGTTGGCCAGCCGCCGACATGTCCGACGACTATAGGGTCGTCCCCACGACCCCGAGACGAGATTGGCCCGCCACCGTCATGTCCGACGATTATAGGGTCGTCCCCACGACGCCGGGACAAGCTTGGCCCGCCGCCGACTTGTCCGACGACTATAGGGTCGTCCCTACGACCCCGGGACAGGATTGGCCCGCCGCCGTCTTGTCCGACGACTATAGGGTCGTCCCCACGACCCCGGGACTAGATTGGCCCGCCACCGTCATGTCCGACGATTATAGTGTCGTCCCCACGACCCCGGGACAAGCTTGGCCCGCCGCCGACTTGTTCGACGACTATAGGGTCGTCCCAACGACCCCGGGACTAGGCTGGCCAGCCGCCGATATGTCCGACGACTATAGGGTCGTCCCCACGACCCCGGGACTAGATTGGCCCGCCACCGTCATGTCCGACGATTATAGTGTCGTCCCTACGACCCCGGGACAGGATTGGCCCGCCGCCGTCTTGTCCGACGACTATAGGGTCGTCCCCACGACCCCGGGACTAGATTGGCCCGCCACCGTCATGTCCGACGATTATAGTGTCGTCCCCACGACCCCGAGACTAGATTGGCCCGCCACCGTCATGTCCGACGACAATAGGGTCGTCCTCACGACCCCGGGTCCAGGTTGGCCAGGCTCCGACATTTCCGACGACTATAGAGTCGTCCCCACGACACCGGGACAAATGGCCAGCCGCCGACATGTCCGACGACTATAGGGTCGTCCCCACGACCCCGGGCCAAAGTTGGCAAGCCGCCGAAATGTCCGACGACTCTAGGGTCGTCCCCAAGACCCCGGGACTAGATTGGCCCGCCACCGTCATGTCCGACGACTATAGGGTCGTCCCCACGACCCCGAGACTAGATTGGCCCGCCACCGTCATGTCCGACGACAATAGGGTCGTCCCCACGACCCCGGGTCCAGGTTGGCCAAGCGCCGACATTTCCGACGACTATAGAGTCGTCCCCACGACACCGGGCCAAAGTTGGCCAGCCGCCGACATGTCCGACGACTATAGGGTCGTCCCCACGACCCCGAGACGAGATTGGCCCGCCACCGTCATGTCCGACGATTATAGGGTCGTCTCCACGACCCCGGGACAAGCTTGGCCCGCCGCCGACTTGTTCGACGACTATAGGGTCGTCCCAACGACCCCGGGACTAGGTTGGCCCGCCACCGTCATGTCCGACGACAATAGGGTCGTCCCCACGACCCCGGGTCCAGGTTGGCCAGGCTCCGACATTTCCGACGACTATAGAGTCGTCCCCACGACACCGGGACAAATGGCCAGCCGCCGACATGTCCGACGACTATAGGGTCGTCCCCACCACCCCGGGCCAAAGTTGGCAAGCCGCCGAAATGTCCGACGACTCTAGGGTCGTCCCCAAGACCCCGGGACTAGATTGGCCCGCCACCGTCAAGTCCGACGACTATAGGGTCGTCCCCACGACCTCGGGACTAGGTTGGCCAGCCGCCGACATGTCCGATGACTATAGGGTCGTCCCCACGACCCCGGGCCAATGTTGGCCAATCGCCGACATGTCCGACGACTATAGGGCCGTCCATACGACCCCGGGACTAAATTGGCCCGCCACCGTCATGTCCAACGACTATAGGGTCGTCCCCACGACCCCGGGTCTAGGTTGACAAGACGCCAAAATGTTCGACGAATATAGGGTCGTCCCCACGACCCCGGGCTAAAGATGGCATGCCGCCGAAATGTCCGACGACTATAGGGTCGTCCCCACGACCGCGGGACTAGGCTGACAAGCCGCCAACATGTCCGACGATTATAGGGTCGTCCCCACGACCCCGGGCCAAAGTTGGCCAGCCGCCGACATGTCCGACGACTATAGGGTCGTCCCCACGACCCCGGGCCAAAGTTGGCAAGCCGCCGAAATGTCCGACGACTCTAGTGTCGTCCCCAAGACCCCGGGACTAGATTGGCCCGCCACCGTCATGTCCGACGACTATAGGGTCGTCCCCACGACCCCGAGACTAGATTGGCCCGCCACCGTCATGTCCGACGACAATAGGGTCGTCCCCACGACCCCGGGTCCAGGTTGGCCAAGCGCCGACATTTCCGACGACTATAGACGCGTCCCCACGACACCGGGCCAAAGTTGGCCAGCCGCCGACATGTCCGACGACTATAGGGTCGTCCCCACGACCCCGGGCCAAAGTTGGTCAGCTGCCGAAATGTCCGACGACTATAGGGTCGTCCCCACGACCGCGGGACTAGGCTGACAAGCCGCCAACATGTCCGACGACTATAGGGTCGTCCCCACGACCCCGGGCCAAATTTGGCCAGCCGCCGACATGTCCGACGACTATAGGGTCGTCCCCACGACCCCGGGCCAATGTTGGCCAATCGCCGTCATGTCCGACGACAATAGGGTCGTCCCCACGACCCCGGGTCCAGGTTGGCCAGGCTCCGACATTTCCGACGACTATAGAGTCGTCCCCACCACCCCGGGCCAAAGTTGGCAAGCCGCCGAAATGTCCTACGACTCTAGGGTCGTCCCCAAGACCCCGGGACTAGATTGGCCCGCCACCGTCATGTCCGACGACTATAGGGTCGTCCCCACGACCCCGAGACTAGATTGGCCCGCCACCTTCATGTCCGACGACAATAGGGTCGTCCCCACGACCCCGGGTCCAGGTTGGCCAAGCGCCGACATTTCCGACGACTATAGACGCGTCCCCACGACACCGGGCCAAAGTTGGCCAGCCGCCGACATGTCCGACGACTATAGGGTCGTCCCCACGACCCCGGGCCAAAGTTGGTCAGCCGCCGACATTTCCGACGACTATAGGGTCGTCCCCACGACCCCGGGCCAATGTTGGCCAGCCGCCGACATGTTCAACGACTATTGGGCCGTCCCCACGACCACGGGCCAAAGTTGACCAGCCGCCGACATGTCCGACGACTATAGGGTCGTCCCCACGACCCCGGGCCAATGTTGGCCAATCGCCGACATGTCCGACGACTACAGGGTCGTCCCTACGACCCCGGGACTAGATTGGCCCGCCACCGTCATGTCCAACGACTATAGGGTCGTCCCCGCGACCGCGGGCCAAAGATGTCCAGCCGCCGTCTTGTCCGACGACTATAGGGTCGTCCCCACGACCCCGGGACTAGATTGGCCCGCCACCGTCATGTCCGACGACTATAGGGTCGTCCCCACGACCCCGAGACTAGATTGGCCCGCCACCGTCATGTCCGACGACAATAGGGTCGTCCCCACGACCCCGGGTCCAGGTTGGCCAAGCGCCGACATTTCCGACGACTATAGACGCGTCCCCACGACACCGGGCCAAAGTTGGCCAGCCGCCGACATGTCCGACGACTATAGGGTCGTCCCCACGACCCCGGGCCAAAGTTGGTCAGCCGCCGACATTTCCGACGACTATAGGGTCGTCCCCACGACCCCGGGCCAATGTTGGCCAGCCGCCGACATGTTCAACGACTATTGGGCCGTCCCCACGACCACGGGCCAAAGTTGACCAGCCGCCGACATGTCCAACGACTATAGGGTCGTCCCCACGACCCCGGGCCAATGTTGGCCAATCGCCGACATGTCCGACGACTACAGGGTCGTCCCTACGACCCCGAGACTAGATAGGCCCGCCACCGTCATGTCCGACGACTATAGGGTCGTCCCCACGACCATGGGCAAAAGTTGGTCAGCCGCCGACTTGTCCGACGACTATTGGGTCGCCCCACGGCCCCGGACTAGGATGGCTCGCCGCCGACATGTCCGACGACTATAGGATCGTCCCCACGACGCCGGGACTAGGTTGGACAGCCGCCGACATGTCCGACGACTATAGGGTCGTCCCCACGACCACGGGCCAAAGTTGGTCAGCCGCCGACTTGTCCGACGACTATAGGGTCGTCCCCATGACCCGGGACTAGACTGGCCCGCCACCGTCATGTCCGACGACTATATGGTCGTCCCCACGACCACGGGCCAATGTTGGCCAGCCGCTGACTTGTCCGACGACTATAGGGTCGTCCCCACGACCGCGGGACTAGATTGGCCAGCCGCCGGCTTGCCCGACGATTATAGGGTCGTCCCCACGACCCCGGGACTAGATTGGCCCGCCACCGTCATTTCCGACGACTATAGGGCCGTCCCCACGACCACGGGCCAAAGTTGGCCAGCCGCCGACATGTCCGACGACTATAGGGTCGTCCCCACGACCCCGAGACTAGATTGGCCCGCCACCGTCATGTCCGACGACAATAGGGTCGTCCCCACGACCCCGGGTCCAGGTTGGCCAGGCTCCGACATTTTCGACGACTATAGAGTCGTCCCCATCACCCCGGGCCAAAGTTGGCAAGCCGCCGAAATGTCCGACGACTCTAGGGTCGTCCCCAAGACCCCGGGACTAGATTGGCCCGCCACCGTCATGTCCGACGACTATAGGGTCGTCCCCACGACCCCGAGACTAGATTGGCCCGCCACCGTCATGTCCGACGACAATAGGGTCGTCCCCACGACCCCGGGTCCAGGTTGGCCAAGCGCCGACATTTCCGACGACTATAGACGCGTCCCCACGACACCGGGCCAAAGTTGGCCAGCCGCCGACATGTCCGACGACTATAGGGTCGTCCCCACGACCCCGGGCCAAAGTTGGTCAGCCGCCGACATTTCCGACGACTATAGGGTCGTCCCCACGACCCCGGGCCAATGTTGGCCAGCCGCCGACATGTTCAACGACTATTGGGCCGTCCCCACGACCACGGGCCAAAGTTGACCAGCCGCCGACATGTCCGACGACTATAGGGTCGTCCCCACGACCCCGGGCCAATGTTGGCCAATCGCCGACATGTCCGACGACTACAGGGTCGTCCCTACGACCCCGGGACTAGATTGGCCCGCCACCGTCATGTCCGACGACAATAGGGTCGTCCCCACGACCCCGGGTCCAGGTTGGCCAGCCTCCGACATTTCCGACGACTATAGAGTCGTCCCCACGACCCCGGGTCCAGGTTGGCCAGCCGCCGACATTTCCGATGACTATAGAGTCGTCCCCACGACACCGGGCCAAAGTTGGCCAGCCGCCGACATATCCGACGACTATAGGGTCGTCCCCACGACACCGGGTCCAGGTTGGCCAGCCGCCGACATTTCCGATGACTATAGAGTCGTCCCCACGACACCGGGCCAAAGTTGGCCAGCCGCCGACATGTCCGACGACTATAGGGTCGTCCCCACGACACCGGGTCCAGGTTGGCCAGCCGCCGACATTTCCGACGACTATAGAGTCGTCCCCACGACCCCGGGCCAAAGTTGGCAACCCGCCGAAATGTCCGACGACTATAGGGTCGTCCCCACGACCCCGGGCCAAAGTTGGCAAGCCGCCGAAATGTCCGACGACTGTAGGGTCGTCCCCACGACCCCGGGACTAGGCTGACAAGCCGCCAACATGTCCGACGACTATAGGGTCGTCCCCACGACCCCGGGCCAAAGTTGGCCAGCCGCCGAAATGTCCGACGATTATAGGGTCGTCCCCACGACCCCGAGACTAGATTGGCCCGCCACCGTCATGTCCGACGACAATAGGGTCGTCCCCACGACCCCGGGTCCAGGTTGGCCAGGCTCCGACATTTCCGACGACTATAGAGTCGTCCCCACCACCCCGGGCCAAAGTTGGCAAGCCGCCGAAATGTCCGACGACTCTAGTGTCGTCCCCAAGACCCCGGGACTAGATTGGCCCGCCACCGTCATGTCCGACGACTATAGGGTCGTCCCCACGACCCCGAGACTAGATTGGCCCGCCACCGTCATGTCCGACGACAATAGGGTCGTCCCCACGACCCCGGGTCCAGGTTGGCCAAGCGCCGACATTTCCGACGACTATAGACGCGTCCCCACGACACCGGGCCAAAGTTGGCCAGCCGCCAACATGTCCGACGACTATAGGGTCGTCCCCACGACCCCGGGCCAAAGTTGGTCAGCTGCCGAAATGTCCGACGACTATAGGGTCGTCCCCACGACCGCGGGACTAGGCTGACAAGCCGCCAACATGTCCGACGACTATTGGGTCGTCCCCACGACCCCGGGCCAAAGTTGGCCAGCCGCCGACATGTCCGACGACTATAGGGTCGTCCCCACGACCCCGGGCCAATGTTGGCCAATCGCCGTCATGTCCGACGACAATAGGGTCGTCCCCACGACCCCGGGTCCAGGTTGGCCAGGCTCCGACATTTCCGACGACTATAGAGTCGTCCCCACCACCCCGGGCCAAAGTTGGCAAGCCGCCGAAATGTACTACGACTCTAGGGTCGTCCCCAAGACCCCGGGACTAGATTGGCCCGCCACCGTCATGTCCGACGACTATAGGGTCGTCCCCACGACCCCGAGACTAGATTGGCCCGCCACCGTCATGTCCGACGACAATAGGGTCGTCCCCACGACCCCGGGTCCAGGTTGGCCAAGCGCCGACATTTCCGACGACTATAGACGCGTCCCCACGACACCGGGCCAAAGTTGGCCAGCCGCCGACATGTCCGACGACTATAGGGTCGTCCCCACGACCCCGGGCCAAAGTTGGTCAGCCGCCGACATTTCCGACGACTATAGGGTCGTCCCCACGACCCCGGGCCAATGTTGGCCAGCCGCCGACATGTTCAACGACTATTGGGCCGTCCCCACGACCACGGGCCAAAGTTGACCAGCCGCCGACATGTCCGACGACTATAGGGTCGTCCCCACGACCCCGGGCCAATGTTGGCCAATCGCCGACATGTCCGACGACTACAGGGTCGTCCCTACGACCCCGGGACTAGATTGGCCCGCCACCGTCATGTCCACCGACTATAGGGTCGTCCCCGCGACCGCGGGCCAAAGATGTCCAGCCGCCGTCTTGTCCGACGACTATAGGGTCGTCCCCACGACCCCAGGACTAGATTGGCCCGCCACCGTCATGTCCGACGACTATAGGGTCGTCCCCACGACCCCGAGACTAGATTGGCCCGCCACCCTCATGTCCGACGACAATAGGGTCGTCCCCACGACCGCGGGACTAGGCTGACAAGCCGCCAACATGTCCGACGACTATAGGGTCGTCCCCACGACCCCGGGCCAAAGATGTCCAGCCGCCGTCTTGTCCGACGACTATAGGGTCGTCCCCACGACCACGGGCCAAAGTTGGCCAGCCGCCGACATGTCCGACGACTATTGGGTCGTCCCCACGACCCCGGGCCAAAGTTGGCAAGCCGCCGAAATGTCCGACGACTGTAGGGTCGTCCCCACGACCCCGGGACTAGATTGGCCCGCCACCGTCAAGTCCGACGACTATAGGGTCGTCCCCACGACCCCGGGCCAAAGTTGGCAAGCCGCCGAAATGTCCGACGACTGTAGGGTCGTCCCCAAGACCCCAGAACTAGATTGGCCCGCCACCGTCATGTCCGACGACAATAGGGTCGTCCCCACGACCCCGGGGCTAGGATGGCCCGCCGCCGACATGTTCAACGACTATTGGGCCGTCCCCACGACCCCGGGCCAATGTTGGCCAGCCGCCGACATGTCCGACGACTATAGGGTCGTCCATACGACCCCGGGACTAAATTGGCCCGCCACCGTCATGTCCAACGACTATAGGGTCTAGGTTGACAAGACGCCAAAATGTTCGACGAATATAGGGTCGTCCCCACGACCCCGGGCCAAAGATGGCATGCCGCCGAAATGTCCGACGACAATCGGATCGTCCCCACGACCACGGGCCAAAGTTGGCCAGCCGCCGACATGTCCGACGACTATTGGGTCGTCCCCACGACCCCGGGCCAAAGTTGGCCAGCCGCCGACTTGTCCGACGACTATGGGGTCGTCCCCACGACCCCGGGACTAGATTGGCCCGCCACCGTCATGTCCAACGACTATAGGGTCGTCCCCACGACCCCGGGACTAGATTGGCCCGCCACCGTCAAGTCCGACGACTATAGGGTCGTCCCCACGACCCCGGGTCTAGGTTGACAAGACGCCAAAATGTTCGACGAATATAGGGTCGTCCCCACGACCCCGGGCTAAAGATGGCATCCCGCCGAAATGTCCGACGACTATAGGGTCGTCCCCACGACCGCGGGACTAGGCTGAAAAGCCGCCAACATGTCCGACGACTATAGGGTCGTCCCCACGACCCCGGGCCAAAGTTGGCAAGCCGCCGAAATGTCCGACGACTGTAGGGTCGTCCCCAAGACCCCGGGACTAGATTGGCCCGCCACCGTCAAGTCCGACGACTATAGGGTCGTCCCCACGACCCCGGGCCAAAGTTGGCAAGCCGCCGAAATGTCCGACGACTGTAGGGTCGTCCCCACGACCCCGGGACTAGATTGGCCCGCCACCGTCAAGTCCGACGACTATAGGGTCGTCCCAACGACCTCGGGACTAGGTTGGCCAGCCGCCGACATGTCCGACGACTATAGGGTCGTCCCCACGACCCCGGGCCAAAGATGTCCAGCCGCCTTCTTGTCCGACGACTATAGGGTCGTCCCCACGACCACGGGCCAAAGTTGGCCAGCCGCCGACATGTCCGACGATTATTGGGTCGTCCCCACGACCCGGGGCCAAAGTTGGCCAGCCGCCGACACGTCCGACGATTATAGGGTCGTCCCCAAGACCCCGGGACTAGATTGGCCCGCCACCGTCAAGTCCGACGACTATAGGGTCGTCCCCACGACCCCGGGCCAAAGTTGGCAAGCCGCCGAAATGTCCGACGACTGTAGGGTCGTCCCCACGACCCCGGGACTAGATTGGCCCGCCACCGTCAAGTCCGACGACTATAGGGTCGTCCCAACGACCTCGGGACTAGGTTGGCCAGCCGCCGACATGTCCGACGACTATAGGGTCGTCCCCACGACCGCGGGCCAAAGATGTCCAGCCGCCGTCTTGTCCGACGACTATAGGGTCGTCCCCACGACCACGGGCCAAAGTTGGCCAGCCGCCGACATGTCCGACGACTATTGGGCCGTCCCCACGACCACGGGCCAAAGTTGGCAAGCCGCCGAAATGTCCGACGACTGTAGGGTCGTCCCCACGACCCCGGGACTAGATTGGCCCGCCACCGTCAAGTCCGACGACTATAGGGTCGTACCCACGACCCCGGGCCAAAGTTGGCAAGCCACCGAAATGTCCGACGACTGTAGGGTCGTCCCCAAGACCCCAGGACTAGATTGGCCCGCCACCGTCATGTCCGACGACAATAGGGTCGTCCCCACGACCCCGGGGCTAGGATGGCCCGCCGCCGACATGTTCAACGACTATTGGGCCGTCCCCACGACCCCGGGCCAATGTTGGCCAGCCGCCGACATGTCCGACGACTATAGGGTCGTCCATACGACCCCGGGACTAAATTGGCCCGCCACCGTCATGTCCAACGACTATAGGGTCTAGGTTGACAAGACGCCAAAATGTTCGACGAATATAGGGTCGTCCCCACGACCCCGGGCTAAAGATGGCATAGCCGCCGAAATGTCCGACGACAATCGGATCGTCCCCACGACCACGGGCCAAAGTTGGCCAGCCGCCGACATGTCCGACGACTATTGGGTCGTCCCCACGACCCCGGGCCAAAGTTGGCCAGCCGCCGACTTGTCCGACGACTATGGGGTCGTCCCCACGACCCCAGGACTAGATTGGCCCGCCACCGTCATGTCCGACGACAATAGGGTCGTCCCCACGACCCCGGGCCAATGTTGGCCAATCGCCGAAATGTCCGACGACTGTAGGGTCGTCCCCACGACCCCGGGACTAGATTGGCCCGCCACCGTCATGTCCAACGACTATAGGGTCGTCCCCACGACCCCGGGACTAGATTGACAAGACGCCAAAATGTTCGACGAATATAGGGTCGTCCCCACGACCCCGGGCTAAAGATGGCATGCCGCCGAAATGTCCGACGACTATAGGGTCGTCCCCACGACCGCGGGACTAGGCTGACAAGCCGCCAACATGTCCGACGACTATAGGTTCGTCCCCGCGACTCCGGGCCAAAGTTGGCCAGCCGCCGACATGTCCGACGACTATAGGGTCGTCCCCACGACCCCGAGACTAGATTGGCCCGCCACCGTCATGTCCGACGACAATAGGGTCGTCCCCACGACCCCGGGTCCAGGTTGGCCAGCCGCCGACATTTCCGACGACTATAGAGTCGTCCCCACGACACCGGGCCAAAGTTGGCCAGCCGCCTACATGTCCGACGACTATAGGGTCGTCCCCACGACCCCGGGTCCAGGTTGGCCAGCCGCCGACATTTCCGACGACTATAGAGTCGTCCCCACGACACCGGGCCAAAGTTGGCCAGCCGCCTACATGTCCGACGACTATAGGGTCGTCCCCACGACCCCGGGTCCAGGTTGGCCAGCCGCCGACATATCCGACGACTATAGAGTCGTCCCCACGACACCGGGCCAAAGTTGGCAAGCTGTCGAAATGTCCGACAACTGTAGGGTCGTCCCCAAGACCCCGGGACTAGATTGGCCCGCCACCGTCAAGTCCGACGACTATAGGGTCGTCCCCACGACCCCGGGCCAAAGTTGGCCAGCCGCCGACATGTCCGACGACTATAGGGTCGTCCCCACGACCCCGAGACTAGATTGGCCCGCCACCGTCATGTCCGACGACAATAGGGTCGTCCCCACGACCCCGGGTCCAGGTTGGCCAGGCTCCGACATTTCCGACGACTATAGAGTCGTCCCCACCACCCCGGGCCAAAGTTGGCAAGCCGCCGAAATGTCCGACGACTCTAGGGTCGTCCCCAAGACCCCGGGACTAGATTGGCCCGCCACCGTCATGTCCGACGACTATAGGGTCGTCCCCACGACCCTGAGACTAGATTGGCCCGCCACCGTCATGTCCGACGACAATAGGGTCGTCCCCACGACCCCGGGTCCAGGTTGGCCAAGCGCCGACATTTCCGACGACTATAGACGCGTCCCGACGACACCGGGCCAAAGTTGGCCAGCCGCCGACATGTCCGACGACTATAGGGTCGTCCCCACGACCCCGGGCCAATGTTGGCCAGCCGCCGACATGTTCAACGACTATTGGGCCGTCCCCACGACCACGGGCCAAAGTTGACCAGCCGCCGACATGTCCGACGACTATAGGGTCGTCCCCACGACCCCGGGCCAATGTTGGCCAATCGCCGACATGTCCGACGACTACAGGGTCGTCCCTACGACCCCGGGACTAGATTGGCCCGCCACCGTCATGTCCAACGACTATAGGGTCGTCCCCGCGACCGCGGGCCAAAGATGTCCAGCCGCCGTCTTGTCCGACGACTATAGGGTCGTCCCCACGACCCCGGGACTTGATTGGCCCGCCACCGTCATGTCCGACGACTATAGGGTCGTCCCCACGACCCCGAGACTAGATTGGCCCGCCACCGTCATGTCCGACGACAATAGGGTCGTCCCCACGACCCCGGGTCCAGGTTGGCCAAGCGCCGACATTTCCGACGACTATAGACGCGTCCCCACGACACCGGGCCAAAGTTGGCCAGCCGCCGACATGTCCGACGACTATAGGGTCGTCCCCACGACCCCGGGCCAAAGTTGGTCAGCCGCCGACATTTCCGACGACTATAGGGTCGTCCCCACGACCCCGGGCCAATGTTGGCCAGCCGCCGACATGTTCAACGACTATTGGGCCGTCCCCACGACCACGGGCCAAAGTTGACCAGCCGCCGACATGTCCGATGACTATAGGGTCGTCCCCACGACCCCGGGCCAAAGTTGGCCAGCCGCCGACTTGTCCGACGACTATGGGGTCGTCCCCACGACCCCAGGACTAGATTGGCCCGCCACCGTCTTGTCCGACGACTATAGGGTCGTCCCTGCGACCCCGGGACAGGATTGGCCCGCCGCCGTCTTGTCCGACGACTATAGGGTCGTCCCCACGACCCCGGGACTAGATTGGCCCGCCACCGTCAAGTCCGACGACTATAGGGTCGTCCCCACGACCCCGGGCCAATGTTGGCCAATCGCCGACATGTCCGACGACTACAGGGTCGTCCCTACGACCCCGAGACTAGATAGGCCCGCCACCGTCATGTCCGACGACTATAGGGTCGTCCCCACGACCATGGGCAAAAGTTGGTCAGCCGCCGACTTGTCCGACGACTATTGGGTCGCCCCACGGCCCCGGACTAGGATGGCTCGCCGCCGACATGTCCGACGACTATAGGATCGTCCCCACGACGCCGGGACTAGGTTGGACAGCCGCCGACATGTCCGACGACTATAGGGTCGTCCCCACGACCACGGGCCAAAGTTGGTCAGCCGCCGACTTGTCCGACGACTATAGGGTCGTCCCCATGACCCGGGACTAGACTGGCCCGCCACCGTCATGTCCGACGACTATATGGTCGTCCCCACGACCACGGGCCAATGTAGGCCAGCCGCTGACTTGTCCGACGACTATAGGGTCGTCCCCACGACCCCGGGACTAGGTAGGCCCGCCGCCGACTTGTCTGACGACTATAGGGTCGTCCCCACGACCCCGGGACTAGATTGGCCCGCCACCGTTATGTCCGACGACTATAGGGTCGTCCCCACGACCACGGGCCAAAGTTGGCCAGCCGCCGACATGTCCGACGACTATAGGGTCGTCCCCACGACCCGGGACTAGACTGGCCCGCCACCGTCATGTCCGACGACTATAGGGTCGTCCCCACGACCCCCGGACTAGGTTGGCCGGCCGCCGACTTGTCCTACGACTATAGGGTCGTCCCCACGACCCCCGGACTAGGTGGGCTCGCCGCCGACTTGTCCGACGACTATAGGGTCGTCCCCACGACCCGGGACTAGAGTGGCCCGCCACCGTCATGTCCGACGGCTATATGGTCGTCCCCACGACCACGGGCCAATGTTGGCCAGCCGCTGACTTGTCCGACGACTATAGGGTCGTCCCCACGACCGCGGGACTAGATTGGCCAGCCGCCGGCTTGCCCGACGATTATAGGGTCGTCCCCACGACCCCGGGACTAGATTGGCCCGCCACCGTCATTTCCGACGACTATAGGGTCGTCCCCACGACCACGGGCCAAAGTTGGCCAGCCGCCGACATGTCCGACGACTATAGGGTCGTCCCCACGACCCCGAGACTAGATTGGCCCGCCACCGTCATGTCCGACGACAATAGGGTCGTCCCCACGACCCCGGGTCCAGGTTGGCCAAGCGCCGACATTTCCGACGACTATAGACGCGTCCCCACGACACCGGGCCAAAGATGGCCAGCCGCCGACATGTCCGACGACTATAGGGTCGTCCCTACGACCCCGGGCCAAAGTTGGTCAGCCGCCGACATTTCCGACGACTATAGGGTCGTCCCCACGACCCCGGGCCAATGTTGGCCAGCCGCCGACATGTTCAACGACTATTGGGCCGTCCCCACGACCACGGGCCAAAGTTGACCAGCCGCCGACATGTCCGACGACTATAGGGTCGTCCCCACGACCCCGGGCCAATGTTGGCCAATCGCCGACATGTCCGACGACTACAGAGTCGTCCCTACGACCCCGGGACTAGATTGGCCCGCCACCGTCATGTCCAACGACTATAGGGTCGTCCCCGCGACCGCGGGCCAAAGATGTCCAGCCGCCGTCTTGTCCGACGACTATAGGGTCGTCCCCACGACCCCGGGACTAGATTGGCCCGCCACCGTCATGTCCGACGACTATAGGGTCGTCCCCACGACCCCGAGACTAGATTGGCCCGCCACCGTCATGACCGACGACAATAGGGTCGTCCCCACGACCCCGGGTCCAGGTTGGCCAAGCGCCGACATTTCCGACGACTATAGACGCGTCCCCACGACACCGGGCCAAAGTTGGCCAGCCGCCGACATGTCCGACGACTATAGGGTCGTCCCCACGACCCCGGGCCAAAGTTGGTCAGCCGCCGACATTTCCGACGACTATAGGGTCGTCCCCACGACCCCGGGCCAATGTTGGCCAGCCGCCGACATGTTCAACGACTATTGGGCCGTCCCCACGACCACGGGCCAAAGTTGACCAGCCGCCGACATGTCCGACGACTATAGGGTCGTCCCCACGACCCCGGGCCAATGTTGGCCAATCGCCGACATGTCCGACGACTACAGGGTCGTCCCTACGACCCCAAGACTAGATAGGCCCGCCACCGTCATGTCCGACGACTATAGGGTCGTCCCCACGACCATGGGCAAAAGTTGGTCAGCCGCCGACATGTCCGACGACTATTGGGTCGCCCCACGGCCCCGGACTAGGATGGCTCGCCGCCGACATGTCCGACGACTATAGGATCGTCCCCACGACGCCGGGACTAGGTTGGACAGCCGCCGACATGTCCGACGACTATAGGGTCGTCCCCACGACCACGGGCCAAAGTTGACCAGCCGCCGACATGTCCGACGACTATAGGGTCGTCCCCACGACCCCGGGCCAATGTTGGCCAATCGCCGACATGTCCGACGACTACAGGGTCGTCCCTACGACCCCAAGACTAGATAGGCCCGCCACCGTCATGTCCGACGACTATAGGGTCGTCCCCACGACCATGGGCAAAAGTTGGTCAGCCGCCGACATGTCCGACGACTATTGGGTCGCCCCACGGCCCCGGACTAGGATGGCTCGCCGCCGACATGTCCGACGACTATAGGATCGTCCCCACGACGCCGGGACTAGGTTGGACAGCCGCCGACATGTCCGACGACTATAGGGTCGTCCCCACGACCCCGGGACTAGATTGGCCCGCCACCGTTATGTCCGACGACTATAGGGTCGTCCCCACGACCACGGGCCAAAGTTGGCCAGCCGCCGACATGTCCGACGACTATAGGGTCGTCCCCACGACCCGGGACTAGACTGGCCCGCCACCGTCATGTCCGACGACTATAGGGTCGTCCCCACGACCCCCGGACTAGGTTGGCCGGCCGCCGACTTGTCCTACGACTATAGGGTCGTCCCCACGACCCCCGGACTAGGTGGGCTCGCCGCCGACTTGTCCGACGACTATAGGGTCGTCCCCACGACCCGGGACTAGAGTGGCCCGCCACCGTCATGTCCGACGGCTATATGGTCGTCCCCACGACCACGGGCCAATGTTGGCCAGCCGCTGACTTGTCCGACGACTATAGGGTCGTCCCCACGACCGCGGGACTAGATTGGCCAGCCGCCGGCTTGCCCGAGGATTATAGGGTCGTCCCCACGACCCCGGGACTAGATTGGCCCGCCACCGTCATTTCCGACGACTATAGGGTCGTCCCCACGACCACGGGCCGAAGTTGGCCAGCCGCCGACATGTCCGACGACTATAGGGTCGTCCCCACGACCCCGAGACTAGATTGGCCCGCCACCGTCATGTCCGACGACAATAGGGCCGTCCCCACGACCCCGGGTCCAGGTTGGCCAAGCGCCGACATTTCCGACGACTATAGACGCGTCCCCACGACACCGGGCCAAAGATGGCCAGCCGCCGACATGTCCGACGACTATAGGGTCGTCCCTACGACCCCGGGCCAAAGTTGGTCAGCCGCCGACATTTCCGACGACTATAGGGTCGTCCCCACGACCCCGGGCCAATGTTGGCCAGCCGCCGACATGTTCAACGACTATTGGGCCGTCCCCACGACCACGGGCCAAAGTTGACCAGCCGCCGACATGTCCAAACGACTATAGGGTCGTCCCCACGACCCCGGGCCAATGTTGGCCAATCGCCGACATGTCCGACGACTACAGGGTCGTCCCTACGACCCCGGGACTAGATTGGCCCGCCACCGTCATGTCCAACGACTATAGGGTCGTCCCCGCGACCGCGGGCCAAAGATGTCCAGCCGCCGTCTTGTCCGACGACTATAGGGTCGTCCCCACGACCCCGGGACTAGATTGGCCCGCCACCGTCATGTCCGACGACTATAGGGTCGTCCCCACGACCCCGAGACTAGATTGGCCCGCCACCGTCATGTCCGACGACAATAGGGTCGTCCCCACGACCCCGGGTCCAGGTTGGCCAAGCGCCGACATTTCCGACGACTATAGACGCGTCCCCACGACACCGGGCCAAAGTTGGCCAGCCGCCGACATGTCCGACGACAATAGGGTCGTCCCCACGACCCCGGGCCAAAGTTGGTCAGCCGCCGACATTTCCGACGACTATAGGGTCGTCCCCACGACCCCGGGCCAATGTTGGCCAGCCGCCGACATGTTCAACGACTATTGGGCCGTCCCCACGACCACGGGCCAAAGTTGACCAGCCGCCGACATGTCCGATGACTATAGGGTCGTCCCCACGACCCCGGGCCAAAGTTGGCCAGCCGCCGACTTGTCCGACGACTATGGGGTCGTCCCCACGACCCCAGGACTAGATTGGCCCGCCACCGTCTTGTCCGACGACTATAGGGTCGTCCCCACGACCCCGAGACTAGATTGGCCCGCCACCGTCATGTCCGACGACAATAGGGTCGTCCACACGACCCCGGGTCCAGGTTGGCCAAGCGCCGACATTTCCGACGACTATAGAGTCGTCCCCTCGACACCGGGCCAAAGTTGGCCAGCCGCCGACATGTCCGACGACTATAGGGTCGTCCGCACGACCCCGAGACGAGATTGGCCCGCCACCGTCATGTCCGACGATTATAGGGTCGTCCCCACGACGCCGGGACAAGCTTGGCCCGCCGCCGACTTGTCCGACGACTATAGGGTCGTCCCTACGACCCCGGGACAGGATTGGCCCGCCGCCGTCTTGTCCGACGACTATAGGGTCGTCCCCACGACCCCGGGACTAGATTGGCCCGCCACCGTCAAGTCCGACGACTATAGGGTCGTCCCCACGACCCCGGGCCAAAGTTGGCGAGCCGCCGAAATGTCCGACGACTGTAGGGTCGTCCCCACGACCCCGGGACTAGATTGGCCCGCCACCGTCAAGTCCGACGACTATAGGGTCGTCCCCACAACCACGGGCCAAAGTTGGCCAGTCGCCGACATGTCCGACGACTGTAGGGTCGTCCCCACGACCCCGGGCCAAAGTTGGCCAGCCGCCGAAATGTCCGACGACTATAGGGTCGTCCCCACGACCGCGGGACTAGATTGGCCCGCCACCGTCATGTCCAACGACTATAGGTTCGTCCCCACGACCCCGGGCCAAAGTTGGCAAGCCGCCGAAATGTCCGACGACTGTAGGGTCGTACCCACGACCCCGGGACTAGGCTGACAAGCCGCCAACATGTCCGACGACTATAGGGTCTTCCCCACGACTTCGGGCCAAAGTTGGCAAGCCGCCGAAATGTCCGACGACTGTAGGGTCGTCCCCACGACCCCGGGACTAGATTGGCCCGCCACCGTCAAGTCCGACGACTATAGGGTCGTACCCACGACCTCGGGACTAGGTTGGCCAGCCGCCGACATGTCCGACGACTATAATGTCATCCCCACGACCCCGGGCCAATGTTGGCCAATCGCCGACATGTCCGACGACTATAGGGTCGTCCCTACGACCCCGGGCCAAAGCTGGCCAGCCGCCGTCATGTCCGACGACTATTGGATCGTCCCCACGACCACGGGCCAAAGTTGGCCAGCCGCCGACATGTCCGAAGACTATAGGGTCGTCCCCACGACCCCGGGACTAGATTGGCCAGCCACCGACATGTCCGACGACTATAGAGTCGTCCCCACGACACCGGGTCAAAGTTGGCCAGCCGCTGACATTTCCAACGACTATTGGGTCGTCCCCACGACCACGGGCCAATGTTGGCTAGCCGCCGACATGTCCGACGACTATAGGGTCGTCCCCACGACCACGGGCCAAAGCTGGCCAGCCGCCGACATGTCCGACGACTATTGGATCGTCCCCACGACCACGGGCCAAAGTTGGCCAGCCGCCGACATGTCCGACGACTATAGGGTCGTCCCCACGACCCCGGGACTAGATTGGTCCGCCACCGTCATGTCCGACGACTATAGGGTCGTCCCCACGACCCCGGGCCAAAGTTGGCAAGCCGCCGAAATGTCCGACGACTGTAGGGTCGTCCCCACGACCCCGGGACTAGATTGGCCCGCCACCGTCAAGTCCGACGACCTCGTGACTAGGTTGGCCAGCCGCCGACATGTCCGACGACTATAGGGTCGCCCCCACGACCTCGGGCCAATTTTGGCCAGCCGCCGACATGTCCGACGACTATTGGATCGACCCCACGACCCCGGGCCAAAGTTGGCAAGCCGCCGAAATGTCCGACGACTGTAGGGCCGTCCCCACGACCCCCGGACTAGATTGGCCCGCCACCGACAAGTCCGACGACTATAGGGTCGTCCCCACGACCCCGGGACTAGATTGGCCCGCCACCGTCATGTCCAACGACTATCGGATCGTCCCCACGACCACGGGACAAAGTTGGCCAGCCGCCGACATGTCCGACGACTATTGGGTCGTCCCCACGACACCGGGCCAAAGTTGGCCAGCCGCTGACATGTCCAACGACTATAGGGTCGTCCCCACGACCACGGGCCAAAGTTGGCAAGCCGCCGACATGTCCGACGACTATAGGGTCGTCCCCACGACCTCGGGACTAGGTTGGCCACCCGCCGACATGTCCGACGACTATTGGATCGTCCCCACGACCACGGGCCAAAGTTGGCCAGCCGCCGACATGTCCGACGACTATAGGGTCGTCCCCACGACGCCGGGACTAGATTGGCCCGCCACCGTCAAGTCCGACGACCTCGGGACTAGGTTGGCCAGCCGCCGACATGTCCGACGACTATAGGGTCGTCCCCACGACCTCGGGCCAATTTTGGCCAGCCGCCGACATGTCCGACGACTGTAGGGTCGTCCCCACGACCCCGGGCCAAAGTTGGCAAGCCGCCGAAATGTCCGACGACTGTAGGGTCGTCCCCACGACCTCGGGACTAGATTGGCCCGCCAACGTCAAGTCCGACGACTATAGGGTCGTCCCCACGACCCCGGGCCAAAGTTGGCAAGCCGCCGAAATGTCCGACGACTGTAGGGTCGTCCCCACGACTCCAGGACTAGATTGGTCCGCCACCGTCATGTCCGACGACTATAGGGTCGTCCCCACGACCCCGGGCCAAAGTTGGCAAGCCGCCGAAATGTCCGACGACTGTAGGGTCGTCCCCACGACTCCAGGACTAGATTGGCCCGCCACCGTCAAGTCCGACGACTATAGGGTCGTCCCCACGACCCCGGGCCAAAGTTGGCAAGCCGCCGAAATGTCCGACGACTGTAGGGTCGTCCCCACGACTCCAGGACTAGATTGGTCCGCCACCGTCATGTCCGACGACTATAGGGTCGTCCCCACGACCCCGGGCCAAAGTTGGCCAGCCGCCGACATGTCCGACGACTATAGGGTCGTCCCCACGACCCCGAGACTAGATTGGCCCGCCACCGTCATGTCCGACGACAATAGGGTCGTCTCCACGACCCCGGGTCCAGGTTGGCCAGCCGCCGACATTTCCGACGACTATAGAGTCGTCCCCACGACACCGGGCCAAAGTTGGCCAGCCGCCGACATGTCGGACGACTATAGGGTCGTCCCCACGACCCCGGGACTAGATTGGCCCGCCACCGTCATGTCCGACGATTATAGGGTCGTCCCCACGACCCCGGGACAAGCTTGGCCCGCCGCCGACTTGTTCGACGACTATAGGGTCGTCCCCACGACCCCGGGACTAGATTGGCCCGCCACCGTCATGTCCGACGACTATTGGATCGTCCCCACGACCGCGGGCCAAAGTTGGCCAGCCGCCGACATGTTCGACTATAGGGTCGTCCCCACGACCCCGGGACTAGATTGGTCCGCCACCGTCAAGTCCGACGACTATAGGGTCTAACCCACGACCTCGGGACTAGGTTGGCCAGCCGCCGACATGTCCGACCACTATTGGGTCGTCCCCACGACCACGGGCCAAAGATGTCCAGCCGCCGTCTTGTCCGACGCCTATTGGGTCGTCCCCACGACCCCGGGACTAGATTAGCCCGCCACCGTCATGTCACACGATTATAGGGTCGTCCCCACGACCCCGGGAATAGATTGGTCCGCCACCGTCTTGTCCGACGACTATAGGGTCGTCCCCACGACCCCGGGCCAAAGATGTCCAGCCGCCGTCTTGTCCGACGACTATAGGGTCGTCCCCACGACCCCGGGACTAGATTGGCCCGCCACCGTCATGTCCAACGACTATAGGGTCGTCCCCACGACCCCGGGACTAGATTGGCCCGCCACCGTCATGTCCGACGACTATTGGATCGTCCCCACGACCACGGGCCAAAGTTGGCCAGCCGCCGACATGTTCGACTATAGGGTCGTCCCCACGACCCCGGGACTAGATTGGTCCGCCACCGTCAAGTCCGACGACTATAGGGTCGTCCCCACGACCTCGGGACTAGGTTGGCCAGCCGCCGACATGTCCGACCACTATTGGGTCGTCCCCACGACCACGGGCCAAAGATGTCCAGCCGCCGTCTTGTCCGACGCCTATAGGGTCGTCCCCACGACCCCGGGACTAGATCAGCGCGCCACCGTCATGTCACACGACTATAGGGTCGTCCCCACGACCCCGGGACTAGATTGGTCCGCCACCGTCTTGTCCGACGACTATAGGGTCGTCCCCACGACCCCGGGCCAAAGTTGGCCAGCCGCCGACATGTCCGACGACTATAGGGTCGTCCCCACGACCCCGAGACTAGATTGGCCCGCCACCGTCATGTCCGACGACAATAGGGTCGTCCCCACGACCCCGGGTCCAGGTTGGCCAGCCGCCGACATTTCCGACGACTATAGAGTCGTCCCCACGACACCGGGCCAAAGTTGGCCATCCGCCGACATGTCCGACGACTATAGGGTCGTCCGCACGACCCCGGGACTAGATTGGCCCGCCACCGTCATGTCCGACGATTATAGGGTCGTCCCCACGACCGCGAGAATAGATTGGCCCGCCACCGACATGTCCGACGACAATACGGTCGTCCCCACGACCCCGGGTCCTAGGTTGGTCAGCCGCCGACATTTCCGACGACTATAGAGTCGTCCCCACGACACCGTGCCAAAGTTGGCCAGCCGCCGACATGTCCGACGACTATAGGGTCGTCCCCACGACCCCGGGACAAGGTTGGCCCGCCGCCGACTTGTCCGACGACTATAGGGTCGTCCCCACGACCCCGGGTCCAGGTTGGTCAGCCGCCGAAATTTCCGACGACTATAGAGTCGTCCCCACGACACCGTGCCAAAGTTGGCCAGCCGCCGACATGTCCGACGACTATAGGGTCGTCCCCACGACCCCGGGACAAGGTTGGCCCGCCGCCGACTTGTCCGACGACTATAGGGTCGTACCCACGACCCCGGGACTAGGCTGACAACCCGCCAACATGTCCGACGACTATAGGGTCGTCCCCACGACCCCGGGCCAAAGATGACCAGCCGCCGTCTTGTCCGACGACTATAGGGTCTTACCCACGACCCCGGGACTAGATTGGTCCGCCACCGTCATGTCCAACGACTATAGGGTCGTCCCCACAACCACGGGCCAAAGTTGGCAAGCCGCCGAAATGTCCGACGACTGTAGGGTCGTCCCCACGACTCCAGGACTAGATTGGCCCGCCACCGTCAAGTCCGACGACTATAGGGTCGTCCCCACGACCCCGGGCCAAAGTTGGCAAGCCGCCGAAATGTCCGACGACTGTAGGGTCGTCCCCACGACTCCAGGACTAGATTGGTCCGCCACCGTCATGTCCGACGACTATAGGGTCGTCCCCACGACCCCGGGCCAAAGTTGGCCAGCCGCCGACATGTCCGACGACTATAGGGTCGTCCCCACGACCCCGAGACTAGATTGGCCCGCCACCGTCATGTCCGACGACAATAGGGTCGTCTCCACGACCCCGGGTCCAGGTTGGCCAGCCGCCGACATTTCCGACGACTATAGAGTCGTCCCCACGACACCGGGCCAAAGTTGGCCAGCCGCCGACATGTCCGACGACTATAGGGTCGTCCCCACGACCCCGGGACTAGATTGGCCCGCCACCGTCATGTCCGACGATTATAGGGTCGTCCCCACGACCCCGGGACAAGCTTGGCCCGCCGCCGACTTGTTCGACGACTATAGGGTCGTCCCCACGACCCCGGGACTAGATTGGCCCGCCACCGTCATGTCCGACGACTATTGGATCGTCCCCACGACCACGGGCCAAAGTTGGCCAGCCGCCGACATGTTCGACTATAGGGTCGTCCCCACGACCCCGGGACTAGATTGGTCCGCCACCGTCAAGTCCGACGACTATAGGGTCTAACCCACGACCTCGGGACTAGGTTGGCCAGCCGCCGACATGTCCGACCACTATTGGGTCGTCCCCACGACCACGGGCCAAAGATGTCCAGCCGCCGTCTTGTCCGACGCCTATTGGGTCGTCCCCACGACCCCGGGACTAGATTAGCCCGCCACCGTCATGTCACACGACTATAGGGTCGTCCCCACGACCCCGGGCCAAAGATGTCCAGCCGCCGTCTTGTCCGACGACTATAGGGTCGTCCCCACGACCCCGGGACTAGATTGGCCCGCCACCGTCATGTCCAACGACTATAGGGTCGTCCCCACGACCCCGGGACTAGATTGGCCCGCCACCGTCATGTCCGACGACTATTGGATCGTCCCCACGACCACGGGCCAAAGTTGGCCAGCCGCCGACATGTTCGACTATAGGGTCGTCCCCACGACCCCGGGACTAGATTGGTCCGCCACCGTCAAGTCCGACGACTATAGGGTCGTCCCCACGACCTCGGGACTAGGTTGGCCAGCCGCCGACATGTCCGACCACTATTGGGTCGTCCCCACGACCACGGGCCAAAGATGTCCAGGCGCCGTCTTGTCCGACGCCTATAGGGTCGTCCCCACGACCCCGGGACTAGATTAGCCCGCCACCGTCATGTCACACGACTATAGGGTCGTCCCCACGACCCCGGGACTAGATTGGTCCGCCACCGTCTTGTCCGACGACTATAGGGTCGTCCCCACGACCCCGGGCCAAAGTTGGCCAGCCGCCGACATGTCCGACGACTATAGGGTCGTCCCCACGACCCCGGGACTAGATTGGTCCGCCACCGTCATGTCCGACGACTATAGGGTCGTCCCCACGACCCCGGGACTAGGCTGACAACCCGCCAACATGTCCGACGACTATAGGGTCGTCCCCACGACCCCGGGCCAAAGATGTCCAGCCGCCGTCTTGTCCGACGACTATAGGGTCTTACCCACGACCCCGGGACTAGATTGGCCCGCCACCGTCATGTCCAACGACTATAGGGTCGTCCCCACAACCACGGGCCAAAGTTGGCCAGCCGCCGACATTTCCGACGACTATAGAGTCGTCCCCACGACACCGGGCCAAAGTTGGCCAGCCGCCGACATGTCCGACGACTATAGGGTCGTCCCCACGACCCCGGGCCAATGTTGGCCAGCCGCCGACATGTTCAACGACTATTGGGCCGTCCCCACGACCACGGGCCAAAGTTGACCAGCCGCCGACATGTCCGACGACTATAGGGTCGTCCCCACGACCCCGGGCCAATGTTGGCCAATCGCCGACATGTCCGACGACTACAGGGTCGTCCCTACGACCCCGGGACTAGATTGGCCCGCCACCGTCATGTCCGACGACTATAGGGTCGTCCCCACGACCCCGAGACTAGATTGGCCCGCCACCGTCATGTCCGACGACAATAGGGTCGTCCCCACGACCCCGGGTCCAGGTTGGCCAAGCGCCGACATTTCCGACGACTATAGACGCGTCCCCACGACACCGGGCCAAAGTTGGCCAGCCGCCGACATGTCCGACGACTATAGGGTCGTCCCCACGACCCCGGGCCAAAGTTGGTCAGCCGCCGACATTTCCGACGACTATAGGGTCGTCCCCACGACCCCGGGCCAATGTTGGCCAGCCGCCGACATGTTCAACGACTATTGGGCCGTCCCCACGACCACGGGCCAAAGTTGACCAGCCGCCGACATGTCCGACGACTATAGGGTCGTCCCCACGACCCCGGGCCAATGTTGGCCAATCGCCGACATGTCCGACGACTACAGGGTCGTCCCTACGACCCCGAGACTAGATAGGCCCGCCACCGTCATGTCCGACGACTATAGGGTCGTCCCCACGACCATGGGCAAAAGTTGGTCAGCCGCCGACTTGTCCGACGACTATTGGGTCGCCCCACGGCCCCGGACTAGGATGGCTCGCCGCCGACATGTCCGACGACTATAGGATCGTCCCCACGACGCCGGGACTAGGTTGGACAGCCGCCGACATGTCCGACGACTATAGGGTCGTCCCCACGACCACGGGCCAAAGTTGGTCAGCCGCCGACTTGTCCGACGACTATAGGGTCGTCCCCATGACCCGGGACTAGACTGGCCCGCCACCGTCATGTCCGACGACTGTATGGTCGTCCCCACGACCACGGGTCAATGTAGGCCAGCCGCTGACTTGTCCGACGACTATAGGGTCGTCCCCACGACCCCGGGACTAGGTAGGCCCACCGCCGACTTGTCTGACGACTATAGGATCGTCCCCACGACCCCGGGACTCGATTGGCCCGCCACCGTTATTTCCGACGACTATAGGGTCGTCCCCACGACCACGGGCCAAGGTTGGCCAGCCGCCGACATGTCCGACGACTATAGGGTCGTCCCCACGACCCGGGACTAGACTGGCCCGCCACCGTCATGTCCGACGACTATAGGGTCGTCCCCACGACCCCCGGACTAGGTTGGCCGGCCGCCGACTTGTCCTACGACTATAGGGTCGTCCCCACGACCCCCGGACTAGGTGGGCTCGCCGCCGACTTGTCCGACGACTATAGGGTCGTCCCCACGACCCGGGACTAGAGTGGCCCGCCACCGTCATGTCCGACGGCTATATGGTCGTCCCCACGACCACGGGCCAATGTTGGCCAGCCGCTGACTTGTCCGACGACTATAGGGTCGTCCCCACGACCGCGGGACTAGAATGGCCAGCCGCCGGCTTGCCCGACGATTATAGGGTCGTCCCCACGACCCCGGGACTAGATTGGCCCGCCACCGTCATTTCCGACGACTATAGGGTCGTCCCCACGACCACGGGCCAAAGTTGGCCAGCCGCCGACTTGTCCGACGACTATAGGGTCGTCCCCATGACCCCCCGACTAGGTGGGCTCGCCGCCGACTTGTCCGACGACTATAGGGTCGTCCCCACGACCCCGGGACTAGGTTGGCTCGCCACCGTCATGTCTGACGACTATAGGGTCGTCCCCACGACCACGGGCCAAAGTTGTCCAGCCGCCGACATGTCCGACGACTATAGGGTCGTCCCCACGACCCCGGGCCAAAGTTGGCCAGCCGCCGAAATGTCCGACGACTATAGGGTCGTCCCCACGACCGCGGGACTAGATTGGCCCACCACCGTCATGTCCAACGACTATAGGTTCGTCCCCACGACCCCGGGCCAAAGTTGGCATGCCGCCGAAATGTCCGACGACTGTAGGGTCGTACCCACGACCCCGGGACTAGGCTGACAAGCCGCCAACATGTCCGACGACTATAGGGTCTTCCCCACGACCCCGGGCCAAAGTTGGCAAGCCGCCGAAATGTCCGACGACTGTAGGGTCGTCCCCACGACCCCGGGACTAGATTGGCCCGCCACCGTCAAGTCCGACGACTATAGGGTCGTCCCCAGGACCTCGGGACTAGATTGGCCCGCCACCGTCAAGTCCGACGACCATAGGGTCGTCCCCACGACCCCGGGCCAAAGTTGGCCAGCCGCCGACATGTCCGACGACTATAGGGTCGTCCCCACGACCCCGAGACTAGATTGGCCCGCCACCGTCATGTCCGATGACAATAGGGTCGTCCCCTCGACCTCGGGTCTAGGTTGGCCAGCCGCCGACTTGTCCGACGACTATAGGGTCGTACCCACGACCCCGGGACTAGGCTGACAAGCCGCCAACATGTCCGACGACTATAGGGTCGTCCCCACGACCCCGGGCCAAAGATGTCCAGCCGCCGTCTTGTCCGACGACTATAGGGTCGTCCCCACGACCCCGGGACTAGATTGGCCCGCCACCGTCATGTCCAACGACTATTGGGTCGTCCCCACGACCACGGGCCAAAGTTGACCAGCCGCCGACATGTCCGACGACTATTGGATCGTCCCCACGACCCCGGGCCAAAGTTGGCAAGCCGCCGACATGTCCGACGACTATAGGGTCGTCCCCACGACCTCGGGACTAGGTTGGCCACCCGCCGACATGTCCGACGACTATAGGGTCGTCCCCACGACCCCGGGTCTAGGTTGGCCAGCCGCCGACATGTCCGACGAATATAGAGTCGTCCCCACGACACCGGGCCAAAGTTGGCCAGCCGCCGACATGTCGGACGACAATCGGATCGTCCCCACGACCACGCGCCAAAGTTGGCCAGCCGCCGACATGTCCGACGACTTTTGGATCGTCCCCACGACCACGGGCCAAAGTTGGCCAGCCGCCGACATGTCCGACGACTATAGGGTCGTCCCCACGACCCCGGGACTAGATTGGTCCGCCACCGTCATATCCGACGACTATAGGGTCGTCCCCACGAGCCCGGGCCAAAGTTGGCAAGACGCCGAAATGTCCGACGACTGTAGGGTTGTCCCCACGACCCCGGGACTAGATTGGCCCGCCACCGTCAAGTCCGACGACTATAGGGTCGTCCCCACGACCTCGGGACTAGGTTGGCCAGCCGCCGACATGTCCGACGACTATAATGTCGTCCCCACGACCCCGGGCCAATGTTGGCCAATCGCCGAGATGTCCGACGACTATAGGGTCATCCCTACGACCCCGGGCCAAAGCTGGCCAGCCGCCGTCATGTCCGACGACTATTGGATCGTCCCCACGACCACGGGCCAAAGTTGGCCAGCCGCCGACATGTCCGAAGACTATAGGGTCGTCCCCACGACCCCGGGACTAGATTGGCCAGCCACCGACATGTCCGACGACTATAGAGTCGTCCCCACGACACCGGGTCAAAGTTGGCCAGCCGCTGACATTTCCAACGACTATTGGGTCGTCCCCACGACCACGGGCCAATGTTGGCTAGCCGCCGACATGTCCGACGACTATAGGGTCGTCCCCACGACCACGGGCCAAAGCTGGCCAGCCGCCGACATGTCCGACGACTATTGGATCGTCCCCACGACCACGGGCCAAAGTTGGCCAGCCGCCGACATGTCCGACGACTATAGGGTCGTCCCCACGACCCCGGGACTAGATTGGTCCGCCACCGTCATGTCCGACGACTATAGGGTCGTCCCCACGACCACGGGCCAAAGTTGGCCAGCCGCCGACATGTCCGACGACTATAGGGTCGTCCCCACGACCCCGAGACTAGATTGGCCCGCCACCGTCATGTCCGACGACAATAGGGTCGTCCCCACGACCCCGGGTCCAGGTTGGCCAGGCTCCGACATTTCCGACGACTATAGGGTCGTCCCCACGACCACGGGCCAAAGTTGGCCAGCCGCCGACATGTCCGACGACTATAGGGTCGTCCCCACGACCACGGGCCAAAGTTGGCCAGCCGCCACATGTCCGACGACTATAGGGTCGTCCCCACGACCCGGGACTAGACTGGCCCGCCACCGTCATGTCCGACGACTATAGGGTCGTCCCCACGAACCCCGGACTAGGTTGGCCGGCCGCCGACTTGTCCGACGACTATAGGGTCGTCCCCACGACCCCCCGACTAGGTGGGCTCGCCGCCAACTTGTCCGACGACTATAGGGTCATCCCCACGACCCCGGGACTAGGTTGGCCCGCCGCCGACTTGTCCGACGACTATAGGGTCGTCCCCACGACCCCGGGACTAGGTTGGCTCGCCACCGTCATGTCTGACGACTATAGGGTCGTCTCCACGACCCCGGGCCAAAGTTGGCGAGCCGCCGACATGTCCGACGACTATAGGGTCATCCCCACGACCCGGGACTAGAGTGGCCCGCCACCGTCATGTCCGACGACTATATGGTCGTCCCCACGACCACGGGCCAATGTTGGCCAGCCGCTGACTTGTCCGACAACTATAGGGTCGTCCCCACGACCGCGGGACTAGATTGGCTCGCCGCCGACTTGTCCGACGACTATAGGGTCGTCCCCACGACCCCGGGACTAGATTGGCCCGCCACCGTCATTTCCGACGACTATAGGGTCGTCCCCACGACCCCCGGACTAGGTTGGCCGGCCGCCGACTTGTCCGACGACTATAGGGTCGTCCCCACGACCCCCCGACTAGGTGGGCTCGCCGTCGACTTGTCCGACGACTATAGGGTCGTCCCCACGACCCCGGGACTAGGTTGGCTCGCCACCGTCATGTCTGACGACTATAGGGTCGTCCCCCTGACCACGGGCCAAAGTTGGCCAGCCGCCGAAATGTCCGACGACTATAGGGTCGTCCCCACGACCCCGGGACTAGATTGGCCCGCCACCGTCATGTCCGACGACTATTGGATCGTCCCCACGACCACGGGCCAAAGTTGGCCAGCCGCCGACATGTTCGACTATAGGGTCGTCCCCACGACCCCGGGACTAGATTGGTCCGCCACCGTCAAGTCCGACGACTATAGGGTCGTCCCCACGACCTCGGGACTAGGTTGGCCAGCCGCCGACATGTCCGACCACTATTGGGTCTTCCCCACGACCACGCGCCAAAGATGTCCAGCCGCCGTCTTGTCCGACGCCTATAGGGTCGTCCCCACGACCCCGGGACTAGATTAGCCCGCCACCGTCATGTCACACGACTATAGGGTCGTCCCCACGACCCCGGGACTAGATTGGTCCGCCACCGTCTTGTCCGACGACTATAGGGTCGTCCCCACGACCCCGGGCCAAAGTTGGCCAGCCGCCGACATGTCCGACGACTATAGGGTCGTCCCCACGACCCCGAGACTAGATTGGCCCGCCACCGTCATGTCCGACGACAATAGGGTCGTCCCCACGACCCCGGGTCCAGGTTGGCCAGCCGCCGACATTTCCGACGACTATAGAGTCGTCCCCACGACACCGGGCCAAAGTTGGCCAGCCGCCGACATGTCCGACGACTATAAGGTCGTCCGCACGACCCCGGGTCTAGGTTGGCCAGCCGCCGACATGTCCGACGAATATAGAGTCGTCCCCACGACACCGGGCCAAAGTTGGCCAGCCGCCGACATGTCCGACGACTATTGGATCGTCCCCACGACCCCGGGCCAAAGTTGGCAAGCCGCCGACATGTCCGACGACTATAGGGTCGTCCCCACGACCTCGGGACTAGGTTGGCCACCCGCCGACATGTCCGACGACTATAGGGTCGTCCCCACGACCCCGGGTCTAGGTTGGCCAGCCGCCGACATGTCCGACGACTATAGAGTCGTCCCCACGACACCGGGCCAAAGTTGGCCAGCCGCCGACATGTCCGACGACTATTGGATCGTCCCCACGACCCCGGGCCAAAGTTGGCCAGCCGCCGACATGTCCGACGACTATAGGGTCGTCCCCACGACCCCGGGACTAGATTGGTCCGCCACCGTCTTGTCCGACGACTATAGGGTCGTCCCCACGACCCCGGGCCAAAGTTGGCCAGCCGCCGACATGTCCGACGACTATAGGGTCGTCCCCACGACCCCGGGACTAGATTGGTCCGCCACCGTCAAGTCCGACGACTATAGGGTCGTCCCCACGACCTCGGGACTAGGTTGGCCAGCCGCCGACATGTCCGACCACTATTGGGTCTTCCCCACGACCACGCGCCAAAGATGTCCAGCCGCCGTCTTGTCCGACGCCTATAGGGTCGTCCCCACGACCCCGGGACTAGATTAGCCCGCCACCGTCATGTCACACGACTATAGGGTCGTCCCCACGACCCCGGGACTAGATTGGTCCGCCACCGTCTTGTCCGACGACTATAGGGTCGTCCCCACGACCCCGGGCCAAAGTTGGCCAGCCGCCGACATGTCCGACGACTATAGGGTCGTCCCCACGACCCCGAGACTAGATTGGCCCGCCACCGTCATGTCCGACGACAATAGGGTCGTCCCCACGACCCCGGGTCCAGGTTGGCCAGCCGCCGACATTTCCGACGACTATAGAGTCGTCCCCACGACACCGGGCCAAAGTTGGCCAGCCGCCGACATGTCCGACGACTATAAGGTCGTCCCCACGACCCCGGGACAAGGTTGGCCCGCCGCCGACTTGTCCGACGACTATAGGGTCGTACCCACGACCCCGGGACTAGGCTGACAACCCGCCAACATGTCCGACGACTATAGGGTCGTCCCCACCACCCCGGGCCAAAGATGACCAGCCGCCCTCTTGTCCGACGACTATAGGGTCTTACCCACGACCCCGGGACTAGATTGGCCCGCCACCGTCATGTCCAACGACTATAGGGTCGTCCCCACAACCACGGGCCAAAGTTGGCCAGTCGCCGACATGTCCGACGACTGTAGGGTCGTCCCCACGACCCCGGGCCAAAGTTGGCCAGCCGCCGAAATGTCCGACGACTATAGGGTCGTCCCCACGACCGCGGGACTAGATTGGCCCGCCACCGTCATGTCCAACGACTATAGGTTCGTCCCCACGACCCCGGGCCAAAGTTGGCAAGCCGCCGAAATGTCCGACGACTGTAGGGTCGTACCCACGACCCCGGGACTAGGCTGTCAAGCCGCCAACATGTCCGACGACTATAGGGTCTTCCCCACGACTTCGGGCCAAAGTTGGCAAGCCGCCGAAATGTCCGACGACTGTAGGGTCGTCCCCACGACCCCGGGACTAGATTGGCCCGCCACCGTCAAGTCCGACGACTATAGGGTCGTCCCCACGACCTCGGGACTAGGTTGGCCAGCCGCCGACATGTCCGACGACTATAATGTCGTCCCCACGACCCCGGGCCAATGTTGGCCAATCGCCGACATGTCCGACGACTATAGGGTCGTCCCTACGACCCCGGGCCAAAGCTGGCCAGCCGCCGTCATGTCCGACGACTATTGGATCGTCCCCACGACCACGGGCCAAAGTTGGCCAGCCGCCGACATGTCCGAAGACTATAGGGTCGTCCCCACGACCCCGGGACTAGATTGGCCAGCCACCGACATGTCCGACGACTATAGAGTCGTCCCCACGACACCGGGTCAAAGTTGGCCAGCCGCTGACATTTCCAACGACTATTGGGTCGTCCCCACGACCACGGGCCAATGTTGGCTAGCCGCCGACATGTCCGACGACTATAGGGTCGTCCCCACGACCACGGGCCAAAGCTGGCCAGCCGCCGACATGTCCGACGACTATTGGATCGTCCCCACGACCACGGGCCAAAGTTGGCAAGCCGCCGAAATGTCCGACGACTGTAGGGTCGTACCCACGACCCCGGGACTAGGCTGTCAAGCCGCCAACATGTCCGACGACTATAGGGTCTTCCCCACGACTTCGGGCCAAAGTTGGCAAGCCGCCGAAATGTCCGACGACTGTAGGGTCGTCCCCACGACCCCGGGACTAGATTGGTCCGCCACCGTCTTGTCCGACGACTATAGGGTCGTCCCCACGACCCCGGGCCAAAGATGTCCAGCCGCCGTCTTGTCCGACGACTATAGGGTCGTCCCCACGACCCCGGGACTAGATTGGCCCGCCACCGTCATGTCCAACGACTATAGGGTCGTCCCCACGACCCCGGGACTAGATTGGCCCGCCACCGTCATGTCCGACGACTATTGGATCGTCCCCACGACCACGGGCCAAAGTTGGCCAGCCGCCGACATGTTCGACTATAGGGTCGTCCCCACGACCCTGGGACTAGATTGGTCCGCCACCGTCAAGTCCGACGACTATAGGGTCGTCCCCACGACCTCGGGACTAGGTTGGCCAGCCGCCGACATGTCCGACCACTATTGGGTCGTCCCCACGACCACGGGCCAAAGATGTCCAGCCGCCGTCTTGTCCGACGCCTATAGGGTCGTCCCCACGACCCCGGGACTAGATCAGCGCGCCACCGTCATGTCACACGACTATAGGGTCGTCCCCACGACCCCGGGACTAGATTGGTCCGCCACCGTCTTGTCCGACGACTATAGGGTCGTCCCCACGACCCCGGGCCAAAGTTGGCCAGCCGCCGACATGTCCGACGACTATAGGGTCGTCCCCACGACCCCGAGACTAGATTGGCCCGCCACCGTCATGTCCGACGACAATAGGGTCGTCCCCACGACCCCGGGTCCAGGTTGGCCAGCCGCCGACATTTCCGACGACTATAGAGTCGTCCCCACGACACCGGGCCAAAGTTGGCCATCCGCCGACATGTCCGACGACTATAGGGTCGTCCGCACGACCCCGGGACTAGATTGGCCCGCCACCGTCATGTCCGACGATTATAGGGTCGTCCCCACGACCGCGAGAATAGATTGGCCCGCCACCGACATGTCCGACGACAATACGGTCGTCCCCACGACCCCGGGTCCTAGGTTGGTCAGCCGCCGACATTTCCGACGACTATAGAGTCGTCCCCACGACACCGTGCCAAAGTTGGCCAGCCGCCGACATGTCCGACGACTATAGGGTCGTCCCCACGACCCCGGGACAAGGTTGGCCCGCCGCCGACTTGTCCGACGACTATAGGGTCGTCCCCACGACCCCGGGTCCAGGTTGGTCAGCCGCCGAAATTTCCGACGACTATAGAGTCGTCCCCACGACACCGTGCCAAAGTTGGCCAGCCGCCGACATGTCCGACGACTATAGGGTCGTCCCCACGACCCCGGGACAAGGTTGGCCCGCCGCCGACTTGTCCGACGACTATAGGGTCGTACCCACGACCCCGGGACTAGGCTGACAACCCGCCAACATGTCCGACGACTATAGGGTCGTCCCCACGACCCCGGGCCAAAGATGACCAGCCGCCGTCTTGTCCGACGACTATAGGGTCTTACCCACGACCCCGGGACTAGATTGGTCCGCCACCGTCATGTCCAACGACTATAGGGTCGTCCCCACAACCACGGGCCAAAGTTGGCAAGCCGCCGAAATGTCCGACGACTGTAGGGTCGTCCCCACGACTCCAGGACTAGATTGGCCCGCCACCGTCAAGTCCGACGACTATAGGGTCGTCCCCACGACCCCGGGCCAAAGTTGGCAAGCCGCCGAAATGTCCGACGACTGTAGGGTCGTCCCCACGACTCCAGGACTAGATTGGTCCGCCACCGTCATGTCCGACGACTATAGGGTCGTCCCCACGACCCCGGGCCAAAGTTGGCCAGCCGCCGACATGTCCGACGACTATAGGGTCGTCCCCACGACCCCGAGACTAGATTGGCCCGCCACCGTCATGTCCGACGACAATAGGGTCGTCTCCACGACCCCGGGTCCAGGTTGGCCAGCCGCCGACATTTCCGACGACTATAGAGTCGTCCCCACGACACCGGGCCAAAGTTGGCCAGCCGCCGACATGTCCGACGACTATAGGGTCGTCCCCACGACCCCGGGACTAGATTGGCCCGCCACCGTCATGTCCGACGATTATAGGGTCGTCCCCACGACCCCGGGACAAGCTTGGCCCGCCGCCGACTTGTTCGACGACTATAGGGTCGTCCCCACGACCCCGGGACTAGATTGGCCCGCCACCGTCATGTCCGACGACTATTGGATCGTCCCCACGACCACGGGCCAAAGTTGGCCAGCCGCCGACATGTTCGACTATAGGGTCGTCCCCACGACCCCGGGACTAGATTGGTCCGCCACCGTCAAGTCCGACGACTATAGGGTCTAACCCACGACCTCGGGACTAGGTTGGCCAGCCGCCGACATGTCCGACCACTATTGGGTCGTCCCCACGACCACGGGCCAAAGATGTCCAGCCGCCGTCTTGTCCGACGCCTATTGGGTCGTCCCCACGACCCCGGGACTAGATTAGCCCGCCACCGTCATGTCACACGACTATAGGGTCGTCCCCACGACCCCGGGCCAAAGATGTCCAGCCGCCGTCTTGTCCGACGACTATAGGGTCGTCCCCACGACCCCGGGACTAGATTGGCCCGCCACCGTCATGTCCAACGACTATAGGGTCGTCCCCACGACCCCGGGACTAGATTGGCCCGCCACCGTCATGTCCGACGACTATTGGATCGTCCCCACGACCACGGGCCAAAGTTGGCCAGCCGCCGACATGTTCGACTATAGGGTCGTCCCCACGACCCCGGGACTAGATTGGTCCGCCACCGTCAAGTCCGACGACTATAGGGTCGTCCCCACGACCTCGGGACTAGGTTGGCCAGCCGCCGACATGTCCGACCACTATTGGGTCGTCCCCACGACCACGGGCCAAAGATGTCCAGGCGCCGTCTTGTCCGACGCCTATAGGGTCGTCCCCACGACCCCGGGACTAGATTAGCCCGCCACCGTCATGTCACACGACTATAGGGTCGTCCCCACGACCCCGGGACTAGATTGGTCCGCCACCGTCTTGTCCGACGACTATAGGGTCGTCCCCACGACCCCGGGACTAGATTGGTCCGCCACCGTCTTGTCCGACGACTATAGGGTCTTACCCACGACCCCGGGACTAGATTGGCCCGCCACCGTCATGTCCAACGACTATAGGGTCGTCCCCACAACCACGGGCCAAAGTTGGCCAGCCGCCGACATTTCCGACGACTATAGAGTCGTCCCCACGACACCGGGCCAAAGTTGGCCAGCCGCCGACATGTCCGACGACTATAGGGTCGTCCCCACGACCCCGGGCCAATGTTGGCCAGCCGCCGACATGTTCAACGACTATTGGGCCGTCCCCACGACCACGGGCCAAAGTTGACCAGCCGCCGACATGTCCGACGACTATAGGGTCGTCCCCACGACCCCGGGCCAATGTTGGCCAATCGCCGACATGTCCGACGACTACAGGGTCGTCCCTACGACCCCGGGACTAGATTGGCCCGCCACCGTCATGTCCGACGACTATAGGGTCGTCCCCACGACCCCGAGACTAGATTGGCCCGCCACCGTCATGTCCGACGACAATAGGGTCGTCCCCACGACCCCGGGTCCAGGTTGGCCAAGCGCCGACATTTCCGACGACTATAGACGCGTCCCCACGACACCGGGCCAAAGTTGGCCAGCCGCCGACATGTCCGACGACTATAGGGTCGTCCCCACGACCCCGGGCCAAAGTTGGTCAGCCGCCGACATTTCCGACGACTATAGGGTCGTCCCCACGACCCCGGGCCAATGTTGTCCAGCCGCCGACATGTTCAACGACTATTGGGCCGTCCCCACGACCACGGGCCAAAGTTGACCAGCCGCCGACATGTCCGACGACTATAGGGTCGTCCCCACGACCCCGGGCCAATGTTGGCCAATCGCCGACATGTCCGACGACTACAGGGTCGTCCCTACGACCCCGAGACTAGATAGGCCCGCCACCGTCATGTCCGACGACTATAGGGTCGTCCCCACGACCATGGGCAAAAGTTGGTCAGCCGCCGACTTGTCCGACGACTATTGGGTCGCCCCACGGCCCCGGACTAGGATGGCTCGCCGCCGACATGTCCGACGACTATAGGATCGTCCCCACGACGCCGGGACTAGGTTGGACAGCCGCCGACATGTCCGACGACTATAGGGTCGTCCCCACGACCACGGGCCAAAGTTGGTCAGCCGCCGACTTGTCCGACGACTATAGGGTCGTCCCCATGACCCGGGACTAGACTGGCCCGCCACCGTCATGTCCGACGACTGTATGGTCGTCCCCACGACCACGGGTCAATGTAGGCCAGCCGCTGACTTGTCCGACGACTATAGGGTCGTCCCCACGACCCCGGGACTAGGTAGGCCCACCGCCGACTTGTCTGACGACTATAGGATCGTCCCCACGACCCCGGGACTAGATTGGCCCGCCACCGTTATTTCCGACGACTATAGGGTCGTCCCCACGACCACGGGCCAAGGTTGGCCAGCCGCCGACATGTCCGACGACTATAGGGTCGTCCCCACGACCCGGGACTAGACTGGCCCGCCACCGTCATGTCCGACGACTATAGGGTCGTCCCCACGACCCCCGGACTAGGTTGGCCGGCCGCCGACTTGTCCTACGACTATAGGGTCGTCCCCACGACCCCCGGACTAGGTGGGCTCGCCGCCGACTTGTCCGACGACTATAGGGTCGTCCCCACGACCCGGGACTAGAGTGGCCCGCCACCGTCATGTCCGACGGCTATATGGTCGTCCCCACGACCACGGGCCAATGTTGGCCAGCCGCTGACTTGTCCGACGACTATAGGGTCGTCCCCACGACCGCGGGACTAGATTGGCCAGCCGCCGGCTTGCCCGACGATTATAGGGTCGTCCCCACGACCCCGGGACTAGATTGGCCCGCCACCGTCATTTCCGACGACTATAGGGTCGTCCCCACGACCACGGGCCAAAGTTGGCCAGCCGCCGACTTGTCCGACGACTATAGGGTCGTCCCCATGACCCCCCGACTAGGTGGGCTCGCCGCCGACTTGTCCGACGACTATAGGGTCGTCCCCACGACCCCGGGACTAGGTTGGCTCGCCACCGTCATGTCTGACGACTATAGGGTCGTCCCCACGACCACGGGCCAAAGTTGTCCAGCCGCCGACATGTCCGACGACTATAGGGTCGTCCCCACGACCCCGGGCCAAAGTTGGCCAGCCGCCGAAATGTCCGACGACTATAGGGTCGTCCCCACGACCGCGGGACTAGATTGGCCCACCACCGTCATGTTCAACGACTATAGGTTCGTCCCCACGACCCCGGGCCAAAGTTGGCATGCCGCCGAAATGTCCGACGACTGTAGGGTCGTACCCACGACCCCGGGACTAGGCTGACAAGCCGCCAACATGTCCGACGACTATAGGGTCTTCCCCACGACCCCGGGCCAAAGTTGGCAAGCCGCCGAAATGTCCGACGACTGTAGGGTCGTCCCCACGACCCCGGGACTAGATTGGCCCGCCACCGTCAAGTCCGACGACTATAGGGTCGTCCCCAGGACCTCGGGACTAGATTGGCCCGCCACCGTCAAGTCCGACGACCATAGGGTCGTCCCCACGACCCCGGGCCAAAGTTGGCCAGCCGCCGACATGTCCGACGACTATAGGGTCGTCCCCACGACCCCGAGACTAGATTGGCCCGCCACCGTCATGTCCGATGACAATAGGGTCGTCCCCTCGACCTCGGGTCTAGGTTGGCCAGCCGCCGACTTGTCCGACGACTATAGGGTCGTACCCACGACCCCGGGACTAGGCTGACAAGCCGCCAACATGTCCGACGACTATAGGGTCGTCCCCACGACCCCGGGCCAAAGATGTCCAGCCGCCGTCTTGTCCGACGACTATAGGGTCGTCCCCACGACCCCGGGACTAGATTGGCCCGCCACCGTCATGTCCAACGACTATAGGGTCGTCCCCACGACCACGGGCCAAAGTTGACCAGCCGCCGACATGTCCGACGACTATTGGATCGTCCCCACGACCCCGGGCCAAAGTTGGCAAGCCGCCGACATGTCCGACGACTATAGGGTCGTCCCCACGACCTCGGGACTAGGTTGGCCACCCGCCGACATGTCCGACGACTATAGGGTCGTCCCCACGACCCCGGGTCTAGGTTGGCCAGCCGCCGACATGTCCGACGAATATAGAGTCGTCCCCACGACACCGGGCCAAAGTTGGCCAGCCGCCGACATGTCGGACGACAATCGGATCGTCCCCACGACCACGCGCCAAAGTTGGCCAGCCGCCGACATGTCCGACGACTTTTGGATCGTCCCCACGACCACGGGCCAAAGTTGGCCAGCCGCCGACATGTCCGACGACTATAGGGTCGTCCCCACGACCCCGGGACTAGATTGGTCCGCCACCGTCATATCCGACGACTATAGGGTCGTCCCCACGAGCCCGGGCCAAAGTTGGCAAGACGCCGAAATGTCCGACGACTGTAGGGTTGTCCCCACGACCCCGGGACTAGATTGGCCCGCCACCGTCAAGTCCGACGACTATTGGATCGTCCCCACGACCACGGGCCAAAGTTGGCCTGCCGCCGACATGTCCGACGACTATAGGGTCGTCCCCACGACGCCGGGACTAGATTGGCCCGCCACCGTCATGTCCGACGACTATAGGGTCGTCCCCACGACCACGGGCCAAAGCTGGCCAGCCGCCGACATGTCCGACGACTATTGGATCGTCCCCACGACCACGGGCCAAAGTTGGCCAGCCGCCGACATGTCCGACGACTATAGGGTCGTCCCCACGACCCCGGGACTAGATTGGTCCGCCACCGTCATGTCCGACGACTATAGGGTCGTCCCCACGACCCCGGGCCAAAGTTGGCAAGCCGCCGAAATGTCCGACGACTGTAGGGTCGTCCCCACGACCCCGGGACTAGATTGGCCCGCCACCGTCAAGTCCGACGACCTCGTGACTAGGTTGGCCAGCCGCCGACATGTCCGACGACTATAGGGTCGCCCCCACGACCTCGGGCCAATTTTGGCCAGCCGCCGACATGTCCGACGACTATTGGATCGACCCCACGACCCCGGGCCAAAGTTGGCAAGCCGCCGAAATGTCCGACGACTGTAGGGCCGTCCCCACGACCCCCGGACTAGATTCGCCCGCCACCGACAAGTCCGACGACTATAGGGTCGTCCCCACGACCCCGGGACTAGATTGGCCCGCCACCGTCATGTCCAACGACTATCGGATCGTCCCCACGACCACGGGACAAAGTTGGCCAGCCGCCGACATGTCCGACGACTATTGGGTCGTCCCCACGACACCGGGCCAAAGTTGGCCAGCCGCTGACATGTCCAACGACTATAGGGTCGTCCCCACGACCACGGGCCAATGTTGGCTAGCCGCCGACATGTCCGTCGACTATTGGATCGTCCCCACGACCCCAGGCCAAAGTTGGCAAGCCGCCGACATGTCCGACGACTATAGGGTCGTCCCCACGACCTCGGGACTAGGTTGGCCACCCGCCGACATGTCCGACGACTATTGGATCGTCCCCACGACCACGGGCCAAAGTTGGCCTGCCGCCGACATGTCCGACGACTATAGGGTCGTCCCCACGACGCCGGGACTAGATTGGCCCGCCACCGTCAAGTCCGACGACCTCGGGACTAGGTTGGCCAGCCGCCGACATGTCCGACGACTATAGGGTCGTCCCCACGACCTCGGGCCAATTTTGGCCAGCCGCCGACATGCCCCACGACTATAGGGTCGTCCCCACGACCCCGGGCCAAAGTTGGCAAGCCGCCGAAATGTCCGACGACTGTAGGGTCGTCCCCACGACCTCGGGACTAGATTGGCCCGCCAACGTCAAGTCCGACGACTATAGGGTCGTCCCCACGACCCCGGGCCAAAGTTGGCAAGCCGCCGAAATGTCCGACGACTGTAGGGTCGTCCCCACGACTCCAGGACTAGATTGGTCCGCCACCGTCATGTCCGACGACTATAGGGTCGTCCCCACGACCCCGGGCCAAAGTTGGCAAGCCGCCGAAATGTCCGACGACTGTAGGGTCGTCCCCACGACTCCAGGACTAGATTGGCCCGTCACCGTCAAGTCCGACGACTATAGGGTCGTCCCCACGACCCCGGGCCAAAGTTGGCAAGCCGCCGAAATGTCCGACGACTGTAGGGTCGTCCCCACGACCCCGGGACTAGATTGGCCCGCCACCGTCAAGTCCGACGACCTCGTGACTAGGTTGGCCAGCCGCCGACATGTCCGACGACTATAGGGTCGCCCCCACGACCTCGGGCCAATTTTGGCCAGCCGCCGACATGTCCGACGACTATTGGATCGACCCCACGACCCCGGGCCAAAGTTGGCAAGCCGCCGAAATGTCCGACGACTGTAGGGCCGTCCCCACGACCCCCGGACTAGATTGGCCCGCCACCGACAAGTCCGACGACTATAGGGTCGTCCCCACGACCCCGGGACTAGATTGGCCCGCCACCGTCATGTCCAACGACTATCGGATCGTCCCCACGACCACGGGACAAAGTTGGCCAGCCGCCGACATGTCCGACGACTATTGGGTCGTCCCCACGACACCGGGCCAAAGTTGGCCAGCCGCTGACATGTCCAACGACTATAGGGTCGTCCCCACGACCACGGGCCAATGTTGGCTAGCCGCCGACATGTCCGTCGACTATTGGATCGTCCCCACGACCCCGGGCCAAAGTTGGCAAGCCGCCGACATGTCCGACGACTATAGGGTCGTCCCCACGACCTCGGGACTAGGTTGGCCACCCGCCGACATGTCCGACGACTATTGGATCGTCCCCACGACCACGGGCCAAAGTTGGCCAGCCGCCGACATGTCCGACGACTATAGGGTCGTCCCCACGACGCCGGGACTAGATTGGCCCGCCACCGTCAAGTCCGACGACCTCGGGACTAGGTTGGCCAGCCGCCGACATGTCCGACGACTATAGGGTCGTCCCCACGACCTCGGGCCAATTTTGGCCAGCCGCCGACATGTCCGACGACTATAGGGTCGTCCCCACGACCCCGGGCCAAAGTTGGCAAGCCGCCGAAATGTCCGACGACTGTAGGGTCGTCCCCACGACCTCGGGACTAGATTGGCCCGCCAACGTCAAGTCCGACGACTATAGGGTCGTCCCCACGACCCCGGGCCAAAGTTGGCAAGCCGCCGAAATGTCCGACGACTGTAGGGTCGTCCCCACGACTCCAGGACTAGATTGGTCCGCCACCGTCATGTCCGACGACTATAGGGTCGTCCCCACGACCCCGGGCCAAAGTTGGCAAGCCGCCGAAATGTCCGACGACTGTAGGGTCGTCCCCACGACTCCAGGACTAGATTGGCCCGCCACCGTCAAGTCCGACGACTATAGGGTCGTCCCCACGACCCCGGGCCAAAGTTGGCAAGCCGCCGAAATGTCCGACGACTGTAGGGTCGTCCCCACGACTCCAGGACTAGATTGGTCCGCCACCGTCATGTCCGACGACTATAGGGTCGTCCCCACGACCCCGGGCCAAAGTTGGCCAGCCGCCGACATGTCCGACGACTATAGGGTCGTCCCCACGACCCCGAGACTAGATTGGCCCGCCACCGTCATGTCCGACGACAATAGGGTCGTCTCCACGACCCCGGGTCCAGGTTGGCCAGCCGCCGACATTTCCGACGACTATAGAGTCGTCCCCACGACACCGGGCCAAAGTTGGCCAGCCGCCGACATGTTCGACTATAGGGTCGTCCCCACGACCCCGGGACTAGATTGGTCCGCCACCGTCAAGTCCGACGACTATAGGGTCTAACCCACGACCTCGGGACTAGGTTGGCCAGCCGCCGACATGTCCGACCACTATTGGGTCGTCCCCACGACCACGGGCCAAAGATGTCCAGCCGCCGTCTTGTCCGACGCCTATTGGGTCGTCCCCACGACCCCGGGACTAGATTAGCCCGCCACCGTCATGTCACACGATTATAGGGTCGTCCCCACGACCCCGGGAATAGATTGGTCCGCCACCGTCTTGTCCGACGACTATAGGGTCGTCCCCACGACCCCGGGCCAAAGATGTCCAGCCGCCGTCTTGTCCGACGACTATAGGGTCGTCCCCACGACCCCGGGACTAGATTGGCCCGCCACCGTCATGTCCAACGACTATAGGGTCGTCCCCACGACCCCGCGACTAGATTGGCCCGCCACCGTCATGTCCGACGACTATTGGATCGTCCCCACGACCACGGGCCAAAGTTGGCCAGCCGCCGACATGTTCGACTATAGGGTCGTCCCCACGACCCCGGGACTAGATTGGTCCGCCACCGTCAAGTCCGACGACTATAGGGTCGTCCCCACGACCTCGGGACTAGGTTGGCCAGCCGCCGACATGTCCGACCACTATTGGGTCGTCCCCACGACCACGGGCCAAAGATGTCCAGCCGCCGTCTTGTCCGACGCCTATAGGGTCGTCCCCACGACCCCGGGACTAGATTAGCCCGCCACCGTCATGTCACACGACTATAGGGTCGTCCCCACGACCCCGGGACTAGATTGGTCCGCCACCGTCTTGTCCGACGACTATAGGGTCGTCCCCACGACCCCGGGCCAAAGTTGGCCAGCCGCCGACATGTCCGACGACTATAGGGTCGTCCCCACGACCCCGAGACTAGATTGGCCCGCCACCGTCATGTCCGACGACAATAGGGTCGTCCCCACGACCGCGAGAATAGATTGGCCCGCCACCGACATGTCCGACGACAATACGGTCGTCCCCACGACCCCGGGTCCTAGGTTGGTCAGCCGCCGACATTTCCGACGACTATAGAGTCGTCCCCACGACACCGTGCCAAAGTTGGCCAGCCGCCGACATGTCCGACGACTATAGGGTCGTCCCCACGACCCCGGGACAAGGTTGGCCCGCCGCCGACTTGTCCGACGACTATAGGGTCGTCCCCACGACCCCGGGTCCAGGTTGGTCAGCCGCCGAAATTTCCGACGACTATGGAGTCGTCCCCACGACACCGTGCCAAAGTTGGCCAGCCGCCGACATGTCCGACGACTATAGGGTCGTCCCCACGACCCCGGGACAAGGTTGGCCAGCCGCCGACATTTCCGACGACTATAGAGTCGTCCCCACGACACCGGGCCAAAGTTGGCCATCCGCCGACATGTCCGACGACTATAGGGTCGTCCGCACGACCCCGGGACTAGATTGGCCCGCCACCGTCATGTCCGACGATTATAGGGTCGTCCCCACGACCGCGAGAATAGATTGGCCCGCCACCGACATGTCCGACGACAATACGGTCGTCCCCACGACCCCGGGTCCTAGGTTGGTCAGCCGCCGACATTTCCGACGACTATAGAGTCGTCCCCACGACACCGTGCCAAAGTTGGCCAGCCGCCGACATGTCCGACGACTATAGGGTCGTCCCCACGACCCCGGGACAAGGTTGGCCCGCCGCCGACTTGTCCGACGACTATAGGGTCGTACCCACGACCCCGGGACTAGGCTGACAAGCCGCCAACATGTCCGACGACTATAGGGTCGTCCCCACGACCCCGGGCCAAAGTTGGCAAGCCGCCGAAATGTCCGACGACTGTAGGGTGGTACCCACGACCCCGGGCCAAAGTTGGCAAGCTGCCGACTTGTCCGACGATTATAGGGTCGTCCCCACGACCCCGGGACTAGATTGGCCCGCCACCGTCATGTCCGACGACTATCGGGTCGTCCCCACGACCACGGGCCAATGTTGACCAGCCGCCGACATGTCCGACGACTATAGTGTCGTCCCCACGACCCCGGGACTAGATTGGCCCGCCACCGTCCTGCCCGACGACTATAGGGTCGTCTTTACGACCACGGGCCAAAGTTGGCCAGCCGCCGACATGTCCGACGACTATAGAGTCGTCCCCACGACACCGGGCCAGAGTTGGCCAGCCCCTGACATGTCCAACGACTATCGGATCGTCCCCACGACCACGGGCCAAAGTTGGCCAGCCGCCGACATGTCCGACGACTATAGGGTCGTCCCCACGACCCGGGACTAGAGTGGCCCGCCACCGTCATGTCCGACGACTATATGGTCGTCCCCACGACCACGGGCCAATGTTGGCCAGCCGCTGACTTGTCCGACGACTATAGGGTCGTCCCCATGACCGCGGGACTAGATTGGCTCGCCGCCGACTTGTCCGACGACTGTAGGGTCGTCCCCACGACCCCGGGACTAGATTGGCCCGCCGCCGACTTGTCCGACGACTATAGGGTCGTCCCCACGACCCCGGGACTAGGTTGGCCAGCCGCCGACATGTCCGACGACTATCCGGTCGTCCCGACGACCCCGGGCCAATGTTGGCCAATCGCCATGTCCGACGACTATAGGGTCGTCCCTACGACCCCGGGACTAGATTGGCCCGCCACCGTCATGTCCAACGATTATAGGGTCGTCCCCACGACCCCGGGACTAGACTGGCCCGCCACAGACATGTCCGACGACTATCGGGTCGTCCCCACGACCACGGGCCAATGTTGACCAGCCGCCGACATGTCCGACGACTGTAGGGTGGTACCCACGACCCCGGGCCAAAGTTGGCAAGCTGCCGACTTGTCCGACGATTATAGGGTCGTCCCCACGACCCCGGGACTAGATTGGCCCGCCACCGTCATGTCCGACGACTATCGGGTCGTCCCCACGACCACGGGCCAATGTTGACCAGCCGCCGACATGTCCGACGACTATAGTGTCGTCCCCACGACCCCGGGACTAGATTGGCCCGCCACCGTCCTGCCCGACGACTATAGGGTCGTCTTTACGACCACGGGCCAAAGTTGGCCAGCCGCCGACATGTCCGACGACTATAGAGTCGTCCCCACGACACCGGGCCAGAGTTGGCCAGCCCCTGACATGTCCAACGACTATCGGATCGTCCCCACGACCACGGGCCAAAGTTGGCCAGCCGCCGACATGTCCGACGACTATCCGGTCGTCCCGACGACCCCGGGCCAATGTTGGCCAATCGCCATGTCCGACGACTATAGGGTCGTCCCCACGACCCCGGGACAAGGTTGGCCCGCCGCCGACTTGTCCGACGACTATAGGGTCGTACCCACGACCCCGGGACTAGGCTGACAACCCGCCAACATGTCCGACGACTATAGGGTCGTCCCCACGACCCCGGGCCAAAGATAACCAGCCGCCGTCTTGTCCGACGACTATAGGGTCTTACCCACGACCCCGGGACTAGATTGGCCCGCCACCGTCATGTCCAACGACTATAGGGTCGTCCCCACAACCACGGGCCAAAGTTGGCCAGTCGCCGACATATCCGACGACTATAGGGTCGTCCGCACGACCCCGGGCCAAAGTTGGCACGCCGCCGAAATGTCCGACGACTGTAGGGTCGTCCCCACGACCCCGGGCCAAAGATGTCCAGCCGCCGTCTTGTCCGACGACTATAGGGTCGTCCCCACCACCCCGGGACTAGATTGGCCCGCCACCGTCATGTCCAACGACTATAGGGTCGTCCCCACAACCACGGGCCAAAGTTGGCCAGCCGCCGACATGTCCGACGATTATTGGATCGTCCCCACGACCACGGGCCAAAGTTGGCCAGCCGCCGACATGTGCGACGACTATACGGTCGTCCCCACGACCCCGGGACTAGATTGGTCCGCCACCGTCATGTCCGACGACTATAGGGTCGTCCCCACGACCCCGGGACTAGGCTGACAACCCGCCAACATGTCCGACGACTATAGGGTCGTCCCCACGACCCCGGGCCAAAGATGTCCAGCCGCCGTCTTGTCCGACGACTATAGGGTCTTACCCACGACCCCGGGACTAGATTGGCCCGCCACCGTCATGTCCAACGACTATAGGGTCGTCCCCACAACCACGGGCCAAAGTTGGCCAGCCGCCGACATTTCCGACGACTATAGAGTCGTCCCCACGACACCGGGCCAAAGTTGGCCAGCCGCCGACATGTCCGACGACTATAGGGTCGTCCCCACGACCCCGGGACAAGGTTGGCCCGCCGCCGACTTGTCCGACGACTATAGGGTCGTACCCACGACCCCGGGACTAGGCTGACAAGCCGCCAACATGTCCGACGACTATAGGGTCGTCCCCACGACCCCGGGCCAAAGTTGGCAAGCCGCCGAAATGTCCGACGACTGTAGGGTGGTACCCACGACCCCGGGCCAAAGTTGGCAAGCTGCCGACTTGTCCGACGATTATAGGGTCGTCCCCACGACCCCGGGACTAGATTGGCCCGCCACCGTCATGTCCGACGACTATCGGATCGTCCCCACGACCACGGGCCAAAGTTGGCCAGCCGCCGGCATGTCCGACGACTATAGGGTCGTCCCCACGACCCTGGGACTAGATTGGCCCGCCACCGTCATGTCCGACGACTATCGGGTCGTCCCCACGACCACGGGCCAATGTTGACCAGCCGCCGACATGTCCGACGACTATAGTGTCGTCCCCACGACCCCGGGACTAGATTGGCCCGCCACCGTCCTGCCCGACGACTATAGGGTCGTCTTTACGACCACGGGCCAAAGTTGGCCAGCCGCCGACATGTCCGACGACTATAGAGTCGTCCCCACGACACCGGGCCAGAGTTGGCCAGCCCCTGACATGTCCAACGACTATCGGATCGTCCCCACGACCACGGGCCAAAGTTGGCCAGCCGCCGACATGTCCGACGACTATAGGGTCGTCCCCACGACCCGGGACTAGAGTGGCCCGCCACCGTCATGTCCGACGACTATATGGTCGTCCCCACGACCACGGGCCAATGTTGGCCAGCCGCTGACTTGTCCGACGACTATAGGGTCGTCCCCATGACCGCGGGACTAGATTGGCTCGCCGCCGACTTGTCCGACGACTGTAGGGTCGTCCCCACGACCCCGGGACTAGATTGGCCCGCCACCGTCATGTCCGACGACAATAGGGTCGTACCCACGACCCCGGGTCTAGGTTGGCCAGCCGCCGACATGTCTGACGACTATAGAGTCGTCCCCACGACACCGGGCCAAAGTTGGACAGCCGCCGACATGTCCGACGACTATAGGGTCGTCCCCACGACCCGGGACTAGAGTGGCCCGCCACCGTCATGTCCGACGACTATATGGTCGTCCCCACGACCACGGGCCAATGTTGGCCTGCCGCTGACTTGTCCGACGACTATAGGGTCGTCCCCACGACCGCGGGACTAGATTGGCGCGCCGCCGACTTGCCCGACGGTTATAGGGTCGTCCCCACGACCCCGGGACTAGAGTGGCCCGCCACCGTTATGTCCGACGACTATAGGGTCGTCCCCACGACCACGGGCCAAAGTTGGCCTGCCGCCGACATGTCCGACGACTATAGGGTCGTCCCCACGACCCGGGACTAGATTGGCCCGCCACCGTCATGTCCGACGACAATAGGGTCGTACCCACGACCCCGGGTCTAGGTTGGCCAGCCGCCGACATGTCTGACGACTATAGAGTCGTCCCCACGACACCGGGCCAAAGTTGGACAGCCGCCGACATGTCCGACGACTATAGGGTCGTCCCCACGACCCGGGACTAGAGTGGCCCGCCACCGTCATGTCCGACGACTATATGGTCGTCCCCACGACCACGGGCCAATGTTGGCCTGCCGCTGACTTGTCCGACGACTATAGGGTCGTCCCCACGACCGCGGGACTAGATTGGCGCGCCGCCGACATGTCCGACGACTATAGGGTCGTCCCCACGACCCCGGGACTAGAGTGGCCCGCCACCGTTATGTCCGACGACTATAGGGTCGTCCCCACGACCACGGGCCAAAGTTGGCCTGCCGCTGACTTGTCCGACGACTATAGGGTCGTCCCCACGACCGCGGGACTAGATTGGCGCGCCGCCGACTTGTCCGACGACTATAGGGTCGTCCCCACGACCCCGGGACTAGATTGGCCCGCCACCGTCATTTCCGACGAGTATAGGGTCCTCCCCACGACCACGGGCCAAAGTTGGCCAGCCGCCGACATGTCCGACGACTATAGAGTCGTCCCTACGACCCCGGGACTAGGTTGGCTCGCCACCGACATGTCCGACGACTATAGGGTCGTCCCCACGACCCGGGACTAGACTGGCCCGCCTCCTTCAAGTCCGACGACTATAGGGTCGTCCCCACGACCCCGGGCCAAAGTTGGACAGCCGCCGACTTGTCCGACGACTATAGGGTCGTCCCCACGACCACGGGCCAAAGTTGGCCAGCCGCCGGCTTGCCCGACGATTATAGGGTCGTCCCCACGACCCCGGGACTAGGTTGGCCCGCCGCCGACTTGTCCGACGACTATAGGGTCGCCCCCACGACCCCGGGACTAGGTTGGCCAGCCGCCGACATGTCCGACGACTATCGGGTCGTCCCGACGACCCCGGGCCAATGTTGGCCAATCGCCATGTCCGACGACTATAGGGTCGTCCCTACGACCCCGGGAGTAGATTGGCCCGCCACCGTCATGTCCAACGATTATAGGGTCGTCCCCACGACCCCGGGACTAGACTGGCCCGCCACAGACATGTCCGACGACTATAGAGTCGTCCCCACGACCCCGGGTCAATGTTGGCTCGCCGCCGACATGTCCGACGACTATAGGGTCGTCCCCTCGACCCCCGGGCCAAAGTTGGACAGCCACCGACATTTCCGACGACTATAGGGTCGCCCCCACGACCACGGGCCAAAGTTGGCCAGCCGCCGACCTGTCCGACGACTATAGGGTCGTCCCCACGACCACGGGCCAATGTTGGCCTGCCGCTGACTTGTCCGACGACTATAGGGTCGTCCCCACGACCGCGGGACTAGATTGGCGCGCCGCCGACTTGCCCGACGGTTATAGGGTCGTCCCCACGACCACGGGCCAAAGTTGGCCTGCCGCCGACATGTCCGACGACTATAGGGTCGTCCCCACGACCCGGGACTAGATTGGCCCGCCACCGTCATGTCCGACGACAATAGGGTCGTACCCACGACCCCGGGTCTAGGTTGGCCAGCCGCCGACATGTCTGACGACTATAGAGTCGTCCCCACGACACCGGGCCAAAGTTGGACAGCCGCCGACATGTCCGACGACTATAGGGTCGTCCCCACGACCCGGGACTAGAGTGGCCCGCCACCGTCATGTCCGACGACTATATGGTCGTCCCCACGACCACGGGCCAATGTTGGCCTGCCGCTGACTTGTCCGACGACTATAGGGTCGTCCCCACGACCGCGGGACTAGATTGGCGCGCCGCCGACATGTCCGACGACTATAGGGTCGTCCCCACGACCCCGGGACTAGAGTGGCCCGCCACCGTTATGTCCGACGACTATAGGGTCGTCCCCACGACCACGGGCCAAAGTTGGCCTGCCGCTGACTTGTCCGACGACTATAGGGTCGTCCCCACGACCGCGGGACTAGATTGGCGCGCCGCCGACTTGTCCGACGACTATAGGGTCGTCCCCACGACCCCGGGACTAGATTGGCCCGCCACCGTCATTTCCGACGAGTATAGGGTCCTCCCCACGACCACGGGCCAAAGTTGGCCAGCCGCCGACATGTCCGACGACTATAGAGTCGTCCCTACGACCCCGGGACTAGGTTGGCTCGCCACCGACATGTCCGACGACTATAGGGTCGTCCCCACGACCCGGGACTAGACTGGCCCGCCTCCTTCAAGTCCGACGACTATAGGGTCGTCCCCACGACCCCGGGCCAAAGTTGGACAGCCGCCGACTTGTCCGACGACTATAGGGTCGTCCCCACGACCACGGGCCAAAGTTGGCCAGCCGCCGGCTTGCCCGACGATTATAGGGTCGTCCCCACGACCCCGGGACTAGGTTGGCCCGCCGCCGACTTGTCCGACGACTATAGGGTCGCCCCCACGACCCCGGGACTAGGTTGGCCAGCCGCCGACATGTCCGACGACTATCGGGTCGTCCCGACGACCCCGGGCCAATGTTGGCCAATCGCCATGTCCGACGACTATAGGGTCGTCCCTACGACCCCGGGAGTAGATTGGCCCGCCACCGTCATGTCCAACGATTATAGGGTCGTCCCCACGACCCCGGGACTAGACTGGCCCGCCACAGACATGTCCGACGACTATAGAGTCGTCCCCACGACCCCGGGTCAATGTTGGCTCGCCGCCGACATGTCCGACGACTATAGGGTCGTCCCCTCGACCCCCGGGCCAAAGTTGGACAGCCACCGACATTTCCGACGACTATAGGGTCGCCCCCACGACCACGGGCCAAAGTTGGCCAGCCGCCGACTTGTCCGACGACTATAGGGTCGTCCCCACGACCTCGTGTCTAGATTGGCCCGCTACCGTCATGTCCGAAGACTATAGAGTCGTCCTCACGACCGCGGGACTAGATTGGCCCGCCACCGTCATGTCCGACGACAATAGGGTCGTCCCCACGACCCCGGGCCAATGTTGGCCAATCGCCGACATGTCCGACGACTATAGGGTCGTCCCTACGACCCCGGGACTAGATTGGCCCGCCACCGTCATGTCCGACGACAATAGGGTCGTCCCCACGACCCCGGGTCCAGGTTGGCCAGCCGCCGACCTGTCCGACGACTATAGGGTCGTCCCCACGACCACGGACCAAAGTTGGCAAGCCGCCGAAATGTCCGACGACTGTAGGATCGTCCCCACGACCCCGGGACTAGATTGGCCCGCCACCGTCAAGTCCGACGACCTCGGGACAAGGTTGGCCAGCCGTCGACATGTCCGACGACTATAGAGTCGTCCCCACGACACCGGGCCAAAGTTGGACAGCCGCCGACATGTCCGAAGACTATAGGGTCGTCCCCACGACCTCGGGTCTAGATTGTCCCGCTACCGTCATGTCCGACGACTATAGGGTCGTCCCCACGACCTCGGGTCTTGATTGGCCCGCTACCGTCATGTCCGAAGACTATAGGGTCGTCCTCACGACCACGGGACTAGATTGGCCCGCCACCGCCATGCCGACGACAATAGGGTCGTCCCCACGACCCCGGGTCTAGGTTGGCCAGCCGCCGACTTGTCCGACGAGTATAGGATCGTCCTCACGACCACGGGCCAAAGTTGGCCAGCCGCCGACATATCCGACGACTATTGGATCGTCCCCACGACCACGGGCCAAAGTTGGCCAGCCGCCGACATGTCCGACGACTATAGGGTCGTCCCCACGACCCCGGGACTAGGTTGGCCAGCCGCCGACATGTCCGACGACTATAGGGTCGTCCCGACGACCCCGGGCCAATGTTGGCCAATCGCCAACATGTCCGACGACTATAGGGTCGTCCCTACGACCCCGGGACTAGATTGGCCCGCCACCGTCATGTCCAACGATTATAGGGTCGTCCCCACGACCCCGGGACTAGATTGGCCCGCCACCGTCATGTCCGACGATTATAGGGTCGTCCCCACGACCCCGGGACAAGCTTGGCCCGCCGACGACTTGTCCGAAGACTATAGGGTCGTCCCCACGACCCCGGGACAATATTGGCCCGCCACCGACATGTCCGACGACAATAGTGTCGTCCCCACGACCCCGGGTCTAGGTTGGCCAGCCGCCGACATGTCCGACGACTATAGAGTCGTCCCCACGACACCGGGCCAAAGTTGGACAACCGCCGACATGTCCGACGACTATAGGGTCGTCCCTACGACCCCGGGACTACATTGGCCCGCCACCGTCATGTCCGACGACAATAGGGTCGTCCCCACGACCCCGGGTCCAGGTTGGCCAGCCGCCGACATGTCCGACGACTATAGGGTCGTCCCCACGACCCTGGGACCAGATTGGCCCGCCACCGTCATGTCCGACGACTATAGGGTCGTCCCCACGACCGCGGGCCAAAGATGTCCAGCCGCCGTGTTGTCCGACGACTATAGGTTCGTCCCCACGACCCCGGGCCAAAGTTGGCCAGCCGCCGACTTGTCCGACGACTATGGGGTCGTCCCCACGACCCCAGGACTAGATTGGCCCGCCACCGTCTTGTCCGACGACTATAGGGTCGTCCCCACGACCCCGAGACTAGATTGGCCCGCCACCGTCATGTCCGACGACAATAGGGTCGTCCACACGGCCCCGGGTCCAGGTTGGCCAAGCGCCGACATTTCCGACGACTATAGAGTCGTCCCCTCGACACCGGGCCAAAGTTGGCCAGCCGCCGACATGTCCGACGACTATAGGGTCGTCCGCACGACCCCGAGACGAGATTGGCCCGCCACCGTCATGTCCGACGATTATAGGGTCGTCCCCACGACGCCGGGACAAGCTTGGCCCGCCGCCGACTTGTCCGACGACTATAGGGTCGTCCCTACGACCCCGGGACAGGATTGGCCCGCCGCCGTCTTGTCCGACGACTATAGGGTCGTCCCCACGACCCCGGGACTAGATTGGCCCGCCACCGTCAAGTCCGACGACTATAGAGTCGTCCCCACGACCCCGGGCCAAAGTTGGCGAGCCGCCGAAATGTCCGACGACTGTAGGGTCGTCCCCACGACCCCGGGACTAGATTGGCCCGCCACCGTCAAGTCCGACGACTATAGGGTCGTCCCCACGACCCCGGGCCAAAGTTGGTCAGCCGCCGACTTGTCCGACGACTATTGGGTCGCCCCACGGCCCCGGACTAGGATGGCTCGCCGCCGACATGTCCGACGACTATAGGGTCGTCCCCACGACCCCCGGACTAGGTTGGCCGGCCGCCGACTTGTCCTACGACTATAGGGTCGTCCCCACGACCCCCGGACTAGGTGGGCTCGCCGCCGACTTGTCCGACGACTATAGGGTCGTCCCCACGACCCCCGGACTAGGTTGGCCGGCCGCCGACTTGTCCTACGACTATAGGGTCGTCCCCACGACCCCGGGACTAGGTTGGCTCGCCACCGTCATGTCTGACGACTATAGGGTCGTCCCCACGACCACGGGCCAAAGTTGTCCAGCCGCCGACATGTCCGACGACTATAGGGTCGTCCCCACGACCCCGGGCCAAAGTTGGCCAGCCGCCGAAATGTCCGACGACTATAGGGTCGTCCCCACGACCGCGGGACTAGATTGGCCCGCCACCGTCATGTCCAACGACTATAGGTTCGTCCCCACGACCCCGGGCCAAAGTTGGCATGCCGCCGAAATGTCCGACGACTGTAGGGTCGTACCCACGACCCCGGGACTAGGCTGACAAGCCGCCAACATGTCCGACGACTATAGGGTCTTCCCCACGACCCCGGGCCAAAGTTGGCAAGCCGCCGAAATGTCCGACGACTGTAGGGTCGTCCCCACGACCCCGAGACTAGATTGGCCCGCCACCGTCATGTCCGACGACAATAGGGTCGTCCCCACGACCCCGGGTCCAGGTTGGCCAGCCGCCGACATTTCCGACGACTATAGAGTCGTCCCCACGACACCGGGCCAAAGTTGGCCAGCCGCCGACATGTCCGACGACTATAAGGTCGTCCGCACGACCCCGGGACTAGATTGGCCCGCCACCGTCATGTCCGACGATTATAGGGTCGTCCCCACGACCGCGAGACTAGATTGGCCCGCCACCGTCATGTCCGACGACAATAGGGTCGTCCCCACGACCCCGGGTCCAGGTTGGTCAGCCGCCGACATTTCCGACGACTGTAGAGTCGTCCCCACGACACCGTGCCAAAGTTGGCCAGCCGCCGACATGTCCGACGATTATAGGGTCGTCCCCACGACCCCGGGACAAGGTTGGCCCGCCGCCGACTTGTCCGACGACTATAGGGTCGTCCCCACGACCCCGGGACTAGATTGGCCAGCCACCGACATGTCCGACGACTATAGAGTCGTCCCCACGACACCGGTTCAAAGTTGGCCAGCCGCTGACATGTCCGACGACTATAGGGTCGTCCCCACGACCACGGGCCGAAGCTGGCCAGCCGCCGACATGTCCGACGACTATTGGATCGTCCCCACGACCACGGGCCAAAGTTGGCCAGCCGCCGACATGTCCGACGACTATAGGGTCGTCCCCACGACCCCGGGACTAGATTGGTCCGCCACCGTCATGTCCGACGACTATAGGGTCGTCCCCACGACCACGGGCCAAAGTTGGCCAGCCGCCGACATGTCCGACGACTATAGGGTCGTCCCCACGACCCCGAGACTAGATTGGCCCGCCACCGTCATGTCCGACGACAATAGGGTCGTCCCCACAACCCCGGGTCCAGGTTGGCCAGGCTCCGACATTTCCGACGACTATAGGGTCGTCCCCACGACCACGGGCCAAAGTTGGCCAGCCGCCGACATGTCCGACGACTATAGGGTCGTCCCCACGACCACGGGCCAAAGTTGGCCAGCCGCCACATGTCCGACGACTATAGGGTCGTCCCCACGACCCGGGACTAGACTGGCCCGCCACCGTCATGTGCGACGACTATAGGGTCGTCCCCACGAACCCCGGACTAGGTTGGCCGGGCGCCGACTTGTCCGACGACTATAGGGTCGTCCCCACGACCCCCCGACTAGGTGGGCTCGCCGCCAACTTGTCCGACGACTATAGGGTCATCCCCACGACCCCGGGACTAGGTTGGCCCGCCGCCGACTTGTCCGACGACTATAGGGTCGTCCCCACGACCCCGGGACTAGGTTGGCTCGCCACCGTCATGTCTGACGACTATAGGGTCGTCTCCACGACCCCGGGCCAAAGTTGGCCAGCCGCCGACATGTCCGACGACTATAGGGTCATCCCCACGACCCGGGACTAGAGTGGCCCGCCACCGTCATGTCCGACGACTATATGGTCGTCCCCACGACCACGGGCCAATGTTGGCCAGCCGCTGACTTGTCCGACAACTATAGGGTCGTCCCCACGACCGCGGGACTAGATTGGCTCGCCGCCGACTTGTCCGACGACTATAGGGTCGTCCCCACGACCCCGGGACTAGATTGGCCCGCCACCGTCATTTCCGACGACTATAGGGTCGTCCCCACGACCCCCGGACTAGGTTGGCCGGCCGCCGACTTGTCCGACGACTATAGGGTCGTCCCCACGACCCCCCGACTAGGTGGGCTCGCCGTCGACTTGTCCGACGACTATAGGGTCGTCCCCACGACCCCGGGACTAGGTTGGCTCGCCACCGTCATGTCTGACGACTATAGGGTCGTCCCCCTGACCACGGGCCAAAGTTGGCCAGCCGCCGAAATGTCCGACGACTATAGGGTCGTCCCCACGACCCCGGGACTAGATTGGCCCGCCACCGTCATGTCCGACGACTATTGGATCGTCCCCACGACCACGGGCCAAAGTTGGCCAGCCGCCGACATGTTCGACTATAGGGTCGTCCCCACGACCCCGGGACTAGATTGGTCCGCCACCGTCAAGTCCGACGACTATAGGGTCGTCCCCACGACCTCGGGACTAGGTTGGCCAGCCGCCGACATGTCCGACCACTATTGGGTCTTCCCCACGACCACGCGCCAAAGATGTCCAGCCGCCGTCTTGTCCGACGCCTATAGGGTCGTCCCCACGACCCCGGGACTAGATTAGCCCGCCACCGTCATGTCACACGACTATAGGGTCGTCCCCACGACCCCGGGACTAGATTGGTCCGCCACCGTCTTGTCCGACGACTATAGGGTCGTCCCCACGACCCCGGGCCAAAGTTGGCCAGCCGCCGACATGTCCGACGACTATAGGGTCGTCCCCACGACCCCGAGACTAGATTGGCCCGCCACCGTCATGTCCGACGACAATAGGGTCGTCCCCACGACCCCGGGTCCAGGTTGGCCAGCCGCCGACATTTCCGACGACTATAGAGTCGTCCCCACGACACCGGGCCAAAGTTGGCCAGCCGCCGACATGTCCGACGACTATAAGGTCGTCCGCACGACCCCGGGTCTAGGTTGGCCAGCCGCCGACATGTCCGACGAATATAGAGTCGTCCCCACGACACCGGGCCAAAGTTGGCCAGCCGCCGACATGTCCGACGACTATTGGATCGTCCCCACGACCCCGGGCCAAAGTTGGCAAGCCGCCGACATGTCCGACGACTATAGGGTCGTCCCCACGACCTCGGGACTAGGTTGGCCACCCGCCGACATGTCCGACGACTATAGGGTCGTCCCCACGACCCCGGGTCTAGGTTGGCCAGCCGCCGACATATCCGACGAATATAGAGTCGTACCCACGACACCGGGCCAAAGTTGGCCAGCCGCCGACATGTCGGACGACAATCGGATCGTCCCCACGACCACGCGCCAAAGTTGGCCAGCCGCCGACATGTCCGACGACTTTTGGATCGTCCCCACGACCACGGGCCAAAGTTGGCCAGCCGCCGACATGTCCGACGACTATAGGGTCGTCCCCACGACCCCGGGACTAGATTGGTCCGCCACCGTCTTGTCCGACGACTATAGGGTCGTCCCCACGACCCCGGGCCAAAGTTGGCCAGCCGCCGACATGTCCGACGACTATAGGGTCGTCCCCACGACCCCGAGACTAGATTGGCCCGCCACCGTCATGTCCGACGACAATAGGGTCGTCCCCACGACCCCGGGTCCAGGTTGGCCAGCCGCCGACATTTCCGACGACTATAGAGTCGTCCCCACGACACCGGGCCAAAGTTGGCCAGCCGCCGAAATGTCCGACGACTGTAGGGTCGTCCCCACGACCCCGGGACTAGATTGGCCCGCCACCGTCAAGTCCGACGACTATAGGGTCGTCCCCAGGACCTCGGGACTAGATTGGCCCGCCACCGTCAAGTCCGACGACCATAGGGTCGTCCCCACGACCCCGGGCCAAAGTTGGCCAGCCGCCGACATGTCGGACGACAATCGGATCGTCCCCACGACCACGCGCCAAAGTTGGCCAGCCGCCGACATGTCCGACGACTTTTGGATCGTCCCCACGACCACGGGCCAAAGTTGGCCAGCCGCCGACATGTCCGACGACTATAGGGTCGTCCCCACGACCCCGGGACTAGATTGGTCCGCCACCGTCTTGTCCGACGACTATAGGGTCGTCCCCACGACCCCGGGCCAAAGTTGGCCAGCCGCCGACATGTCCGACGACTATAGGGTCGTCCCCACGACCCCGAGACTAGATTGGCCCGCCACCGTCATGTCCGACGACAATAGGGTCGTCCCCACGACCCCGGGTCCAGGTTGGCCAGCCGCCGACATTTCCGACGACTATAGAGTCGTCCCCACGACACCGGGCCAAAGTTGGCCAGCCGCCGAAATGTCCGACGACTGTAGGGTCGTCCCCACGACCCCGGGACTAGATTGGCCCGCCACCGTCAAGTCCGACGACTATAGGGTCGTCCCCAGGACCTCGGGACTAGATTGGCCCGCCACCGTCAAGTCCGACGACCATAGGGTCGTCCCCACGACCCCGGGCCAAAGTTGGCCAGCCGCCGACATGTCCGACGACTATAGGGTCGTCCCCACGACCCCGAGACTAGATTGGCCCGCCACCGTCATGTCCGATGACAATAGGGTCGTCCCCTCGACCTCGGGTCTAGGTTGGCCAGGCGCCGACTTGTCCGACGACTATAGGGTCGTACCCACGACCCCGGGACTAGGCTGACAAGCCGCCAACATGTCCGACGACTATAGGGTCGTCCCCACGACCCCGGGCCAAAGATGTCCAGCCGCCGTCTTGTCCGACGACTATAGGGTCGTCCCCACGACCCCGGGACTAGATTGGCCCGCCACCGTCATGTCCAACGACTATAGGGTCGTCCCCACGACCACGGGCCAAAGTTGACCAGCCGCCGACATGTCCGACGACTATTGGATCGTCCCCACGACCCCGGGCCAAAGTTGGCAAGCCGCCGACATGTCCGACGACTATAGGGTCGTCCCCACGACCTCGGGACTAGGTTGGCCAACCGCCGACATGTCCGACGACTATAGGGTCGTCCCCACGACCCCGGGTCTAGGTTGGCCAGCCGCCGACATGTCCGACGAATATAGAGTCGTCCCCACGACACCGGGCCAAAGTTGGCCAGCCGCCGACATGTCGGACGACAATCGGATCGTCCCCACGACCACGCGCCAAAGTTGGCCAGCCGCCGACATGTCCGACGACTTTTGGATCGTCCCCACGACCACGGGCCAAAGTTGGCCAGCCGCCGACATGTCCGACGACTATAGGGTCGTCCCCACGACCCCGGGACTAGATTGGTCCGCCACCGTCATATCCGACGACTATAGGGTCGTCCCCACGACCTCGGGACTAGGTTGGCCCGCCACCGTCAAGTCCGACGACTATAGGGTCGTCCCCACGACCTCGGGACTAGGTTGGCCAGCCGCCGACATGTCCGACGACTATAGGGTCGTCCCCACGACCACGGGCCAAAGTTGGCCAGCCGCCGACTTGTCCGACGACTATAGGGTCGTCCCCACGACCTCGTGTCTAGATTGGCCCGCTACCGTCATGTCCGAAGACTATAGAGTCGTCCTCACGACCACGGGACTAGATTGGCCCGCCACCGTCATGTCCGACGACAATAGGGTCGTCCCCACGACCCCGGGCCAATGTTGGCCAATCGCCGACATGTCCGACGACTATAGGGTCGTCCCTACGACCCCGGGCCAAAGCTGGCCAGCCGCCGTCATGTCCGACGACTATTGGATCGTCCCCACGACCACGGGCCAAAGTTGGCCAGCCGCCGACATGTCCGAAGACTATAGGGTCGTCCCCACGACCCCGGGACTAGATTGGCCAGCCACCGACATGTCCGACGACTATAGAGTCGTCCCCACGACACCGGGTCAAAGTTGGCCAGCCGCTGACATTTCCAACGACTATTGGGTCGTCCCCACGACCACGGGCCAATGTTGGCTAGCCGCCGACATGTCCGACGACTATAGGGTCGTCCCCACGACCACGGGCCAAAGCTGGCCAGCCGCCGACATGTCCGACGACTATTGGATCGTCCCCACGACCACGGGCCAAAGTTGGCCAACCGCCGACATGTCCGACGACTATAGGGTCGTCCCCACGACCCCGGGACTAGATTGGTCCGCCACCGTCATGTCCGACGACTATAGGGTCGTCCCCACGACCACGGGCCAAAGTTGGCCAGCCGCCGACATGTCCGACGACTATAGGGTCGTCCCCACGACCCCGAGACTAGATTGGCCCGCCACCGTCATGTCCGACGACAATAGGGTCGTCCCCACGACCCCGGGTCCAGGTTGGCCAGGCTCCGACATTTCCGACGACTATAGGGTCGTCCCCACGACCACGGGCCAAAGTTGGCCAGCCGCCGACATGTCCGACGACTATAGGGTCGTCCCCACGACCACGGGCCAAAGTTGGCCAGCCGCCGACTTGTCCGACGACTATAGGGTCGTCCCCACGACCTCGTGTCTAGATTGGCCCGCTACCGTCATGTCCGAAGACTATAGAGTCGTCCTCACGACCACGGGACTAGATTGGCCCGCCACCGTCATGTCCGACGACAATAGGGTCGTCCCCACGACCCCGGGCCAATGTTGGCCAATCGCCGACATGTCCGACGACTATAGGGTCGTCCCTACGACCCCGGGACTAGATTGGCCCGCCACCGTCATGTCCGACGACAATAGGGTCGTCCCCACGACCCCGGGTCCAGGTTGGCCAGCCGCCGACCTGTCCGACGACTATAGGGTCGTCCCCACGACCACGGACCAAAGTTGGCAAGCCGCCGAAATGTCCGACGACTGTAGGATCGTCCCCACGACCCCGGGACTAGATTGGCCCGCCACCGTCAAGTCCGACGACCTCGGGACAAGGTTGGCCAGCCGCCGACATGTCCGACGACTATAGAGTCGTCCCCACGACACCGGGCCAAAGTTGGACAGCCGCCGACATGTCCGAAGACTATAGGGTCGTCCCCACGACCTCGGGTCTAGATTGTCCCGCTACCGTCATGTCCGACGACTATAGGGTCGTCCCCACGACCTCGGGTCTTGATTGGCCCGCTACCGTCATGTCCGAAGACTATAGGGTCGTCCTCACGACCACGGGACTAGATTGGCCCGCCACCGCCATGCCGACGACAATAGGGTCGTCCCCACGACCCCGGGTCTAGGTTGGCCAGCCGCCGACTTGTCCGACGAGTATAGGATCGTCCTCACGACCACGGGCCAAAGTTGGCCAGCCGCCGACATGTCCGACGACTATTGGATCGTCCCCACGACCACGGGCCAAAGTTGGCCAGCCGCCGACATGTCCGACGACTATAGGGTCGTCCCCACGACCCCGGGACTAGGTTGGCCAGCCGCCGACATGTCCGACGACTATAGGGTCGTCCCGACGACCCCGGGCCAATGTTGGCCAATCGCCAACATGTCCGACGACTATAGGGTCGTCCCTACGACCCCGGGACTAGATTGGCCCGCCACCGTCATGTCCAACGATTATAGGGTCGTCCCCACGACCCCGGGACTAGATTGGCCCGCCACCGTCATGTCCGACGATTATAGGGTCGTCCCCACGACCCCGGGACAAGCTTGGCCCGCCGACGACTTGTCCGACGACTATAGGGTCGTCCCCACGACCCCGGGACTATATTGGCCCGCCACCGACATGTCCGACGACAATAGTGTCGTCCCCACGACCCCGGGTCTAGGTTGGCCAGCCGCCGACATGTCCGACGACTATAGAGTCGTCCCCACGACACCGGGCCAAAGTTGGACAACCGCCGACATGTCCGACGACTATAGGGTCGTCCCCACGACCTCGGGTCTAGATTGGCCCGCTACCGTCATGTCCGAAGACTATAGGGTCGTCCCCACGACCACGGGACTAGATTGGCCCGCCACCGCCATGTCCGACGACAATGGGGTCGTCCCCACGACCCCGGGTCTAGGTTGGCCAGCCGCCGACATGTCCGTACGACTATCGGATCGTCCCCACGACCACGGGCCAAAGCTGGCCAGCCGCCGATATGTCCGACGACTATTGGATCGTCCCCACGACCACGGGCCAAAGTTGGCCAGCCGCCGACATGTCCGACGACTATAGGGTCGTCCCCACGACCACGGGCCAAAGTTGGCAAGCCGCCGAAATGTCCGACGACTGTAGGATCATCCCCACGACCCCGGGACTAGATTGGTCCGCCACCGTCAAGTCCGACGACCTCGGGGCTAGTTTGGCCAGCCGCCGACATGTCCGACGACTACAGGGTCGCCCCCACGACCTTGGGACTAGGTTGGTCAGCCGCCGACATGTCCGACGACTATAGGGTCGTCCCGACGACCCCGGGCCAAAGTTGGCAAGACGCCGAAATGTTCGACGACTGTAGGGTCGTCCCCACGACCCCGGGACTAGATTGGCCCACCACCGTCAAGTCCGACGACTATAGGGTCGGCCCCACGACCTCGGGAGTAGGTTGGCCAGCCGCCGACATGTCCGACGACTATAGGGTCGTGCCCACGACCCCGGGCCCAATTTGGCAAGCCGCCGACATGTCCGACGACTATAGGGTCGTCCCCACGACCCCTGGACTAGGTTGGCTCACCGCCGACTTGTCCGTCGACAATAGCGTCGTCCCCACGACCCCGGGCCAAAGTTGGCCAGCCGCCGACATTTCCGACGACTATAGAGTCGTCCCCACGACATCGGGCCAAATTTGTCCAGCCGCCGACATGTCCGACGACAATAGGGTCGTCCCTACGACCCCGGGACTAGATTGGCCCGCCACCGTCATGTCCGGCGACTGTCGGATCGTCCCCACGTCTACGGGCCAAAGTTGGCCAGCCGCCGACATGTCCGACGACTATAGGGTTGTCCCCACGACCCCGGGCCAATGTTGGCCAATCGCCGACATGTCCGACGACTATAGGGTCGTCCCTACGACCCCGGGACTACATTGGCCCGCCACCGTCATGTCCGACGACAATAGGGTCGTCCCCACGACCCCGGGTCCAGGTTGGCCAGCCGCCGACATGTCCGACGACTATAGGGTCGTCCCCACGACCCTGGGACCAGATTGGCCCGCCACCGTCATGTCCGACGACTATAGGGTCGTCCCCACGACCGCGGGCCAAAGATGTCCAGCCGCCGTGTTGTCCGACGACTATAGGTTCGTCCCCACGACCCCGGGACTAGGCTGACCTGCCGCCAACATGTCCGGCGACTGTAGGGTCGTCCCCACGACCTCGGGACTAGATTGGCCCGCCACCGTCATGTCCGACGACTATAGGGTCGTCCCCACGACCGCGGGTCTAGGTTGGCCAGCCGCCGACATGTCCGACGACTATAGAGTCGTCCCCACGACCACGGGCCAAAGTTGGCAAGCCGCCGACATGTCCGACGACTATAGGGTCGTCCCCACGACCCTGGGACCAGATTGGCCCGCCACCGTCATGTCCGACGACTATAGGGTCGTCCCCACGACCGCGGGCCAAAGATGTCCAGCCGCCGTGTTGTCCGACGACTATAGGTTCGTCCCCACGACCCCGGGACTAGGCTGACCTGCCGCCGTCATATCCGGCGACTGTCGGATCGTCCCCACGACTACGGGCCAAAGTTGGCCAGCCCCCAACATGTCCGACGACTATAGGGTTGTCCCCACGACCCCGGGCCAATGTTGGCCAATCGCCGACATGTCCGACGACTATAGGGTCGTCCCCACGACCCCGGGACTAGATTGGCCCGCCACCGTCATGTCCGACGACAATAGGGTCGTCCCCACGACCCCGGGCCAATGTTGGCCAATCGCCGACATGTCCGACGACTATAGGGTCGTCCCTACGACCCCGGGACTAGATTGGCCCGCCACCGTCATGTCCGACGACAATAGGGTCGTCCCCACGACCCCGGGTCCAGGTTGGCCAGCCGCCGACCTGTCCGACGACTATAGGGTCGTCCCCACGACCACGGGCCAAAGTTGGCAAGCCGCCGAAATGTCCGACGACTGTAGGATCGTCCCCACGACCCCGGGACTAGATTGGCCCGCCACCGTCAAGTCCGACGACCTCGAGACAAGGTTGGCCAGCCGCCGACATGTCCGACGACTATAGGGTCGCCCCCACGACCTCAGGACTAGTTTGGCCAGCCGCCGACATGTCCGACGACTATAGGGTCGTCTTTACGACCACGGGCCATTTTTGGCCAGCCGCCGACTTGTCCAACGACTATTGGGTCGCCCCACGACCACCGGCCAAAGTTGGCCAGCCGCCGACATGTCCGACGACTATAGGGTCGTCTTTACGACCACGGGCCATTTTTGGCCAGCCGCCGACTTGTCCAACGACTATTGGGTCGCCCCACGACCACCGGCCAAAGTTGGCGAGCCGCCGACATGTCCGACGACTATAGGGTCGTCCCCACGACCCCGGGACTAGATTCGCCCGCCACCGTCATGTCCGACGACTATAGAGTCGTCCCCACGACACCGGGCCAAAGTTGGCCAGCCGCCGACATGTCCGACGACTATCGGATCGTCCCCACGACCACGGGCCAAAGTTGGCCAGCCGCCGACATGTCCGACGACTATTGGATCGTCCCCACGACCACGGGCCAAAGTTGGCCAGCTGCCGACATGTCCGACGACTATAGGGTCGTGCCCACGACCACGGGACTAGATTGGCCCGCCACCGCTATGTCCGACGACAATAGGGTCGTCCCCACGACCACGGGCCAAAGTTGGCCAGCCGCCGACATGTCCAACGACTATTGGGTCGTCCCCACGACCACGGGCCAAATTTGGCCAGCCGCCGACATGTCCAACAAACTATTGGGTCGCCCCACGACCACGGGCCAAAGTTGGCCAGCCGCCGACATGTCCGACGACTGTAGGGTCGTCCCCACGACCCCGGGACTAGATTCGCCCGCCACCGTCATGTCCGACGACAATAGGGTCGTCCCCACGACCCCGTGTCTAGGTTGGCCAGCCACCGACATGTCCGACGACTATAGAGTCGTCCCCACGACCACGGGCCAAAGTTGGCCAGCCGCCGACATGACCGACGACTATAGGGTCGTCCCAACGACCCTGGGACTAGATTGGCCCGCCACCGTCATATCTAACGACTATCGGATCGTCCCTACGACCACGGGCCAAAGTTGGCCAGCCGCCGACATGTCCGACGACTATAGGGTCGTCCCCACGACCCCGGGTCCAGGTTGGCCAGCCGCCGACATTTCCGACGACTGTAGGATCGTCCCCACGACCCCGGGAATAGATTGGCCCGCCACCGTCAAGTCCGACGACCCCGGGACTAGATTGGCCCGCCACCGTCAAGTCCGACGACCTCGGGACAAGGTTGGCCAGCCGCCGACATGTCCGACGACTATAGGGTCGCCCCCACGACCTCAGGACTAGTTTGGCCAGCCGCCGACATGTCCGACGACTATATAGTCGTCCCCACGACACCGGGCCAAAGTTGGCTAGCCGCCGACATGTCCGACGACTATCGGATCGTCCCCACGACCACGGGCCAAAGTTGGCCAGCCGCCGACATTTCCGACGACTATTGGATCGTCCCCACGACCACGGGCCAAAGTTGGCCAATCGCCGACATGTCCGACGACTATAGGGTCGTCCCCACGACCCCGGGTCCAGGTTGGCCAGCCGCCGACATTTCCGACGACTATAGAGTCGTCCCCACGACACCGGGCCAAAGTTGGCCAGCCGCCGACATGCCCGACGACTATAGGGTCGTCCCCACGACCCCGGGCCAAAGATGTCCAGCCGCCGTCTTGTCCGACGACTATAGGGTCGTCCCCACGACCCCGGGACTAGATTGGCCCGCCACCGTCATGTCCAACGACTATAGGGTCGTCCCCACAACCACGGGCCAAAGTTGGCCAGCCGCCGACATGTCCGACGAGTATAGGGTCTTCCCCACGACCCCGGGACTAGATTGGTCCGCCACTGTCATGTCCGACGACTATGGGGTCGTCCCCACGACCCCGGGCCAAAGTTGCCAAGCCGCCGAAATGTCCGACGACTGTAGGGTCGTCCCCACGACCCCGGGACTAGATTGGTCCGCCACCGTCATGTCCGACGACTATAGGGTCGTCCCCACGACCCCGGGTCTAGGCTGGCCAGCCGCCGACATGTCCGACGACTATAGAGTCGTCCCCACGACCACGGGCCAAAGTTGGCCAGCCGCCGACATGTTCCGACGACAATAGGGTCGTCCCCACGACCCCGGGTCCAGGTTGGCCAGCCGCCGACATGTCCGACGACTATAGGTTTGTCCCCACGACCCCCGGTGTAGGTTGGCTCGCCGCCGACTTGTCCGACGACTATAGGGTCGTCCCCACGACCCCGGGACTAGAATGGCCCGCCACCGTCATGTCCAACGACTATCGGATCGTCCCCACGACCACGGGCCAAAGTTGGCCAGCCGCCGACATGTCCGACGACTATAGGGTCGTCCCCACAACCCCGGGACTAGATTGGTCCGCCACCGTCATGTCCAACGATTATAGGGTCGTCCCCACGACCCCGGGACTAGATTGGCCCGCCACCGTCATGTCCGACGATTATAGGGTCGTCCCCACGACCCCGGGACAAGCTTGGCCCGCCGCCGACTTGTCCGACGACAATAGGGTCGTACCCACGACCCCGGGTCTAGGTTGGCCAGCCGCCGACATGTCCGACGACTATAGCGTCGTACCCACGACCCCGGGACAAGGTTGGCCCGCCGCCGACTTGTCCGACGACCATAGGATCGTACCTACGACCCCGGGACTAGATTGGACCGCCACCGTCATGTCCGACGACAATAGGGTCGTCCCCACAACCCTGGGTCTAGGTTGGCCAGCCGCCGACATGTCCGACGACTAAACAGTCGTCCCAACGACCACGGGCAAAAGTTGGCCAATCGCCGTCATGTCCGACGACAATAGGGTCGTCCCCACGACCCCGGGACTAGATTGGCCCGCCACCGTCATGTCCGACGACTATCGGATCGTCCCCACGACCACGGGCCAAAGTTGGCCAATCGCCGACATGTCCGACGACTATAGGGTCGCCCCCACGACCCCGGTACAAGGTTCGCCCGCCGCCGACTTGCCCGGCGACTATAGGGTAGTCCCCACGACCCCGGGACTAGATTGGCCCGCCACCGTCATGTCCAACGACTATCGAATCGTCCCCACAACCACGGGCCAATGTTGGCCAATCGCCGACATGTCCGACGACCATAGGGTCGTACCTACGACCCCGGGACTAGATTGGCCCGCCACCGTCATGTCCGACGACAATATGGTCGTCCCCACGACCCTGGGTCTAGGTTGGCCAGCCGCCGACATGTCCGACGTCTAAACAGTCGTCCCAACGACCACGGGCAAAAGTTGACCAGCCGCCGAAATGTCCGACGACTATAGGGTCGTCCCCACGACCCCGGGACTAGGTTGACAAGCCGCCAACATGTCCGACGACTATAGGGTCGTCCCCACGACCCCGGGCTAAAGATGGCATGCCGCCGAAATGTCCGACGACTATAGGGTCGTCCCCGCGACCCCGGGACTAGAATGGCCCGCCACCGTCATGTCCAACGACTATCGGATCGTCCCCACGACCACGGGCCAAAGTTGGCCAGCCGCCGACATGTCCGACGACAATAGGGTCGTCCCCACGACCCCGGGTCCAGGTTGGCCAGCCGCCGACCTGTCCAACGACTATAGGTTTGTCCCCACGACCCCCGGTGTAGGTTGGCTCGCCGCCGACTTGTCCGACGACTATAGGGTCGTCCCCACGACCCCGGGACTAGAATGGCCCGCCACCGTCATGTCCAACGACTATCGGATCGTCCCCACGACCACGGGCCAAAGTTGGCCAGCCGCCGACATGTCCGACGACTATAGGGTCGTCCCCACAACCCCGGGACTAGATTGGTCCGCCACCGTCATGTCCAACGATTATAGGGTCGTCCCCACGACCCCGGGACTAGATTGGCCCGCCACCGTCATGTCCGACGATTATAGGGTCGTCCCCACGACCCCGGGACAAGCTTGGCCCGCCGCCGACATGTCCGACGACTATAGGGTCGTCCCCACGACCCCGGGACAAGGTTGGCCCGCCGCCGACTTGTCCGACGACCATAGGATCGTACCTACGACCCCGGGACTAGATTGGACCGCCACCGTCATGTCCGACGACAATAGGGTCGTCCCCACAACCCTGGGTCTAGGTTGGCCAGCCGCCGACATGTCCGACGACTAAACAGTCGTCCCAACGACCACGGGCAAAAGATGGCCAATCGCCGTCATGTCCGACGACAATAGGGTCGTCCCCACGACCCCGGGACTAGATTGGCCCGCCACCGTCATGTCCGACGACTATCGGATCGTCCCCACGACCACGGGCCAAAGTTGGCCAATCGCCGACATGTCCGACGACTATAGGGTCGCCCCCACGATCCCGGTACAAGGTTCGCCCGCCGCCGACTTGCCCGGCGACTATAGGGTAGTCCCCACGACCGCGGGACTAGATTGGCCCGCCACCGTCATGTCCAACGACTATCGAATCGTCCCCACAACCCCGGGCCAATGTTGGCCAATCGCCGACATGTCCGACGACCATAGGGTCGTACCTACGACCCCGGGACTAGATTGGCCCGCCACCGTCATGTCCGACGACAATATGGTCGTCCCCACGACCCTGGGTCTAGGTTGGCCAGCCGCCGACATGTCCGACGACTAAACAGTCGTCCCAACGACCACGGGCAAAAGTTGACCAGCCGCCGACATGTCCGACGACTATAGGGTCGTCCCCACGACCCCGGGACTAGATTGGCCCGCCACCGACATGTCCGACGACTATAGGTTCGTCCCCACGACCCCCGGAGTAGGTTGGCCCGCCGCCGACTTGTCCGACGACTATAGGGTCGTCCCCACGACCCCGGGACTAGATTGGCCCGCCACCGTCTTGTCCGACGACTATAGGGTCGTCCCCACGACCCCGGGACTAGATTGGCCCGCCGCCGACATGTCTGACGACTATTGGGTCGTCCCCACGACAGCGGGCCTACGTTGGCCAGCCGCCGACATGTCCGACGACTAAAGGGTCGTTCTCACGACACCGGGACTAGGTTGGCTCGCCGCCGACTTGTCCGAGCACTATAGGGTCGTCCCCACGACCCTGGGACTAGGTTGGCTCGCCGCCGACATGTCCGACGACTATAGGGTCGTCCCCGCGACCGCGGGCCAAAGATGTCCAGCCGCCGTCTTGTCCGACGACTATAGGGTCGTCCCCACGACCCTGGGACAAGATTGGCCCGCCACCGTCATGTCAGACGACTATAGGGTCGTCCCTACGACCCCGAGACTAGATTGGCCCGCCACCGTCATGTCCGACGACAATAGGGTCGTCCCCACGACCCCGGGTCCAGGTTGGCCAAGCGCCGACATTTCCAACGACTATAGAGTCGTCCCCACGACACCGGGCCAAAGTTGGCCAGCCGCCGACATGTCCGACGACTATAGGGTCGTCCCCACGACCCCGGGACAAGGTTGGCCCGCCGCCGACTTGTCCGACGACTATAGGGTCGTACCCACGACCCCGGGACTAGGCTGACAAGCCGCCAACATGTCTGACGACTATAGGGTCGTCCCCACGACCCCGGGACAAGCTTGGCCCGCCGCCGACTTGTTCGACGACTGTAGGGTCGTCCCCACGACCCCGGGACTAGATTGGCCCGCCACCGTCATGTCCGACGATTATAGTGTCGTCCCCACGACCCCGGGACAAGCTTGGCCCGCCGCCGACTTGTTCGACGACTATAGGGTCGTCCCCACGACCCCGGGACTAGATTGGCCCGCCACCGTCTTGTCCGACGACTATAGGGTCGTCCCCACGACCCCGGGACTAGATTGGCCCGCCACCGTCATGTCCAACGAATATCGGATCGTCCCCACGACCACGGGCCAAAGTTGGCATGCCGCCGGGTTTTCCGACGACTATAGGGTCGTCCCCACGACCCCGGGACTAGAATGGCCCGCCACCGTCATGTCCAACGAATATCGGATCGTCCCCACGACCACGGGCCAAAGTTGGCATGCCGCCGGGTTTTCCGACGACTATAGGGTCGTCCCCACGATCCCGGGCAAAAGTTGGGCATCCGCCGAATTGTCCGACGACTATAGGGTCGTCCCCACGACCCCGGGCCAAAGTTGGCAAGCCGCCGAAATGTCCGACGACTGTAGGGTCGTCCCCACGACCCCGGGACTAGATTGGCCCGCCACCGTCAAGTCCGACGATTATAGGGTCGTCCCCACGACCCCGGGACAAGGTTGGCCCGCCGCCGACATGTCTGACGACTATAGGGTCGTCCCCACGACAGCGGGCCTACGTTGGCCAGCCGCCGACATGTCCGACGACTAAAGGGTTGTCCCCACGACCCCGGGACTAGGTTGGCTCGCCGCCGACATGTCCGACGACTATAGGGTCGTTCTCACGACACCGGGACTAGGTTGGCTCGCCGCCGACTTGTCCGAGCACTATAGGGTCGTCCCCACGACCCTGGGATCAGGTTGGCTCGCCGCCGACATGTCCGACGACTATAGGTTTGTCCCCACGACCCCCGGTGTAGGTTGGCTCGCCGCCGACTTGTCCGACGACTATAGGGTCGTCCCCACGACCCCGGGACTAGAATGGCCCGCCACCGTCATGTCCAACGACTATAGGGTCGTCCCCACGTCCCCGGGCCAAATTTGGCAAGCCGCCGAAATGTCCGAAGACTGTAGGGTCGTCCCCACGACTCCGGGACTAGTTTGGCCCGCCACCGTCCAGTACGACGACTGTTGGGTCGTCCCCACGACCCCGGGACTAGATTGGCCCGCCACCGGCTTGTCCGAAGACTATAGGGTCGTCCCCACGACCCCGGGCCAAAGTTGGCAAGCCGCCGAAATGTCCGACGACTGTAGGGTCGTCCCCACGACCCCAGGACTAGATTGGCTCGCCACTGTCAAGTTTGACGACTATGGGGTCGTCCCCACGACCACGGGCCAAAGTTGGCCAGCCGCCGATATGTCCGACGACTATAGGGTCGTCCCCACCACCCCGGACCAAAGTTGGCAAGCCTCCGAAATGTCCGACGACTATAGGGTCGTCCCCACAACCACGGGCCAAAGTTGGCCAGCCGCCGACATGTCCGACGACTATTGGATCGTGCCCACGACCACGGGCCAAAGTTGGCCAGCCGCCGACATGTCCGACGAGTATAGGGTCTTCCCCACGACCCCGGGACTAGATTGGTCCGCCACCGTCATGTCCGACGACTATAGGGTCGTCCCCACGACCCCGGGCCAAAGTTGGCAAGCCGCCGAAATGTCCGACGACTGTAGGGTCGTCCCCACCACCCCGGGCCAAAGTTGGCAAGCCTCCGAAATGTCCGACGACTATAGGGTCGTCCCCACAACCACGGGCCAAAGTTGGCCAGCCGCCGACATGTCCGACGACTATTGGATCGTCCCCACGACCACGGGCCAAAGTTGGCCAGCCGCCGACATGTCCGACGACTATAGGGTGGTCCCCACGACCCCGGGACTAGATTGGCCCGCCAACGTCATGTCCGACGATTATAGGGTCATCCCTACGACCCCGGGACGAGATTGGCCCCCCACCGTCATGTCCGACGACAATAGGGTCGTCCCCACGACCCCGGGACTAGATTGGCCCGCCGCCGACTTGTCCGACGACTATAGGGTCGTCCCCACGAACCCGGGGATAAGTTGGCCAGCCGCCGACTTGCCCGAACACTATAGGGTCGTCCCCACGACCCCGGGGCTAGATTGGCTCACCACCGTCAAGTCCGACGACTATAGGGTCGTCCCCACGACCACGGGCCAAAGTTGGCCAGCCGCCGTCTTGTCCAACGACTATCGGATTGTCCCCACGACCACGGGCCAAAGTTGGCCAGCCGCCGACATGTCCGACGACAGTAGGGTCGTCCCCACGACCCCGGGACTAGATTGGCCCGCCGCCGACTTGTCCGACGACTATAGGGTCACCCCTACGACCCCGGGACTAGATTGGCCCGCCACCGTCATGTCCGACGACAATAGGGTCGTCCCCACGACCCCGGGTCCAGGTTGGCCAGCCGCCGACATTTCCGACGACTATAGAGTCGTCCCCACGACACCGGGCCAAAGTTGGCCAGCCGCCGACATGTACGACGACTATAGGGTCGTCCCCACGACCCCGGGACTAGATTGGCCCGCCACCGTCATGTCCGACGATTATAGGGTCGTCCCCACGACCCCGGGACAAGCTTGGCCCGCCGCCGACTTGTCAGACGACTATAGGGTGGTCCCCACGACCCCGGGACTAGATTGGCCCGCCACCGTCGTGTCCGACGACAATAGGGTTGTCCCCACGACCCCGGGTCTAGGTTGGCCAGCCGCCGACATGTCCGACGACTATAGAGTCGTCCCCACGACACCGGGCCAAAGTTGGACAGCCGCCGACATGTCCGACTACTATAGGGTCGTCCCCACGACCTCGGGTCTAGATTGGCCCGCTACCGTCATGTCCGAACACTATAGGGTCGTCCCTACGACCACGGGACTAGATTGGCCCGCCACCGCCATGTCCGACGACTATAGGGTCGTCCCCACGACCCCGGGCCAAAGATGTCCAGCCGCCGTCTTGTCGGACGACTATAGGGTCGTCCCCACGACCCCGGGACTAGATTGGCCCGCCACCGTCAAGTCCGACGACCTCGGGACTAGGTTGGCCAGCCGCCGACATGTCCGACGACTATAGGGTCGTCCCCACGACCCCGGGCCAAAGATGTCCAGCCGCCGTCTTGTCCGACGACTATAGGGTCGTCCCCACGACCCGGGGACTAGATTCGCCCGCCACCGTCAAGTCCGACGACCTCGGGACTAGGTTGGCTAGCCGCCGACATGTCCGACGACTATAGGGTCGTCCCCACGACCCCGGGCCAAAGATGTCCAGCCGCCGTCTTGTCCGACGACTATAGGGTCGTCCCCACGACCCGGGGACTAGATTCGCCCGCCACCGTCAAGTCCGACGACCTCGGGACTAGGTTGGCTAGCCGCCGACATGTCCGACGACTATAGGGTCGCCCCCACGACCTCGGGACTAGGTTGGCCAGCCGCCGAAATGTCCGACGACGATAGGGTCGTCCCCGCGAGCGCGGGCCAAAGATGTCCAGCCGCCGTCTTGTCCGACGACTATAGGGTCGTCCCCACGACCCCGGGACTAGATTGGCCCGCCACCGTCATGTCCGACGATTATAGTGTCGTCCCCACGACCCCGGGACAAGCTTGGCCCGCCGCCGACTTGTCAGACGACTATAGGGTGGTCCCCACGACCCCGGGACTAGATTCGCCCGCCACCGTCAAGTCCGACGACCTCGGGACTAGGTTGGCTAGCCGCCGACATGTCCGACGACTATAGGGTCGCCCCCACGACCTCGGGACTAGGTTGGCCAGCCGCCGAAATGTCCGACGATTATAGGGTCGTCCCCACCACCCCGGGCCAAAGTTGGCAAGCCTCCGAAATGTCCGACGACTGTAGGGTCGTCCCCAAGACCCCGGGACTAGATTGGCCCGCCACCGGCAAGTCCGACGACTATAGGGTCGTCCCCACGACCCCGGGCCAAAGTTGGCAAGCCGCCGAAATGTCAGACGACTATAGGGTCGTCCCCACCACCCCGGGCCAAAGTTGGCAAGCCTCCGAAATGTCCGACGACTGTAGGGTCGTCCCCAAGACCCCGGGACTAGATTGGCCCGCCACCGTCAAGTCCGACGACTATAGGGTCGTCCCCACAACCACGGGCCAAAGTTGGCCAGCCGCCGACATGTCCGACGAGTATAGGGTCTTCCCCACGACCCCGGGACTAGATTGGTCCGCCACCGTCATGTCCGACGACTATAGGGTCGTCCCCACGACCCCGGGTCTAAGTTGGCAAGCCGCCGAAATGTCCGACGACTGTAGGGTCGTCTCCACGACCCCGGGACTAGATTGGCCCGCCACCGTCAAGTCCGACGACCTCGGGACTAGGTTGGCCAGCCGCCGACATGTCCGACGACTATAGGGTCGTCCCCACGACCCCGGGCCAAAGATGTCCAGCCGCCGTCTTGTCCGACGACTATAACGTCGTCCCCACGACCCCGGGACTAGATTGACCCGCCACCGTCAAGTCCGACGACCTCGGGACTAGGTTGGCCAGCCGCGGACATGTCCGACGACTATACGGTCGCCCCCACGACCTCGGGACTAGGTTGGCCAGCCGCCGACATGTCCGAAGACTATAGGGTCGTCCCCACCACCCCGGGCCAAAGTTGGCAAGCCGCCGAAATGTCCGACGACTGTAGGGTCGTCCCCAAGACCCCGGGACTAGATTGGCCCGCCACCGTCAAGTCCGACGACTATAGGGTCGTCCCCACGACCCCGGGCCAAAGTTGGCTCGCCACCGACTTGTCCGACGACTATAGGGTCGTCCCCACGACCCCGAGACGAGATTGGCCCGCCACCGTCATGTCCGACGATTATAGGGTCGTCCCCACGACCCCGGGACAAGCTTGGCCCGCCGCCGACTTGTCCGACGACTATAGGGTCGTCCCTACGACCCCGGGACTGGATTGGCCCGCCGCCGTCTTGTCCGACGACTATAGGGTCGTCCCCACGACCCTGGGCCAAAGATGGCAAGCCGCCGAAATGTCCGACGACTGTAGGGTCGTCCCCACGACCCCGGGACTAGATTGGCCCGCCACCGTCAAGTCCGACGACTATAGGGTCGTCCCCACGAACTCGGGACTAGGTTGGCCAGCCGCCGACATGTCCGACGTCTATAGGGTCGTCCCCACCACCCCGGGCCAAAGTTGGCAAGCCTCCGAAATGTCCGACGACTGTAGGGTCGTCCCCAAGACCCCGGGACTAGATTGGCCCGCCACCGTCAAGTCCGACGACTATAGGGTCGTCCCCACGACCCCGGGCCAAAGTTGGCAAGCCGCCGAAATGTCCGACGACTGTAGGGTCGTCCCCAAGACCCCGGGACTAGATTGGCCCGCCACCGTCAAGTCCGACGACTATAGGGTCGTCCCCACGACCCCGGGCCAAAGTTGGCAAGCCGCCGAAATGTCCGACGACTGTAGGGTCGTCCCCAAGACCCCGGGACTAGATTGGCCCGCCACCGTCAAGTCCGACGACTATAGGGTCGTCCCCACGAACCCGGGCCAAAGTTGGCAAGCCGCCGAAATGTCCGACGACTATAGGGTCGTCCCCACCACCCCGGGCCAAAGTTGGCAAGCCTCCGAAATGTCCGACGACTATAGGGTCGTCCCCACAACCACGGGCCAAAGTTGGCAAGCCGCCGAAATGTCCGACGACTGTAGGGTCGTCCCCAAGACCCCGGGACTAGATTGGCCCGCCACCGTCAAGTCCGACGACTATAGGGTCGTCCCCACGACCCCGGGCCAAAGTTGGCAAGCCGCCGAAATGTCCGACGACTGTAGGGTCGTCCCCAAGACCCCGGGACTAGATTCGCCCGCCACCGTCAAGTCCGACGACTATAGGGTCGTCCCCACGAACCCGGGCCAAAGTTGGCAAGCCGCCGAAATGTCCGACGACTATAGGGTCGTCCCCACCACCCCGGACCAAAGTTGGCAAGCCTCCGAAATGTCCGACGACTATAGGGTCGTCCCCACAACCACGGGCCAAAGTTGGCCAGCCGCCGACATGTCCGACGACTATTGGATCGTGCCCACGACCACGGGCCAAAGTTGGCCAGCCGCCGACATGTCCGACGAGTATAGGGTCTTCCCCACGACCCCGGGACTAGATTGGTCCGCCACCGTCATGTCCGACGACTATAGGGTCGTCCCCACGACCCCGGGCCAAAGTTGGCAAGCCGCCGAAATGTCCGACGACTGTAGGGTCGTCCCCACCACCCCGGGCCAAAGTTGGCAAGCCTCCGAAATGTCCGACGACTATAGGGTCGTCCCCACAACCACGGGCCAAAGTTGGCCAGCCGCCGACATGTCCGACGACTATTGGATCGTGCCCACGACCACGGGCCAAAGTTGGCCAGCCGCCGACATGTCCGACGAGTATAGGGTCTTCCCCACGACCCCGGGACTAGATTGGTCCGCCACCGTCATGTCCGACGACTATAGGGTCGTCCCCACGACCCCGGGCCAAAGTTGGCAAGCCGCCGAAATGTCCGACGACTGTAGGGTCGTCTCCACGACCCCGGGACTAGATTGGCCCGCCACCGTCAAGTCCGACGACCTCGGGACTAGGTTGGCCAGACGCCGACATGTCCGACGACTATAGGGTCGTCCCCACGACCCCGGGCCAAAGATGTCCAGCCGCCGTCTTGTCCGACGATTATAGGGTCGTCCCCACGACCCCGGGACTAGATTGGCCCGCCACCGTCAAGTCCGACGACCTCGGGACTAGGTTGGCCAGACGCCGACATGTCCGACGACTATAGGGTCGTCCCCACGACCCCGGGCCAAAGATGTCCAGCCGCCGTCTTGTCCGACGACTATAGGGTCGTCCCCACGACCCCGGGACTAGATTGGCCCGCCACCGTCAAGTCCGACGACCTCGGGACTATGTTGGCCAGCCGCGGACATGTCCGACGACCTCGGGACTATGTTGGCCAGCCGCGGACATGTCCGACGACTATACGGTCGCCCCCACGACCTCGGGACTAGGTTGGCCAGCCGCCGACATGTCCGAAGACTATAGGGTCGTCCCCACGACCCCGGGCCAAAGTTGGCTCGCCGCCCACTTGTCCGACGACTATAGGGTCGTCCCAACGACCCTGGGACTAGATTGGCCCGCCACCGTCATATCCAACGACTATCGGATCGTCCCTACGATCACGGGCCAAAGTTGGCCAGCCGCCGACATGTCCGACGACTATAGGGTCGTCCCCACGACCACGGGCCAAAGTTGGCAACCCGCCGAAATGTCCGACGACTGTAGGATCGTCCCCACGACCCCGGGACTAGATTGGCCCGCCACCGTCAAGTCCGACGACCTCGGGACAAGTTTGGCCAGCCGCCGACATGTCCGACGACTATAGGGTCGCCCCCACGACCTCAGGACTAGTTTGGCCAGCCGCCGACATGTCCGACGACTATAGGGTCGTCCCCACAACCCCGGGACTATATTGGTCCGCCACCGTCAAGTCCGACGACCTCGGGGCTAGTTTGGCCAGCCGCCGACATGTCCGACGACTACTGGGTCGCCCCCACGACCTCGTGACTAGATTGGTCAGCCGCCGACATGTCCGACGACTATAGGGTCGTCCCCACGACCCCGGGCCAAAGTTAGCAAGACGCCGAAATGTCCGACGACTGTAGGGTCGTCCCCACGAACCCGGGACTAGATTGGCCCACCACCGTCAAGTCCGACGACTATTGGGTCGGCCCCACGACCTCGGGAGTAGGTTGGCCAGCCGCCGACATGTCCGACGACTATAGGGTCGTCCCCACGACCCCGGGACTAGGTTGGCTCACCGCCGACTTGTCCGTCGACAATAGCGTCGTCCCCACGACCCCGGGCCAAAGTTGGCCAGCCGCCGACATTTCCGACGACTATAGAGTCGTCCCCACGACACCGGGCCAAATTTGGCCCGCCACCGTCAAGTCCGACGACCATAGGGTCGTCCCCACGACCCCGGGCCAAAGTTGGCAAGCCGCCGAAATGTCCGACGACTGTAGGGTCGTACCCACGACCCCGGGACTAGGCTGACAAGCCGCCAACATGTCCGACGAGTATAGGGTCGCCCCCACGACCCCGGGCCAAAGTTGGCCAGCCGCCGACATGTCCGACGACAATCGGATCGTCCCCACGACCACGCGCCAAAGTTTGCCAGCCGCCGACATGTCCGACGACTATTGGATCGTCCCCACGACCACGGGCCAAAGTTGGCCAGCCGCCGACATGTCCGACGACAATCGGATCGTCCCCACGACCACGCGCCAAAGTTGGCCAGCCGCCGACATGTCCGACGACTATAGGGTCGTCCCCACGACCCCGGGCCAATGTTGGCCAATCGCCGACATGTCCAACGACTATAGGGTCGTCCCTACGACCCCGGGACTAGATTAGCCCGCCACCGTCATGTCCGACGACTATAGGGTCGTCCCCACGACCCCGGGCCAAAGTTGGCAAGCCGCCGAAATGTCCGACGACTGTAGGGTCGTCCCCACGACCCCGAGACTAGATTGGCCCGCCACCGTCATGTCCGACGACTATAGGGTCGTCCCCACGACCACGGGCCAAAGTTGACCAGCCGCCAACATGTCCGACGACTATTGGATCGTCCCCACGACCCCGGGCCAAAGTTGGCAAGCCGCCGAAATGTCCGACGACTATAGGGTTGTCCCCACGACCACGGGCCAAAGTTGGCAAGCCGCCGAAATGTCCGACGACTGTAGGATCGTCCCACGACCCCGGGACTAGATTGGCCCGCCACCGTCAAGTCCGACGACCTCGGGACAAGTTTGGCCAGCCGCCGACATGTCCGACGACTATAGGGTCGCCCCCACGACTCAGGACTAGTTTGGCCAGCCGCCGACATGTCCGACGACTATAGGGTCGTCCCCACAACCCCGGGACTATATTGGTCCGCCACCGTCAAGTCCGACGACCTCGGGGCTAGTTTGGCCAGCCGCCGACATGTCCGACGACTACAGGGTCGCCCCCACGACCTCGTGACTAGGTTGGTCAGCCGCCGACATGTCCGACGACTATAGGGTCGTCCCCACGACCCCGGGCCAAAGTTAGCAAGACGCCGGAATGTCCGACGACTGTAGGGTCGTCCCCACGACCCCGGGACTAGATTGGCCCACCACCGTCAAGTCCGACGACTATAGGGTCGGCCCCACGACCTCGGGAGTAGGTTGGCCAGCCGCCGACATGTCCGACGACTATAGGGTCGTGCCCACGACCCCGGGCCCAAGTTGGCAAGCCGCCGACATGTCCGACGACTATAGGGTCGTCCCCACGACCCCTGGACTAGGTTGGCTCACCGCCGACTTGTCCGTCGACAATAGCGTCGTCCCCACGACCCCGGGCCAAAGTTGGCGAGCCGCCGACATTTCCGACGACTATAGAGTCGTCCCCACGACACCGGGCCAAATTTGGCCAGCCGCCGACATGTCCGACGACAATAGGGTCGTCCCCACGACCCCGGGACTAGATTGGCCCGCCACCGTCATGTCCGGCGACTGTCGGATCGTCCCCACGTCTACGGGCCAAAGTTGGCCAGCCGCCGACATGTCCGACGACTATAGGGTTGTCCCCACGACCCCGGGCCAATGTTGGCCAATCGCCGACATGTCCGACGACTATAGGGTCGTCCCTACGACCCCGGGACTACATTGGCCCGCCACCGTCATGTCCGACGACAATAGGGTCGTCCCCACGACCCCGGGCCAATGTTGGCCAATCGCCAACATGTCCGACGACTATAGGGTCGTCCCTACGACCCCGGGAATAGATTGGCCCGCCACCGTCATGTCCGACGACAATAGGGTCGTCCCCACGACCCCGGGTCTAGGTTGGCCAGCCGCCGACATGTCCGACGACTATAAAGTTGTCCCCACGACACCGGGCCAAAGTTGGCCAGCCGCTGACATGTCCAACGACTATAGGGTCGTCCCCACGACCACGGGCCAAAGTTGGCCAGCCGCCGACATGTCCGACGACTATTGGATCGTCCCCACGACCCCGGGACTAGATTGGCCCGCCACCGTCATGTCCAACGACTATCGGATCGTCCCCACGACCACGGGCCAAAGTTGGCCAGCCACCGACATGTCCGACGACTATAGGGTCGTCCCCACGACCCCGGGACTAGATTGGCCAGCCGCCGACATGTCCGACGACTATAGGGTCGTCCCGACGACCCCGGGCCAATGTTGGCCAATCGCCAACATGTCCGACGACTATAGGGTCGTCCCTACGACCCCGGGACTAGATTGGCCCGCCACCGTCATGTCCAAAGATTATAGGGTCGTCCCCACGACCCCGGGACTAGATTGGCCCGCTACCGTCATGTCCGAAGACTATAGGGTCGTCCCCACGACCCCGGGCCAAAGTTGGCCAGCCGCTGACATGTCCAACGACTATAGGGTCGTCCCCACGACCACGGGCCTAAGTTCATCAGCCGCCGACATGTGCGACGACTATTGGATCGTCCCCACGACCACGGGCCAAAGTTGGCCAGCCGCCGACATGTCCGACGACTATAGGGTCGTCCCCACGAACCCGGGACTAGGTTGGCCAGCCGCCGACATGTCCGACGACTATAGGGTTGTCCCCACGACCCCGGGCCAATGCTGGCCAATCGCCGACATGTCCGACGACTATAGGGTCGTCCCTACGACCCCGGGACTAGGTTGGCCCGCCACCGTCATGTCCGACGACAATAGGGTCGTCCCCACGACCCCGGGACTAGATTGGCCCGACACCGTCATGTCCGACGACTATAGGGTCGTCCCGACGACCCCGGGCCAATGTTGGCCAATCGCCAACATGTCCGACGACTATAGGGTCGTCCCTACGACCCCGGGGCTAGTTTGGCCCGCCACCGTCATGTCCAACGACTATAGGGTCGTCCCCACGAACCCGGGACTAGGTTGGCCAGCCGCCGACATGTCCGACGACTATAGGGTTGTCCCCACGACCCCGGGCCAATGTTGGCCAATCGCCGACATGTCCGACGACTATAGGGTCGTCCCTACGACCCCGGGACTAGGTTGGCCCGCCACCGTCATGTCCGACGACAATAGGGTCGTCCCCACGACCCCGGGACTAGATTGGCCCGACACCGTCATGTCCGGCGACTGTCGGATCGTCCCCACGACTACGGGCCAAAGTTGGCCAGCCGCCGACATGTCCGACGACTATAGGGTTGTCCCCACGACCCCGGGCCAATGTTGGCCAATCGCCGACATGTCCGACGACTATAGGGTCGTCCCTACGACCCCGGGACTAGGTTGGCCCGCCACCGTCATGTCCGACGACAATAGGGTCGTCCCCACGACCCCGGGACTAGATTGGCCCGACACCGTCAAGTCCGACGACTATAGGGTCGTCCCCACGACCACGGGCCAAATTTGGCCAGCCGCCGACATGTCCAACGACTATTGGGTCGCCCCACGACCACGGGCCAAAGTTGGCCAGCCGCCGACATGTCCGACGACTGTAGGGTCGTCCCCACGACCCCGGGACTAGATTCGCCCGCCACCGTCATGTCCGACGACAATAGGGTCGTCCCCACGACCCCGTGTCTAGGTTGGCCAGCCGCCGACATGTCCGACGACTATAGAGTCGTCCCCACGACCACGGGCCAAAGTTGGCCAGCCGCCGACATGTCCGACGACTATAGGGTCGTCCCAACGACCCTGGGACTAGATTGGCCCGCCACCGTCATATCCAACGACTATCGGATCGTCCCTACGATCACGGGCCAAAGTTGGCCAGCCGCCGACATGTCCGACGACTATAGGGTCGTCCCCACGACCACGGGCCAAAGTTGGCAAGCCGCCGAAATGTCCGACGACTGTAGGATCGTCCCCACGACCCCGGGACTAGATTGGCCCGCCACCGTCATATCCAACGACTATCGGATCGTCCCTACGATCACGGGCCAAAGTTGGCCAGCCGCCGACATGTCCGACGACTATAGGGTCGTCCCCACGACCACGGGCCAAAGTTGGCAAGCCGCCGAAATGTCCGACGACTGTAGGATCGTCCCCACGACCCCGGGACTAGATTGGCCCGCCACCGTCAAGTCCGACGACCTCGGGACAAGTTTGGCCAGCCGCCGACATGTCCGACGACTATAGGGTCGCCCCCACGACCTCAGGACTAGTTTGGCCAGCCGCCGACATGTCCGACGACTATAGGGTCGTCCCCACAACCCCGGGACTATATTGGTCCGCCACCGTCAAGTCCGACGACCTCGGGGCTAGTTTGGCCAGCCGCCGACATGTCCGACGACTACTGGGTCGCCCCCACGACCTCGTGACTAGATTGGTCAGCCGCCGACATGTCCGACGACTATAGGGTCGTCCCCACGACCCCGGGCCAAAGTTAGCAAGACGCCGAAATGTCCGACGACTGTAGGGTCGTCCCCACGACCCCGGGACTAGATTGGCCCACCACCGTCAAGTCCGACGACTATAGGGTCGGCCCCACGACCTCGGGAGTAGGTTGGCCAGCCGCCGACATGTCCGACGACTATAGGGTCGTGCCCACGACCCCGGGCCCAAGTTGGCAAGACGCCGAAATGTCCGACGACTGTAGGGTCGTCCCCACGACCCCGGGACTAGATTGGCCCACCACCGTCAAGTCCGACGACTATAGGGTCGGCCCCACGACCTCGGGAGTAGGTTGGCCAGCCGCCGAAATGTCCGACGACTGTAGGGTCGTCCCCACGACCCCGAGACTATATTGGCCCGCCACCGTCAAGTCCGACGACTATAGGGTCGTCCCCAGTACCTTGGGACTAGATTGGCCCGCCACCGTCAAGTCCGACGACTATAGGGTCGTCCCCACGACCCAGGGCCAAAGTTGGCAAGCCGCCGAAATGTCCGACGACTGTAGGGTCGTCCCCACGACCCCGGGACTAGATTGGTCCGCCACCGTCATGTCCGACGACTATAGGGTCGTCCCCACGACCCCGGGCCAAAGTTGGCCAGCCGCCGACATGTCCGACGACTATAGGGTCGTCCCCACGACCCCGAGACTAGATTGGCCCGCCACCGTCATGTCCGACGACAATAGGGTCGTCTCCACGATCCCGGGTCCAGGTTGGCCAGCCGCCGACATTTCCGACGACTATAGAGTCGTCCCCACGACACCGGGCCAAAGTTGGCCAGCCGCCGACATGTCCGACGACAATCGGATCGTCCCCACGACCACGCGCCAAAGTTGGCCAGCCGCCGACATGTCCGACGACTATAGGGTCGTGCCCACGACCCCGGGCCAATGTTGGCCAATCGCCGACATGTCCAACGACTATAGGGTCGTCCCTACGACCGCGGGACTAGATTGGCTCGCCGCCGACTTGTCCGACGACTATAGGGTCGTCCCCACGACCACGGGCCAAACTTGGCATGCCGCCGAAATGTCCGACGGCTATAGGGTCGTCCCCACGACCCCGGGAATAGATTGGCCCGCCACCGTCATTTCCGACGACAATAGGGTCGTCCCCACGACCACGGGCCAAAGTTGGCCAGCCGCCGACATGTCCGAAGACTATAGGGTCGTCCCCACGACCCCGGGACTAGATTGGCCAGCCGCCGACATGTCCGACGACTATAGAGTCGTCCCCACGACACCGGGTCAAAGTTGGCCAGCCGCTGACATTTCCAACGTCTATTGGGTCGTCCCCACGACCACGGGCCAATGTTGGCTAGCCGCCGACATGTCCGACGACTATAGGGTCGTCCCCACGACCACGGGACTAGATTGGTCCGCCACCGTCATGTCCGACGACTATAGGGTCGTCCCCACGACCCCGGGCCAAAGTTGGCAAGCCGCCGAAATGTCCGACGACTGTAGGGTCGTCCCCACGACCCCGGGACTAGATTGGCCCGCCACCGTCAAGTCTGACGACCTCGGGACTAGGTTGGCCAGCCGCCGACATGTCCGACGACTATTGGGTCGTCCCCACGACACCGGGCCAAAGTTGGCCAGCCGCTGACATGTCCAACGACTATAGGGTCGTCCCCACGACCACGGGCCAAAGTTGACCAGCCGCCAACATGTCCGACGACTATTGGATCGTCCCCACGACCCCGGGCCAAAGTTGGCAAGCCGCCGAAATGTCCGACGACTATAGGGTCGTCCCCACGACCACGGGCCAAAGTTGGCAAGCCGCCGAAATGTCCGACGACTGTAGGATCGTCCCCACGACCCCGGGACTAGATTGGCCCGCCACCGTCAAGTCCGACGACCTCGGGACAAGTTTGGCCAGCCGCCGACATGTCCGACGACTATAGGGTCGCCCCCACGACTCAGGACTAGTTTGGCCAGCCGCCGACATGTCCGACGACTATAGGGTCGTCCCCACAACCCCGGGACTATATTGGTCCGCCACCGTCAAGTCCGACGACCTCGGGGCGAGTTTGGCCAGCCGCCGACATGTCCGACGACTACAGGGTCGCCCCCACGACCTCGTGACTAGGTTGGTCAGCCGCCGACATGTCCGACGACTATAGGGTCGTCCCCACGACCCCGGGCCAAAGTTAGCAAGACGCCGAAATGTCCGACGACTGTAGGGTCGTCCCCACGACCCCGGGACTAGATTGGCCCACCACCGTCAAGTCCGACGACTATAGGGTCGGCCCCACGACCTCGGGAGTAGGTTGGCCAGCCGCCGACATGTCCGACGACTATAGGGTCGTGCCCACGACCCCGGGCCCAAGTTGGCAAGCCGCCGACATGTCCGACGACTATAGGGTCGTCCCCACGACCCCTGGACTAGGTTGGCTCACCGCCGACTTGTCCGTCGACAATAGCGTCGTCCCCACGACCCCGGGCCAAAGTTGGCGAGCCGCCGACATTTCCGACGACTATAGAGTCGTCCCCACGACACCGGGCCAAATTTGGCCAGCCGCCGACATGTCCGACGACAATAGGGTCGTCCCCACGACCCCGGGACTAGATTGGCCCGCCACCGTCATGTCCGGCGACTGTCGGATCGTCCCCACGTCTACGGGCCAAAGTTGGCCAGCCGCCGACATGTCCGACGACTATAGGGTTGTCCCCACGACCCCGGGCCAATGTTGGCCAGCCGCCGACATGTCCGACGACTATAAAGTTGTCCCCACGACACCGGGCCAAAGTTGGCCAGCCGCTGACATGTCCAACGACTATAGGGTCGTCCCCACGACCACGGGCCAAAGTTGGCCAGCCGCCGACATGTCCGACGACTATTGGATCGTCCCCACGACCCCGGGACTAGATTGGCCCGCCACCGTCATGTCCAACGACTATCGGATCGTCCCCACGACCACGGGCCAAAGTTGGCCAGCCACCGACATGTCCGACGACTATAGGGTCGTCCCCACGACCCCGGGACTAGATTGGCCAGCCGCCGACATGTCCGACGACTATAGGGTCGTCCCGACGACCCCGGGCCAATGTTGGCCAATCGCCAACATGTCCGACGACTATAGGGTCGTCCCTACGACCCCGGGACTAGATTGGCCCGCCACCGTCATGTCCAAAGATTATAGGGTCGTCCCCACGACCCCGGGACTAGATTGGCCCGCTACCGTCATGTCCGAAGACTATAGGGTCGTCCCCACGACCCCGGGCCAAAGTTGGCCAGCCGCCGACATGTCCGACGACAATAGGGTCGTCCCCACGACCCCGGGACTAGATTGGCCCGCCACCGTCATGTCCGGCGACTGTCGGATCGTCCCCACGTCTACGGGCCAAAGTTGGCCAGCCGCCGACATGTCCGACGACTATAGGGTTGTCCCCACGACCCCGGGCCAATGTTGGCCAATCGCCGACATGTCCGACGACTATAGGGTCGTCCCTACGACCCCGGGACTACATTGGCCCGCCACCGTCATGTCCGACGACAATAGGGTCGTCCCCACGACCCCGGGCCAATGTTGGCCAATCGCCAACATGTCCGACGACTATAGGGTCGTCCCTACGACCCCGGGACTAGGTTGGCCCGCCACCGTCATGTCCGACGACAATAGGGTCGTCCCCACGACCCCGGGACTAGATTGGCCCGACACCGTCATGTCCGACGACTATAGGGTCGTCCCGACGACCCCGGGCCAATGTTGGCCAATCGCCAACATGTCCGACGATTATAGGGTCGTCCCTACGACCCCGGGGCTAGTTTGGCCCGCCACCGTCATGTCCAACGACTATAGGGTCGTCCCCACGAACCCGGGACTAGGTTGGCCAGCCGCCGACATGTCCGACGACTATAGGGTTGTCCCCACGACCCCGGGCCAAAGTTGGCAAGCCGCCGAAATGTCCGACGACTGTAGGGTCGTCCCCACAACCCCGGGACTAGATTGGCCCGCCACCGTCAAGTCCGACGACTATAGGGTCGTCCCCACGACCCCGGGCCAAAGTTGGCAAGCCGCCGAAATGTCCGACGACTGTAGAGTCGTCCCCACGACCCCCGGACTAGATTGGCCCGCCACCGTCATGTCCAACGACTATCGGATCGTCCCCACGACCACGGGCCAAAGTTGGCCAGCCGCCGACATGTCCGATGACTGTAGGGTCGTCCCCACAAACCCGGGACTAGATTGGCCCGCCACCGTCAAGTCCGACGACTATAGGGTCGTCCCCACGACCCCGGGCCAAAGTTGGCAAGCCGCCGAAATGTCCGACGACTGTAGGGTCGTGCCCACAACCCCGGGACTAGATTGGCCCGCCACCGTCAAGTCCGACGACTATAGGGTCGTCCCCACGACCCCGGGCCAAAGTTGGCAAGCCGCCGAAATGTCCGACGACTGTAGGGTCGTCCCCACGACCCCGGAATAGATTGGCCCGCCACCGTCATGTCCAACGACTATCGGATCGTCCCCACGACCACGGGCCAAAGTTGGCCAGCCGCCGACATGTCCGACGACTATTGGGTCGTCCCCACGACACCGGGCCAAAGTTGGCCAGCCGCTGACATGTCCAACGACTATAGGGTCGTCCCCACGACCACGGGCCAAAGTTGACCAGCCGCCAACATGTCCGACGACTATTGGATCGTCCCCACGACCCCGGGCCAAAGTTGGCAAGCCGCCGAAATGTCCGACGACTATAGGGTCGTCCCCACGACCCCGGGACTAGATTGGCCCGCCACCGTCATGTCCGACGACTATAGGGTCGTCCCCACGACCCCGGGCCAAAGTTGGCCAGCCGCCGACATGTCCGACGACTATAGGGTCGTCCCCACGACCCCGAGACTAGATTGGCCCGCCACCGACATGTCCGAAGACTATAGGGTCGTCCCCACGACCCCGGGACTAGATTGGCCAGCCGCCGACATGTCCGACGACTATAGAGTCGTCCCCACGACACCGGGTCAAAGTTGGCCAGCCGCTGACATTTCCAACGACTATTGGGTCGTCCCCACGACCACGGGCCAAAGTTGGCCAGCCGCTGACATGTCCGACGACTATAGGGTCGTCCCCACGACCACGGGCCAAAGCTGGCCAGCCGCCGACATGTCCGACGACTATAGGGTCGTCCCCACGACCCCGGGACTAGATTGGCCCGCCACCGTCATGTCCAAAGACTATCGGATCGTCCCCACGACCCCGGGACTAGATTGGCCCGCCACCGCCTTGTCCGACGACAATAGGGTCGTCCCCACGACCCCGGGTCTAGGTTGGCCAGCCGCCGACATGTCCGACGACAATCGGATCGTCCCCACGACCACGCGCTAAAGTTGGCCAGCCGCCGACATGTCCGACGACTATAGGGTCGTCCCCACGACCCCGGGACTAGATTGGCCCGCCACCGTCATGTCCGACGACTATAGGGTCGTCCCCACGACCCCGGGCCAAAGTTGGCCAGCCGCCGACATGTCCGACGACTATAGGGTCGTCCCCACGACCCCGGGACAAGGTTGGCCCGCCGCCGACTTGTCCGACGACTATAGGGCCGTACCCACGACCCCGGGACTAAGCTGACAAGCCGCCAACATGTCCGACGACTATAGGGTCGTCCCCACGACCCCGGGCCAAAGTTGGCCAGCCGCCGAAATGTCCGACGTCTGTAGGGTCGTCCCCACGACCCCGGGACTAGATTGGCCCGCCACCGTCAAGTCCGACGACTATAGGGTCGTCCCCAGACCCTCGGGACTAGATTGGCCCGCCACCGACAAGTCCGACGACTATAGGGTCGTCCCCACGACACCGGGCCAAAGTTGGCCAGCCGCCGACATGTCCGACGACTATAGAGTCGTCCCCACGACACCGGGCCAAAGTTGGCCAGCCGCCGACATGTCCGACGACTATTGGGTCGTCCCCACGACACCGGGCCAAAGTTGGCCGGCCGCTGACATGTCCAACGACTATAGGGTCGTCCCCACGACCACGGGCCAAAGTTGACCAGCCGCCGACATGTCCGACGACTATTGGATCGTCCCCACGACCCCGGGCCAAAGTTGGCAAGCCGCCGAAATGTCCGACGACTGTAGGGTCGTCCCCACAACCCCGGGACTAGATTGGCCCGCCACCGTCAAGTCCGACGACTATAGGGTCGTCCCCACGACCCCGGGTCAAAGTTGGCCAGCCGCTGACATTTCCAACGACTATTGGGTCGTCCCCACGACCACGGGCCAATGTTGGCTAGCCGCCGACATGTCCGTCGACTATTGGATCGTCCCCACGACCCCGGGCCAAAGTTGGCAAGCCGCCGACATGTCCGACGACTATAGGGTCGTCCCCACGACCTCGGGACTAGGTTGGCCACCCGCCGACATGTCCGACGACTATAGGGTCGTCCACACGACCACGGGCCAAAGTTGGCCAGCCGCTGACATGTCCGACGACTATAGGGTCGTCCCCACGACCACGGGCCAAAGCTGGCCAGCCGCCGACATGTCCGACGACTATAGGGTCGTCCCCACGACCCCGGGACTAGATTGGCCCGCGACCGTCATGTCCAAAGACTATCGGATCGTCCCCACGACCCCGGGACTAGATTGGCCCGCCACCGCCTTGTCCGACGACAATAGGGTCGTCCCCACGACCCCGGGTCTAGGTTGGCCAGCCGCCGACATGTCCGACGACAATCGGATCGTCCCCACGACCACGCACTAAAGTTGGCCAGCCGCCGACATGTCCGACGACTATAGGGTCGTCCCCACGACCCCGGGACTAGATTGGCCCGCCACCGTCATGTCCGACGACTATAGGGTCGTCCCCACGACCCGGGGCCAAAGTTGGCCAGCCGCCGACATGTCCGACGACTATAGGGTCGTCCCCACGACCCCGAGACTAGATTGGCCCGCCACCGACATGTCCGAAGACTATAGGGTCGTGCCCACAACCCCGGGACTAGATTGGCCCGCCACCGTCAAGTCCGACGACTATAGGGTCGTCCCCACGACCCCGGGCCAAAGTTGGCAAGCCGCCGAAATGTCCGACGACTGTAGGGTCGTCCCCACGACCCCGGAATAGATTGGCCCGCCACCGTCATGTCCAACGACTATCGGATCGTCCCCACGACCACGGGCCAAAGTTGGCCAGCCGCCGACATGTCCGACGACTATTGGGTCGTCCCCACGACACCGGGCCAAAGTTGGCCAGCCGCTGACATGTCCAACGACTATAGGGTCGTCCCCACGACCACGGGCCAAAGTTGACCAGCCGCCAACATGTCCGACGACTATTGGATCGTCCCCACGACCCCGGGCCAAAGTTGGCAAGCCGCCGAAATGTCCGACGACTATAGGGTCGTCCCCACGACCCCGGGACTAGATTGGCCCGCCACCGTCATGTCCAAAGACTATCGGATCGTCCCCACGACCCCGGGACTAGATTGGCCCGCCACCGCCTTGTCCGACGACAATAGGGTCGTCCCCACGACCCCGGGTCTAGGTTGGCCAGCCGCCGACATGTCCGACGACAATCGGATCGTCCCCACGACCACGCACTAAAGTTGGCCAGCCGCCGACATGTCCGACGACTATAGGGTCGTCCCCACGACCCCGGGACTAGATTGGCCCGCCACCGTCATGTCCGACGACTATAGGGTCGTCCCCACGACCCGGGGCCAAAGTTGGCCAGCCGCCGACATGTCCGACGACTATAGGGTCGTCCCCACGACCCCGAGACTAGATTGGCCCGCCACCGACATGTCCGAAGACTATAGGGTCGTCCCCACGACCCCGGGACTAGATTGGCCAGCCGCCGACATGTCCGACGACTATAGAGTCGTCCCCACGACACCGGGTCAAAGTTGGCCAGCCGCTGACATTTCCAACGACTATTGGGTCGTCCCCACGACCACGGGCCAAAGTTGGCCAGCCGCTGACATGTCCGACGACTATAGGGTCGTCCCCACGACCACGGGCCAAAGCTGGCCAGCCGCCGACATGTCCGACGACTATAGGGTCGTCCCCACGACCCCGGGACTAGATTGGCCCGCCACCGTCATGTCCAAAGACTATCGGATCGTCCCCACGACCCCGGGACTAGATTGGCCCGCCACCGCCTTGTCCGACGACAATAGGGTCGTCCCCACGACCCCGGGTCTAGGTTGGCCAGCCGCCGACATGTCCGACGACTATAGGGTCGTCCCCACGACCCCGGGACTAGTTTGGCCCGCCACCGTCATGTCCGACGACTATAGGGTCGTCCCCACGACCCCGGGCCAAAGTTGGCCAGCCGCCGACATGTCCGACGACTATAGGGTCGTCCCCACGACCCCGAGACTAGATTGGCCCGCCACCGTCATGTCCGACGAAAATAGGGTCGTCCCCACGACCCCGGGTCCAGGTTGGCCAGCCGCCGGCATTTCCGACGACTATAGAGTCGTCCCCACGACACCGGGCCAAAGTTGGCCAGCCGCCGACATGTCCGACGACTATAGGGTCGTCCCCACGACCCCGGGACAAGGTTGGCCCGCCGCCGACTTGTCCGACGACTATAGGGTCGTCCTCACGACACCGGGCCAAAGTTGGCCAGCCGCTGACATGTCCAACGACTATAGGGTCGTCCCCACGACCACGGGCCAAAGTTGACCAGCCGCCAACATGTCCGACGACTATTGGATCGTCCCCACGACCCCGGGCCCAAGTTGGCAAGCCGCCGAAATGTCCGACGACTATAGGGTCGTCCTCACGACCCCGGGAATAGATTGGCCGGCCACCGTCAAGTCCGACGACTATAGGGTCGTCCCCACGACCACGGGCCAAAGTTGGCCAGCCGCCGACATGTCCGACGACTATAGGGTCGTCCCCACGACCCCGGGCCAAAGTTGGCCAGCCGCCGAAATGTCCGACGTCTGTAGGGTCGTCCCCACGACCCCGGGACTAGATTGGCCCGCCACCGTCAAGTCCGACGACAATAGGGTCGTCCCCAGACCCTCGGGACTAGATTGGCCCGCCACCGACAAGTCCGACGACTATAGGGTCGTCCCCACGACACCGGGCCAAAGTTGGCCAGCCGCCGACATGTCCGACGACTATAGAGTCGTCCCCACGACACCGGGCCAAAGTTGGCCAGCCGCCGACATGTCCGACGACTATTGGGTCGTCCCCACGACACCGGGCCAAAGTTGGCCGGCCGCTGACATGTCCAACGACTATAGGGTCGTCCCCACGACCACGGGCCAAAGTTGACCAGCCGCCGACATGTCCGACGACTATTGGATCGTCCCCACGACCCCGGGCCAAAGTTGGCAAGCCGCCGAAATGTCCGACGACTGTAGGGTCGTCCCCACAACCCCGGGACTAGATTGGCCCGCCACCGTCAAGTCCGACGACTATAGGGTCGTCCCCACGACCCCGGGTCAAAGTTGGCCAGCCGCTGACATTTCCAACGACTATTGGGTCGTCCCCACGACCACGGGCCAATGTTGGCTAGCCGCCGACATGTCCGTCGACTATTGGATCGTCCCCACGACCCCGGGCCAAAGTTGGCAAGCCGCCGACATGTCCGACGACTATAGGGTCGTCCCCACGACCTCGGGACTAGGTTGGCCACCCGCCGACATGTCCGACGACTATAGGGTCGTCCACACGACCACGGGCCAAAGTTGGCCAGCCGCTGACATGTCCGACGACTATAGGGTCGTCCCCACGACCACGGGCCAAAGCTGGCCAGCCGCCGACATGTCCGACGACTATAGGGTCGTCCCCACGACCCCGGGACTAGATTGGCCCGCGACCGTCATGTCCAAAGACTATCGGATCGTCCCCACGACCCCGGGACTAGATTGGCCCGCCACCGCCTTGTCCGACGACAATAGGGTCGTCCCCACGACCCCGGGTCTAGGTTGGCCAGCCGCCGACATGTCCGACGACAATCGGATCGTCCCCACGACCACGCACTAAAGTTGGCCAGCCGCCGACATGTCCGACGACTATAGGGTCGTCCCCACGACCCCGGGACTAGATTGGCCCGCCACCGTCATGTCCGACGACTATAGGGTCGTCCCCACGACCCGGGGCCAAAGTTGGCCAGCCGCCGACATGTCCGACGACTATAGGGTCGTCCCCACGACCCCGAGACTAGATTGGCCCGCCACCGACATGTCCGAAGACTATAGGGTCGTGCCCACAACCCCGGGACTAGATTGGCCCGCCACCGTCAAGTCCGACGACTATAGGGTCGTCCCCACGACCCCGGGCCAAAGTTGGCAAGCCGCCGAAATGTCCGACGACTGTAGGGTCGTCCCCACGACCCCGGAATAGATTGGCCCGCCACCGTCATGTCCAACGACTATCGGATCGTCCCCACGACCACGGGCCAAAGTTGGCCAGCCGCCGACATGTCCGACGACTATTGGGTCGTCCCCACGACACCGGGCCAAAGTTGGCCAGCCGCTGACATGTCCAACGACTATAGGGTCGTCCCCACGACCACGGGCCAAAGTTGACCAGCCGCCAACATGTCCGACGACTATTGGATCGTCCCCACGACCCCGGGCCAAAGTTGGCAAGCCGCCGAAATGTCCGACGACTATAGGGTCGTCCCCACGACCCCGGGACTAGATTGGCCCGCCACCGTCATGTCCAAAGACTATCGGATCGTCCCCACGACCCCGGGACTAGATTGGCCCGCCACCGCCTTGTCCGACGACAATAGGGTCGTCCCCACGACCCCGGGTCTAGGTTGGCCAGCCGCCGACATGTCCGACGACAATCGGATCGTCCCCACGACCACGCACTAAAGTTGGCCAGCCGCCGACATGTCCGACGACTATAGGGTCGTCCCCACGACCCCGGGACTAGATTGGCCCGCCACCGTCATGTCCGACGACTATAGGGTCGTCCCCACGACCCGGGGCCAAAGTTGGCCAGCCGCCGACATGTCCGACGACTATAGGGTCGTCCCCACGACCCCGAGACTAGATTGGCCCGCCACCGACATGTCCGAAGACTATAGGGTCGTCCCCACGACCCCGGGACTAGATTGGCCAGCCGCCGACATGTCCGACGACTATAGAGTCGTCCCCACGACACCGGGTCAAAGTTGGCCAGCCGCTGACATTTCCAACGACTATTGGGTCGTCCCCACGACCACGGGCCAAAGTTGGCCAGCCGCTGACATGTCCGACGACTATAGGGTCGTCCCCACGACCACGGGCCAAAGCTGGCCAGCCGCCGACATGTCCGACGACTATAGGGTCGTCCCCACGACCCCGGGACTAGATTGGCCCGCCACCGTCATGTCCAAAGACTATCGGATCGTCCCCACGACCCCGGGACTAGATTGGCCCGCCACCGCCTTGTCCGACGACAATAGGGTCGTCCCCACGACCCCGGGTCTAGGTTGGCCAGCCGCCGACATGTCCGACGACTATAGGGTCGTCCCCACGACCCCGGGACTAGTTTGGCCCGCCACCGTCATGTCCGACGACTATAGGGTCGTCCCCACGACCCCGGGCCAAAGTTGGCCAGCCGCCGACATGTCCGACGACTATAGGGTCGTCCCCACGACCCCGAGACTAGATTGGCCCGCCACCGTCATGTCCGACGAAAATAGGGTCGTCCCCACGACCCCGGGTCCAGGTTGGCCAGCCGCCGGCATTTCCGACGACTATAGAGTCGTCCCCACGACACCGGGCCAAAGTTGGCCAGCCGCCGACATGTCCGACGACTATAGGGTCGTCCCCACGACCCCGGGACAAGGTTGGCCCGCCGCCGACTTGTCCGACGACTATAGGGTCGTCCTCACGACACCGGGCCAAAGTTGGCCAGCCGCTGACATGTCCAACGACTATAGGGTCGTCCCCACGACCACGGGCCAAAGTTGACCAGCCGCCAACATGTCCGACGACTATTGGATCGTCCCCACGACCCCGGGCCCAAGTTGGCAAGCCGCCGAAATGTCCGACGACTATAGGGTCGTCCTCACGACCCCGGGAATAGATTGGCCGGCCACCGTCAAGTCCGACGACTATAGGGTCGTCCCCACGACCACGGGCCAAAGTTGGCCAGCCGCCGACATGTCCGACGACTATAGGGTCGTCCCCACGACCCCGGGACTAGATTGGCCCGCCACCGTCATGTCCGACGACTATAGGGTCGTCCCCACGACCCCGGGCCAAAGTTGGCCAGCCGCCGACATGTCCGACGACTATAGGGTCGTCCCCACGACCCCGAGACTAGATTAGCCCGCCACCGTCATGTCCGACGAAAATAGGGTCGTCCCCACGACCCCGGGTCCAGGTTGGCCAGCCGCCGGCATTTCCGACGACTATAGAGTCGTCCCCACGACACCGGGCCAAAGTTGGCCAGCCGCCGACATGTCCGACGACTATAGGGTCGTCCCCACGACCCCGGGACAAGGTTGGCCCGCCGCCGACTTGTCCGACGACTATAGGGCCGTACCCACGACCCCGGGACTAAGCTGACAAGCCGCCAACATGTCCGACGACTATAGGGTCGTCCCCACGACCCCGGGCCAAAGTTGGCCAGCCGCCGAAATGTCCGACGTCTGTAGGGTCGTCCCCACGACCCCGGGACTAGATTGGCCCGCCACCGTCAAGTCCGACGACTATAGGGTCGTCCCCAGACCCTCGGGACTAGATTGGCCCGCCACCGACAAGTCCGACGACTATAGGGTCGTCCCCACGACACCGGGCCAAAGTTGGCCAGCCGCCGACATGTCCGACGACTATAGAGTCGTCCCCACGACACCGGGCCAAAGTTGGCCAGCCGCCGACATGTCCGACGACTATTGGGTCGTCCCCACGACACCGGGCCAAAGTTGGCCGGCCGCTGACATGTCCAACGACTATAGGGTCGTCCCCACGACCACGGGCCAAAGTTGACCAGCCGCCGACATGTCCGACGACTATTGGATCGTCCCCACGACCCCGGGCCAAAGTTGGCAAGCCGCCGAAATGTCCGACGACTGTAGGGTCGTCCCCACAACCCCGGGACTAGATTGGCCCGCCACCGTCAAGTCCGACGACTATAGGGTCGTCCCCACGACCCCGGGCCAAAGTTGGCCAGCCGCCGAAATGTCCGACGTCTGTAGGGTCGTCCCCACGACCCCGGGACTAGATTGGCCCGCCACCGTCAAGTCCGACGACTATAGGGTCGTCCCCAGACCCTCGGGACTAGATTGGCCCGCCACCGACAAGTCCGACGACTATAGGGTCGTCCCCACGACACCGGGCCAAAGTTGGCCAGCCGCCGACATGTCCGACGACTATAGAGTCGTCCCCACGACACCGGGCCAAAGTTGGCCAGCCGCCGACATATCCGACGACTATTGGGTCGTCCCCACGACACCGGGCCAAAGTTGGCCGGCCGCTGACATGTCCAACGACTATAGGGTCGTCCCCACGACCACGGGCCAAAGTTGACCAGCCGCCGACATGTTCGACGACTATTGGATCGTCCCCACGACCCCGGGCCAAAGTTGGCAAGCCGCCGACATGTCCGACGACTATAGGGTCGTCCCCCCGACCTCGGGACTAGGTTGGCCACCCGCCGACATGTCCGACGACTATAGGGTCGTCCACACGACCCCGGGCCAAAGTTGGCAAGACGCCGAAATGTCCGACGACTGTAGGGTCGTCCCCACGACCCCGGGACTAGATTGGCCCGCCACCGCCAAGTCCGACGACTATAGGGTCGTCCCCACGACCTCGGGACTAGGTTGGCCAGCCGCCGACATGTCCGACGACTATAATGTCGTCCCCACGACCCCGGGCCAATGTTGATCAATCGCCGACATGTCCGACGACTATAGGGTCGTCCCTACGACCCCGGGCCAAAGCTGGCCAGCCGCCGACATGTCCGACGACTATTGGATCGTCCCCACGACCACGGGCCAAAGTTGGCCAGCCGCCGACATGTCCGAAGACTATAGGGTCGTCCCCACGACCCCGGGACTAGATTGGCCAGCCGCCGACATGTCCGACGACTATAGGGTCGTCCCTACAACCCCGGGACTAGGTTGGCCCGCCGCAGACTTCTCCGACGACTATAGGGTCGTCCCCACGACCCCCAGACTAGGTTGGCTCGCCGCCGACTTTTCCGACGAGTATAGGGTCCTCCCCACGACCACGGGCCAAAGTTGGCCAGCCGCCGACTTGTCCGACGACAATAGGGTCGTCCCCACGACCCCGGGAGTAGGTTGGCTCGCCACCGTCATGTCTGACGACTATAGGGTCGTCCCCACGACCACGGGCCAAAGTTGGCCAGCCGCCGACTTGTCCGACGACTATAGGGTCGTCCCCATGACCCGGGACTAGACTGGCCCGCCACCGTCATGTCCGACGACTATAGGGTCGTCCCCACGACACCGGGTCAAAGTTGGCCAGCCGCTGACATTTCCAACGTCTATTGGGTCGTCCCCACGACCACGGGCCAATGTTGGCTAGCCGCCGACATGTCCGACGACTATAGGGTCGTCCCCACGACCCCGGGACTAGATTGGCCCGCCACCGTCATGTCCAACGACTATCGGATCGTCCCCACGACCACGGGCCAAAGTTGGCGAGCCGCCGACATGTCCGACGACTTTTGGGTCGTCCCCACGACACCGGGCCAAAGTTGGCCAGCCGCTGACATGTCCAACGACTATAGGGTCGTCCCCACGACCACGGGCCAAAGTTGACCAGCCGCCAACATGTCCGACGACTATTGGATCGTCCCCACGACCCCGGGCCAAAGTTGGCAAGCCGCCGAAATGTCCGACGACTATAGGGTCGTCCCCACGACCCCGGGAATAGATTGGCCGGCCACCGTCAAGTCCGACGACTATAGGGTCGTCCCCACGACCACGGGCCAAAGTTGGCCAGCCGCCGACATGTCCGACGACTATAGGGTCGTCCCCACGACCCCGGGAATAGATTGGCCGGCCACCGTCAAGTCCGACGACTATAGGGTCGTCCCCACGACTTCGGGACTAGATTGGCCCGCCAACGCCAAGTCCGACGACTATAGGGTCGTCCCCACGACCCCGGGCCAAAGTTGGCAAGCCGCCGAAATGTCCGACGACTGTAGGGTCGTCCCCACAACCCCGGGACTAGATTGGCCCGCCACCGTCAAGTCCGACGACTATAGGGTCGTCCCCACGACCCTGGGCCAAAGTTGGCCAGCCGCCGACATGTCCGACGACTATAGGGTCGTCCCCACGACCCCGGGACAAGGTTGGCCCGCCGCCGACTTGTCCGACGACTATAGGGCCGTACCCACGACCCCGGGACTAAGCTGACAAGCCGCCAACATGTCCGACGACCATAGGGTCGTCCCCACGACCCCGGGCCAAAGTTGGCCAGCCGCCGAAATGTCCGACGACTGTAGGGTCGTCCCCACGACCCCGGGACTAGATTGGCCCGCCACCGTCAAGTCCGACGACTATAGGGTCGTCCCCAGACCCTCGGGACTAGATTGGCCCGCCACCGACAAATCCGACGACTATAGGGTCGTCCCCACGACACCGGGCCAAAGTTGGCCAGCCGCCGACATGTCCGACGACTATAGAGTCGTCCCCACGACACCGGGCCAAAGTTGGCCAGCCGCCGACATGTCCGACGACTATTGGGTCGTCCCCACGACACCGGGCCAAAGTTGGCCGGCCGCTGACATGTCCAACGGCTATAGGGTCGTCCCCACGACCACGGGCCAAAGTTGACCAGCAGCCGACATGTCCGACGACTATTGGATCGTCCCCACGACCCCGGGCCAAAGTTGGCTAGCCGCCGAAATGTCCGACGACTGTAGGGTCGTCCCCACAACCCCGGGACTAGATTGGCCCGCCACCGTCAAGTCCGACGACTATAGGGTCGTCCCCACGACCCCGGGTCAAAGTTGGCCAGCCGCTGACATTTCCAACGACTATTGGGTCGTCCCCACGACCACGGGCCAATGTTGGCTAGCCGCCGACATGTCCGTCGACTATTGGATCGTCCCCACGACCCCGGGCCAAAGTTGGCAAGCCGCCGACATGTCCGACGACTATAGGGTCGTCCCCACGACCTCGGGACTAGGTTGGCCACCCGCCGACATGTCCGACGACTATAGGGTCGTCCACACGACCCCGGGCCAAAGTTGGCAAGACGCCGAAATGTCCGACGACTGTAGGGTCGTCCCCACGACCCCGGGACTAGATTGGCCCGCCACCGTCAAGTCCGACGACTATAGGGTCGTCCCCACGACCTCGGGACTAGGTTGGCCAGCCGCCGACATGTCCGACGACTATAATGGCGTCCCCACGACCCCGGGCCAATGTTGATCAATCGCCGACATGTCCGACGACTATAGGGTCGTCCCTACGACCCCGGGCCAAAGCTGGCCAGCCGCCGACATGTCCGACGACTATTGGATCGTCCCCACGACCACGGGCCAAAGTTGGCCAGCCGCCGACATGTCCGAAGACTATAGGGTCGTCCCCACGACCCCGGGACTAGATTGGCCAGCCGCCGACATGTCCGACGACTATAGAGTCGTCCCCACGACACCGGGTCAAAGTTGGCCAGCCGCTGACATTTCCAACGACTATTGGGTCGTCCCCACGACCACGGGCCAAAGTTGGCCAGCCGCTGACATGTCCGACGACTATAGGGTCGTCCCCACGACCACGGGCCAAAGCTGGCCAGCCGCCGACATGTCCGACGACAATCGGATCGTCCCCACGACCACGGGCCAAAGTTGGCCAGCCGCCGACATGTCCGAAGACTATAGGGTCGTCCCCACGACCCCGGGACTAGATTGGCCCGCCACCGCCTTGTCCGACGACAATAGGGTCGTCCCCACGACCCCGGTCCAAAGTTGGCCAGCCGCCGACATGTCCGACGACTATAGGGTCGTCCCCACGACCCCGAGACTAGATTGGCCCGCCACTGTCATGTCCGACGAAAATAGGGTCGTCCCCACGACCCCGGGTCCAGGTTGGCCAGCCGCCGGCATTTCCGACGACTATAGAGTCGTCCCCACGACACCGGGCCAAAGTTGGCCAGCCGCCGACATATCCGACGACTATAGGGTCGTCCCCACGACCCCGGGACAAGGTTGGCCCGCCGCCGACTTGTCCGACGACTATAGGGCCGTACCCACGACCCCGGGACTAAGCTGACAAGCCGCCAACATGTCCGACGACTATAGGGTCGTCCCCACGACCCCGGGCCAAAGTTGGCCAGCCGCCGAAATGTCCGACGACTGTAGGGTCGTCCCCACGACCCCGGGACTAGATTGGCCCGCCACCGTCAAGTCTGACGACTATAGGGTCGTCCCCAGACCCTCGGGACTAGATTGGCCCGCCACCGACAAGTCCGACGACTATAGGGTCGTCCCCACGACACCGGGCCAAAGTTGGCCAGCCGCCGACATGTCCGACGACTATAGAGTCGTCCCCACGACACCGGGCCAAAGTTGGCCAGCCGCCGACATGTCCGACGACTATTGGGTCGTCCCCACGACCCCGGGACTAGATTGGCCCGCCACCGTCAAGTCCGACGACTATAGGGTCGTCCCCAGACCCTCGGGACTAGATTGGCACGCCACCGACAAGTCCGACGACTATAGGGTCGTCCCCACGACACCGGGCCAAAGTTGGCCAGCCGCCGACATGTCCGACGACTATAGAGTCGTCCCCACGACACCGGGCCAAAGTTGGCCAGCCGCCGACATGTCCGACGACTATTGGGTCGTCCCCACGACACCGGGCCAAAGTTGGCCGGCCGCTGACATGTCCAACGACTATAGGGTCGTCCCCACGACCACGGGCCAAAGTTGACCAGCCGCCGACATGTCCGACGACTATTGGATCGTCCCCACGACCCCGGGCCAAAGTTGGCAAGCCGCCGAAATGTCCGACGACTGTAGGGTCGTCCCCACAACCCCGGGACTAGATTGGCCCGCCACCGTCAAGTCCGACGACTATAGGGTCGTCCCCACGACCCCGGGTCAAAGTTGGCCAGCCGCTGACATTTCCAACGACTATTGGGTCGTCCCCACGACCACGGGCCAATGTTGGCTAGCCGCCGACATGTCCGTCGACTATTGGATCGTCCCCACGACCCCGGGCCAAAGTTGGCAAGCCGCCGACATGTCCGACGACTATAGGGTCGTCCCCACGACCTCGGGACTAGGTTGGCCACCCGCCGACATGTCCGACGACTATAGGGTCGTCCACACGACCACGGGCCAAAGTTGGCCAGCCGCTGACATGTCCGACGACTATAGGGTCGTCCCCACGACCACGGGCCAAAGCTGGCCAGCCGCCGACATGTCCGACGAATATAGGGTCGTCCCCACGACCCCGGGACTAGATTGGCCCGCCACCGTCATGTCCAAAGACTATCGGATCGTCCCCACGACCCCGGGACTAGATTGGCCCGCCACCGCCTTGTCCGACGACAATAGGGTCGTCCCCACGACCCCGGGTCTAGGTTGGCCAGCCGCCGACATGTCCGACGACAATCGGATCGTCCCCACGACCACGCGCTAAAGTTGGCCAGCCGCCGACATGTCCGACGACTATAGGGTCGTCCCCACGACCCCGGGACTAGATTGGCCCGCCACCGTCATGTCCGACGACTATAGGGTCGTCCCCACGACCCCGGGCCAAAGTTGGCCAGCCGCCGACATGTCCGACGACTATAGGGTCGTCCCCACGACCCCGAGACTAGATTAGCCCGCCACCGTCATGTCCGACGAAAATAGGGTCGTCCCCACGACCCCGGGTCCAGGTTGGCCAGCCGCCGGCATTTCCGACGACTATAGAGTCGTCCCCACGACACCGGGCCAAAGTTGGCCAGCCGCCGACATGTCCGACGACTATAGGGTCGTCCCCACGACCCCGGGACAAGGTTGGCCCGCCGCCGACTTGTCCGACGACTATAGGGTCGTCCCCACGACCCCGGGTCCAGGTTGGCCAGCCGCCGGCATTTCCGACGACTATAGAGTCGTCCCCACGACACCGGGCCAAAGTTGGCCAGCCGCCGACATATCCGACGACTATAGGGTCGTCCCCACGACCCCGGGACAAGGTTGGCCCGCCGCCGACTTGTCCGACGACTATAGGGCCGTACCCACGACCCCGGGACTAAGCTGACAAGCCGCCAACATGTCCGACGACTATAGGGTCGTCCCCACGACCCCGGGCCAAAGTTGGCCAGCCGCCGAAATGTCCGACGACTGTAGGGTCGTCCCCACGACCCCGGGACTAGATTGGCCCGCCACCGTCAAGTCTGACGACTATTGGATCGTCCCCACGACCCCGGGCCAAAGTTGGCAAGCCGCCGAAATGTCCGACGACTGTAGGGTCGTCCCCACAACCCCGGGACTAGATTGGCCCGCCACCGTCAAGTCCGACGACTATAGGGTCGTCCCCACGACCCCGGGTCAAAGTTGGCCAGCCGCTGACATTTCCAACGACTATTGGGTCGTCCCCACGACCACGGGCCAATGTTGGCTAGCCGCCGACATGTCCGTCGACTATTGGATCGTCCCCACGACCTCGGGACTAGGTTGGCCACCCGCCGACATGTCCGACGACTATAGGGTCGTCCACACGACCCCGGGCCAAAGTTGGCAAGACGCCGAAATGTCCGACGACTGTAGGGTCGTCCCCACGACCCCGGGACTAGATTGGCCCGCCACCGCCAAGTCCGACGACTGTTGGGTCATCCCCACAACCCCGGGACTAGATTGGCCCGCCACCGTCAAGTCCGACGACTATCGGATCGTCCCCACGACCACGGGCCAAAGTTGGCCAGCCGCCGACATGTCCGACGACTATTGGGTCGTCCCCACGACACCGGGCCAAAGTTGGCCAGCCGCTGACATGTCCAACGACTATAGGGTCGTCCCCACGACAACGGGCCAAAGTTGACCAGCCGCCAACATGTCCGACGACTATTGGATCGTCCCCACGACCCCGGGCCAAAGTTGGCGAGCCGCCGAAATGTCCGACGACTATAGGGTCGTCCCCACGACCCCGGGACTAGATTGGCCCGCCACCGTCATGTCCAAAGACTATCGGATCGTCCCCACGACCCCGGGACTAGATTGGCCCGCCACCGCCTTATCCGACGACAATAGGGTCGTCCCCACGACCCCGGGTCTAGGTTGGCCAGCCGCCGTCATGTCCGACGACAATCGGATCGTCCCCACGACCACGCGCTAAAGTTGGCCAGCCGCCGACATGTCCGACGACTATAGGGTCGTCCCCACGACCCCGGGACTAGATTGGCCCGCCACCGTCATGTCCGACGACTATAGGGTCGTCCCCACGACCCCGGTCCAAAGTTGGCCAGCCGCCGACATGTCCGACGACTATAGGGTCGTCCCCACGACCCCGAGACTAGATTGGCCCGCCACTGTCATGTCCGACGAAAATAGGGTCGTCCCCACGACCCCGGGTCCAGGTTGGCCAGCCGCCGGCATTTCCGACGACTATAGAGTCGTCCCCACGACACCGGGCCAAAGTTGGCCAGCCGCCGACATATCCGACGACTATAGGGTCGTCCCCACGACCCCGGGACAAGGTTGGCCCGCCGCCGACTTGTCCGACGACTATAGGGCCGTACCCACGACCCCGGGACTAAGCTGACAAGCCGCCAACATGTCCGACGACTATAGGGTCGTCCCCACGACCCCGGGCCAAAGTTGGCCAGCCGCCGAAATGTCCGACGACTGTAGGGTCGTCCCCACGACCCCGGGACTAGATTGGCCCGCCACCGTCAAGTCTGACGACTATAGGGTCGTCCCCAGACCCTCGGGACTAGATTGGCCCGCCACCGACAAGTCCGACGACTATAGGGTCGTCCCCACGACACCGGGCCAAAGTTGGCCAGCCGCCGGCATTTCCGACGACTATAGAGTCGTCCCCACGACACCGGGCCAAAGTTGGCCAGCCGCCGACATATCCGACGACTATAGGGTCGTCCCCACGACCCCGGGACAAGGTTGGCCCGCCGCCGACTTGTCCGACGACTATAGGGCCGTACCCACGACCCCGGGACTAAGCTGACAAGCCGCCAACATGTCCGACGACTATAGGGTCGTCCCCACGACACCGGGCCAAAGTTGGCCAGCCGCCGACATGTCCGACGACTATTGGGTCGTCCCCACGACACCGGGCCAAAGTTGGCCGGCCGCTGACATGTCCAACGACTATAGGGTCGTCCCCACGACCGCGGGCCAAAGTTGACCAGCCGCCGACATGTCCGACGACTATTGGATCGTCCCCACGACCCCGGGCCAAAGTTGGCAAGCCGCCGAAATGTCCGACGACTGTAGGGTCGTCCCCACAACCCCGGGACTAGATTGGCCCGCCACCGTCAAGTCCGACGACTATAGGGTCGTCCCCACGACCCCGGGTCAAAGTTGGCCAGCCGCTGACATTTCCAACGACTATTGGGTCGTCCCCACGACCACGGGCCAATGTTGGCTAGCCGCCGACATGTCCGTCGACTATTGGATCGTCCCCACGACCCCGGGCCAAAGTTGGCAAGCCGCCGACATGTCCGACGACTATAGGGTCGTCCCCACGACCTCGGGACTAGGTTGGCCACCCGCCGACATGTCCGACGACTATAGGGTCGTCCACACGACCCCGGGCCAAAGTTGGCAAGACGCCGAAATGTCCGACGACTGTAGGGTCGTCCCCACGACCCCGGGACTAGATTGGCCCGCCACCGCCAAGTCCGACGACTATAGGGTCGTCCCCACGACCTCGGGACTAGGTTGGCCAGCCGCCGACATGTCCGACGACTATAATGTCGTCCCCACGACCCCGGGCCAATGTTGATCAATCGCCGACATGTCCGACGACTATAGGGTCGTCCCTACGACCCCGGGCCAAAGCTGGCCAGCCGCCGACATGTCCGACGACTATTGGATCGTCCCCACGACCACGGGCCAAAGTTGGCCAGCCGCCGACATGTCCGAAGACTATAGGGTCGTCCCCACGACCCCGGGACTAGATTGGCCAGCCGCCGACATGTCCGACGACTATAGGGTCGTCCCTACAACCCCGGGACTAGGTTGGCCCGCCGCAGACTTCTCCGACGACTATAGGGTCGTCCCCACGACCCCCGGACTAGGTTCGCTCGCCGCCGACTTTTCCGACGAGTATAGGGTCCTCCCCACGACCACGGGCCAAAGTTGGCCAGCCGCCGACATGTCCGACGACTATAGGGTCGTCCCCACGACCCGGGACTAGACTGGCCCACCACCGTCATGTCCGACGACTATAGGGTGGTCCCCACGACCCCGGGACTAGGTTGCCCCGCCGCCGACTTGTCCGACGACAACAGGGTCGTCCCCACGACCCCGGGAGTAGGTTAGCTCGCCACCGTCATGTCTGACGACTATAGGGTCGTCCCCACGACCACGGGCCAAAGTTGGCCAGCCGCCGACTTGTCCGACGACTATAGGGTCGTCCCCATGACCCGGGACTAGACTGGCCCGCCACCGTCATGTCCGACGACTATAGGGTCGTCCCCACGACACCGGGTCAAAGTTGGCCAGCCGCTGACATTTCCAACGTCTATTGGGTCGTCCCCACGACCACGGGCCAATGTTGGCTAGCCGCCGACATGTCCGACGACTATAGGGTCGTCCCCACGACCCCGGGACTAGATTGGCCCGCCACCGTCATGTCCAACGACTATCGGATCGTCCCCACGACCACGGGCCAAAGTTGGCGAGCCGCCGACATGTCCGACGACTTTTGGGTCGTCCCCACGACACCGGGCCAAAGTTGGCCAGCCGCTGACATGTCCAACGACTATAGGGTCGTCCCCACGACCACGGGCCAAAGTTGACCATCCGCCAACATGTCCGACGACTATTGGATCGTCCCCACGACCCCGGGCCAAAGTTGGCAAGCCGCCGAAATGTCCGACGACTATAGGGTCGTCCCCACGACCCCGGGAATAGATTGGCCGGCCACCGTCAAGTCCGACGACTATAGGGTCGTCCCCACGACCACGGGCCAAAGTTGGCCAGCCGCCGACATGTCCGACGACTATAGGGTCGTCCCCACGACCCCGGGAATAGATTGGCCGGCCACCGTCAAGTCCGACGACTATAGGGTCGTCCCCACGACTTCGGGACTAGATTGGCCCGCCAACGTCAAGTCCGACGACTATAGGGTCGTCCCCACGACCCCGGGCCAAAGTTGGCAAGCCGCCGAAATGTCCGACGACTGTAGGGTCGTCCCCACAACCCCGGGACTAGATTGGCCCGCCACCGTCAAGTCCGACGACTATAGGGTCGTCCCCACGACCCCGGGCCAAAGTTGGCAAGCCGCCGAAATGTCCGACGACTGTAGGGTCGTCCCCACGACCCCCGGACTAGATTGGCCCGCCACCGTCATGTCCAACGACTATCGGATCGTCCCCACGACCACGGGCCAAAGTTGGCCAGCCGCCGACATGTCCGACGACTGTAGGGTCGTCCCCACGACCCCGGGCCAAAGTTGGCAAGCCGCCGAAATGTCCGACGACTGTAGGGTCGTCCCCACAACCCCGGGACTAGATTGGCCCGCCACCGTCAAGTCTGACGACTATAGGGTCGTCCCCACGACCACGGGCCAATGTTGGCCAGCCGCTGACTTGTCCGACGACTATAGGGTCGTCCCCAAGACCGCGGGACTAGATTGGCTCGCCGCCGACTTGTCCGACGACTGTAGGGTCGTCCCCACGACTCCGTGCCAAAGTTGGCAAGCTGCCGACTTGTCCGACGACTATAGGGTCGTCCCCACGACCCCGGGAATAGATTGGCCCGCCACCGTCATTTCCGACGACAATAGGGTCGTCTCCACGACCACGGGCCAAAGTTGGCCAGCCGCCGACATGTCCGAAGACTATAGGGTCGTCCCCACGACCCCGGGACTAGATTGGCCAGCCGCCGACATGTCCGACGACTATTGAGTCGTCCCCACGACACCGGGTCAAAGTTGGCCAGCCGCTGATATTTCCAACGTCTATTGGGTCGTCCCGACGACCCCGGGCCAAAGTTGGCCAGCCGCCGACATGTCCGACGACTATAGGGTCGTCCCCACGACCCCGGGACTAGATTGGCCAGCCGCCGACATGTCCGACAACTATAGGGTCGTCCCGACGACCACGGGCCAATGTTGGCTAGCCGCCGACATGTCCGACGACTATAGGGTCGTCCCCACGACCACGGGTCTAGGTTGGCCAGCCGGTGACTTGTCCGACGACTATAGGGTCGTCCCCAAGACCGCGGGACTAGATTGGCTCGCCGCCGACTTGTCCGACGACTATAAAGTTGTCCCCACGACACCGGGCCAAAGTTGGCCAGCCGCTGACATGTCCAACGACTATAGGGTCGTCCCCACGACCACGGGCCAAAGTTGGCCAGCCGCCGACATGTCCGACGACTATTGGATCGTCCCCACGACCCCGGGACTAGATTGGCCCGCCACCGTCATGTCCAACGACTATCGGATCGTCCCCACGACCACGGGCCAAAGTTGGCCAGCCGCCGACATGTCCGACGACTATAGGGTCGTCCCCACGACCCCGGGACTAGATTGGCCAGCCGCCGACATGTCCGACAACTATAGGGTCGTCCGGACGACCCCGGGCCAATGTTGGCCAATCGCCAACATGTCCGACGACTATAGGGTCGTCCCTACGACCCCGGGACTAGATTGGCCCGCCACCGTCATGTCCAAAGATTATAGGGTCGTCCCCACGACCCCGGGACTAGATTGGCCCGCTACCGTCATGTCCGAAGACTATAGGGTCGTCCCCACGACCCCGGGCCAAAGTTGGCCAGCCGCTGACATGTCCAACGACTATAGGGTCGTCCCCACGACCACGGGCCTAAGTTCGTCAGCCGCCGACATGTCCGACGACTATTGGATCGTCCCCACGACCACGGGCCAAAGTTGGCCAGCCGCCGTCATGTCCGACGACTATAGGGTCGTCCCCACGAACCCGGGACTAGGTTGGCCAGCCGCCGACATGTCCGACGACTATAGGGTTGTCCCCACGACCCCGGGCCAATGCTGGCCAATCGCCGACATGTCCGACGACTATAGGGTCGTCCCTACGACCCCGGGACTAGGTTGGCCCGCCACCGTCATGTCCGATGACAATAGGGTCGTCCCCACGACCCCGGGACTAGATTGGCCCGACACCGTCATGTCCGACGACTATAGGGTCGTCCCGACGACCCCGGGCCAATGTTGGCCAATCGCCAACATGTCCGACGACTATAGGGTCGTCCCTACGACCCCGGGGCTAGATTGGCCCGCCACCATCATGTCCAAAGATTATAGGGTCGTCCCCACGACCCCGGGACTAGATTGGCCCGCCACCGTCAAGTCCGACGACTATAGGGTCGTCCCCACGACCCCGGGCCAAAGTTGGCAAGCCGCCGAAATGTCCGACGACTGTAGGGTCGTCCCCACGACCCCCGGACTAGATTGGCCCGCCACCGTCATGTCCAACGACTATCGGATCGTCCCCACGACCACGGGCCAAAGTTGGCCAGCCGCCGACATGTCCGACGACTGTAGGGTCGTCCCCACGACCCCGGGCCAAAGTTGGCAAGCCGCCGAAATGTCCGACGACTGTAGGGTCGTCCCCACAACCCCGGGACTAGATTGGCCCGCCACCGTCAAGTCCGACGACTATAGGCTCGTCCCCACGACCCCGGGTCAAAGTTGGCCAGCCGCTGACATTTCCAACGACTATTGGGTCGTCCCCACGACCACGGGCCAATGTTGGCTAGCCGCCGACATGTCCGTCGACTATTGGATCGTCCCCACGACCCCGGGCCAAAGTTGGCAAGCCGCCGAAATGTCCGACGACTGTAGGGTCGTCCCCACAACCCCGGGACTAGATTGGCCCGCCACCGTCAAGTCCGACGACTATAGGGTCGTCCCCACGACCTCGGGACTAGGTTGGCCACCCGCCGACATGTCCGACGACTATAGGGTCGTCCACACGACCCCGGGCCAAAGCTGGCAAGACGCCGAAATGTCCGACGACTGTAGGGTCGTCCCCACGACCCCGGGACTAGATTGGCCCGCCACCGTCAAGTCCGACGACTATAGAGTCGTCCCCACGACCTCGGGACTAGGTTGGCCAGCCGCCGTCATGTCCGACGACTATAATGTCGTCCCCACGACCCCGGGCCAATGTTGGCCAATCGCCGACATGTCCGACGACTATAGGGTCGTCCCTACGACCCCGGGCCAAAGCTGGCCAGCCGCCGACATGTCCGACGACTATTGGATCGTCCCCACGACCACGGGCCAAAGTTGGCCAGCCGCCGACATGTCCAGCGACTATAGGGTCGTCCCTACGACCCCGGGACTAGGTTGGCCCGCCGCAGACTTCTCCGACGACTATAGGGTCGTCCCCACGACCCCCGGACTAGGTTGGCTCGCCGCCGACTTTTCCGACGAGTATAGGGTCCTCCCCACGACCACGGGCCAAAGTTGGCCAGCCGCCGACATGTCCGACGACTATAGGGTCGTCCCCATGACCCGGGACTAGTCTGGCCCGCCACCGTCATGTCCGACGACTATAGGGTCGTCCCCACGACCACGGGCCAAAGTTGGCCAGCCGCCGACATATCCGACGACTATAGGGTCGTCCCCACGACCCCGGGCCAAAGTTGGCCAGCCGCCGACATGTCCGACGACTATAGGGTCGTCCCCACGACCCGGGACTAGAGTGGCGCGCCACCGTCATGTCCGACGACTATATGGTCGTCCCCACGACCACGGGCCAAAGTTGGCCAGCCGCCGACATGTCCGACGACTATTGGATCGTCCCCACGACCACGGGCCAAAGTTGGCCAGCCGCCGACATGTCCAGCGACTATAGGGTCGTCCCTACGACCCCGGGACTAGGTTGGCTCGCCGCAGACTTCTCCGACGACTATAGGGTCGTCCCCACGACCCCCGGACTAGGTTGGCTCGCCGCCGACTTTTCCGACGAGTATAGGGTCCTCCCCACGACCACGGGCCAAAGTTGGCCAGCCGCCGACATGTCCGACGACTATAGGGTCGTCCCGATGACCCGGGACTAGACTGGCCCGCCACCGTCATGTCCGACGACTATAGGGTCGTCCCCACGACCACGGGCCAATGTTGGCTAGCCGCCGACATGTCCGACGACTATAGGGTCGTCCCCACGACCACGGGACTAGATTGGTCCGCCACCGTCATGTCCGACGACTATAGGGTCGTCCCCACGACCCCGGGCCAAAGTTGGCAAGCCGCCGAAATGTCCGACGACTGTAGGGTCGTCCCCACGACCCCGGGACTAGATTGGCCCGCCACCGTCAAGTCTGACGACCTCGGGACTAGGTTGGCCAGCCGCCGACATGTCCGACGACTATAGGGTTGCCCCCACGACCTCGGGCCAATTTTGGCCAGCCGCCGACATGTCCGACGACTATAGGGTCGTCCCCACGACCCCGGGCCAAAGTTGGCAAGCCGCCGAAATGTCCGACGACTGTAGGGTCGTCCCCACGACCCCGGGAATAGATTGGCCGGCCACCGTCAAGTCCGACGACTATAGGGTCGTCCCCACGACTTCGGGACTAGATTGGCCCGCCAACGTCAAGTCCGACGACTATAGGGTCGTCCCCACGACCCCGGGCCAAAGTTGGCAAGCGGCCGAAATGTCCGACGACTGTAGGGTCGTCCCCACAACCCCGGGACTAGATTGGCCCGCCACCGTCAAGTCCGACGACTATAGGGTCGTCCCCACGACCCCGGGCCAAAGTTGGCAAGCCGCCGAAATGTCCGACGACTGTAGGGTCGTCCCCACGATCCCCGGACTAGATTGGCCCGCCACCGTCATGTCCAACGACTATCAGATCGTCCCCACGACCACGGGCCAAAGTTGGCCAGCCGCCGACATGTCCGATGACTGTAGGGTCGTCCCCACAACCCCGGGACTAGATTGGCCCGCCACCGTCAAGTCCGACGACTATAGGGTCGTCCCCACGACCCCGGGCCAAAGTTGGCAAGCCGCCGAAATGTCCGACGACTGTAGGGTCGTCCCCACAACCCCGGGACTAGATTGGCCCGCCACCGTCAAGTCCGACGACTATAGGGTCGTCCCCACGACCCCGGGCCAAAGTTGGCAAGCCGCCGAAATGTCCGACGACTGTAGGGTCGTCCCCACAACCCCGGGACTAGATTGGCCCGCCACCGTCAAGTCCGACGACTATAGGGTCGTCCCCACGACCCCGGGCCAAAGTTGGCAAGCCGCCGAAATGTCCGACGACTGTAGGGTCGTCCCCACGACCCCCGGACTAGATGGGCCCGCCACCGACAATTCCGACGACTATAGGGTCGTCCCCACGACCCCGGGACTAGATTGGCCCGCCACCGTCATGTCCAACGACTATCGGATCGTCCCCACGACCACGGGCCAAAGTTGGCCAGCCGCCGACATGTCCGACGACTATTGGGTCGTCCCCACGACACCGGGCCAAAGTTGGCCAGCCGCTGACATGTCCAACGACTATAGGGTCGTCCCCACGACCACGGGCCAAAGTTGACCAGCCGCCAACATGTCCGACGACTATTGGATCGTCCCCACGACCCCGGGCCAAAGTTGGCAAGCCGCCGAAATGTCCGACGACTATAGGGTTGTCCCCACGACCCCGGGACTAGATTGGCCCGCCACCGTCATGTCCAAAGACTATCGGATCGTCCCCACGACCCCGGGACTAGATTGGCCCGCCACCGCCTTGTCCGACGACAATAGGGTCGTCCCCACGACCCCGGGTCTAGGTTGGCCAGCCGCCAACATGTCCGACGACAATCGGATCGTCCCCACGACCACGCGCTAAAGTTGGCCAGCCGCCGACATGTCCGACGACTATAGGGTCGTCCCCACGACACCGGGACTAGATTGGCCCGCCACCGTCATGTCCGACGAAAATAGGGTCGTCCCCACGACCCCGGGTCCAGGTTGGCCAGCCGCCGACATTTCCGACGACTATAGAGTCGTCCCCACGACACCGGGCCAAAGTTGGCCAGCCGCCAACATGTCCGACGACTATAGGATCGTCCCCACGACCCCGGGACAAGGTTGGCCCGCCGCCGACTTGTCCGACGACTATAGGGCCGTACCCACGACCCCGGGACTAAGCTGACAAGCCGCCAACATGTCCGACGACTATAGGGTCGTCCCCACGACCCCGGGCCAAAGTTGGCCAGCCGCCGAAATGTCCGACGACTGTAGGGTCGTCCCCACGACCCCGGGACTAGATTGGCCCGCCACCGTCAAGTCCGACGACTATAGGGTCGTCCCCAGGACCTCGGGACTAGATTGGCCCACCACCGACAAGTCCGACGACTATAGGGTCGTCCCCACGACACCGGGCCAAAGTTGGCCAGCCGCCGACATGTCCGACGACTATAGAGTCGTCCCCACGACACCGGGCCAAAGTTGGCCAGCCGCCGACATGTCCGACGACTATTGGGTCGTCCCCACGACACCGGGCCAAAGTTGGCCGGCCGCTGACATGTCCAACGACTATAGGGTCGTCCCCACGACCACGGGCCAAAGTTGACCAGCCGCCGACATGTCCGACGACTATTGGATCGTCCCCACGACCCCGGGCCAAAGTTGGCAAGCCGCCGTAATGTCCGACGACTGTAGGGTCGTCCCCACAACCCCGGGACTAGATTGGCCCGCCACCGTCAAGTCCGACGACTATAGGGTCGTCCCCACGACCCCGGGTCAAAGTTGGCCAGCCGCTGACATTTCCAACGACTATTGGGTCGTCCCCACGACCACGGGCCAATGTTGGCTAGCCGCCGACATGTCCGTCGACTATTGGATCGTCCCCACGACCCCGGGCCAAAGTTGGCAAGCCGCCGACATGTCCGACGAATATAGGGTCGTCCCCACGACCCCTGGACTAGGTTGGCTCACCGCCGACTTGTCCGTCGACAATAGCGTCGTCCCCACGACCCCGGGCCAAAGTTGGCCAGCCGCCGACATTTCCGACGACTATAGAGTCGTCCCCACGACACCGGGCCAAATTTGGCCAGCCGCCGACATGTCCGACGACAATAGGGTCGTCCCCACGACCCCGGGACTAGATTGGCCCGCCACCGTCATGTCCGGCGACTGTCGGATCGTCCCCACGTCTACGGGCCAAAGTTGGCCAGCCGCCGACATGTCCGACGACTATAGGGTTGTCCCCACGACCCCGGGCCAATGTTGGCCAATCGCCGACATGTCCGACGACTATAGGGTCGTCCCTACGACCCCGGGACTACATTGGCCCGCCACCGTCATGTCCGACGACAATAGGGTCGTCCCCACGACCCCGGGCCAATGTTGGCCAATCGCCAACATGTCCGACGACTATAGGGTCGTCCCTACGACCCCGGGAATAGATTGGCCCGCCACCGTCATGTCCGACGACAATAGGGTCGTCCCCACGACCCCGGGTCTAGGTTGGCCAGCCGCCGACATGTCCGACGACTATAAAGTTGTCCCCACGACACCGGGCCAAAGTTGGCCAGCCGCTGACATGTCCAACGACTATAGGGTCGTCCCCACGACCACGGGCCAAAGTTGGCCAGCCGCCGACATGTCCGACGAATATTGGATCGTCCCCACGACCCCGGTACTAGATTGGCCCGCCACCGTCATGTCCAACGACTATCGGATCGTCCCCACGACCACGGGCCAAAGTTGGCCAGCCGCCGACATGTCCGACGACTATAGGGTCGTCCCCACGACCCCGGGACTAGATTGGCCAGCCGCCGACATGTCCGACAACTATAGGGTCGTCCCGACGACCCCGGGCCAATGTTGGCCAATCGCCAACATGTCCGACGACTATAGGGTCGTCCCTACGACCCCGGGACTAGATTGGCCCGCCACCGTCATGTCCAAAGATTATAGGGTCGTCCCCACGACCCCGGGACTAGATTGGCCCGCTACCGTCATGTCCGAAGACTATAGGGTCGTCCCCACGACCCCGGGCCAAAGTTGGCCAGCCGCTGACATGTCCAACGACTATAGGGTCGTCCCCACGACCACGGGCCTAAGTTCGTCAGCCGCCGACATGTCCGACGACTATTGGATCGTCCCCACGACCACGGGCCAAAGTTGGCCAGCCGCCGACATGTCCGACGACTATAGGGTCGTCCCCACGAACCCGGGACTAGGTTGGCCAGCCACCGTCAAGTCCGACGACTATAGGGTCGTCCCCACGACCTCGGGACTAGGTTGGCCACCCGCCGACATGTCCGACGACTATAGGGTCGTCCACACGACCCCGGGCCAAAGTTGGCAAGCCGCCGAAATGTCCGACGACTGTAGGGTCGTCCCCACGACCCCGGGAATAGATTGGCCGGCCACCGTCAAGTCCGACGACTATAGGGTCGTCCCCACGACTTCGGGACTAGATTGGCCCGCCAACGTCAAGTCCGACGACTATAGGGTCGTCCCCACGACCCCGGGCCAAAGTTGGCAAGCGGCCGAAATGTCCGACGACTGTAGGGTCGTCTCCACAACCCCGGGACTAGATTGGCCCGCCACCGTCAAGTCCGACGACTATAGGGTCGTCCCCACGACCCCGGGCCAAAGTTGGCAAGCCGCCGAAATGTCCGACGACTGTAGGGTCGTCCCCACGACCCCCGGACTAGATTGGCCCGCCACCGTCATGTCCAACGACTATCGGATCGTCCCCACGACCACGGGCCAAAGTTGGCCTGCCGCCGACATGTCCGATGACTGTAGGGTCGTCCCCACGACTTCGGGACTAGATTGGCCCGCCAACGTCAAGTCCGACGACTATAGGGTCGTCCCCACGACCCCGGGCCAAAGTTGGCAAGCGGCCGAAATGTCCGACGACTGTAGGGTCGTCCCCACAACCCCGGGACTAGATTGGCCCGCCACCGTCAAGTCCGACGACTATAGGGTCGTCCCCACGACCCCGGGCCAAAGTTGTCAAGCCGCCGAAATGTCCGACGACTGTAGGGTCGTCCCCACGACCCCGGGACTAGATTGGCCCGCCACCGTCATGTCCGACGACTATAGGGTCGTCCCCACGACCCCGGGCCAAAGTTGGCAAGCCGCCGAAATGTCCGACGACTGTAGGGTCGTCCCCACGACTTCGGGACTAGATTGGCCCGCCAACGTCAAGTCCGACGACTATAGGGTCGTCCCCACGACCCCGGGCCAAAGTTGGCAAGCGGCCGAAATGTCCGACGACTGTAGGGTCGTCCCCACAACCCCGGGACTAGATTGGCCCGCCACCGTCAAGTCCGACGACTATAGGGTCGTCCCCACGACCCCGGGCCAAAGTTGGCAAGCCGCCGAAATGTCCGACGACTGTAGGGTCGTCCCCACGACCCCCGGACTAGATTGGCCCGCCACCGTCATGTCCAACGACTATCGGATCGTCCCCACGACCACGGGCCAAAGTTGGCCAGCCGCCGACATGTCCGATGACTGTAGGGTCGTCCCCACAACCCCGGGACTAGATTGGCCCGCCACCGTCAAGTCCGACGAATATAGGGTCGTCCCCACGACCCCGGGCCAAAGTTGGCAAGCCGCCGAAATGTCCGACGACTGTAGGGTCGTCCCCACGACCCCCGGACTAGATTGGCCCGCCACCGACAATTCCGACGACTATAGGGTCGTACCCACGACCCCGGGACTAGATTGGCCCGCCACCGTCATGTCCAACGACTATCGGATCGTCCCCACGACCACGGGCCAAAGTTGGCCAGCCGCCGACATGTCCGACGACTATTGGGTCGTCCCCACTACACCGGGCCAAAGTTGGCCAGCCGCTGACATGTCCAACGACTATAGGGTCGTCCCCACGACCACGGGCCAAAGTTGACCAGCCGCCAACATGTCCGACGACTATTGGATCGTCCCCACGACCCCGGGCCAAAGTTGGCAAGCCGCCGAAATGTCCGACGACTATAGGGTCGTCCCCACGACCCCGGGACTAGATTGGCCCGCCACCGTCATGTCCAAAGACTATCGGATCGTCCCCACGACCCCGGGACTAGATTGGCCCGCCACCGCCTTGTCCGACGACAATAGGGTCGTCCCCACGACCCCGGGTCTAGGTTGGCCAGCCGCCGACATGTCCGACGACAATCGGATCGTCCCCACGACCACGCGCTAAAGTTGGCCAGCCGCCGACATGTCCGACGACTATAGGGTCGTCCCCACGACCCCGGGACTAGATTGGCCCGCCACCGTCATGTCCGACGACTATAGGGTCGTCCCCACGACCCCGGGCCAAAGTTGGCCAGCCGCCGACATGTCCGACGACTATAGGGTCGTCCCCACGACCCCGAGACTAGATTGGCCCGCCACCGTCATGTCCGACGAAAATAGGGTCGTCCCCACGACCCCGGGTCCAGGTTGGCCAACCGCCGACATTTCCGACGACTATAGAGTCGTCCCCACGACACCGGGCCAAAGTTGGCCAGCCGCCGACATGTCCGACGACTATAGGGTCGTCCACACGACCCCGGGACAAGGTTGGCCCGCCGCCGACTTGTCCGACGACTATAGGGCCGTACCCACGACCCCGGGACTAAGCTGACAAGCCGCCAACATGTCCGACGACTATAGGGTCGTCCCCACGACCCCGGGCCAAAGTTCGCCAGCCGCCGAAATGTCCGACGACTGTAGGGTCGTCCCCACGACCCCGGGACTAGATTGGCCCGCCACCGTCAAGTCCGACGACTATAGGGTCGTCCCCAGGACCTCGGGACTAGATTCGCCCGCCACCGACAAGTCCGACGACTATAGGGTCGTCCCCACGACACCGGGCCAAAGTTGGCCAGCCGCCGACATGTCCGACGACTATAGAGTCGTCCCCACGACACCGGGCCAAAGTTGGCCAGCCGCCGACATGTCCGACGACTATTGGGTCGTCCCCACGACACCGGGCCAAAGTTGGCCGGCCGCTGACATGTCCTACGACTATAGGGTCGTCCCCACGACCACGGGCCAAAGTTGACCAGCCGCCGAAATGTCCGACGACTATTGGATCGTCCCCACGACCCCGGGCCAAAGTTGGCAAGCCGCCGAAATGTCCGACGACTGTAGGGTCGTCCCCACAACCCCGGGACTAGATTGGCCCGCCACCGTCAAGTCCGACGACTATAGGGTCGTCCCCACGACCCCGGGTCAAAGTTGGCCAGCCGCTGACATTTCCAACGACTATTGGGTCGTCCCCACGACCACGGGCCAATGTTGGCTAGCCGCCGACATGTCCGTCGACTATTGGATCGTCCCCACGACCCCGGGCCAAAGTTGGCAAGCCGCCGACATGTCCGACGACTATAGGGTCGTCCCCACGACCTCGGGACTAGGTTGGCCACCCGCCGACATGTCCGACGACTATAGGGTCGTCCACACGACCCCGGGCCAAAGTTGGCAAGACGCCGAAATGTCCGACGACTGTAGGGTCGTCCCCACGACCCCGGGACTAGATTGGCCCGCCACCGTCAAGTCCGACGACTATAGGGTCGTCCCCACGACCTCGGGACTAGGTTGGCCAGCCGCCGACATGTCCGACGACTATAATATCGTCCCCACGACCCCGGGCCAATGTTGGCCAATCGCCGACATGTCCGACGAATATAGGGTCGTCCCTACGACCCCGGGCCAAAGCTGGCCAGCCGCCGACATGTCCGACGACTATTGGATCGTCCCCACGACCACGGGCCAAAGTTGGCCAGCCGCCGACATGTCCGAAGACTATAGGGTCGTCCCCACGACCCCGGGACTAGATTGGCCAGCCGCCGACATGTCCGACGACTATAGAGTCGTCCCCACGACACCGTGTCAAATTTGGCCAGCCGCTGACATTTCCAACGACTATTGGATCGTCCCCACGACCACGGGCCAATGTTGGCTAGCCGCCGACATGTCCGACGACTATAGGGTCGTCCCCACGACCACGGGCCAAAGCTGGCCAGCCGCCGACATGTCCGACGACTATTGGATCGTCCCCACGACCACGGGCCAAAGTTGGCAAGACGCCGAAATGTCCGACGACTGTAGGGTCGTCCCCACGACCCCGGGACTAGATTGGCCCGCCACCGTCAAGTCCGACGACTATAGGGTCGTCCCCACGACCTCGGGACTAGGTTGGCCAGCCGCCGACATGTCCGACGACTATAATGTCGTCCCCACGACCCCGGGCCAATGTTGGCCAATCGCCGACATGTCCGACGACTATAGGGTCGTCCCTACGACCCCGGGCCAAAGTTGGCCAGCCGCCGACATGTCCGACGACTATAGGGTCGTCCCCACGACCCCGGGAATAGATTGGCCGGCCACCGTCAAGTCCGACGACTATAGGGTCGTCCCTACGACTTCGGGACTAGATTGGCCCGCCAACGTCAAGTCCGACGACTATAGGGTCGTCCCCACGACCCCGGGCCAAAGTTGGCAAGCCGCCGAAATGTCCGACGACTGTAGGGTCGTCCCCACAACCCCGGGACTAGATTGGCCCGCCACCGTCAAGTCCGACGACTATAGGGTCGTCCCCACGACCCCGGGCCAAAGTTGGCAAGCCGCCGAAATGTCTGACGACTGTAGGGTCGTCCCCACGACCCCCGGACTAGATTGGCCCGCCACCGTCATGTCCAACGACTATCGGATCGTCCCCACGACCACGGGCCAAAGTTGACCAGCCGCCAACATGTCCGACGACTATTGGATCGTCCCCACGACCCCGGGCCAAAGTTGGCAAGCCGCCGAAATGTCCGACGACTATAGGGTCGTCCCCACGACCCCGGGAATAGATTGGCCGGCCACCGTCAAGTCCGACGACTATAGGGTCGTCCCCACGACCACGGGCCAAAGTTGGCCAGCCGCCGACATGTCCGACGACTATAGGGTCGTCCCCACGACCCCGGGAATAGATTGGCCGGCCACCGTCAAGTCCGACGACTATAGGGTCGTCCCCACGACTTCGGGACTAGATTGGCCCGCCAACGTCAAGTCCGACGACTATAGGGTCGTCCCCACGACCCCGGGCCAAAGTTGGCAAGCCGCCGAAATGTCCGACGACTGTAGGGTCGTCCCCACAACCCCGGGACTAGATTGGCCCGCCACCGTCAAGTCCGACGACTATAGGGTCGTCCCCACGACCCCGGGCCAAAGTTGGCAAGCCGCCGAAATGTCCGACGACTGTAGGGTCGTCCCCACGACCCCCGGACTAGATTGGCCCGCCACCGTCATGTCCAACGACTATCGGATCGTCCCCACGACCACGGGCCAAAGTTGGCCAGCCGCCGACATGTCCGACGACTATAGGGTCGTCCCCACGACCCCGGGAATAGATTGGCCGGCCACCGTCAAGTCCGACGACTATAGGGTCGTCCCCACGACTTCGGGACTAGATTGGCCCGCCAACGTCAAGTCCGACGACTATAGGGTCGTCCCCACGACCCCGGGCCAAAGTTGGCAAGCCGCCGAAATGTCCGACGACTGTAGGGTCGTCCCCACAACCCCGGGACTAGATTGGCCCGCCACCGTCAAGTCCGACGACTATAGGGTCGTCCCCACGACCCCGGGCCAAAGTTGGCAAGCCGCCGAAATGTCTGACGACTGTAGGGTCGTCCCCACGACCCCCGGACTAGATTGGCCCGCCACCGTCATGTCCAACGACTATCGGATCGTCCCCACGACCACGGGCCAAAGTTGACCAGCCGCCAACATGTCCGACGACTATTGGATCGTCCCCACGACCCCGGGCCAAAGTTGGCAAGCCGCCGAAATGTCCGACGACTATAGGGTCGTCCCCACGACCCCGGGAATAGATTGGCCGGCCACCGTCAAGTCCGACGACTATAGGGTCGTCCCCACGACCACGGGCCAAAGTTGGCCAGCCGCCGACATGTCCGACGACTATAGGGTCGTCCCCACGACCCCGGGAATAGATTGGCCGGCCACCGTCAAGTCCGACGACTATAGGGTCGTCCCCACGACTTCGGGACTAGATTGGCCCGCCAACGTCAAGTCCGACGACTATAGGGTCGTCCCCACGACCCCGGGCCAAAGTTGGCAAGCCGCCGAAATGTCCGACGACTGTAGGGTCGTCCCCACAACCCCGGGACTAGATTGGCCCGCCACCGTCAAGTCCGACGACTATTGGATCGTCCCCACGACCACGGGCCAAAGTTGGCCAGCCGCCGACATGTCCGACGACTATAGGGTCGTCCCCACGACCCCGGGACTAGATTGGTCCGCCACCGTCATGTCCGACGATTATAGGGTCGTCCCCACGACCCCGGGACTAGATTGGCCCGCCACCGTCATTTCCGACGACTATAGGGTCGTCTCCACGACCACGGGCCAAAGTTGGCCAGCCGCCGGCTTGTCCGACGACTATAGGGTCGTCCCCATGACCCGGGACTAGGCTGACAAGCCGCCAACATGTCCGACGACTATAGGGTCGTCCCCACGACCCCGGGCCAAAGATGTCCAGCCGCCGTCTTGTCCTACGACTATAGGGTAGTCCCCACGACCCCGGGACTAGATTGGCCCGCCAGCGTCATGTCCAACGAATGTAGGGTCGTTCCCACAACCACGGGCCAAAGTTGGCCAGCCGCCGACATGTCCGACGACTATTGGATCGTCCCCACGACCACGGGCCAAAGTTGGCCAGCCGCCGACATGTCCGACGATTATAGGGTCGTCCCCACGACCCCGGGCCAAAGTTGGCAAGCCGCCGAAATGTCCGAAGACTGTAGGGTCGTCCCCACGACCCCGGGACTAGATTGGCCCGCCACCGTCATGTCCAACGACTATAGGGTCGTTCCCACAACCACGGGCCAAAGTTGGCCAGCCGCCGGCATGTCCGACGACTATTGGATCGTCCCCACGACCACGGGCCAAAGTTGGCCAGCCGCCGACATGTCCGACGACTATAGGGTCGTCCCCTCGACCACGCGCCAAAGTTGGCCAGCCGCCGACATGTCCGACGACTATAGGGTCGTCCCCACGACCCCGGGACTAGATTGGCCCGCCACCGTCATGTCCGACGATTATAGGGTCGTCCCCACGACCCCGGGACTAGATTGGCCCGCCACCGTCATTTCCAACGACTATAGGGTCGTCTCCACGACCACGGGCCAAAGTTGGCCAGCCGCCGGCTTGTCCGACGACTATAGGGTCGTCCCCATGACCCGGGACTAGACTGGCCTGCCACCGTATAGTCCGACGACTATAGGGTCGTCCTCACGACCCCCGGACTAGGTTGGTACGCCGCCGACTTGTCCGACGAGTATAGGGTCCTCCCCACGACCACGGGCCAAAGTTGGCCAGCCGCCGACATGTCCGACGACTATAGGGTCGTCCCCACGACCCGGGACTAGACTGGCCCGCCACCGACATGTCCGACGACTATAGAGTGGTCCCCACGACCACGGGTCAATGTTGGCTCGCCGCCGACATGTCCGACGACTATAGGGTCGTCCCCACGACCCCTGGGCCAAAGTTGGCCAGCCGCCGGCTTGTCCGACGACTATAGGGTCGTCCCCACGACCCCCCGACTTGGTGGGCTCGCCGCCGACTTGTCCGACGACTATAGGGTCGTTCCCACGACCCCGGGCCAAAGTTGGCAAGCCGCCGAAATGCCCGACGACTGTAGGGTCGTCCCCACAACCCCGGGACTAGATTGGCCCGCCACCGTCAAGTCCGACGACTATAGGGTCGTCCCCACGACCCCGGGCCAAAGTTGGCAAGCCGCCGAAATGTCCGACGACTGTAGGGTCGTCCCCACGACCCCGGGAATAGATTGGCCGGCCACCGTCAAGTTCGACGACTATAGGGTCGTCCCCACGACCTCGGGACTAGATTGGCCCGCCAATGTCAAGTCCGACGACTATAGGGTCGTCCCCACGACCCCGGGCCAAAGTTGGCAAGCCGCCGAAATGCCCGACGACTGTAGGGTCGTCCCCACAACCCCGGGACTAGATTGGCCCGCCACCGTCAAGTCCGACGACTATAGGGTCGTCCCCACGACCCCGGGCCAAAGTTGGCAAGCCGCCGAAATGTCTGACGACTGTAGGGTCATCCCCACGACCCCGGGCCAAAGTTGGCAAGCCGCCGAAATGTCCGACGACTGTAGGGTCGTCCCCACGACCCCGGGACTAGATTGGCCCGCCACCGTCAAGTCCGACGACCTCGGGACTAGGTTGGCCAGCCGCCGACATGTCCGACGACTATAGGGTCGCCCCCACGACGTCGGGCCAATTTTGGCCAGCCGCCGACATGTCCGACGACTATAGGGTCGTCCCCACGACCCCGGGCCAAAGATGGCAAGCCGCCGAAATGTCCGACGACTGTAGGGTCGTCCCCACGACCCCGGGAATAGATTGGCCGGCCACCGTCAAGTCCGACGACTATAGGGTCGTCCCCACGACCCCGGGACTAGATTGGTCCGCCACCGTCATGTCCGACGACAATAGGGTTGTCCCCACGACCCCGGGCCAAAGTTGGCAAGCCGCCGAAATGTCCGACGACTGTAGGGTCGTACCCACGACCCCGGGCCAAAGTTGGCAAGACGCCGAAATGTCCGACGACTGTAGGGTCGTCCCCACGACCCCGGGACTAGATTGGCCCGCCACCGTCAAGTCCGACGACTATAGGGTCGTCCCCACGACCTCGGGACTAGGTTGGCCAGCCGCCGACATGTCCGACGACTATAATGTCGTCCCCACGACCCCGGGCCAATGTTGGCCAATCGCCGACATGTCCGACGACTATAGGGTCGTCCCTACGACCCCGGGCCAAAGCTGGCCAGCCGCCGACATGTCCGACGACTATTGGATCGTCCCCACGACCACGGGCCAAAGTTGGCCAGCCGCCGACATGTCCGAAGACTATAGGGTCGTCCCCACGACCCCGGGACTAGATTGGCCAGCCGCCGACATGTCCGACGACTATAGAGTCGTCCCCACGACACCGGGTCAAAGTTGGCCAGCCGCTGACATTTCCAACGACTATTGGGTCGTCCCCACGATCACAGGCCAATGTTGGCTAGCCGCCGACATGTCCGACGACTATAGGGTCGTCCCCACGACCACGGGCCAAAGCTGGCCAGCCGCCGACATGTCCGACGACTATTGGATCGTCCCCACGACCACGGGCCAAAGTTGGCCAGCCGCCGACATGTCCGACGACTATAGGGTCGTCCCCACGACCCCGGGACTAGATTGGTCCGCCACCGTCATGTCCGACGACTATAGGGTCGTCCCCACGACCCCGGGCCAAAGTTGGAAAGCCGCCGACATGTCCGACGACTGTAGGGTCGTCCCCACGACCCCGGGACTAGATTGGCCCGCCACCGTCAAGTCCGACGACCTCGGGACTAGGTTGGCCAGCCGCCGACATGTCCGACGACTATAGGGTCGCCCCCACGACCTCGGGCCAATTTTGGCCAGCCGCCGACATGTCCGACGACTATAGGGTCGTCCCCACGACCCCGGGAATAGATTGGCCGGCCACCGTCAAGTCCGACGACTATAGGGTCGTCCCCACGACCCCGGGCCAAAGTTGGACACCCGCCGGCTTGTCCGACGACTATAGGGTCGTCCCCACGACCACGGGCCAAAGTTGGCCAGCCGCCGGCTTGTCCGACGATTATAGGGTCGTCCCCACGACCCCGGGACTAGGTTGGCCCGCCGCCGACTTGTCCGACGACATATCCGACGACTATAGGGTCGTCCCCACGACCCCGGGCCAAAGTTGGCCAGCCGCCGACATGTCCGACGACTATAGGGTCGTCCCCACGACCCGGGACTAGAGTGGCCCGCCACCGTCATGTCCGACGACTGTATGGTCGTCCCCACGACCACGGGCCAATGTAGGCCAGCCGCTGACTTGTCCGACGACTATAGGGTCGTCCCCACGACCGCGGGACTAGATTGGCTCGCCGCCGACTTGTCCGACGACTGTAGGGTCGTCCCCACGACCCCGGGACTAGATTGGCCCGCCACCGTCATTTCCGACGACTATATGGTCGTCCCCACGACCACGGGCCAATGTAGGCCAGCCGCTGACTTGTCCGACGACTATAGGGTCGTCCCCACGACCGCGGGACTAGATTGGCTCGCCGCCGACTTGTCCGACGACTGTAGGGTCGTCCCCACGACCCCGGGACTAGATTGGCCCGCCACCGTCATTTCCGACGACTATAGGGTCGTCCCCACGACCACGGGCCAAAGTTGGCCAGCCGCCGACGTGTCCGACGACTATAGGGTCGTCCCCATGACCCGGGACTAGACTGGCCCGCCACCGTCATGTCCGACGACTATAGGGTCGTCCCCACGACCCGGGACTAGACTGGCCCGCCACCGTCATGTCCGACGACTATAGGGTCGTCCCCACGACCCCCGGACTAGGTTGGCCGGCCGCCGACTTGTCCGACGACTATAGGGTCGTCCCCACGACCCCCGGACTAGGTGGGCTCGCCGCCGACTTGTCCGACGACTATAGGGTCGTTCCCACGACCCCGGGCCAAAGTTGGCAAGCTGCCGACTTATCCGACGACTATAGGGTCGTCCCCACGACCCCGGGACTAGGTAGGCCCGCCGCCGACTTGTCCGACGACTATAGGGTCGTGCCCAAGAACCGGGACTAGACTGGCCCGCCACCGTCATGTCCGACGACTATAGGGTCATCCCCACGACCCCGGGACTAGGTTGGCCCGCCGCCGACTTGTCCGACGACTATAGGGTCGTCCCCACGACCCCCGGACTAGGTGGGCTCGCCGCCGACTTGTCCGACGACTATAGGGTCGTTCCCACGACCCCGGGCCAAAGTTGGCAAGCTGCCGACTTATCCGACGACTATAGGGTCGTCCCCACGACCCCGGGACTAGGTAGGGCCGCCGCCGACATATCCGACGACTATAGGGTCGTCCCCACGACCCCGGGCCAAAGCTGGCCAGCCGCCGACATGTCCGACGACTATAGGGTCGTCCCCACGACCCGGGACTAGAGTGGCCCGCCACCGTCATGTCCGACGACTATATGGTCGTCCCCACGACCACGGGCCAATGTTGGCCAGCCGCTGACTTGTCCGACGACTATAGGGTCGTCTCCACGACCGCGGGACTAGATTGGCTCGCCGCCGACTTGTCCGACGACTGTAAGGTCGTCCCCACGACCCCGGGACTAGATTGGCCCGCCACCGTCATTTCCGACGACTATAGGGTCGTCCCCACGACCACGGGCCAAAGTTGGCCATCCGCCGACTTGTCCGACGACTATAGGGTCGTCCCCATGACCCGGGACTAGACTGGCCCGCCACCGTCATGTCCGACGACTATAGGGTCGTCCCCACGACCACGGGCCAAAGTTGGCCAGCCGCCGACATGTCCGACGACTATAGGGTCGTCCCCACGACCCGGGACTAGACTGGCCCGCCACCGACATGTCCGACGACTATAGGGTCGTCCCCAAGACCCGGGACTAGACTGGCCCGCCACCGTCATGTCCGACGACTATAGGGTCGTCCCCACGACCCCCGGACTAGGTTGGCCGGCCGCCGACTTGTCCGACGACTATAGGGTCGTCCCCACGACCCCGGGACTAGGTTGGCTCGCCACCGTCATGTGTGACGACTATAGGGTCGTCCCCACGACCCCGGGACTAGGTAGGCCCGCCGCCGACTTGTCCGACGACTATAGGGTCGTCCCCACGACCGCGGGACTAGATTGGCTCGCCGCCGACTTGTCCGACGACTGTAGGGTCGTCCCCACGACCCCGGGACTAGATTGGCCCGCCACCGTCAAGTCCGACGACTATAGGGTCGTCCCCACGACCACGGGCCAAAGTTGGCCAGCCGCCGGCTTGTCCGACGATTATAGGGTCATCCCCACGACCCCGGGACTAGGTTGGCCCGCCGCCGACTTGTCCGACGACTATACGGTCGTCCCCACGACCCCGGGACTAGGTTGGCTCGCCACCGACATGTCTGACGACTATAGGGTCGTCCCCACGACCCCGGGACTAGGTAGGCCCGCCGCCGACTTGTCCGACGACTATAGGGTCGTCCCCACGACCCCGGGACTAGATTGGCCCGCCACCGTTATGTCCGACGACTATAGGGTCGTCCCCACGACCCCGGGACTAGGTTGGCTCGCCACCGTCATGTCTGACGACTATAGGGTCGTCCCCACGACCACGGGCCAAAGTTGGCCAGCCGCCGACATGTCCGACGACTATAGGGTCATCCCCACGACCCCGGGACTAGGTTGGCCCGCCGCCGACTTGTCCGACGACTATAGGGTCGTCCCCACGACCCCGGGACTAGGTTGGCTCGCCAATGACATGTCTGACGACTATATGGTCGTCCCCACGACCCCGGGACTAGATTGGCCCGCCACCGTCAAGTCCGACGACTATAGGGTCGTCCCCACGACCCCGGGAATAGATTGGCTCGCCACCGTCATTTCCGACGACTATAGGGTCGTCCCCACGACCCCGGGCCAAAGCTGGCCAGCCGCCGACATGTCCGACGACTATAGGGTCGTCCCCACGACCCGGGACTAGAGTGGCCCGCCACCGTCATGTCCGACGACTATATGGTCTTCCCCACGACCACGGGCCAATGTTGGCCAGCCGCTGACTTGTCCGACGACTATAGGGTCGTCTCCACGACCGCGGGACTAGATTGGCTCGCCGCCGACTTGTCCGACGACTGTAAGGTCGTCCCCACGACCCCGGGACTAGATTGGCCCGCCACCGTCATTTCCGACGACTATAGGGTCGTCCCCACGACCACGGGCCAAAGTTGGCCAGCCGCCGACTTGTCCGACGACTATAGGGTCGTCCCCATGACCCGGGACTAGACTGGCCCGCCACCGTCATGTCCGACGACTATAGGGTCGTCCCCACGACCACGGGCCAAAGTTGGCCAGCCGCCGACATGTCCGACGACTATAGGGTCGTCCCCACGACCCGGGACTAGACTGGCCCGCCACCGACATGTCCGACGACCATAGGGTCGTCCCCAAGACCCGGGACTAGACTGGCCCGCCACCGTCATGTCCGACGACTATAGGGTCGTCCCCACGACCCCCGGACTAGGTTGGCCGGCAGCCGACTTGTCCGACGACTATAGGGTCGTCCCCACGACCCCCCGACTAGGTGGGCTCGCCGCCGACTTGTCCGACGACTATAGGGTCGTTCCCACGACCCCGGGCCAAAGTTGGCCAGCTGCCGACCTATCCGACGACTATAGGGTCGTCCCCACGACCCCGGGACTAGGTAGGCCCGCCGCCGACTTGTCCGACGATTATAGGGTCGTCCCCACGACCCCGGGTCTAGATTGGCCCGCCACCGTTATGCCCGACGACTATAGGGTCGTCCCCACGACCCCGGGACTAGGTTGGCTCGCCACCGTCATGTCTGACGACTATAGGGTCGTCCCCACGACCACGGGCCAAAGTTGGCCAGCCGCCGGCATGTCCGACGACTATAGGGTCATCCCCACGACCCCGGGACTAGGTTGGCCCGCCGCCGACTTGTCCGACGACTATAGGGTCGTCCCCACGACCCCGGGACTAGGTTGGCTCGCCACCGACATGTCTGACGACTATGGGGTCGTCCCCACGACCCCGGGACTAGATTGGCCCGCCACCGTCAATTCCGACGACTATAGGGTCGTCCCCACGACCCCGGGCCAAAGTTGGACACCCGCCGACTTGTCCGACGACTATAGGGTCGTCCCCACGACCAGGGGCCAAAGTTGGCCAGCCGCCGGCTTGTCCGACGATTATAGGGTCGTCCCCACGACCCCGGGACTAGGTTGGCCCGCCGCCGACTTGTCCGACGACTATAGGGTCGTCCCCACGACCACGGGCCAAAGTTGGCCAGCCGCCGACATATCCGACGACTATAGGGTCGTCCCCACGACCCCGGGCCAAAGTTGGCCAGCCGCCGACATGTCCGACGACTATAGGGTCGTCCCCACGACCCGGGACTAGAGTGGCCCGCCACCGTCATGTCCGACGACTATATGGTCGTCCCCACGACCACGGGCCAAAGTTGGCAAGCTGCCGACTTATCCGACGACTATAGGGTCGTCCCCACGACCCCCGGACTAGGTTGGCCGGCCGCCGACTTGTCCGACGACTATAGGGTCGTCCCCACGACCTCGGGCCAAAGTTGGCAAGCCGCCGACATGTCCGACGATTATAGGGTCGTCCCCACGACCTCGGGACTAGGTTGGCCAGCCGCAGACATGTCCGACGACTATAGGGTCGTCCCCACGACCCCGGGCCAATGTTGGCCAATCGCCGACATGTCCGACGACTATAGGGTCGTCCCCACGACCCCGGGACTAGGTTGGCTCGCCACCGTCATGTCTGACGACTATAGGGTCGTCCCCATGACCCGGGACTAGACTGGCCCGCCACCGTCATGTCCGACGACTATAGGGTCGTCCCCACGACCCCCGGACTAGGTTGGTACGCCGCCGACTTGTCCGACGACTATAGGGTCCTCCCCACGATCACGGGCCAAAGTTGGCCAGCCGCCGACATGTCCGACGACTATAGGGTCCTCCCCACGACCCTGGACTAGACTGGCCCGCCACCGACATGTCCGACGACTATAGGGTCGTCCCCACGACCCGGGACTAGACTGGCCCGCCACCGTCATGTCCGACGACTATAGGGTCGTCCCCACGACCCCCGGACTAGGTTGGCCGGCCGCCGACTTGTCCGACGACTATAGGGTCGTCCCCACGACCACGGGCCAAAGTTGGCAAGCTGCCGACTTATCCGACGACTATAGGGTCGTCCCCACGACCTCGGGACTAGGTTGGCCAGCCGCAGACATGTCCGACGACTATAGGGTCGTCCCCACGACCCCGGGCCAATGTTGGCCAATCGCTGACTTGTCCGACGACTATAGGGTCGTCCCCACGACCGCGGGACTAGATTGGCTCGCCGCCGACTTGTCCGACGACTATAGGGTCCTCCCCACGACCCGGGACTAGACTGGCCCGCCACCGACATGTCCGACGACTATAGGGTCGTCCCCACGACCCGGGACTAGACTGGCCCGCCACCGTCATGTCCGACGACTATAGGGTCGTCCCCACGACCCCCGGACTAGGTTGGCCGGCCGCCGACTTGTCCGACGACTATAGGGTCGTCCCCACGACCTCGGGCCAAAGTTGGCAAGCCGCCGACATGTCCGACGATTATAGGGTCGTCCCCACGACCTCGGGACTAGGTTGGCCAGCCGCAGACATGTCCGACGACTATAGGGTCGTCCCCACGACCCCGGGCCAATGTTGGCCAATCGCTGACTTGTCCGACGACTATAGGGTCGTCCCCACGACCGCGGGACTAGATTGGCTCGCCGCCGACTTGTCCGACGACTATAGGGTCCTCCCCACGACCCTGGACTAGACTGGCCCGCCACCGACATGTCCGACGACTATAGGGTCGTCCCCACGACCCGGGACTAGACTGGCCCGCCACCGTCATGTCCGACGACTATAGGGTCGTCCCCACGACCCCCGGACTAGGTTGGCCGGCCGCCGACTTGTCCGACGACTATAGGGTCGTCCCCACGACCACGGGCCAAAGTTGGCAAGCTGCCGACTTATCCGACGACTATAGGGTCGTCCCCACGACCCCGGGCCAAAGTTGGCAAGCTGCCGACTTATCCGACGACTATAGGGTCGTCCCCACGACCCCGGGACTAGGTAGGCCCGCCGCCGACTTGTCCGACGACTATAGGGTCGTCCCCACGACCCCGGGACTAGATTGGCCCGCCACCGTTATGTCCGACAACTATAGGCTCGTCCCCACGACCACGGGCCAAAGTTAGCCAACCGCCGACATGTCCGACGACTATAGGGTCGTCCCCACGACCCCGGGACTAGGTTGGCCCGCCGCCGACTTGTCCGACGACTATAGGGTCGTCCCCACGACCACGGGCCAAAGTTGGCCAGCCGCCGACATATCCGACGACTATAGGGTCGTCCCCACGACCCCGGGCCAAAGTTGGCCAGCCGCCGACATGTCCGACGACTATAGGGTCGTCCCCACGACCCGGGACTAGAGTGGCCCGCCACCGTCATGTCCGACGAATATATGGTCGTCCCCACGACCACGGGCCAAAGTTGGCAAGCTGCCGACTTATCCGACGACTATAGGGTCGTCCCCACGACCCCGGGACTAGATTGGCCCGCCACCGTCATTTCCGACCACTATAGGGTCGTCCCCACGACCACGGGTCAATGTTGGCCAGCCGCCGACATATCCGACGACTGTAGGGTCGTCCCCACGACCCCGGGCCAAAGTTGTCCAGCCGCTGATATGTCCGACGACTATAGGGTCGTCCCCACGACCCCGGGAATAGATTGGCTCGCCACCGTCATTTCCGACGACTATAGGGTCGTCCCCACGACCACGGGCCAAAGTTGGCCAGCCGCCGACATATCCGACGACTATAGGGTCGTCCCCACGACCCCGGGCCAAAGCTGGCCAGCCGCCGACATGTCCGACGACTATAGGGTCGTCCCCACGACCCGGGACTAGAGTGGCCCGCCACCGTCATGTCCGACGACTATATGGTCGTCCCCACGACCACGGGCCAATGTTGGCCAGCCGCTGACTTGTCCGACGACTATAGGGTCGTCTCCACGACCGCGGGACTAGATTGGCTCGCCGCCGACTTGTCCGACGACTGTAAGGTCGTCCCCACGACCCCGGGACTAGATTGGCCCGCCACCGTCATTTCCGACGACTATAGGGTCGTCCCCACGACCACGGGCCAAAGTTGGCCAGCCGCCGACTTGTCCGACGACTATAGGGTCGTCCCCATGACCCGGGACTAGACTGGCCCGCCACCGTCATGTCCGACGACTATAGGGTCGTCCCCACGACCACGGGCCAAAGTTGGCCAGCCGCCGACATGTCCGACGACTATAGGGTCGTCCCCACGACCCGGGACTAGACTGGCCCGCCACCGTCATGTCCGACGACTATAGGGTCGTCCCCACGACCCCCGGACTAGGTTGGCCGGCCGCCGACTTGTCCGACGACTATAGGGTCGTCCCCACGACCACGGGCCAAAGTTGGCAAGCTGCCGACTTATCCGACGACTATAGGGTCTTCCCCACGACCTCGGGACTAGGTTGGCCAGCCGCAGACATGTCCGACGACTATAGGGTCGTCCCCACGACCCCGGGCCAATGTTGGCCAATCGCTGACTTGTCCGACGACTATAGGGTCGTCCCCACGACCGCGGGACTAGATTGGCTCGCCGCCGACTTGTCCGACGACTATAGGGTCCTCCCCACGACCCGGGACTAGACTGGCCCGCCACCGACATGTCCGACGACTATAGGGTCGTCCCCACGATCCGGGACTAGACTGGCCCGCCACCGTCATGTCCGACGACTATAGGGTCGTCCCCACGACCCCCGGACTAGGTTGGCCGGCCGCCGACTTGTCCGACGACTATAGGGTCGTCCCCACGACCCCCCGACTAGGTGGGCTCGCCGCCGACTTGTCCGACGACTATAGGGTCGTTCCCACGACCCCGGGCCAAAGTTGGCAAGCTGCCGACTTATCCGACGACTATAGGGTCGTCCCCACGACCCCGGGACTAGGTAGGCCCGCCGCCGACTTGTCCGACGACTATAGGGTCGTCCCCACGACCCCGGGACTAGATTGGCCCGCCACCGTTATGTCCGACAACTATAGGCTCGTCCCCACGACCACGGGCCAAAGTTAGCCAACCGCCGACATGTCCGACGACTATAGGGTCGTCCCCACGACCCCGGGACTAGGTTGGCCCGCCGCCGACTTGTCCGACGACTATAGGGTCGTCCCCACGACCACGGGCCAAAGTTGGCCAGCCGCCGACATATCCGACGACTATAGGGTCGTCCCCACGACCCCGGGCCAAAGTTGGCCAGCCGCCGACATGTCCGACGACTATAGGGTCGTCCCCACGACCCGGGACTAGAGTGGCCCGCCACCGTCATGTCCGACGACTATATGGTCGTCCCCACGACCACGGGCCAAAGTTGGCAAGCTGCCGACTTATCCGACGACTATAGGGTCGTCCCCACGACCCCCGGACTAGGTTGGCCGGCCGCCGACTTGTCCGACGACTATAGGGTCGTCCCCACGACCACGGGCCAAAGTTGGCCAGCCGCCGACATATCCGACGACTATAGGGTCGTCCCCACGACCCCGGGCCAAAGTTGGCCAGCCGCCGACATGTCCGACGACTATAGGGTCGTCCCCACGACCCGGGACTAGAGTGGCCCGCCACCGTCATGTCCGACGAATATATGGTCGTCCCCACGACCACGGGCCAAAGTTGGCAAGCTGCCGACTTATCCGACGACTATAGGGTCGTCCCCACGACCCCCGGACTAGGTTGGCCGGCCGCCGACTTGTCCTACGACTATAGGGTCGTCCCCACGACCTCGGGCCAAAGTTGGCAAGCTGCCGACTTATCCGACGACTATAGGGTCGTCCCCACGACCCCGGGACTAGGTAGGCCCGCCAGCGACAAGTCCGACGACTATAGGGTCGTCCCCACGACCTCGGGACTAGGTTGGCCAGCCGCAGACATGTCCGACGACTATGGGGTCGTCCCCACGACCCCGGGCCAATGTTGGCCAATCGCCGACATGTCCGACGACTATAGGGTCATCCCCACGACCCGGGACTAGACTGGCCCGCCACCGTCATGTCCGACGACTATAGGGTCGTCCCCACGACCCCCGGACTAGGTTGGCCGGCCGCCGACTTGTCCGACGACTATAGGGTCGTCCCCACGACCCCCGGACTAGGTGGGCTCGCCCCCGACTTGTCCGACGACTATAGGGTCGTTCCCACGACCCCGGGCCAAAGTTAGCAAGCTGCCGACTTATCCGACGACTATAGGGTCGTCCCCACGACCCCGGGACTAGGTAGGCCCGCCGCCGACTTGTCCGACGACTATAGGGTCGTCCCCACGACCCCGGGACTAGATTGGCCCGCCACCGTTATGTCCGACGACTATAGGGTCGTCCCCACGACCACGGGCCAAAGTTGGCCAGCCGGCGACATGTCCGACGACTATAGGGTCGCCCCACGAACCGGGACTAGACTGGCCCGCCACCGTCATGTCCGACGACTATAGGGTCATCCCCACGACCCCGGGACTAGGTTGGCCCGCCGCCGACTTGTCCGACGACTATAGGGTCGTCCCCACGACCCCGGGACTAGATTGGCCCGCCACCGTCATTTCCGACCACTATAGGGTCGTCCCCACGACCACGGGTCAATGTTGGCCAGCCGCCGACATATCCGACGACTGTAGGGTCGTCCCCACGACCCCGGGCCAAAGTTGTCCAGCCGCTGATATGTCCGACGACTATAGGGTCGTCCCCACGACCCCGGGAATAGATTGGCTCGCCACCGTCATTTCCGACGACTATAGGGTCGTCCCCACGACCACGGGCCAAAGTTGGCCAGCCGCCGACATATCCGACGACTATAGGGTCGTCCCCACGACCCCGGGCCAAAGCTGGCCAGCCGCCGACATGTCCGACGACTATAGGGTCGTCCCCACGACCCGGGACTAGAGTGGCCCGCCACCGTCATGTCCGACGACTATATGGTCGTCCCCACGACCACGGGCCAATGTTGGCCAGCCGCTGACTTGTCCGACGACTATAGGGTCGTCTCCACGACCGCGGGACTAGATTGGCTCGCCGCCGACTTGTCCGACGACTGTAAGGTCGTCCCCACGACCCCGGGACTAGATTGGCCCGCCACCGTCATTTCCGACGACTATAGGGTCGTCCCCACGACCACGGGCCAAAGTTGGCCAGCCGCCGACTTGTCCGACGACTATAGGGTCGTCCCCATGACCCGGGACTAGACTGGCCCGCCACCGTCATGTCCGACGACTATAGGGTCGTCCCCACGACCACGGGCCAAAGTTGGCCAGCCGCCGACATGTCCGACGACTATAGGGTCGTCCCCACGACCCGGGACTAGACTGGCCCGCCACCGTCATGTCCGACGACTATAGGGTCGTCCCCACGACCCCCGGACTAGGTTGGCCGGCCGCCGACTTGTCCGACGACTATAGGGTCGTCCCCACGACCACGGGCCAAAGTTGGCAAGCTGCCGACTTATCCGACGACTATAGGGTCTTCCCCACGACCTCGGGACTAGGTTGGCCAGCCGCAGACATGTCCGACGACTATAGGGTCGTCCCCACGACCCCGGGCCAATGTTGGCCAATCGCTGACTTGTCCGACGACTATAGGGTCGTCCCCACGACCGCGGGACTAGATTGGCTCGCCGCCGACTTGTCCGACGACTATAGGGTCCTCCCCACGACCCGGGACTAGACTGGCCCGCCACCGACATGTCCGACGACTATAGGGTCGTCCCCACGACCCGGGACTAGACTGGCCCGCCACCGTCATGTCCGACGACTATAGGGTCGTCCCCACGACCCCCGGACTAGGTTGGCCGGCCGCCGACTTGTCCGACGACTATAGGGTCGTCCCCACGACCCCCCGACTAGGTGGGCTCGCCGCCGACTTGTCCGACGACTATAGGGTCGTTCCCACGACCCCGGGCCAAAGTTGGCAAGCTGCCGACTTATCCGACGACTATAGGGTCGTCCCCACGACCCCGGGACTAGGTAGGCCCGCCGCCGACTTGTCCGACGACTATAGGGTCGTCCCCACGACCCCGGGACTAGATTGGCCCGCCACCGTTATGTCCGACAACTATAGGCTCGTCCCCACGACCACGGGCCAAAGTTAGCCAACCGCCGACATGTCCGACGACTATAGGGTCGTCCCCACGACCCCGGGACTAGGTTGGCCCGCCGCCGACTTGTCCGACGACTATAGGGTCGTCCCCACGACCACGGGCCAAAGTTGGCCAGCCGCCGACATATCCGACGACTATAGGGTCGTCCCCACGACCCCGGGCCAAAGTTGGCCAGCCGCCGACATGTCCGACGACTATAGGGTCGTCCCCACGACCCGGGACTAGAGTGGCCCGCCACCGTCATGTCCGACGACTATATGGTCGTCCCCACGACCACGGGCCAAAGTTGGCAAGCTGCCGACTTATCCGACGACTATAGGGTCGTCCCCACGACCCCCGGACTAGGTTGGCCGGCCGCCGACTTGTCCGACGACTATAGGGTCGTCCCCACGACCTCGGGCCAAAGTTGGCAAGCTGCCGACTTATCCGACGACTATAGGGTCGTCCCCACGACCCCGGGACTAGGTAGGCCCGCCAGCGACAAGTCCGACGACTATAGGGTCATCCCCACGACCCGGGACTAGACTGGCCCGCCACCGTCATGTCCGACGACTATAGGGTCGTCCCCACGACCCCCGGACTAGGTTGGCCGGCCGCCGACTTGTCCGACGACTATAGGGTCGTCCCCACGACCACGGGCCAAAGTTGGCCAGCCGCCGACATATCCGACGACTATAGGGTCGTCCCCACGACCCCGGGCCAAAGTTGGCCAGCCGCCGACATGTCCGACGACTATAGGGTCGTCCCCACGACCCGGGACTAGAGTGGCCCGCCACCGTCATGTCCGACGACTATATGGTCGTCCCCACGACCACGGGCCAAAGTTGGCAAGCTGCCGACTTATCCGACGACTATAGGGTCGTCCCCACGACCCCCGGACTAGGTTGGCCGGCCGCCGACTTGTCCGACGACTATAGGGTCGTCCCCACGACCTCGGGCCAAAGTTGGCAAGCTGCCGACTTATCCGACGACTATAGGGTCGTCCCCACGACCCCGGGACTAGGTAGGCCCGCCAGCGACAAGTCCGACGACTATAGGGTCGTCCCCACGACCTCGGGACTAGGTTGGCCAGCCGCAGACATGTCCGACGACTATAGGGTCGTCCCCACGACCCCGGGCCAATGTTGGCCAATCGCTGACTTGTCCGACGACTATAGGGTCGTCCCCACGACCGCGGGACTAGATTGGCTCGCCGCCGACTTGTCCGACGACTATAGGGTCCTCCCCACGACCCGGGACTAGACTGGCCCGCCACCGACATGTCCGACGACTATAGGGTCGTCCCCACGACCCGGGACTAGACTGGCCCGCCACCGTCATGTCCGACGACTATAGGGTCGTCCCCACGACCCCCGGACTAGGTTGGCCGGCCGCCGACTTGTCCGACGACTATACGGTCGTCCCCACGACCCCCCGACTAGGTGGGCTCGCCGCCGACTTGTCCGACGACTATAGGGTCGTTCCCACGACCCCGGGCCAAAGTTGGCAAGCTGCCGACTTATCCGACGACTATAGGGTCGTCCCCACGACCCCGGGACTAGGTAGGCCCGCCGCCGACTTGTCCGACGACTATAGGGTCGTCCCCACGACCCCGGGACTAGATTGGCCCGCCACCGTTATGTCCGACAACTATAGGCTCGTCCCCACGACCACGGGCCAAAGTTAGCCAACCGCCGACATGTCCGACGACTATAGGGTCGTCCCCACGACCCCGGGACTAGGTTGGCCCGCCGCCGACTTGTGCGACGACTATAGGGTCGTCCCCACGACCACGGGCCAAAGTTGGCCAGCCGCCGACATATCCGACGACTATAGGGTCGTCCCCACGACCCCGGGCCAAAGTTGGCCAGCCGCCGACATGTCCGACGACTATAGGGTCGTCCCCACGACCCGGGACTAGAGTGGCCCGCCACCGTCATGTCCGACGAATATATGGTCGTCCCCACGACCACGGGCCAAAGTTGGCAAGCTGCCGACTTATCCGACGACTATAGGGTCGTCCCCACGACCCCCGGACTAGGTTGGCCGGCCGCCGACTTGTCCGACGACTATAGGGTCGTCCCCACGACCTCGGGCCAAAGTTGGCAAGCTGCCGACTTATCCGACGACTATAGGGTCGTCCCCACGACCCCGGGACTAGGTAGGCCCGCCAGCGACAAGTCCGACGACTATAGGGTCGTCCCCACGACCTCGGGACTAGGTTGGCCAGCCGCAGACATGTCCGACGACTATGGGGTCGTCCCCACGACCCCGGGCCAATGTTGGCCAATCGCCGACATGTCCGACGACTATAGGGTCATCCCCACGACCCGGGACTAGACTGGCCCGCCACCGTCATGTCCGACGACTATAGGGTCGTCCCCACGACCCCCGGACTAGGTTGGCCGGCCGCCGACTTGTCCGACGACTATAGGGTCGTCCCCACGACCCCCGGACTAGGTGGGCTCGCCCCCGACTTGTCCGACGACTATAGGGTCGTTCCCACGACCCCGGGCCAAAGTTAGCAAGCTGCCGACTTATCCGACGACTATAGGGTCGTCCCCACGACCCCGGGACTAGGTAGGCCCGCCGCCGACTTGTCCGACGACTATAGGGTCGTCCCCACGACCACGGGCCAAAGTTGGCAAGCTGCCGACTTATCCGACGACTATAGGGTCTTCCCCACGACCTCGGGACTAGGTTGGCCAGCCGCAGACATGTCCGACGACTATAGGGTCGTCCCCACGACCCCGGGCCAATGTTGGCCAATCGCTGACTTGTCCGACGACTATAGGGTCGTCCCCACGACCGCGGGACTAGATTGGCTCGCCGCCGACTTGTCCGACGACTATAGGGTCCTCCCCACGACCCGGGACTAGACTGGCCCGCCACCGACATGTCCGACGACTATAGGGTCGTCCCCACGACCCGGGACTAGACTGGCCCGCCACCGTCATGTCCGACGACTATAGGGTCGTCCCCACGACCCCCGGACTAGGTTGGCCGGCCGCCGACTTGTCCGACGACTATAGGGTCGTCCCCACGACCCCCCGACTAGGTGGGCTCGCCGCCGACTTGTCCGACGACTATAGGGTCGTTCCCACGACCCCGGGCCAAAGTTGGCAAGCTGCCGACTTATCCGACGACTATAGGGTCGTCCCCACGACCCCGGGACTAGGTAGGCCCGCCGCCGACTTGTCCGACGACTATAGGGTCGTCCCCACGACCCCGGGACTAGATTGGCCCGCCACCGTTATGTCCGACAACTATAGGCTCGTCCCCACGACCACGGGCCAAAGTTAGCCAACCGCCGACATGTCCGACGACTATAGGGTCGTCCCCACGACCCCGGGACTAGGTTGGCCCGCCGCCGACTTGTCCGACGACTATAGGGTCGTCCCCACGACCACGGGCCAAAGTTGGCCAGCCGCCGACATATCCGACGACTATAGGGTCGTCCCCACGACCCCGGGCCAAAGTTGGCCAGCCGCCGACATGTCCGACGACTATAGGGTCGTCCCCACGACCCGGGACTAGAGTGGCCCGCCACCGTCATGTCCGACGACTATATGGTCGTCCCCACGACCACGGGCCAAAGTTGGCAAGCTGCCCACTTATCCGACGACTATAGGGTCGTCCCCACGACCCCCGGACTAGGTTGGCCGGCCGCCGACTTGTCCGACGACTATAGGGTCGTCCCCACGACCTCGGGCCAAAGTTGGCAAGCTGCCGACTTATCCGACGACTATAGGGTCGTCCCCACGACCCCGGGACTAGGTAGGCCCGCCAGCGACAAGTCCGACGACTATAGGGTCATCCCCACGACCCGGGACTAGACTGGCCCGCCACCGTCATGTCCGACGACTATAGGGTCGTCCCCACGACCCCCGGACTAGGTTGGCCGGCCGCCGACTTGTCCGACGACTATAGGGTCGTCCCCACGACCCCCGGACTAGGTGGGCTCGCCCCCGACTTGTCCGACGACTATAGGGTCGTTCCCACGACCCCGGGCCAAAGTTAGCAAGCTGCCGACTTATCCGACGACTATAGGGTCGTCCCCACGACCCCGGGACTAGGTAGGCCCGCCGCCGACTTGTCCGACGACTATAGGGTCGTCCCCACGACCCCGGGACTAGATTGGCCAGCCACCGTTATGTCCGACGACTATAGGGTCGTCCCCACGACCACGGGCCAAAGTTGGCCAGCCGGCGACATGTCCGACGACTATAGGGTCGTCCCCACGAACCGGGACTAGACTGGCCCGCCACCGTCATGTCCGACGACTATAGGGTCATCCCCACGACCCCGGGACTAGGTTGGCCCGCCGCCGACTTGTCCGACGACTATAGGGTCGTCCCCACGACCCCGGGAATAGATTGGCTCGCCACCGTCATTTCCGACGACTATAGGGTCGTCCCCACGACCACGGGCCAAAGTTGGCCAGCCGCCGACATATCCGACGACTATAGGGTCGTCCCCACGACCCCGGGCCAAAGCTGGCCAGCCGCCGACATGTCCGACGACTATAGGGTCGTCCCCACGACCCGGGACTAGAGTGGCCCGCCACCGTCATGTCCGACGACTATATGGTCGTCCCCACGACCACGGGCCAATGTTGGCCAGCCGCTGACTTGTCCGACGACTATAGGGTCGTCTCCACGACCGCGGGACTAGATTGGCTCGCCGCCGACTTGTCCGACGACTGTAAGGTCGTCCCCACGACCCCGGGACTAGATTGGCCCGCCACCGTCATTTCCGACGACTATAGGGTCGTCCCCACGACCACGGGCCAAAGTTGGCCAGCCGCCGACATGTCCGACGACTATAGGGTCGTCCCCACGACCCGGGACTAGACTGGCCCGCCACCGACATGTCCGACGACTATAGGGTCGTCCCCAAGACCCGGGACTAGACTGGCCCGCCACCGTCATGTCCGACGACTATAGGGTCGTCCCCACGACCCCCGGACTAGGTTGGCCGGCCGCCGACTTGTCCGACGACGATAGGGTCGTCCCCACGACCCCCCGACTAGGTGGGCTCGCCGCCGACTTGTCCGACGACTATAGGGTCGTTCCCACGACTCCGGGCCAAAGTTGGCCAGCTGCCGACCTATCCGACGACTATAGGGTCGTCCCCACGACCCCGGGAATAGATTGGCCCGCCACCGTCATTTCCGACGACAATAGGGTCGTCCCCACGACCACGGGCCAAAGTTGGCCAGCCGCCGACATGTCCGACGACTATAGGGTCGTCCCCACGACCCGGGACTAGACTGGCCCGCCACCGTCATGTCCGACGACTATAGGGTCGTCCCCACGACCCCCGGACTAGGTTGGCCGGCCGCCGACTTGTCCGACGACTATAGGGTCGTCCCCACGACCGCCCCACTAGGTGGGCTCGCCGCCGACTTGTCCGACGACTATAGGGTCGTTCCCACGACCCCGGGCCAAAGTTGGCAAGCTGCCGACTTATCCGACGACTATAGGGTCGTCCCCACGACCCCGGGACTAGGTAGGCCCGCCGCCGAATTGTCCGACCACTATAGGGTCGTCCCCACGACCCCGGGACTAGATTGGCCCGCCACCGTTATGTCCGACGACTATAGGGTCGTCCCCACGACCACGGGCCAAAGTTGGCCAGCCGGCGACATGTCCGACGACTATAGGGTCATCCCCACGACCCCGGGACTAGGTTGGCCCGCCGGCGACTTGTCCGACGACTATAGGGTCGTCCCCACGACCCCGGGACTAGATTGGCCCGCCACCGTCATTTCCGACGACTATAGGGTCGTCCCCACGACCACGGGCCAAAGTTGGCCAGCCGCCGACATGTCCGACGACTATAGGGTCGTCCCCACGACCCGGGACTAGACTGGCCCGCCACCGACATGTCCGACGACTATAGAGTCGTCACCACGACCCCGGGTCAATTTTGGCTCGCCGCCGACATGTCCGACGACTATAGGGTCGTACCCACGACCCCTGGGCCAAAGTTGGACAGCCACCGACATTTCCGACAACTATAGGGTCGTCCCCACGACCCCTGGGCCAAAGTTGGACAGCCACCGACATTTCCGACAACTATAGGGTCGTCCCCACGACCACGGGCCAAAGTTGGCCAGCCGCCGACATGTCCAACGACTATAGGGTCGTCCCCACGACCACGGGCCAAAGTTGGCATGCCGCCGAAATGTCCGACGATTATAGGGTCGTCCCCACGACCCCGGGCCAAAGTTGGCAAGCCGCCGAAATGTCCGAAGACTGTAGGGTCGTCCCCACGACCCCGGGACTAGATTGGCCCGCCACCGTCATGTCCAACGACTATAGGGTCGTTCCCACAACCACGGGCCAAAGTTGGCCAGCCGCCGACATGTCCGACGACTATTGGATCGTCCCCACGACCACGGGCCAAAGTTGGCCAGCCGCCGACATGTCCGACGACTATAGGGTCGTCCCTACGAACCCGGACTAGATTGGCCCGCCACCGTCATGTCCAACGACTATAGGGTCGTCCCCACGACCACGGGCCAAAGTTGGCCAGCCGCCGACATGTCCGACGACAATCGGATCGTCCCCACGACCACGCTCCACAATTGGCCAACCGCCGACATGTCCGACGACTATAGGGTCGTCCCCACGACCCCGGGCCAAAGTTGGCCAGCCGCCGACATGTCCGACGACTATAGGGTCGTCCCCACGAACCCGAGACTAGATTGGCCCGCCACCGTCATGTCCGACGACAATAGGGTCGTCCCCACGACCCCGGGTCCAGGTTGGCCAGCCGCCGACATTTCCGACGACTATAGAGTCGTCCCCACGACACCGGGCCAAAGTTGGCCAGCCGCCGACATGTCCGACGACTATAGGGTCGTCCCTACGACCCCGGGACTAGATTGGCCCGCCACCGTCATGTCCGACGATTATAGGGTCGTCCCCACGACCGCGAGACTAGATTGGCCCGCCACCGACATTTCCGACGACTATAGAGTCGTCCCCACGACACCGGGCCAAAGTTGGCCAGCCGCCGACATGTCCGACGACTATAGGGTCGTCCCCACAACCACGGGCCAAAGTTGGCCAGCCGCCGACATGTCCGACGACTATGGGGTCGTCCCCACGACCTCGGGACTAGGTTGGCCAGCCGCCGACATGTCCGACGACTATAGGGTCGTCCCCACGACCCCGGGCCAATGTTGGCCAATCGCCGACATGTCCGACGACTATAGGGTCGTCCCTACGACCCCGGGACTAGATTGGCCCGCCACCGTCATTTCCAACGACTATAGGGTCGTCCCCACGACCACGGGCCAAAGTTGGCCAGCCGCCGACATGTCCGACGACTATAGGGTCGTCCCTACGACCCCGGGACTAGATTGGCCCGCCACCGTCATGTCCGACGATTATAGGGTCGTCCCCACGACCGCGAGACTAGATTGGTCCGCCACCGTCATGTCCGACGACTATAGGGTCGTCCCCACGACCCCGGGCCAAAGATGTCCAGCCGCCGTCTTCTCCGACGACTATAGGGTCGTCGTCACGACCCCGGGTCCAGGTTGGCCAGCCGCCGACATGTCCGACGACTATAGGGTCGTCCTCACGACCCCGGGCCAATGATGTCCAGCCGCCGTCTTGTCCGACGACTATAGGGTCGTCCCCACGACCCCGAGTCCAGGTTGGCCAGCCGCCGACATTTCGGACGACTGTAGAGTCATCCCCACGACCCCGGGACAAGCTTGGCCCGCCGCCGAATTGTTCGACGACTATAGGGTCGTCCCCACGACCCCGGGACTAGATTGGCCCGCCACCGTCATGTCCGACGACTATAGGGTCGTACCCACGACCCTGGGACTAGGCTGACAAGCCGCCAACATGTCCGACGACTATAGGGTCGTCCCCACGACCCCGGGCCAACGATGTCCAGCCGCCGTCTTGTCCGACGACTATAAGGTCGTCCCCACGACCCCGGGACTAGATTGGCCCGCCACCGTCATGTCCAACGATTATAGGGTCGTCCCCACAACCACGGGCCAAAGTTGGCCAGCCGCCGACATGTCCGACGACTATAGGGTCGTCCCCACGACCCCGGGCCAAAGTTGGCCAGCTGCCGACATGTCCGACGACTATAGGGTCGTCCCCACGACCCCGGGACAAGGTTGGCCCGCCGCCGACTTGTCCGACGACTATAGGGTCGTACCCACCACCCCGGGACTAGGCTGACAAGCCGCCAACATGTCCGACGACTATAGGGTCGTCCCCACGACCCCGGGCCAAAGTTGGCAAGCCGCCGAAATGTCCGACGACTATAGGGTCGTCCCCACGACCCCGGGCCAATGTTGGCAAGCCGCCGACATGTCCGACGACTATAGGGTCGTTCCTACGACCCCGGGACTAGATTGGCCCGCCACCGTCATGTCCAACGACTATAGGGTCGTCCCCACGACCCCGGGCCAAAGTTGACAAGCCGCCGAAATGTCCGACGACTATAGGGTCGTCCCCACGACCCCGGGACTAGGTTGGCCAGCCGCCGACATGTCCGACGACTATAAGGTCGTCCCCACGACCCCGGGCCAAAGATGTCCAGCCGCCGTCTTGTCCGACGACTATAGGGTCGTCCCCACGACCCCGGGACTAGATTGGCCCGCCAACGTCATGTCCGACGATTATAGGGTCGTCCCCACGACCCCGGGACTAGATTGGCCCGACACCGTCATGTCCAACGACTATAGGGTCGTCCCCACCACCACGGGCCAAAGTTGGCCAGCCGCCGACATGTTCGACGACTATAGGGTCGTCCCCACGAACCCGGGCCAAAGTTGGCAAGCCGCCGAAATGTCCGACGACTATAGGGTCGTCCCCACGACCCCGGGACTAGGTTGGTCAGCCGCCGACATGTCCGACGAATATAGGGTCGTCCCGACGACCCCGGGCTAATGTTGGCCAATCGCCAACATGTCCGACGACTATAGGGTCGTCCCTACGACCCCGGGACTAGATTGGCCCGCCACCGTCATGTCCAACGATTATAGGGTCGTCCCCACGTCCCCGGGTCTAGGTTGGCCAGCCGCCGACATGTCCGACGACTATAGAGTCGTCCCCACGACACCGGGCCAAAGTTGGACCGCCGCCGACATGTCCGACTACTATAGGGTCGTCCCCACGACCTCGGGTCTAGATTGGCCCGCTACCGTCATGTCCGAAGACTATAGGGTCGTCCCCACGACCACGCGCCAAAGTTGGCCAGCCGCCGACATGTCCGACGACTATAGGGTCGTCCCCACGACCCCGGGCCAATGTTGGCCAATCGCCGACATGTCCAACGACTATAGGGTCGTCCCTACGACCCCGGGACTAGATTAGCCCGCCACCGTCATGTCCAACGACTATAGGGTCGTCCCCACGACCACGGGCCAAAGTTGGCATGCCGCCGAAATGTCCGACGACTATAGGGTCGTCCCCACGACCCCGGGCCAAAGATGTCCAGCCGCCGTCTTCTCCGACGACTATAGGGTCGTCGTCACGACCCCGGGTCCAGGTTGGCCAGCCGCCGACATGTCCGACGACTATAGGGTCGTCCTCACGACCCCGGGCCAATGATGTCCAGCCGCCGTCTTGTCCGACGACTATAGGGTCGTCCCCACGACCCCGAGTCCAGGTTGGCCAGCCGCCGACATTTCGGACGACTGTAGAGTCATCCCCACGACCCCGGGACAAGCTTGGCCCGCCGCCGAATTGTTCGACGACTATAGGGTCGTCCCCACGACCCCGGGACAAGGTTGGCCCGCCGCCGACTTGTCCGACGACTATAGGGTCGTACCCACGACCCTGGGACTAGGCTGACAAGCCGCCAACATGTCCGACGACTATAGGGGCGTCCCCACGACCCCGGGCCAACGATGTCCAGCCGCCGTCTTGTCCGACGACTATAAGGTCGTCCCCACGACCCCGGGACTAGATTGGCCCGCCACCGTCATGTCCAACGATTATAGGGTCGTCCCCACAACCACGGGCCAAAGTTGGCCAGCCGCCGACATGTCCGACGACTATAGTGTCGTCCCCACGACCCCGGGCCAAAGTTGGCCAGCTGCCGACATGTCCGACGACTATAGGGTCGTCCCCACGACCCCGGGACAAGGTTGGCCCGCCGCCGACTTGTCCGACGACTATAGGGTCGTACCCACCACCCCGGGACTAGGCTGACAAGCCGCCAACATGTCCGACGACTATAGGGTCGTCCCCACGACCCCGGGCCAAAGTTGGCAAGCCGCCGAAATGTCCGACGACTATAGGGTCGTCCCCACGACCCCGGGCCAAAGTTGGCAAGCCGCCGAAATGTCCGACGACTGTAGGGTCGTCCCCACGACCCCGGGTCCAGGTTGGCCAGCCGCCGACATTTCCGACGACTATAGAGTCGTCCCCACGACCCCGGGCCAAAGTTGGCCAGCCGCCGACATGTCCGAAGACTATAGGGTCGTCCCCACGACCCCGGGACTAGATTGGCCAGCCGCCGACATGTCCGACGACTATAGAGTCGTCCCCACGACACCGGGTCAAAGTTGGCCAGCCGCTGACATTTCCAACGACTATTGGGTCGTCCCCACGACCACGGGCCAATGTTGGCTAGCCGCCGACATGTCCGACGACTATAGGGTCGTCCCCACGACCACGGGCCAAAGTTGGCCAGCCGCTGACATTTCCAACGACTATTGGGTCGTCCCCACGACCACGGGCCAATGTTGGCTAGCCGCCGACATGTCCGACGACTTTTGGATCGTCCCCACGACCACGGGCCAAAGTTGGCAAGACGCCGAAATGTCCGACGATTATAGGGTCGTCCCCACGACCCCGGGCCAAAGTTCGCCTGCCGCCGACATGTCCGACGACTATAGGGTCGTCCCCACGACCCCGAGACTAGATTGGCCCGCCACCGTCATGTCCGACGACAATAGGGTCGTCCCCACGACCCCGGGTCCAGGTTGGCCAGCCGCCGACATTTCCGACGACTATAGAGTCGTCCCCACGACCCCGTGCCAAAGTTGGCCAGCCGGCGACATGTCCGACGACTATAGGGTCGTTCCCACGACCCCGAGACTAGATTGGCCCGCCACCGTCATGTCCGACGACAATAGGGTCGTCCCCACGACCCCGGGTCCAGGTTGGCCAGCCGCCGACGTTTCCGACGACTATAGAGTCGTCCCCACGACACCGGGCCAAAGTTGGCCAGCCGCCGACATGTCCGACGACTATAGGGTCGTCCCCACGACCACGCGCCAAAGTTGGCCAGCCGCCGACATGTCCGACGACTATAGGGTCGTTCCCACAACCACGGGCCAAAGGTGGCCAGCCGCCGACATGTCCGACGACTATTGGATCGTCCCCACGACCACGGGCCAAAGTTGGCCAGCCGCCGACATGTCCGACGACAATAGGGTCGTCCCCACGACGCCGGGTCTAGGTTGGCCAGCCGCCGACTTGTCCGACGACTATAGGGTCGTCCCCAGGACCTCGGGACTAGATTGGCCCGCCACCGTCATGTCCAACGACTATAGGGTCGTTCCCACAACCACGGGCCAAAGGTGGCCAGCCGCCGACATGTCCGACGACTATTGGATCGTCCCCACGACCACGGGCCAAAGTTGGCCAGCCGCCGACATGTCCCACGACTATAGGGTCGTCCCCACGACCCCGAGACTAGATTGGCCCGCCACCGTCATGTCCGACGACAATAGGGTCGTCCCCACGACCCCGGGTCCAGGTTGGCCAGCCGCCGACATTTCCGACGACTATAGAGTCGTCCCCACGACACCGGGCCAAAGTTGGCCAGCCGCCGACATGTCCGACGACTATAGGGTCGTCCCCACAACCACGGGCCAAAGTTGGCCAGCCGCCGACATGTCCGACGACTATAGGGTCGTCCCCACGACCTCGGGACTAGGTTGGCCAGCCGCCGACATGTCCGACGACTATAGGGTCGTCCCCACGACCCCGGGCCAATGTTGGCCAATCGCCGACATGTCCGACGACTATAGGGGCGTCCCTACGACCCCGGACTAGATTGGCCCGCCACCGTCATGTCCAACGACTATAGGGTCGTCCCCACGACCACGGGCCAAAGTTGGCATGCCGCCGACATGTCCGACGACAATAGGGTCGTCCCCACGACCTCGGGACTAGGTTGGCCAGCCGCCGACATGTCCGACGACTATAGGGTCGTCCCCACGACACCGGGCCAATGTTGGCCAGCCGCCGACATGTCCGACGACTATGGGGTCGTCCCCACGACCTCGGGACTAGGTTGGCCAGCCGCCGACATGTCCGACGACTATAGGGTCGTCCCCACGACCCCGGGCCAATGTTGGCCAATCGCCGACATGTCCGACGACAATAGGGTCGTCCCTACGACCCCGGGACTAGATTGGCCCGCCACCGTCATGTCCAACGACTATAGGGTCGTCCCCACGACCACGGGCCAAAGTTGGCCAGCCGCCGACATGTCCGACGACTATAGGGTCGTCCCCACGACCCCGGGACTAGATTGGTCCGCCACCGTCATGTCCGACGACTATAGGGTCGTCCCCACGACCCCGGGACTAGATTGGTCCGCCACCGTCATGTCCGACGGCTATAGGGTCGTCCCCACGACCCCGGGCCAAAGATGTCCAGCCGCCGTCTTCTCCGACGACTATAGGGTCGTCGTCACGACCCCGGGTCCAGGTTGGCCAGCCGCCGACATGTTCGACGACTATAGAATCGTCCCCACGACCCCGGGCCAATGATGTCCAGCCGCCGTCTTGTCCGACGACTATAGGGTCGTCCCCACGACCCCGAGTCCAGGTAGGCCAGCCGCCGACATTTCGGACGACTATAGAGTCGTCCCCACGACCCCGGGACAAGCTTGGCCCGCCGCCGAATTGTTCGACGACTATAGGGTCGTCCCCACGACCCCGGGACTAGATTGGCCCGCCACCGTCATGTCCGACGATTATAGGGTCGTCCCCACGACCGCGAGACTAGATTGGCCCGCCACCGTCATGTCCGACGACAATAGGGTCGTCCCCACGACCCCGGGTCCAGGTTGGCCAGCCGCCGACATTTCCGACGACTGTAGAGTCGTCCCCACTACACCGGGCCAAAGTTGGCCAGCCGCCGACATGTCCGACGACTATAGGGTCGTCCCCACGACCCCGGGACAAGGTTGGCCCGCCGCCGACTTGTCCAACGACTATAGGGTCGTACCCACGACCCTGGGACTAGGCTGACAAGCCGCCAACATGTCCGACGACTATAGGGTCGTCCCCACGACCCCGGGTCTAGCTTGGCCAGCCGCCGACTTGTCCGACGACTATAGGGTCGTACTCACCACCCCGGGACTAGGCTGACAAGCCACCAACATGTCCGACGACTATAGGGCCGTCCCCACGACCCCGGGCCAAAGATGTCCAGCCGCCGTCTTGTCCTACGACTATAGGGTAGTCCCCACGACCCCGGGACTAGATTGGCCCGCCAGCGTCATGTCCAACGACTGTAGGGTCGTTCCCACAACCACGGGCCAAAGTTGGCCAGCCGCCGACATGTCCGACGACTATTGGATCGTCCCCACGACCACGGGCCAAAGTTGGCCAGCCGCCGACATGTCCGACGACTATAGGGTCGTCCCCACGACCCCGGGACTAGATTGGTCCGCCACCGTCTTGTCCGACGACTATAGGGTCGTCCCCACGACCACGGGCCAAAGTTGACCAGCCGCCGACATGTCCGACGACAATCGGATCGTCCCCACGACCACGCGCCAAAGTTGGCCAGACGCCGACATGTCCGACGACTATAGGGTCGTCCCCACGACACCGGGCCAAAGATGGCCAGCCGCCGACATGTCCGACGACTATAGGGTCGTCCCCACGACCACGCGCCAAAGTTGGCCAGCCGCCGACATGTCCGACGACTATAGGGTCGTCCCCACGACCCCGGGCCAACGATGTCCAGCCGCCGCCTTGTCCGACGACTATAAGGTCGTCCCCACGACCCCGGGACTAGATTGGCCCGCCACCGGCATGTCCAACGACTATAGGGTCGTCCCCACAACCACGTGCCAAAGTTGGCCAGCCGCCGACATGTCCGACGACTATAGGGTCGTCCCCCCGACCCCGGGCCAAAGTTGGCCAGCCGCCTACATGTCCGACGACTATAGGGTCGTCCCCACAACCACGGGCCAAAGTTGGCCAGCCGCCGACATGTCCGACGACTATAGGGTCGTCCCCACGACCTCGGGACTAGGTTGGCCAGCCGCCGACATGTCCGACGACTATAGGGTCGTCCCCACGACCCCGGGCCAATGTTGGCCAATCGCCGACATGTCCGACGACTATAGGGTCGTCCCTACGACCCCGGGACTAGATTGGCCCGCCACCGTCATGTCCAACGACTATAGGGTCGTCCCCACGACCACGGGCCAAAGTTGGCATGCCGCCGACATGTCCGACGACTATAGGGTCGTCCCCACGACCCCGGGACTAGATTGGCCCGCCACCGTCATGTCCGACGACAATAGGGTCGTCCCCACGACCCCGGGTCTAGGTTGGCCAGCCGCCGACTTGTCCGACGACTATAGGGTCGTACCCACGACCCCGGGACTAGGCTGACAAGCCGCCAACATGTCCGACGACTATAGGGTCGTCCCCACGACCCCGGGCCAAAGATGTCCAGCCGCCGTCTTGTCCGACGACTATTGGGTCGTCCCCACGACCGCGGGACTAGATTGGCCCGCCACCGTCATGTCCAACGACTATAGGGTCGTCCCCACGACCCCGGGCCAAAGTTGGCCAGCCGCCGACATGTCCGACGACTATAGGGTCGTCCCCACGACCCCGAGACTAGATTGGCTCGCCACCGTCATGTCCGACGACAATAGGGTCGTCCCCACGACCCCGGGTCCAGGTTGGCCAGCCGCCGACATTTCCGACGACTATAGAGTCGTCCCCACGACACCGGGCCAAAGTTGGCCAGCCGCCGACATGTCCGACGACTATAGGGTCGTCCCTACGACCCCGGGACTAGATTGGCCCGCCACCGTCATGTCCGACGATTATAGGGTCGTCCCTACGACCGCGAGACTAGATTGGCCCGCCACCGACATTTCCGACGACTATAGAGTCGTCCCCACGACACCGGGCCAAAGTTGGCCAGCCGCCGACATGTCCGACGACTATAGGGTCGTCCCCACAACCACGGGCCAAAGTTGGCCAGCCGCCGACATGTCCGACGACTATGGGGTCGTCCCCACGACCTCGGGACTAGGTTGGCCAGCCGCCGACATGTCCGACGACTATAGGGTCGTCCCCACGACCCCGGGCCAATGTTGGCCAATCGCCGACATGTCCGACGACTATAGGGTCGTCCCTACGACCCCGGGACTAGATTGGCCCGCCACCGTCATGTCCAACGACTATAGGGTCGTCCCCACGACCACGGGCCAAAGTTGGCCAGCCGCCGACATGTCCGACGACTATAGGGTCGTCCCTACGACCCCGGGACTAGATTGGCCCGCCACCGTCATGTCCGACGATTATAGGGTCGTCCCCACGACCGCGAGACTAGATTGGTCCGCCACCGTCATGTCCGACGACTATAGGGTCGTCCCCACGACCCCGGGCCAAAGATGTCCAGCCGCCGTCTTCTCCGACGAATATAGGGTCGTCGTCACGACCCCGGGTCCAGGTTGGCCAGCCGCCGACATGTCCGACGACTATAGGGTCGTCCCCACGACCCCGGGCCAATGATGTCCAGCCGCCGTCTTGTCCGACGACTATAGGGTCGTCCCCACGACCCCGAGTCCAGGTTGGCCAGCCGCCGACATTTCGGACGACTATAGAGTCGTCCCCACGACCCCGGGACAAGCTTGGCCCGCCGCCGAATTGTTCGACGACTATAGGGTCGTCCCCACGACCCCGGGACTAGATTGGCCCGCCACCGTCATGTCCGACGATTATAGGGTCGTCCCCACGACCGCGAGACTAGATTGGCCCGCCACCGTCATGTCCGACGAAAATAGGGTCGTCCCCACGACCCCGGGTCCAGGTTGGCCAGCCGCCGACATTTCCGACGACTATAGAGTCGTCCCCACGACACCGGGCCAAAGTTGGCCAGCCGCCGACATGTCCGACGACTATAGGGTCGTCCCCACGACCCCGGGACAAGGTTGGCCCGCCGCCGACTTGTCCGACGACTATAGGGTCGTACCCACGACCCTGGGACTAGGCTGACAAGCCGCCAACATGTCCGACGACTATAGGGTCGTCCCCACGACCTCGGGCCAACGATGTCCAGCCGCCGTCTTGTCCGACGACTATAAGGTCGTCCCCACGACCCCGGGACTAGATTGGCCCGCCACCGTCATGTCCAACGATTATAGGGTCGTCCCCACAACCACGGGCCAAAGTTGGCCAGCCGCCGACATGTCCGACGACTATAGGGTCGTCCCCACGACCCCGGGCCAAAGTTGGCCAGCTGCCGACATGTCCGACGACTATAGGGTCGTCCCCACGACCCCGGGACAAGGTTGGCCCGCCACCGTCATGTCCGACGACAATAGGGTCGTCCCCACGACCCCGGGTCCAGGTTGGCCAGCCGCCGACATTTCCGACGACTATTGAGTCGTCCCCACGACACCGGGCCAAAGTTGGCCAGCCGCCGACATGTCCGACGACTATAGGGTCGTCCCCACGACCCCGGGACTAGATTGGCCCGCCACCGTCATGTCCGACGATTATAGGGTCGTCCCCACGACCCCGCGACTAGATTGGCCCGCCACCGTCATGTCCGACGACTATAAGGTCGTCCCCACGACCCCGGGACAAGGTTGGCCCGCCGCCGACTTGTCCGACGGCTATAGGGTCGTACCCACGACCCCGGGACTAGGCTGACAAGCCGCCAACATGTCCGACGACTATAGGGTCGTCCCGACGACCCCGGGCCAATGTTGGCCAATCGCCAACATGTCCGACGACTATAGCGTCGTCCCTACGACCCCGGCACTAGATTGGCCGGCCACCGTCATGTCCAACGACTATAGGGTCGTCCCCACGACCCCGGGACTAGGTTGACAAGCCGCCAACATATCCGACGACTATACGGTCGTCCCCACGACCTCGGGACTAGGTCGGCCAGCCGCCGTCATGTCCGACGACTATAGGGTCGTCCCCACGACCCTGGGCCAAAGTTGGCAAGCCGCCGAAATGTCCGACGACTATAGGGTCGTCCCCACGACCCCGCGACTAGATTGGTCCGCCACCGTCTTGTCCGACGATTATAGGGTCGTCCCCACGACCACGGGCCAAAGTTGACCAGCCGCCGACATGTCCGACGACTATAGGGTCGTCCCCACGACCCCGGGACTAGATTGGCCCGCCAGCGTCATGTCCGACGATTATAGGGTCGTCCCCACGACCGCGAGACTAGATTGGCCCGCCACCGTCATGTCCGACGACAATAGGGTCGTCCCCACGACCCCGGGTCCAGGTTGGCCAGCCGCCGACATTTCCGACGACTATAGAGTCGTCCCCACGACACCGGGCCAAAGTTGGCCAGCCGGCGACATGTCCGACGACTATAGGGTCGTCCCCACGACCCCGGGACATGGTTGGCCCGCCGCCGACTTGTCCGACGACTATAGGGTCGTACCCACGACCCCGGGACTAGGCTGACAAGCCGCCAACATGTCCGACGACTATAGAGTCGTCCCCACGACACCGGTCCAAAGTTGGCCAGCCGCCGACATGTCCGACGACTATAGGGTCGTCCCCACGACCCCGGGACTAGATTGGCCCGCCACCGTCATGTCCAACGACTATAGGGTCGTCCCCACAACCACGGGCCAAAGTTGGCCAGCCGCCGACATGTCCGACGACTATAGGGTCGTCCCCACGACCCCGGGCCAAAGTTGGCAAGCCGCCGAAATGTCCGACGACTATAGGGTCGTCCCCACGACCCCGGGACTAGGTTGGCCAGCCGCCGACATGTCCTACGACTATAGAGTCGTCCCCACGACACCGGGCCAATGTTGGACAGCCGCCGACATGTTCGACTACTATAGGGTCGTCCCCAGGACCTCGGGTCTAGATTGGCCCGCTACCGTCATGTCCGAAGACTATAGGGTCGTCCCCACGACCACGGGACTAGATTGGCCCGCCACCGCCATGTCCGACGACAATAGGGTCGTCCCCACGACCCCGGGTCTAGGTTGGCCAGCCGCCGACATGTCCGACGACAATCGGATCGTCCCCACAACCTCGCGCCAAAGTTGGCCAGCCGCCGACATGTCCGACGACTATTGGATCGTCCCCACGACCACGGGACTAGATTGGCCCGCCACCGCCATGTCCGACGACAATAGGGTCGTCCCCACGACCCCGGGTCTAGGTTGGCCAGCCGCCGACATGTCCGACGACAATCGGATCGTCCCCACGACCACGCGCCAAAGTTGGCCAGCCGCCGACATGTCCGACGACTATTGGATCGTCCCCACGACCACGGGACTAGATTGGCCCGCCAACGTCATGTCCGACGATTATAGGGTCGTCCCCACGACCGCGAGACTAGATTGGCCCGCCACCGTCATGTCCGACGACAATAGGGTCGTCCCCACGACCCCGGGTCCAGGTTGGCCAGCCGCCGACATTTCCGACGACTATAGAGTCGTCCCCACGACACCGGGCCAAAGTTGGCCAGCCGCCGACATGTCCGACGACTATTGGAACGTCCCCACGACCACGGTGCCATAGTTGGCCAGCCGCCGACATGTCCGACGACAATCGGATCGTCCCCACGACCACGCGCCAAAGTTGGCCAGCCGCCGACATGTCCGACGACTATAGGGTCGTCCCCACGACACCGGGCCAAAGTTGGCCAGCCGCCGACATGTCCGACGACTATAGGGTCGTCCCCACGACCACGCGCCAAAGTTGGCCAGCCGCCGACATGTCCGACGACTATAGGGTCGTCCCCACGACCCCGGGACTAGATTGGCCCGCCACCGTCATGTCCGACGACAATAGGGTCGTCCCCACGACCCCGGGTCTAGGTTGGCCAGCCGCCGACTTGTCCGACGACTATAGGGTCGTCCCCAGGACCTCGGGACTAGATTGGCCCGCCACCGTCATGTCCAACGACTATAGGGTCGTACCCACGACCACGGGCCAAAGTTGGCATGCCGCCGAAATGTCCGACGATTATAGGGTCGTCCCCACGACCCCGGGCCAAAGTTGGCAAGCCGCCGAAATGTCCGACGACTATGGGGTCGTCCCCAGGACCTCGGGACTAGATTGGCCCGCCACCGTCATGTCCAACGACTATAGGGTCGTCCCCACGACCACGGGCCAAAGTTGGCATGCCGCCGAAATGTCCGACGATTATAGGGTCGTCCCCACGACCCCGGGCCAAAGATGTCCAGCCGCCGTCTTGTCCGACGACTATAGGGTCGTCCCCACGACCCCGGGACTAGATTGGCCCGCCAACGTCATGTCCGACGATTATAGGGTCGTCCCCACGACCCCGGGACTAGATTGGTCCGCCACCGTCTTGTCCGACGACTATAGGGTCGTCCCCACGACCCCGAGTCCAGGTTGGCCAGCCGCCGACATTTCCGACGACTATAGAGTCGTCCCCACTACACCGGGCCAAAGTTGGCCAGCCGCCGACATGTCCGACGACTATAGGGTCGTCCCCACGACCCCGGGACTAGATTGGCCCGTCACCGTCATGTCCGACGATTATAGGGTCGTCCCCACGACCGCGAGACTAGATTGGCCCGCCACCGACATTTCCGACGACTATAGAGTCGTCCCCACGATACCGGGCCAAAGTTGGCCAGCCGCCTACATGTCCGACGACTATAGGGTCGTCCCCACAACCACGGGCCAAAGTTGGCCAGCCGCCGACATGTCCGACGACTATAGGGTCGTCCCCACGACCTCGGGACTAGGTTGGCCAGCCGCCGACATGTCCGACGACTATAGGGTCGTCCCCACGACCCCGGGCCAATGTTGGCCAATCGCCGACATGTCCGACGACTATTGGATCGTCCCTACGACCCCGGGCCAAAGTTGGCCAGCCGCCGACATGTCCGACGACTATAGGGTCGTCCCCACGACCCCGGGACTAGATTGGTCCGCCACCGTCTTGTCCGACGACTATAGGGTCGTCCCCACGACCACGGGCCAAAGTTGACCAGCCGCCGACATGTCCGACGACTATAGGGTCGTCCCCACGACCCCGGGACTAGATTGGCCCGCCAACGTCATGTCCGACGATTATAGGGTCGTCCCCACGACCGCGAGACTAGATTGGCCCGCCACCGTCATGTCCGACGACAATAGGGTCGTCCCCACGACCCCGGGTCCGGGTTGGCCAGCCGCCGACATTTCCGACGACTATAGAGTCGTCCCCACGACACCGGGCCAAAGTTGGCCAGCCGGCGACATGTCCGACGACTATAGGGTCGTCCCCACGACCCCGGGACATGGTTGGCCCGCCGCCGACTTGTCCGACGACTATAGGGTCGTACCCACGACCCCGGGACTAGGCTGACAAGCCGCCAACATGTCCGACGACTATAGAGTCGTCCCCACGACACCGGTCCAAAGTTGGCCAGCCGCCGACATGTCCGACGATTATAGGGTCGTTCCCACAACCACGGGCCAAAGTTGGCCAGCCGCCGACATGTCCGACGACTATTGGATCATCCCCACGACCGCGAGACTAGATTGGCCCGCCACCGTCATGTCCGACGACAATAGGGTCGTCCCCACGACCCCGGGTCCAGTTATGGCCAGCCGCCGACATTTCCGACGACTATAGAGTCGTCCCCACGACACCGGGCCAAAGTTGGCCAGCCGGCGACATGTCCGACGACTATAGGGTCGTTCCCACGACCCCGGGACATGGTTGGCCCGCCGCCGACTTGTCCGACGACTATAGGGTCGTACCCACGACCCCGGGACTAGGCTGACAAGCCGCCGACATGTCCGACGACTATAGGGTCGTCCCCACGACCCGGGACTAGACTGGCCCGCCACCGTCATGTCCGACGACTATAGGGTCGTCCCCACGACCCCCGGACTAGGTTGGCCGGCCGCCGACTTGTCCGACCACTATAGGGTCGTCCCCACGACCCCGGGACTAGATTGGCCCGACACCGTCAAGTCCGACGACTATAGGGTCGTCCCCACGACCTCGGGACTAGGTTGGCCAGCCGCCGACATGTCCGACGACTATAGGGTCGGCCCCGCGACCCCGGGCCAAAGTTGACCAGCCGCCGACATGTCCGACGACTATAGGGTCGTCCCCACGACCCCGGGACTAGATTGGCCCGCCACCGTCATGTCCAACGACTATAGGGTCGTTCCCACAACCACGGGCCAAAGTTGGCCAGCCGCCGACATGTCCGACGACTATTGGATCGTCCCCACGACCACGGGCCAAAGTTGGCCAGCCGCCGACATGTCCGACGACTATAGGGTCGTCCCCACGACCCCGGGACTAGATTGGTCCGCCACCGTCTTGTCCGACGACTATAGGGTCGTCCCCACGACCCCGAGTCCAGGTTGGCCAGCCGCCGACATTTCCGACGACTATAGAGTCGTCCCCACGACCCCGGGCCAATGTTGGCCAGCCGCCGACATGTCCGACGACTATAGGGTCGCCCCACGACCGCGAGCCAAGAATATCCAGCCGCCGTCTTCTCCGACGACTATTGGGTCGTCCCCACGACCCCGCGAATAGATTGTCCCGCCACCGTCATGTCCGACGACTATAAGGTCGTCCCCACGACCCCGGGACAAGGTTGGCCCGCCGCCGACTTGTCCGACGACTATAGGGTCGTACCCACGACCCCGGGACTAGGCTGACAAGCCGCCAACATGTCCGACGACTATAGGGTCGTCCCGACGACCCCGGGCCAATGTTGGCCAATCGCCAACATGTCCGACGACTATAGCGTCGTCCCTACGACCCCGGCACTAGATTGGCCGGCCACCGTCATGTCCAACGACTATAGGGTCGTCCCCACGACCCCGGGACTAGGTTGACAAGCCGCCAACATATCCGACGACTATACGGTCGTCCCCACGACCTCGGGACTAGGTCGGCCAGCCCCCGTCATGTCCGACGACTATAGGGTCGTCCCCACGACCCCGGGCCAAAGTTGGCAAGCCGCCGAAATGTCCGACGACTATAGGGTCGTCCCCACAACCCCGGGACTAGATTGGCCCGCCACCGTCAAGTCCGACGACTATAGGATCGTCTCCACGACCACGGGCCAAAGTTGGCCAGCCGCTGACATGTCCAACGACTATAGGGTCGTCCCCACGACCACGGGCCAAAGTTGGCCAGCCGCCGACATGTCCGACGACTATTGGATCGTCCCCACGACCACGGGCCAAAGTTGGCCAGCCGCCGACATGTCCGACGACTATAGGGTCGCCCCCACGACCCCGGGACTAGATTGGCCCGCCACCGTCATGTCCAACGACTATAGGGTCGTCCCCACGACCCCGGGCCAAAGTTGGCATGCCGCCGAAATGTCCAACGACTATAGGGTCGTCCCCACGACCCCGGGCCAAAGTTGGCAAGCCGCCGAAATGTCCGACGACTGTAGGGTCGTCCCCACGACCCCGGGACTAGATTGGCCCGCCACCGTGAAGTCCGACGACTATAGGGTCGTCCCCACGACCTCGGGACTAGGTTGGCCAGCCGCCGACATGTCCGACGACTATAGGGTCGTCCCTACGACCCCGGGACTAGATTGGCCCGCCACCGTCATGTCCAACGACTATAGGGTCGTCCCCACGACCCCGGGCCAAAGTTGGCATGCCGCCGAAATGTCCAACGACTATAGGGTCGTCCCCACGACCCCGGGCCAAAGTTGGCAAGCCGCCGAAATGTCCGACGACTATAGGGTCGTCCCCACGACCGCGAGCCAAGAATATCCAGCCGCCGTCATGTCCGACGACTATAGGGTCGTCCCCACGACCCCGCGACTAGATTGGCCCGCCACCGTCATGTCCGACGACTATAGTGTCGTCCCCACGACCCCGGGCCAATGTTGGCCAATCGCCGACATGTCCGACGACTATAGGGTCGTCCCTACGACCCCGGGACTAGATTGGCCCGCCACCGTCATGTCCAACGACTATAGGGTCGTCCCCACGACCCCGAGCCAAAGTTGGCATGCCGCCGAAATGTCCGACGACTATAGGGTCGTCCCCACGACCCCGGGCCAAAGTTGGCACGCCGCCGAAATGTCCGACGACTATAGGGTCGTCCCCACGACCCCGGGTCTAGGTTGGCCAGCCGCCGACATGTCCGACGACTATAGAGTCGTCCCCACGACACCGGGCCAAAGTTGGCTAGCGGCTGACATGTCCAACGACTATAGGGTCGTCCCCACGACCACGGGCCAAAGTTGGCCAGCCGCCGACATGTCCGACGACTATTGGATCGTCCCCACGACCACGGGCCAAAGTTGGCCAGCCGCCGACATGTCCGACGACTATAGGGTCGTCCCCACGACCCCGGGATTAGATTGGTCCGCCACCGTCATGTCCGACGACTATAGGGTCGTCCCCACGACCCCGGGCCAAAGTTGGCAAGCCGCCGAAATGTCCAACGACTGTAGGGTCGTACCCACGACCCCGGGCCAAAGTTGGCAAGCCGCCGAAATGTCCGACGACTATAGGGTCGTCCCCACGACCCCGGGACTAGATTGGCCCGCCACCATCATGTCCGACGACTATAGGGTCGTACCCACGACCCCGGGACTAGGCTGACAAGCCGCCAACATGTCCGACGACTATAGGGTCGTCCCGACGACCCCGGGCCACTGTTGGCCAATCGCCAACATGTCCGACGACTATAGGGTCGTCCCTACGACCCCGGGACTAGATTGGCCCGCCACCGTCATGTCCGACGACAATAGGGTCGTCCCCACGACGCCGGGTCTAGGTTGGCCAGCCGCCGACTTGTCCGACGACTATAGGGTCGTCCCCAGGACCTCGGGACTAGATTGGCCCGCCACCGTCATGTCCAACGACTATAGGGTCGTCCCCACGACCACGGGCCAAAGTTGGTATGCCGCCGAAATGTCCGACGATTATAGGGTCGTCCCCACGACCCCGGGCCAAAGTTGGCAAGCCGCCGAAATGTCCGAAGACTGTAGGGTCGTCCCCACGACCCCGGGACTAGATTGGCCCGCCACCGTCATGTCCAACGACTATAGGGTCGTTCCCACAACCACGGGCCAAAGTTGGCCAGCCGCTGACATGTCCGACGACTATTGGATCGTCCCCACGACCACGGGCCAAAGTTGGCCAGCCGCCGACATGTCCGACGACTATAGGGTCGTCCCCACGACCCCGCGACTAGATTGGTCCGCCACCGTCTTGTCCGACGACTATAGGGTCGTCCCCACGACCACGGGCCAAAGTTGACCAGCCGCCGACATGTCCGACGACTATAGGGTCGTCCCCACGACCCGGGACTAGACTGGCCCGCCACCGTCATGTCCGACGACTATAGGGTCATCCCCACGACCCCGGGTCTAGGTTGGCCCGCCGCCGACTTGTCCGACGACTATAGGGTCGTCCCTACGATCCCGGGACTAGATTGGGCCGCCACCGCCATGTCCGACGACAATAAGGTCGTCCCCACGGCCACGGGCCAAAGTTGGCCAGCCGCCGACATGTCCGACGACTATAGATTCGTCCCCACGACCCCGGGCCAAAGTTGGCCAGCCGCCGACATGTCCGACGACTATAGAGTCGTCCCCACGACGCCGGGCCAAAGTTGGCCAGCCGCTGACATGTCCAACGACTATTGGGTCGTCCCCACGACCCGGGACTAGACTGGCCCGCCACCGTCATGTCCGACGACTATAGGGTCATCCCCACGACCCCGGGTCTAGGTTGGCCCGCCGCCGACTTGTCCGACGACTATAGGGTCGTCCCCACGACCCCGGGACTAGGTTGGCTCGCCACCGATATGTCTCACGACTATAGAGTCGTCCCCACGACCCCGGGACTAGATTGGCCCGCCACCGTCAAGTCCGACGACTATAGTGTCGTCCCCACGACCCCGGGCCAAAGTTGGACAGCCGCCGACATGTCCGACGACTATAGATTCGTCCTCACGACCCCGGGCCAAAGTTGACCAGCCGCCGACTTGTCCGACGACTATAGGGTCGTCCCTACGATCCCGGGACTAGATTGGGCAGCCGCCGACGTGTCCGACGACTATAGAGTCGTCCCCACGGCCACGGGCCAAAGATGGCCAGCCGCCGACTTGTCCGACGACTATAGGGTCGTCCCTACGATCCCGGGACTAGATTGGGCAGCCGCCGACGTGTCCGACGACTATAGAGTCGTCCCCACGGCCACGGGCCAAAGATGGCCAGCCGCCGACTTGTCCGACGACTATAGGGTCGTCCCCACGATCCCGGGACTAGATTGGCCCGCCACCGCCATGTCCGACGACAATAGGGTCGTCCCCACGATCCCGGGACTAGATTGGCCCGCCACCGCCATGTCCGACGATTATAGGGTTGTCCCCACGACCACGGGCCAACTTTGGCCAGCCGCCGATATATCCGACGACTAAAGGGTCGTCCCCACGACCACGGGCCAAAGTTTGCCAGCCGCCGACTTGTCCGACGACTATAGGGTCGTCCCCACGGCCCCGGGACTAGGTTGGCCCGCAGCCGACTTGTCCGACGACTATAGGGTCGTCCCCACGACTACGGTCTAAAGTTGGCTCGCCGCCGACATGTCCGACGAATATGGGCTCGTCCCCACGACCCCCGGACTAGCTTGGCTCGCCGCCGACTTGTCCGACGACTATAGGGTCGCCCCACGACCCCGGGCAAACGTTGGCCAGCCGCCGACTTGTCCGACGACTATAGGGTCGTCCCCACGACCCCGGGACTAGATTGGCCCGCCACCGTCTTGTCCGACGACTATAGGGTCGTCTTCACGACCACGGGCCAAAGTTGGCCAGCCGCCGACATTTCCGACGACAATAGGGTCGTCCTCACGACCACGGGCCAAATTTGGCCAGCCGCCGTCTTGTCCGACGACTATAGGGTCGTCCCCACGACCCCGGACCAATAATGGCCAATCGCCGACATGTCCGACGACTATAGGGTCGTACCCACGACCCCGGGACTTGATTGGCCCGGCACCGTCATGTCCAACGACTATCGGATCGTCCCTACGACTACGGGCCTAAGTTGACCAGCCGCCGACATGTCCGACGACTATAGGGTCGTCCCTATGACCCCGGGACTAGATTGGCCCGCCACCGTCATGTCCGACGACTATAGGGTCGTCCCCACGACCCCGGGCCAAAGGTGGCATGCCGCCGAAATGTCCGACGACTATAGGGTCGTCCCCACGACCCCGGGCAAAAGTTGGCCAGCCGCCGACTTGTCCGACGAGTATAGGGTCGTCCCCACGAAGCCGGGACTAGATTGGCCCGCCACCGTCTTGTCCGACGACAATAGGTTCGTCTTTACGACCACGGGCCAAAGTTGGCCAGCCGCCGACATTTCCGACGACTATAGGGTCGTCCCCACGATCACGGACCAAATTTGGCCAGCCGCCGACATGTTCGACTACTATAGGGTCGTCCCCAGGACCTCGGGTCTAGATTGGCCCGCTACCGTCATGTCCGAAGACTATAGGGTCGACCCCACGACCACGGGACTAGATTGGCCCGCCACCGCCATGTCCGACGACAATAGGGTCGTCCCCACGACCCCGGGTCTAGGGTGGCCAGCCGCCGACATGTCCGACGACAATCGGATCGTCCGCACGACCACGCGCCAAAGTTGGCCAGCCGCCGACATTTCCGACGACTATAGAGTCATCCCCACAACACCGGGCCAAAGTTGGCCAGCCGCCGACATGTCCGACGACTATAGGGTCGTCCCCACAACCACGGGCCAAAGTTGGCCAGCCGCCGACATGACCGACGACTATAGGGTCGTCCCCACGACCTCGGGACTAGGTTAGCCAGCCGCCGACATGTCCGACGACTATAGGGTCGTCCCCACGACCCCGGGCCAATGTTGGCCAATCGCCGACATGTCCGACGACTATAGGGTCGTCCCCACGACCCCGGGCCAAAGATGTCCAGCCGCCGTCTTCTCCGACGACTATAGGGTCGTCGTCACGACCCCGGGTCCAGGTTGGCCAGCCGCCGACATGTCCGACGACTATAGGGTCGTCCCCGCGACCCCGGGACTAGATTGGCCCGCCACCGTCATGTCCAACGACTATAGGGTCGTCCCCACAACCACGGGCCAAAGTTGGCCAGCCGCCGACATGTCCGACGACTATAGGGTCGTCCCCACGACCCCGGGCCAAAGTTGGCAAGCCGCCGAAATGTCCGACGACTATAGGGTCGTCCCCACGACCCCGGGACTAGGTTGGCCAGCCGCCGACATGTCCGACGACTATAGAGTCGTCCCCACGACACCGGGCCAATGTTGGACAGCCGCCGACATGTTCGACTACTATAGGGTCGTCCCCAGGACCTCGGGTCTAGATTGGCCCGCTACCGTCATGTCCGAAGACTATAGGGTCGTCCCCACGACCACGGGACTAGATTGGCCCGCCACCGCCATGTCCGACGACAATAGGGTCGTCCCCACGACGCCGGGTCTAGGTTGGCCAGCCGCCGACATGTCCGACGACAATCGGATCGTCCCCACGACCACGCGCCAAAGTTGGCCAGCCGCCGACATGTCCGACGACTATAGGGTCGTCCCCACGACACCGGGCCAAAGTTGGCAAGCCGCCGAAATGTCCGACGACTATAGGGTCGTCCCCATGACCCCGGGACTAGATTGGCCCGCCACCGTCAAGTCCGACGACTATAGGGTCGTCCCCACGACCCCGGGACTAGATTGGCCCGCCACCGTCATGTCCGACGACTATAGAGTCGTCCCCACGACACCGGGCCAAAGTTGGCCAGCCGCCGACATGTCCGACGACTATAGGGTCGTCCCCACGACCCCGGGACAAGGTTGGCCCGCCGCCGACTTGTCCGACGACTATAGGGTCGTCCCCACGACCCCGGGCCAAAGTTGGCAAGCCGCCGAAATGTCCGACGACTATAGGGTCGTCCCCATGACCCCGGGACTAGATTGGCCCGCCACCGTCAAGTCCGACGACTATAGGGTCGTCCCCACGACCCCGGGACTAGATTGGCCCGCCACCGTCATGTCCGACGACAATAGGGTCGTCCCCACGACCCCGGGTCTAGGTTGCCCAGCTGCCGACATGTCCGACGACTATAGAGTCGTCCCCACGACCCCGGACCAAAGTTGGCAAGCCGCCGAAATGTCCGACGACTATAGGGTCGTCCCCACGACCTCGGGTCTAGATTGGCCCGCTACCGTCATGTCCGAAGACTATAGGGTCGTCCCCACGACCCCGGGACTAGATTGGCCCGCTACCGTCATGTCCGAAGACTATAGGGTCGTCCCCACGACCTCGGGACTAGATTGGCCCGCCACCGTCATGTCCGACGAAAATAGGGTCGTCCCCACGACCCCAGGTCCATGTTGGCTAGCCGCCGTCATGTCCATCGACTATAGGGTCGTCCCCACAACCACGGGCCAAAGTTGGCCAGCCGCCGACATGTCCGACGACAATAGGGTCGTCCCCACGACCCCGGGTCTAGGTTGGCCAGCCGCCGACATGTCCGACGACTATCGGATCGTCCCCACGACCACGGGCCAAAGTTGGCCAATCGCCAACATGTCCGACGACTATAGGGTCGTCCCTACGACCCCGGGACTAGATTGGCCCGCCACCGTCATGTCCAACGATTATAGGGTCGTCCCCACGACCCCGGGACTAAATTGGCCCGCCACCGTCATGTCCGACGATTATAGGGTCGTCCCCACGACCCCGGGACAAGCTTGGCCCGCCGCCGACTTGTCCGACGACTATAAGGTCGTCCCCACGACCCCGGGACTAGATTGGCCCGCCACCGACATGTCCGACGACAATAGGGTCGTCCCCACGACCCCGAGTCTAGGTTGGCCAGCCGCCGACATGTCCGACGACTATAGGGTCGTCCCGACGACCCCGGGCCAATGTTGGCCAATCACCAACATGTCCGACGACTATAGGGTCGTCCCTACGACCCCGGGATTAGATTGGCCCGCCACCGTCATGTCCAACGATTATAGGGTCGTCCCCACGACCCCGGGACTAGATTGGCCCGCCACCGTCATGTCCGACGATTATAGGGTCGTCCCCACGACCCCGGGACAAGCTTGGCCCGCCGCCGACTTGTCCGACGACTATAAGGTCGTCCCCACGACCCCGGGACTAGATTGGCCCGCCACCGACATGTCCGACGACAATAGGGTCGTCCCCACGACCCCGAGTCTAGGTTGGCCAGCCGCCGACATGTCCGACGACTATAGAGTCGTCCCCACGACACCGGGCCAAAGTTGGACAGCCGCCGACAAGTCCGCCGACTATAGGGTCGTCCCCACGACCTCGGGTCTACATTGGCCCGCTACCGTCATGTCCGAAGACTATAGGGTCGTCCCCACGACCCCGGGACTAGATTGGCCCGCCACTGTCATGTCCGACGACAATAGGGTCGTCCCCACGACCCCGGGACAAGATTGGCCCGCCTCTGTCTTGTCCGACGACTATAGGGTCGTATTCACGACCACCCGCCAAAGTTAGCCAGCCGCCGACATTTCCGACGACTATAGGGTCGTCCCCACGACCCCGAGACTAGGTTGACCAGCCGGCAACATGTCCGACGACAATAGGGTCGTCCCCACGACCCCGGGTCTAGGTTGGCCAGCCGCCGACATGTCCGACGAATATAGAGTCGTCCCCACGACACCGGGCCAAAGTTGGACAGCCGCCGACATGTCCGAAGACTATGTGGTCGTCCCCACGACCTCGGGTCTAGATTGTCCCGCTACCGTCATGACCGACGACTATAGGGTCGTCCCCACGACCTCGGGTCTAGATTGGCCCGCTACCGTCATGTCCGAAGACTATAGGGTCGTCCTCACGACCACGGGACTAGATTGGCCCGCCACCGCCATGTCCGACGACAATAGGGTCGTCCCCACGACCCCGGGTCTAGGTTGGCCAGCCGCCGACATGTCCGACGACTATTGGATCGTCCCCACGACCACGGGCCAAAGTTGGCCAGCCGCCGACATGTCCGACGACTATAGGGTCGTGCCCACGACCACGGGACTAGATTGGCCAGCCGCCGACATGTCCGACGACTATCGGATCGTCCCCACGACCACGGGACTAGATTGGCCCGCCACCGTCATGACCGACGACTATAGGGTCGTCCCCACGACCTCGGGTCTAGATTGGCCCGGTACCGTCATGTCCGAAGACTATAGGGTCGTCCTCACGACCACGGGACTAGATTGGCCCGCCACCGCCATGTCCGACGACAATAGGGTCGTCCCCACGACCCCGGGTCTAGGTTGGCCAGCCGCCGACATGTCCGACGACTATTGGATCGTCCCCACGACCACGGGCCAAAGTTGGCCAGCCCCCGACATTTCCGACGACTATAGGGTCGTCCCCACGACCACGGGCCATTTTTGGCCAGCCGCCGACTTGTCCAACGACTATTGGGTCGCCCCACGACCACGGGCCAAAGTTGGCCAGCCGCCGACATGTCCGACGACTATAGGGTCGTCCCCACGATCCCGGGACTAGATTGGCCCACCACCGTCAAGTCCGACGACTATAGGGTCGGCCCCACGACCTCGGGAGTAGGTTGGCCAGCCGCCGACATGTCCGAAGACTATTGGGTCGTCCCCACGACCCCGGGACAAAATTGGCCCGCCTCTGTCTTGTCCGACGACTATAGGGTCGTATTCACGACCACCCGCCAAAGTTAGCCAGCCGCCGACATTTCCGACGACTATAGGGTCGTCCCCACGACCCCGAGACTAGGTTGACCAGCCGGCAACATGTCCGACGACAATAGGGTCGTCCCCACGACCCCGGGTCTAGGTTGGCCAGCCGCCGACATGTCCGACGAATATAGAGTCGTCCCCACGACACCGGGCCAAAGTTGGACAGCCGCCGACATGTCCGAAGACTATGTGGTCGTCCCCACGACCTCGGGTCTAGATTGTCCCGCTACCGTCATGTCCGACGACTATAGGGTCGTCCCCACGACCTCGGGTCTAGATTGGCCCGCTACCGTCATGTCCGAAGACTATTGGATCGTCCCCACGACCACGGGCCAAAGTTGGCCAGCCGCCGACATGTCCGACGACTATAGGGTCGTGCCCACGACCACGGGACTAGATTGGCCAGCCGCCGACATGTCCGACGACTATCGGATCGTCCCCACGACCACGGGCCAAAGTTGGCCAGCCGCCAATATGTCCGACGACAATTGATCGTCCCCACGACCACGAGCCAAAGATGGCCAGCCGCCGACATGTCCGACGACTATAGGGTCGTCCCCACGACCCCGGGACTAGATTGGTCCGCCACCGTCATGTCCGACGACTATAGGGTCGTCCCCACGACCCCGGGCCAAGCTTGGCCCGCCGCCGACTTGTCCGACGACTATAGGGTCGTCCCCACGACTTCGGGACTAGGTTGGCCAGCCGCCGACATTTCCGACGACTATAGAGTCGTCCCCACGACACCGGGCCAAAGTTGGCCAGCCGCCGACATGTCCGACGACTATAAGGTCGTCCCCACGACCCCGGGACTAGATTGGCCCGCCACCGTCATGTCCGACGATTATAGGGTCGTCCCCACGACCGCGAGACTAGATTGGCCCGCCACCGACATTTCCGACGACTATAGAGTCGTCCCCACGACACCGGGCCAAAGTTGGCCAGCCGCCGACATGTCCGACGACTATAGGGTCGTCCCCACAACCACGGGCCAAAGTTGGCCAGCCGCCGACATGACCGACGACTATAGGGTCGTCCCCACGACCTCGGGACTAGGTTAGCCAGCCGCCGATATGTCCGACGACTATAGGGTCGTCCCCACGACCCCGGGCCAATGTTGGCCAATCGCCGACATGTCCGACGACTATAGGGTAGTCCCCACGACCCCGGGCCAAAGATGTCCAGCCGCCGTCTTCTCCGACGACTATAGGGTCGTCGTCACGACCCTGGGTCCAGGTTGGCCAGCCGCCGACATGTCCGACGACTATAGGGTCGTCCCCACGACCCCGGGCCAAAGTTGGCAAGCCGCCGAAATGTCCGACGACTATAGGGTCGTCCCCACGACCCCGGGACTAGGTTGGCCAGCCGCCGACATGTCCGACGACTATAGAGTCGTCCCCACGACACCGGGCCAATGTTGGACAGCCGCCGACATGTTCGACTACTATAGGGTCGTCCCCAGGACCTCGGGTCTAGATTGGCCCGCTACCGTCATGTCCGAAGACTATAGGGTCGTCCCCGCGACCCCGGGACTAGATTGGCCCGCCACCGTCATGTCCAACGACTATAGGGTAGTCCCCACGACCCCGGGCCAAAGATGTCCAGCCGCCGTCTTCTCCGACGACTATAGGGTCGTCGTCACGACCCTGGGTCCAGGTTGGCCAGCCGCCGACATGTCCGACGACTATAGGGTCGTCCCCACGACCCCGGGCCAAAGTTGGCAAGCCGCCGAAATGTCCGACGACTATAGGGTCATCCCCACGACCCCGGGACTAGATTGGCCCGCCACCATCATGTCCGACGATTATAGGGTCGTCCCCACGACCCCGGGACAAGCTTGGCCCGCCGCCGAATTGTTCGACGACTATAGGGTCGTCCCCACGACCCCGGGACTAGATTGGCCCGCCACCGTCATGTCCGACGACAATAGGGTCGTCCCCACGACCCCGGGTCTAGGTTGGCCAGCCGCCGACTTGTCCGACGACTATAGGGTCGTACCCACGACCCCGGGACTAGGCTGACAAGCCGCCAACATGTCCGACGACTATAGGGTCGTCCCCAGGACCTCGGGACTAGATTGGCCCGCCACCGTCATGTCCAACGACTATAGGGTCGTCCCCACGACCATGGGCCAAAGTTGGCATGCCGCCGAAATGTCCGACGATTATAGGGTCGTCCCCACGACCCCGGGACTAGTTTGGCCCGCCGCCGACATTTCCGACGACTATAGAGTCGTCCCCACGACACCGGGCCAAAGTTGGCCAGCCGCCGACATGTCCGACGACTATAGGGTCGTCCCCACGACCCCGAGACTAGATTGGCCAGCCGCCGACATTTCCGACGACTATAGAGTCGTCCCCACGACACCGGGCCAAAGTTGGCCAGCCGCCGACATGTCCGACGACTATAGGGACGTCCCCACGACCCCGGGACAAGGTTGGCCCGCCGCCGACTTGTCCGACGACTATAGGGTCGTAGCCACGACCCTGGGACTTGGCTGACAAGCCGCCAACGTGTCCGACGACTATAGGGTCGTCCCCACGACCCCTGGCCAAAGATGTCCAGCCGCCGTCTTGTCCGACGACTATAGGGTCGTCCCCACGACCCCGGGACTAGATTGGCCCGCCAGCGTCATGTCCAACGACTATAGGGTCGTCCCCACAACCACGGGCCAAAGTTGGCCAGCCGCCGACATGTCCGACGACTATTGGGTCGTCCCTACGACACCGGGCCAAAGTTGGCCAGCCGCAGACATGTCCGACGACTATAGGGTCATCCCCACGACCCCGGGACTAGATTGGCCCGCCACCATCATGTCCGACGATTATAGGGTCGTCCCCACGACCCCGGGACAAGCTTGGCCCGCCGCCGAATTGTTCGACGACTATAGGGTCGTCCCCACGACCCCGGGACTAGATTGGCCCGCCACCGTCATGTCCGACGACAATAGGGTCGTCCCCACGACCCCGGGTCTAGGTTGGCCAGCCGCCGACTTGTCCGACGACTATAGGGTCGTACCCACGACCCCGGGACTAGGCTGACAAGCCGCCAACATGTCCGACGACTATAGGGTCGTTCCCACGACCCCGGGCCAAAGATGTCCAGCCGCCGTCTTGTCCGACGACTATAGGGTCGTCCCCACGACCCCGGGCCAAAGTTGGCCAGCCGCCGACATGTCCGACGACTAAAGGGTCGTCCCCACGACCCCGAGACTAGATTGGCCCGCCACCGTCATGTCCGACGACAATAGGGTCGTCCCCACGACCCCGGGTCCAGGTTGGCCAGCCGCCGACATTTCCGACGACTATAGAGTCGTCCCCAGGACCTCGGGACTAGATTGGCCCGCCACCATCATGTCCGACGATTATAGGGTCATCCCCACGACCCCGGGACAAGCTTGGCCCGCCGCCGAATTGTTCGACGACTATAGGGTCGTCCCCACGACCCCGGGACTAGATTGGCCCGCTACCGTCATGTCCGAAGACTATAGGGTCGTCCCCACGACCACGGGACTAGATTGGCCCGCCACCGCCATGTCCGACGACAATAGGGTCGTCCCCACGACCCCGGGTCTAGGTTGGCCAGCCGCCGACATGTCCGACGACAATCGGATCGTCCCCACGACCACGCGCCAAAGTTGGCCAGCCGCCGACATGTCCGACGACTATAGGGTCGTCCCCACGACACCGGGCCAAAGTTGGCCAGCCGCCGACATGTCCGACGACTATAGGGTCGTCCCCACGACCACGCGCCAAAGTTGGCCAGCCGCCGACATGTCCGACGACTATTGGATCGTCCCCACGACCCCGGGACTAGATTGGCCCGCCACCGTCATGTCCAACGACTATCGGATCGTCCCCACGACCAGGGGCCAAAGTTGGCCAGCCGCCGACATGTCCGACGACTATAGGGACGTCCCCACGACCCCGGGACTAGATTGGCCAGCCGCCGACATGTCCGACGACTATAGGGTCGTCCCGACGACCCCGGGCCAATGTTGGCCAATCGCCAACATGTCCGACGACTATCGGATCGTCCCCACGACCACGGGCCAAAGTTGGCCAGCCGCCGACATGTCCGACGACTATTGGATCGTCTCCACGACCACGGGCCAAAGTTGGCCAGCCGCCGACATGGCCGACGACTATAGGGTCGTCCCCACGACCCCGGGACTAGATTGGCCCGCCACCGTCATGTCCGACGACAATAGGGTCGTCCCCAGGACCCCGGGTCTAGGTTGGCCAGCCGCCGACTTGTCCGACGACTATAGGGTCGTCCCCAGGACCTCGGGACTAGATTGGCCCGCCACCGTCATGTCCAACGACTATAGGGTCGTCCCCACGACCATGGGCCAAAGTTGGCATGCCGCCGAAATGTTCGACGATAATAGGGTCGTCCCCACGACCCCGGGACTAGTTTGGCCCGCCGCCGACATTTCCGACGACTATAGAGTCGTCCCCACGACACCGGGCCAAAGTTGGCCAGCCGCCGACATGTCCGACGACTATAGGGTCGTCCCCACGACCCCGAGACTAGATTGGCCAGCCGCCGACATGTCCGACGACTATAGGGTCGTGCCCACGACCACGGGACTAGATTGGCCAGCCGCCGACATGTCCGACGACTATCGGATCGTCCCCACGACCACGGGCCAAAGTTGGCCAGCCGCCAATATGTCCGACGACAATTGATCGTCCCCACGACCACGAGCCAAAGATGGCCAGCCGCCGACATGTCCGACGACTATAGGGTCGTCCCCACGACCCCGGGACTAGATTGGTCCGCCACCGTCATGTCCGACGACTATAGGGTCGTCCCCACGACCCCGGGCCAAGCTTGGCCCGCCGCCGACTTGTCCGACGACTATAGGGTCGTCCCCACGACTTCGGGACTAGGTTGGCCAGCCGCCGACATTTCCGACGACTATAGAGTCGTCCCCACGACACCGGGCCAAAGTTGGCCAGCCGCCGACATGTCCGACGACTATAAGGTCGTCCCCACGACCCCGGGACTAGATTGGCCCGCCACCGTCATGTCCGACGATTATAGGGTCGTCCCCACGACCGCGAGACTAGATTGGCCCGCCACCGACATTTCCGACGACTATAGAGTCGTCCCCACGACACCGGGCCAAAGTTGGCCAGCCGCCGACATGTCCGACGACTATAGGGTCGTCCCCACAACCACGGGCCAAAGTTGGCCAGCCGCCGACATGACCGACGACTATAGGGTCGTCCCCACGACCTCGGGACTAGGTTAGCCAGCCGCCGATATGTCCGACGACTATAGGGTCGTCCCCACGACCCCGGGCCAATGTTGGCCAATCGCCGACATGTCCGACGACTATAGGGTAGTCCCCACGACCCCGGGCCAAAGATGTCCAGCCGCCGTCTTCTCCGACGACTATAGGGTCGTCGTCACGACCCTGGGTCCAGGTTGGCCAGCCGCCGACATGTCCGACGACTATAGGGTCGTCCCCACGACCCCGGGCCAAAGTTGGCAAGCCGCCGAAATGTCCGACGACTATAGGGTCGTCCCCACGACCCCGGGACTAGGTTGGCCAGCCGCCGACATGTCCGACGACTATAGAGTCGTCCCCACGACACCGGGCCAATGTTGGACAGCCGCCGACATGTTCGACTACTATAGGGTCGTCCCCAGGACCTCGGGTCTAGATTGGCCCGCTACCGTCATGTCCGAAGACTATAGGGTCGTCCCCGCGACCCCGGGACTAGATTGGCCCGCCACCGTCATGTCCAACGACTATAGGGTAGTCCCCACGACCCCGGGCCAAAGATGTCCAGCCGCCGTCTTCTCCGACGACTATAGGGTCGTCGTCACGACCCTGGGTCCAGGTTGGCCAGCCGCCGACATGTCCGACGACTATAGGGTCGTCCCCACGACCCCGGGCCAAAGTTGGCAAGCCGCCGAAATGTCCGACGACTATAGGGTCATCCCCACGACCCCGGGACTAGATTGGCCCGCCACCATCATGTCCGACGATTATAGGGTCGTCCCCACGACCCCGGGACAAGCTTGGCCCGCCGCCGAATTGTTCGACGACTATAGGGTCGTCCCCACGACCCCGGGACTAGATTGGCCCGCCACCGTCATGTCCGACGACAATAGGGTCGTCCCCACGACCCCGGGTCTAGGTTGGCCAGCCGCCGACTTGTCCGACGACTATAGGGTCGTACCCACGACCCCGGGACTAGGCTGACAAGCCGCCAACATGTCCGACGACTATAGGGTCGTCCCCAGGACCTCGGGACTAGATTGGCCCGCCACCGTCATGTCCAACGACTATAGGGTCGTCCCCACGACCATGGGCCAAAGTTGGCATGCCGCCGAAATGTCCGACGATTATAGGGTCGTCCCCACGACCCCGGGACTAGTTTGGCCCGCCGCCGACATTTCCGACGACTATAGAGTCGTCCCCACGACACCGGGCCAAAGTTGGCCAGCCGCCGACATGTCCGACGACTATAGGGTCGTCCCCACGACCCCGAGACTAGATTGGCCAGCCGCCGACATTTCCGACGACTATAGAGTCGTCCCCACGACACCGGGCCAAAGTTGGCCAGCCGCCGACATGTCCGACGACTATAGGGACGTCCCCACGACCCCGGGACAAGGTTGGCCCGCCGCCGACTTGTCCGACGACTATAGGGTCGTAGCCACGACCCTGGGACTTGGCTGACAAGCCGCCAACGTGTCCGACGACTATAGGGTCGTCCCCACGACCCCTGGCCAAAGATGTCCAGCCGCCGTCTTGTCCGACGACTATAGGGTCGTCCCCACGACCCCGGGACTAGATTGGCCCGCCAGCGTCATGTCCAACGACTATAGGGTCGTCCCCACAACCACGGGCCAAAGTTGGCCAGCCGCCGACATGTCCGACGACTATTGGGTCGTCCCTACGACACCGGGCCAAAGTTGGCCAGCCGCAGACATGTCCGACGACTATAGGGTCATCCCCACGACCCCGGGACTAGATTGGCCCGCCACCATCATGTCCGACGATTATAGGGTCGTCCCCACGACCCCGGGACAAGCTTGGCCCGCCGCCGAATTGTTCGACGACTATAGGGTCGTCCCCACGACCCCGGGACTAGATTGGCCCGCCACCGTCATGTCCGACGACAATAGGGTCGTCCCCACGACCCCGGGTCTAGGTTGGCCAGCCGCCGACTTGTCCGACGACTATAGGGTCGTACCCACGACCCCGGGACTAGGCTGACAAGCCGCCAACATGTCCGACGACTATAGGGTCGTTCCCACGACCCCGGGCCAAAGATGTCCAGCCGCCGTCTTGTCCGACGACTATAGGGTCGTCCCCACGACCCCGGGCCAAAGTTGGCCAGCCGCCGACATGTCCGACGACTAAAGGGTCGTCCCCACGACCCCGAGACTAGATTGGCCCGCCACCGTCATGTCCGACGACAATAGGGTCGTCCCCACGACCCCGGGTCCAGGTTGGCCAGCCGCCGACATTTCCGACGACTATAGAGTCGTCCCCAGGACCTCGGGACTAGATTGGCCCGCCACCATCATGTCCGACGATTATAGGGTCATCCCCACGACCCCGGGACAAGCTTGGCCCGCCGCCGAATTGTTCGACGACTATAGGGTCGTCCCCACGACCCCGGGACTAGATTGGCCCGCTACCGTCATGTCCGAAGACTATAGGGTCGTCCCCACGACCACGGGACTAGATTGGCCCGCCACCGCCATGTCCGACGACAATAGGGTCGTCCCCACGACCCCGGGTCTAGGTTGGCCAGCCGCCGACATGTCCGACGACAATCGGATCGTCCCCACGACCACGCGCCAAAGTTGGCCAGCCGCCGACATGTCCGACGACTATAGGGTCGTCCCCACGACACCGGGCCAAAGTTGGCCAGCCGCCGACATGTCCGACGACTATAGGGTCGTCCCCACGACCACGCGCCAAAGTTGGCCAGCCGCCGACATGTCCGACGACTATTGGATCGTCCCCACGACCCCGGGACTAGATTGGCCCGCCACCGTCATGTCCAACGACTATCGGATCGTCCCCACGACCAGGGGCCAAAGTTGGCCAGCCGCCGACATGTCCGACGACTATAGGGACGTCCCCACGACCCCGGGACTAGATTGGCCAGCCGCCGACATGTCCGACGACTATAGGGTCGTCCCGACGACCCCGGGCCAATGTTGGCCAATCGCCAACATGTCCGACGACTATCGGATCGTCCCCACGACCACGGGCCAAAGTTGGCCAGCCGCCGACATGTCCGACGACTATTGGATCGTCTCCACGACCACGGGCCAAAGTTGGCCAGCCGCCGACATGGCCGACGACTATAGGGTCGTCCCCACGACCCCGGGACTAGATTGGCCCGCCACCGTCATGTCCGACGACAATAGGGTCGTCCCCAGGACCCCGGGTCTAGGTTGGCCAGCCGCCGACTTGTCCGACGACTATAGGGTCGTCCCCAGGACCTCGGGACTAGATTGGCCCGCCACCGTCATGTCCAACGACTATAGGGTCGTCCCCACGACCATGGGCCAAAGTTGGCATGCCGCCGAAATGTTCGACGATAATAGGGTCGTCCCCACGACCCCGGGACTAGTTTGGCCCGCCGCCGACATTTCCGACGACTATAGAGTCGTCCCCACGACCCCGGGACTAGATTGGCCCGCCACCATCATGTCCGACGATTATAGGGTCGTCCCCACGACCCCGGGACAAGCTTGGCCCGCCGCCGAATTGTTCGACGACTATAGGGTCGTCCCCACGACCCCGGGACTAGATTGGCCCGCCACCGTCATGTCCGACGACAATAGGGTCGTCCCCACGACCCCGGGTCTAGGTTGGCCAGCCGCCGACTTGTCCGACGACTATAGGGTCGTACCCACGACCCCGGGACTAGGCTGACAAGCCGCCAACATGTCCGACGACTATAGGGTCGTCCCCACGACCACGCGCCAAAGTTGGCCAGCCGCCGACATGTCCGACGACTATTGGATCGTCCCCACGACCCCGGGACTAGATTGGCCCGCCACCGTCATGTCCGACGATTATAGGGTCGTCCCCACGACCGCGAGACTAGATTGGCCCGCCACCGACATTTCCGACGACTATAGAGTCGTCCCCACGACACCGGGCCAAAGTTGGCCAGCCGCCGACATGTCCGACGACTATAGGGTCGTCCCCACAACCACGGGCCAAAGTTGGCCAGCCGCCGACATGACCGACGACTATAGGGTCGTCCCCACGACCTCGGGACTAGGTTAGCCAGCCGCCGATATGTCCGACGACTATAGGGTCGTCCCCACGACCCCGGGCCAATGTTGGCCAATCGCCGACATGTCCGACGACTATAGGGTAGTCCCCACGACCCCGGGCCAAAGATGTCCAGCCGCCGTCTTCTCCGACGACTATAGGGTCGTCGTCACGACCCTGGGTCCAGGTTGGCCAGCCGCCGACATGTCCGACGACTATAGGGTCGTCCCCACGACCCCGGGCCAAAGTTGGCAAGCCGCCGAAATGTCCGACGACTATAGGGTCGTCCCCACGACCCCGGGACTAGGTTGGCCAGCCGCCGACATGTCCGACGACTATAGAGTCGTCCCCACGACACCGGGCCAATGTTGGACAGCCGCCGACATGTTCGACTACTATAGGGTCGTCCCCAGGACCTCGGGTCTAGATTGGCCCGCTACCGTCATGTCCGAAGACTATAGGGTCGTCCCCGCGACCCCGGGACTAGATTGGCCCGCCACCGTCATGTCCAACGACTATAGGGTAGTCCCCACGACCCCGGGCCAAAGATGTCCAGCCGCCGTCTTCTCCGACGACTATAGGGTCGTCGTCACGACCCTGGGTCCAGGTTGGCCAGCCGCCGACATGTCCGACGACTATAGGGTCGTCCCCACGACCCCGGGCCAAAGTTGGCAAGCCGCCGAAATGTCCGACGACTATAGGGTCATCCCCACGACCCCGGGACTAGATTGGCCCGCCACCATCATGTCCGACGATTATAGGGTCGTCCCCACGACCCCTGGACAAGCTTGGCCCGCCGCCGAATTGTTCGACGACTATAGGGTCGTCCCCACGACCCCGGGACTAGATTGGCCCGCCACCGTCATGTCCGACGACAATAGGGTCGTCCCCACGACCCCGGGTCTAGGTTGGCCAGCCGCCGACTTGTCCGACGACTATAGGGTCGTACCCACGACCCCGGGACTAGGCTGACAAGCCGCCAACATGTCCGACGACTATAGGGTCGTCCCCAGGACCTCGGGACTAGATTGGCCCGCCACCGTCATGTCCAACGACTATAGGGTCGTCCCCACGACCATGGGCCAAAGTTGGCATGCCGCCGAAATGTCCGACGATTATAGGGTCGTCCCCACGACCCCGGGACTAGTTTGGCCCGCCGCCGACATTTCCGACGACTATAGAGTCGTCCCCACGACACCGGGCCAAAGTTGGCCAGCCGCCGACATGTCCGACGACTATAGGGTCGTCCCCACGACCCCGAGACTAGATTGGCCAGCCGCCGACATTTCCGACGACTATAGAGTCGTCCCCACGACACCGGGCCAAAGTTGGCCAGCCGCCGACATGTCCGACGACTATAGGGACGTCCCCACGACCCCGGGACAAGGTTGGCCCGCCGCCGACTTGTCCGACGACTATAGGGTCGTAGCCACGACCCTGGGACTTGGCTGACAAGCCGCCAACGTGTCCGACGACTATAGGGTCGTCCCCACGACCCCTGGCCAAAGATGTCCAGCCGCCGTCTTGTCCGACGACTATAGGGTCGTCCCCACGACCCCGGGACTAGATTGGCCCGCCAGCGTCATGTCCAACGACTATAGGGTCGTCCCCACAACCACGGGCCAAAGTTGGCCAGCCGCCGACATGTCCGACGACTATTGGGTCGTCCCTACGACACCGGGCCAAAGTTGGCCAGCCGCAGACATGTCCGACGACTATAGGGTCATCCCCACGACCCCGGGACTAGATTGGCCCGCCACCATCATGTCCGACGATTATAGGGTCGTCCCCACGACCCCGGGACAAGCTTGGCCCGCCGCCGAATTGTTCGACGACTATAGGGTCGTCCCCACGACCCCGGGACTAGATTGGCCCGCCACCGTCATGTCCGACGACAATAGGGTCGTCCCCACGACCCCGGGTCTAGGTTGGCCAGCCGCCGACTTGTCCGACGACTATAGGGTCGTACCCACGACCCCGGGACTAGGCTGACAAGCCGCCAACATGTCCGACGACTATAGGGTCGTTCCCACGACCCCGGGCCAAAGATGTCCAGCCGCCGTCTTGTCCGACGACTATAGGGTCGTCCCCACGACCCCGGGCCAAAGTTGGCCAGCCGCCGACATGTCCGACGACTAAAGGGTCGTCCCCACGACCCCGAGACTAGATTGGCCCGCCACCGTCATGTCCGACGACAATAGGGTCGTCCCCACGACCCCGGGTCCAGGTTGGCCAGCCGCCGACATTTCCGACGACTATAGAGTCGTCCCCAGGACCTCGGGACTAGATTGGCCCGCCACCATCATGTCCGACGATTATAGGGTCATCCCCACGACCCCGGGACAAGCTTGGCCCGCCGCCGAATTGTTCGACGACTATAGGGTCGTCCCCACGACCCCGGGACTAGATTGGCCCGCTACCGTCATGTCCGAAGACTATAGGGTCGTCCCCACGACCACGGGACTAGATTGGCCCGCCACCGCCATGTCCGACGACAATAGGGTCGTCCCCACGACCCCGGGTCTAGGTTGGCCAGCCGCCGACATGTCCGACGACAATCGGATCGTCCCCACGACCACGCGCCAAAGTTGGCCAGCCGCCGACATGTCCGACGACTATAGGGTCGTCCCCACGACACCGGGCCAAAGTTGGCCAGCCGCCGACATGTCCGACGACTATAGGGTCGTCCCCACGACCACGCGCCAAAGTTGGCCAGCCGCCGACATGTCCGACGACTATTGGATCGTCCCCACGACCCCGGGACTAGATTGGCCCGCCACCGTCATGTCCAACGACTATCGGATCGTCCCCACGACCAGGGGCCAAAGTTGGCCAGCCGCCGACATGTCCGACGACTATAGGGACGTCCCCACGACCCCGGGACTAGATTGGCCAGCCGCCGACATGTCCGACGACTATAGGGTCGTCCCGACGACCCCGGGCCAATGTTGGCCAATCGCCAACATGTCCGACGACTATCGGATCGTCCCCACGACCACGGGCCAAAGTTGGCCAGCCGCCGACATGTCCGACGACTATTGGATCGTCTCCACGACCACGGGCCAAAGTTGGCCAGCCGCCGACATGGCCGACGACTATAGGGTCGTCCCCACGACCCCGGGACTAGATTGGCCCGCCACCGTCATGTCCGACGACAATAGGGTCGTCCCCAGGACCCCGGGTCTAGGTTGGCCAGCCGCCGACTTGTCCGACGACTATAGGGTCGTCCCCAGGACCTCGGGACTAGATTGGCCCGCCACCGTCATGTCCAACGACTATAGGGTCGTCCCCACGACCATGGGCCAAAGTTGGCATGCCGCCGAAATGTTCGACGATAATAGGGTCGTCCCCACGACCCCGGGACTAGTTTGGCCCGCCGCCGACATTTCCGACGACTATAGAGTCGTCCCCACGACACCGGGCCAAAGTTGGCCAGCCGCCGACATGTCCGACGACTATAGGGTCGTCCCCACGACCCCGAGACTAGATTGGCCAGCCGCCGACATTTCCGACGACTATAGAGTCGTCCCCACGACACCGGGCCAAAGTTGGCCAGCCGCCGACATGTCCGACGACTATAGGGACGTCCCCACGACCCCGGGACAAGGTTGGCCCGCCGCCGACTTGTCCGACGACTATAGGGTCGTAGCCACGACCCTGGGACTTGGCTGACAAGCCGCCAACGTGTCCGACGACTATAGGGTCGTCCCCACGACCCCTGGCCAAAGATGTCCAGCCGCCGTCTTGTCCGACGACTATAGGGTCGTCCCCACGACCCCGGGACTAGATTGGCCCGCCAGCGTCATGTCCAACGACTATAGGGTCGTCCCCACAACCACGGGCCAAAGTTGGCCAGCCGCCGACATGTCCGACGACTATTGGGTCGTCCCTACGACACCGGGCCAAAGTTGGCCAGCCGCAGACATGTCCGACGACTATAGGGTCATCCCCACGACCCCGGGACTAGATTGGCCCGCCACCATCATGTCCGACGATTATAGGGTCGTCCCCACGACCCCGGGACAAGCTTGGCCCGCCGCCGAATTGTTCGACGACTATAGGGTCGTCCCCACGACCCCGGGACTAGATTGGCCCGCCACCGTCATGTCCGACGACAATAGGGTCGTCCCCACGACCCCGGGTCTAGGTTGGCCAGCCGCCGACTTGTCCGACGACTATAGGGTCGTAGCCACGACCCCGGGACTAGGCTGACAAGCCGCCAACATGTCCGACGACTATAGGGTCGTTCCCACGACCCCGGGCCAAAGATGTCCAGCCGCCGTCTTGTCCGACGACTATAGGGTCGTCCCCACGACCCCGGGCCAAAGTTGGCCAGCCGCCGACATGTCCGACGACTAAAGGGTCGTCCCCACGACCCCGAGACTAGATTGGCCCGCCACCGTCATGTCCGACGACAATAGGGTCGTCCCCACGACCCCGGGTCCAGGTTGGCCAGCCGCCGACATTTCCGACGACTATAGAGTCGTCCCCACGACACCGGGCCAAAGTTGGCCAGCCGCCGACATGTCCGACGACTATAGGGTCGTCCCCACGACCGCGAGACTAGATTGGCCTGCCACCGTCATGTCCGACGACAATAGGGTCGTCCCCACGACCCCGGGTCCAGGTTGGCCAGCCGCCGACATTTCCGACGACTATAGAGTCGTCCCCACGACACCGGGCCAAAGTTGGCCAGCCGCCGACATGTCCGACGATTATAGGGTCGTCCCCACGACCCCGGGACCAGGTTGGCCCGCCGCCGACTTGTCCGACGACTATAGGGTCGTACCCACGACCCTGGGACTAGGCTGACAAGCCGCCAACATGTCCGACGACTATCGGGTCGTCCCCACGACCCCGGGACTAGATTGGCCCGCCACCGTCATGTCCGACGATTATAGGGTCGTCCCCACGACCGCGAGACTAGATTGGCCCGCCACCGTCATGTCCGACGACAATAGGGTCGTCCCCACGACCCCGGGTCCAGGTTGGCCAGCCGCCGACATTTCCGACGACTATAGAGTCGTCCCCACGACACCGGGCCAAATTTGGCCAGCCGCCGACATGTCCGACGACTATAGGGTCGTACCCACGACCCTGGGACTAGGCTGACAAGCCGCCAACATGTCCGACGTCTATAGGGTCGTCCCCACGACCCCGGGCCAAAGATGTCCAGCCGCCGTCTTGTCCGACGACTATAGGGTCGTCCCCACGACCGCGAGACTAGATTGGCCCGCCACCGTCATGTCCGACGAAAATAGGGTCGTCCCCACGACCCCAGGTCCAGGTTGGCCAGCCGCCGACATTTCCGACGACTATAGAGTCGTCCCCACGACACCGGGCCAAAGTTGGCCAGCCGCCGACATGTCCGACGACTATAGGGTCGTCCCCACGACCCCGGGACAAGGTTGGCCCGCCGCCGACTTGTCCGACGACTATAGGGTCGTACCCACGACCCTGGGACTAGGCTGACAAGCCGCCAACATGTCCGACGACTATAGGGTCGTCCCCACGACCCCGGGCCAAAGATGTCCAGCCGCCGTCTTGTCCGACGACTATAGGGTCGTCCCCACGACCCCGGGACTAGATTGGCCCGCCACCGTCATGTCCATCGACTATAGGGTCGTCCCTACAACCACGGGACAAAGTTGGCCAGCCGCCGACATGTCCGACGACTATAAGGTCGTCCCCACGACCTCGGGACTAGGTTGGCCAGCCGCCGACATGTCCGACGACTATAGGGTCGTCCCGACGACCCCGGGCCAATGTTGGCCAATCGCCAACATGTCCGACGACTATAGGGTCGTCCCCACGACCGCGAGACTAGATTGGCCCGCCACCGTCATGTCCGACGAAAATAGGGTCGTCCCCACGACCCCAGGTCCAGGTTGGCCAGCCGCCGACATTTCCGACGACTATAGAGTCGTCCCCACGACACCGGGCCAAAGTTGGCCAGCCGCCGACATGTCCGACGACTATAGGGTCGTCCCCACGACCCCGGGACAAGGTTGGCCCGCCGCCGACTTGTCCGACGACTATAGGGTCGTACCCACGACCCTGGGACTAGGCTGACAAGCCGCCAACATGTCCGACGACTATAGGGTCGTCCCCACGACCCCGGGCCAAAGATGTCCAGCCGCCGTCTTGTCCGACGACTATAGGGTCGTCCCCACGACCCCGGGACTAGATTGGCCCGCCACCGTCATGTCCATCGACTATAGGGTCGTCCCTACAACCACGGGACAAAGTTGGCCAGCCGCCGACATGTCCGACGACTATAAGGTCGTCCCCACGACCTCGGGACTAGGTTGGCCAGCCGCCGACATGTCCGACGACTATAGGGTCGTCCCGACGACCCCGGGCCAATGTTGGCCAATCGCCAACATGTCCGACGACTATAGGGTCGTCCCTACGACCCCGGGAATAGATTGGCCCGCCACCGTCATGTCCGACGACAATAGGGTCGTCCCCACGACCCCGGGTCTAGGTTGGCCAGCCGCCGACATGTCAGAAGACTATAGAGTTGTCCCCACGACACCGGGCCAAAGTTGGCAAGCCGCTGACATGTCCAATGACTATAGGGTCGTCCCCACGACCACGGGCCAAAGTTGGCCAGCCGCCGACATGTCCGACGACTATTGGATCGTCCCCACGACCCCGGGACTAGATTGGCCCGCCACCGTCATGTCCAACGACTATCGGATCGTCCCCACGACCAGGGGCCAAAGTTGGCCAGCCGCCGACATGTCCGACGACTATAGGGTCGTCCCCACGACCCCGGGACTAGATTGGCCAGCCGCCGACATGTCCGACGACTATAGGGTCGTCCCGACGACCCCGGGCCAATGTTGGCCAATCGCCAACATGTCCGACGACTATCGGATCGTCCCCACGACCACGGGCCAAAGTTGGCCAGCCGCCGACATGTCCGACGACTATTGGATCGTCTCCACGACCACGGGCCAAAGTTGGCCAGCCGCCGACATGGCCGACGACTATAGGGTCGTCCCCACGACCTCGGGTCTAGATTGTCCCGCTACCGTCATGTCCGACGACTATAGGGTCGTCCCCACGACCTCGGGTCTAGATTGGCCCGCTATCGTCATGTCCGAAGACTATAGGGTCGTCCTCACGACCACGGGACTAGATTGGCCGGCCACCGCCATGTCCGACGACAATAGGGTCGTCCCCACGACCCCGGGTCTAGGTTGGCCAGCCGCCGACATGTCCGACGACTATCGGATCGTCCCCACGACCACGGGCCAAAGTTGGCCAGCCGCCGACATGTCCGACGACTATTGGATCGTCTCCACGACCACGGGCCAAAGTTGGCCAGCCGCCGACATGGCCGACGACTATAGGGTCGTCCCCACGACCTCGGGTCTAGATTGTCCCGCTACCGTCATGTCCGACGACTATAGGGTCGTCCCCACGACCTCGGGTCTAGATTGGCCCGCCACCGTCATGTCCAACGATTATAGGGTCGTCCCCACGACCCCGGGACTAGATTGGCCCGCCACCGTCATGTCCAACGATTATAGGGTCGTCCCCACGACCCCGGGACTAAATTGGCCCGCCACCGTCATGTCCGACGATTATAGGGTCGTCCCCACGACCCCGGGACAAGCTTGGCCCGCCGCCGACTTGTCCGACGACTATAAGGTCGTCCCCACGACCCCGGGACTAGATTGGCCCGCCACCGACATGTCCGACGACAATAGGGTCGTCCCCACGACCCCGGGACTAGATTGGCCCGCCACCGTCATGTCCGACGATTATAGGGTCGTCCCCACGACCCCGGGACAAGCTTGGCCCGCCGCCGACTTGTCCGACGACTATAAGGTCGTCCCCAAGACCCCGGGACTAGATTGGCCCGCCACCGACATGTCCGACGACAATAGGGTCGTACCCACGACCTCGGGTCTAGATTGGCCCGCTACCGTCATGTCCGAAGACTATAGGGTCGTCCCCACGACCACGGGACTAGATTGGCCCGCCACCGCCATGTCCGACGACAATAGGGTCGTCCCCACGACCACGGGCCAAAGTTGGCCAGCCGCCGACATGTCCAACGACTATTGGGTCGTCCCCACGACCACGGGCCAATGTTGGCAAGCCGCCGACATGTCCGACGACTATAGGGTCGTCCCCACGACCCCGGGACTAGATTGGCCCGACACCGTCATGTCCGACGACAATAGGGTCGTCCCCACGACCCCGGGTCTAGGTTGCCCAGCTGCCGACATGTCCGACGACTATAGAGTCGTCCCCACGACACCGGGCCAAAGTTGGCCAGCCGCCGACATGTCCGACGACTATATTGTCGTCCCCACGACCCCGGGACAAGGTTGGCCCGCCGCCGACTTGTCCGACGACTATAGGGTCGTACCCACGACCCTGGGACTAGGCTGACAAGCCGCCAACATGTCCGACGACTATAGGGTCGTCCCCACGACCCCGGACCAAAGATGTCCAGCCGCCGTCTTGTCCGACGACTATAGGGTCGTCCCCACGACCCCGGGACTAGATTGGCCCGCCACCGTCATGTCCAACGATTATAGGGTCGTCCCCACGACCCCGGGACTAGATTGGCCCGCCACCGTCATGTCCGACGATTATAGGGTCGTCCCCACGACCCCGGGACAAGCTTGGCCCGCCGCCGACTTGTCCGACGACTATAAGGTCGTCCCCACGACCCCGGGACTAGATTGGCCCGCCACCGACATGTCCGACGACAATAGGGTCGTCCCCACGACCCCGGGACTAGATTGGCCCGCCACCGTCATGTCCGACGATTATAGGGTCGTCCCCACGACCCCGGGACAAGCTTGGCCCGCCGCCGACTTGTCCGACGACTATAAGGTCGTCCCCACGACCCCGGGACTAGATTGGCCCGCCACCGACATGTCCGACGACAATAGGGTCGTACCCACGACCTCGGGTCTAGATTGGCCCGCTACCGTCATGTCCGAAGACTATAGGGTCGCCCCCACGACCACGGGACTAGATTGGCCCGCCACCGCCATGTCCGACGACAATAGGGTCGTCCCCACGACCACGGGCCAAAGTTGGCCAGCCGCCGACATGTCCAACGACTATTGGGTCGTCCCCACGACCACGGGCCAATGTTGGCCAGCCGCCGACATGTCCAACGACTATTGGGTCGCCCCACGACCACGGGCCAAAGTTGGCCAGCCGCCGAAATGTCCGACGACTGTAGGATCGTCCCTACGCCCCCGGGACTAGATTGGCCCGCCACCGTCAAGTCCGACGACCTCGGGACTAGGTTGGCCACCCGCCGACATGTCCGACGAATATAGGGTCGCCCCCACGACCCCGGGACTAGGTTGACCAGCCGGCAACATGTCCGACGACTATAGGGTCGTGCCCACGACCCCGGGCCAAAGTTGGCAAGCCGCCGAAATGTCCGACGACTATAGGGTCGTCCTCACAACCCCGGGACTAGATTGGTCCGCCACCGTCAAGTCCGACGACCTCGGGACTAGGTTGGCCAGCCGCCGACATGTCCGACGACTACAGGGTCGCTCCCACGACCCCGGGACTAGATTGGCCCGCCACCGTCATGTCCGGCGACTGTCGGATCGTCCCCACGACTACGGGCCAAAGTTGGCCAGCCGCCGACATGTCCGACGACTATAGGGTTGACCCCACGCCGGGACAAGATTGGCTCGCCTCTGTCTTGTCCGACGACTATAGGGTCGTATTCACGACCACCCGCCAAAGTTAGCCAGCCGCCGACATTTCCGACGACTATAGGGTCGTCCCCACGACCCCGAGACTAGGTTGACCAGCCGGCAACATGTCCGACGACAATAGGGTCGTGCCCACGACCCCGGGCCAAAGTTGGCAAGCCGCCGACATGTCCGACGACTATAGGGTCGTCCCCACGACCCCTGGACTAGGTTGGCTCACCGCCGACTTCTCCGTCGACAATAGCGTCGTCCCCACGACCCCGGGCCAATGTTGGCCAGCCGCCGACATTTCCGACGACTATAGAGTCGTCCCCACGACACCGGGCCAAATTTAGCCAGCCGCCGACATGTCCGACGACAATAGGGTCGTCCCCACGACCCCGGGACTAGATTGGCCCGCCACCGTCATGTCCGGCGACTGTCGGATCGTCCCCACGACTACGGGCCAAAGTTGGCCAGCCGCCGACATGTCCGACGACTATAGGGTTGAACCCACGACCCCGGGCCAATGTTGGCCAGCCGCCGACATTTCCGACGACTATAGAGTCGTCCCCACGACACCGGGCCAAATTTGGCCAGCCGCCGACATGTCCGACGACAATAGGGTCGTCCCCACGACCCCGGGACTAGATTGGCCCGACACCGTCAAGTCCGACGACTATAGGGTCGTCCCCACGACCACGGGCCAAAGTTGGCCAGCCGCCGACATGTCCGACGACTATAGGGTCGTCCCCACGACCCCGGGACTAGATTGGCCCGCCACCGTCATGTCCGACGACAATAGGGTCGTCCCCACGACCCCGGGACTAGATTGGCCCGACACCGTCAAGTCCGACGACTATAGGGTCGTCCCCACGACCCACGGCAAAAGTTGGCCAGCCGCCGACATGTCCGACGACTATAGGGTCGTCCCCACGACCCCTGGACTAGGTTGGCTCACCGCCGACTTGTCCGTCGACAATAGCGTCGTCCCCACGACCCCGGGCGAAAGTTGGCAAGACGCCGAAATGTCCGACGACTGTAGGGTCGTCCCCACGACCCCGGGACTAGATTGGCCCACCACCGTCAAGTCCGATGACTATAGGGTCGGCCCCACGACCTCGGGAGTAGGTTGGCCAGCCGCCGACATGTCCGACGACTATTGGGTCGTCCCCACGACCCCGGGACAAGATTGGCCCGCCTCTGTCTTGTCCGACGACTATAGGGTCGTATTCGCGACCACCCGCCAAAGATAGCCAGCCGCCGACATTTCCGACGACTATAGGGTCGTCCCCACGACCCCGAGACTAGGTTGACCAGCCAGCAACATGTCCGACGACAATAGGGTCGTGCCCACGACCCCGGGCCAAAGTTGGCAAGCCGCCGACATGTCCGACGACTATAGGGTCGTCCCCACGACCCCTGGACTAGGTTGGCTCACCGCCGACTTCTCCGTCGACAATAGCGTCGTTCCCACGACCCCGGGCCAATGCTGGCCAGCCGCCGACATTTCCGACGACTATAGAGTTGTCCCCACGACACCGGGCCAAAGTTGGCAAGCCGCTGACATGTCCAATGACTATAGGGTCGTCCCCACGACCACGGGCCAAAGTTGGCCAGCCGCCGACATGTCCGACGACTATTGGATCGTCCCCACGACCCCGGGACTAGATTGGCCCGCCACCGTCATGTCCAACGACTATCGGATCGTCCCCACGACCAGGGGCCAAAGTTGGCCAGCCGCCGACATGTCCGACGACTATAGGGTCGTCCCCACGACCCCGGGACTAGATTGGCCAGCCGCCGACATGTCCGACGACTATAGGGTCGTCCCGACGACCCCGGGCCAATGTTGGCCAATCGCCAACATGTCCGACGACTATCGGATCGTCCCCACGACCACGGGCCAAAGTTGGCCAGCCGCCGACATGGCCGACGACTATAGGGTCGTCCCCACGACCTCGGGTCTAGATTGTCCCGCTACCGTCATGTCCGACGACTATAGGGTCGTCCCCACGACCTCGGGTCTAGATTGGCCCGCTATCGTCATGTCCGAAGACTATAGGGTCGTCCTCACGACCACGGGACTAGATTGGCCGGCCACCGCCATGTCCGACGACAATAGGGTCGTCCCCACGACCCCGGGTCTAGGTTGGCCAGCCGCCGACATGTCCGACGACTATCGGATCGTCCCCACGACCACGGGCCAAAGTTGGCCAGCCGCCGACATGTCCGACGACTATTGGATCGTCTCCACGACCACGGGCCAAAGTTGGCCAGCCGCCGACATGGCCGACGACTATAGGGTCGTCCCCACGACCTCGGGTCTAGATTGTCCCGCTACCGTCATGTCCGACGACTATAGCGTCGTCCCCACGACCTCGGGTCTAGATTGGCCCGCCACCGTCATGTCCAACGATTATAGGGTCGTCCCCACGACCCCGGGACTAGATTGGCCCGCCACCGTCATGTCCAACGATTATAGGGTCGTCCCCACGACCCCGGGACTAAATTGGCCCGCCACCGTCATGTCCGACGATTATAGGGTCGTCCCCACGACCCCGGGACAAGCTTGGCCCGCCGCCGACTTGTCCGACGACTATAAGGTCGTCCCCACGACCCCGGGACTAGATTGGCCCGCCACCGACATGTCCGACGACAATAGGGTCGTCCCCACGACCCCGGGACTAGATTGGCCCGCCACCGTCATGTCCGACGATTATAGGGTCGTCCCCACGACCCCGGGACAAGCTTGGCCCGCCGCCGACTTGTCCGACGACTATAAGGTCGTCCCCACGACCCCGGGACTAGATTGGCCCGCCACCGACATGTCCGACGACAATAGGGTCGTACCCACGACCTCGGGTCTAGATTGGCCCGCTACCGTCATGTCCGAAGACTATAGGGTCGTCCCCACGACCACGGGACTAGATTGGCCCGCCACCGCCATGTCCGACGACAATAGGGTCGTCCCCACGACCACGGGCCAAAGTTGGCCAGCCGCCGACATGTCCAACGACTATTGGGTCGTCCCCACGACCACGGGCCAATGTTGGCAAGCCGCCGACATGTCCGACGACTATAGGGTCGTCCCCACGACCCCGGGACTAGATTGGCCCGACACCGTCATGTCCGACGACAATAGGGTCGTCCCCACGACCCCGGGTCTAGGTTGCCCAGCTGCCGACATGTCCGACGACTATAGAGTCGTCCCCACGACACCGGGCCAAAGTTGGCCAGCCGCCGACATGTCCGACGACTATATTGTCGTCCCCACGACCCCGGGACAAGGTTGGCCCGCCGCCGACTTGTCCGACGACTATAGGGTCGTACCCACGACCCTGGGACTAGGCTGACAAGCCGCCAACATGTCCGACGACTATAGGGTCGTCCCCACGACCCCGGACCAAAGATGTCCAGCCGCCGTCTTGTCCGACGACTATAGGGTCGTCCCCACGACCCCGGGACTAGATTGGCCCGCCACCGTCATGTCCAACGATTATAGGGTCGTCCCCACGACCCCGGGACTAGATTGGCCCGCCACCGTCATGTCCGACGATTATAGGGTCGTCCCCACGACCCCGGGACAAGCTTGGCCCGCCGCCGACTTGTCCGACGACTATAAGGTCGTCCCCACGACCCCGGGACTAGATTGGCCCGCCACCGACATGTCCGACGACAATAGGGTCGTCCCCACGACCCCGGGACTAGATTGGCCCGCCACCGTCATGTCCGACGATTATAGGGTCGTCCCCACGACCCCGGGACAAGCTTGGCCCGCCGCCGACTTGTCCGACGACTATAAGGTCGTCCCCACGACCCCGGGACTAGATTGGCCCGCCACCGACATGTCCGACGACAATAGGGTCGTACCCACGACCTCGGGTCTAGATTGGCCCGCTACCGTCATGTCCGAAGACTATAGGGTCGTCCCCACGACCACGGGACTAGATTGGCCCGCCACCGCCATGTCCGACGACAATAGGGTCGTCCCCACGACCACGGGCCAAAGTTGGCCAGCCGCCGACATGTCCAACGACTATTGGGTCGTCCCCACGACCACGGGCCAATGTTGGCCAGCCGCCGACATGTCCAACGACTATTGGGTCGCCCCACGACCACGGGCCAAAGTTGGCCAGCCGCCGAAATGTCCGACGACTGTAGGATCGTCCCTACGCCCCCGGGACTAGATTGGCCCGCCACCGTCAAGTCCGACGACCTCGGGACTAGGTTGGCCACCCGCCGACATGTCCGACGAATATAGGGTCGCCCCCACGACCCCGGGACTAGGTTGACCAGCCGGCAACATGTCCGACGACTATAGGGTCGTGCCCACGACCCCGGGCCAAAGTTGGCAAGCCGCCGAAATGTCCGACGACTATAGGGTCGTCCTCACAACCCCGGGACTAGATTGGTCCGCCACCGTCAAGTCCGACGACCTCGGGACTAGGTTGGCCAGCCGCCGACATGTCCGACGACTACAGGGTCGCTCCCACGACCCCGGGACTAGATTGGCCCGCCACCGTCATGTCCGGCGACTGTCGGATCGTCCCCACGACTACGGGCCAAAGTTGGCCAGCCGCCGACATGTCCGACGACTATAGGGTTGACCCCACGCCGGGACAAGATTGGCTCGCCTCTGTCTTGTCCGACGACTATAGGGTCGTATTCACGACCACCCGCCAAAGTTAGCCAGCCGCCGACATTTCCGACGACTATAGGGTCGTCCCCACGACCCCGAGACTAGGTTGACCAGCCGGCAACATGTCCGACGACAATAGGGTCGTGCCCACGACCCCGGGCCAAAGTTGGCAAGCCGCCGACATGTCCGACGACTATAGGGTCGTCCCCACGACCCCTGGACTAGGTTGGCTCACCGCCGACTTCTCCGTCGACAATAGCGTCGTCCCCACGACCCCGGGCCAATGTTGGCCAGCCGCCGACATTTCCGACGACTATAGAGTCGTCCCCACGACACCGGGCCAAATTTAGCCAGCCGCCGACATGTCCGACGACAATAGGGTCGTCCCCACGACCCCGGGACTAGATTGGCCCGCCACCGTCATGTCCGGCGACTGTCGGATCGTCCCCACGACTACGGGCCAAAGTTGGCCAGCCGCCGACATGTCCGACGACTATAGGGTTGAACCCACGACCCCGGGCCAATGTTGGCCAGCCGCCGACATTTCCGACGACTATAGAGTCGTCCCCACGACACCGGGCCAAATTTGGCCAGCCGCCGACATGTCCGACGACAATAGGGTCGTCCCCACGACCCCGGGACTAGATTGGCCCGACACCGTCAAGTCCGACGACTATAGGGTCGTCCCCACGACCACGGGCCAAAGTTGGCCAGCCGCCGACATGTCCGACGACTATAGGGTCGTCCCCACGACCCCGGGACTAGATTGGCCCGCCACCGTCATGTCCGACGACAATAGGGTCGTCCCCACGACCCCGGGACTAGATTGGCCCGACACCGTCAAGTCCGACGACTATAGGGTCGTCCCCACGACCCACGGCAAAAGTTGGCCAGCCGCCGACATGTCCGACGACTATAGGGTCGTCCCCACGACCCCTGGACTAGGTTGGCTCACCGCCGACTTGTCCGTCGACAATAGCGTCGTCCCCACGACCCCGGGCGAAAGTTGGCAAGACGCCGAAATGTCCGACGACTGTAGGGTCGTCCCCACGACCCCGGGACTAGATTGGCCCACCACCGTCAAGTCCGATGACTATAGGGTCGGCCCCACGACCTCGGGAGTAGGTTGGCCAGCCGCCGACATGTCCGACGACTATTGGGTCGTCCCCACGACCCCGGGACAAGATTGGCCCGCCTCTGTCTTGTCCGACGACTATAGGGTCGTATTCGCGACCACCCGCCAAAGATAGCCAGCCGCCGACATTTCCGACGACTATAGGGTCGTCCCCACGACCCCGAGACTAGGTTGACCAGCCAGCAACATGTCCGACGACAATAGGGTCGTGCCCACGACCCCGGGCCAAAGTTGGCAAGCCGCCGACATGTCCGACGACTATAGGGTCGTCCCCACGACCCCTGGACTAGGTTGGCTCACCGCCGACTTCTCCGTCGACAATAGCGTCGTTCCCACGACCCCGGGCCAATGCTGGCCAGCCGCCGACATTTCCGACGACTATAGAGTCGTCCCCACGACACCGGGCCAAATTTGGCCAGCCGCCGACATGTCCGACGACAATAGTGTCGTCCCCACGACCCCGGGCCAAAGTTGGCAAGCCGCCGCCATGTCCGACGACTATAGGGTCGTCCCCACGACCCCTGGACTAGGTTGGCTCACCGCCGACTTCTCCGTCGACAATAGCGTCGTCCCCACGACCCCGGGCCAATGTTGGCCAGCCGCCGACCTGTCCGACGACTATAGGGTCATCCCCACGACCACGGGCCAAAGTTGGCAAGCCGCCGAAATGTCCGACGACTGTAGGATCGTCCCCACGACCCCGGGACTAGATTGGCCCGCCACCGTCAAGTCCGACGACCTCGGGACAAGTTTGGCCAGCCGCCGACATGTCCGACGACTATAGGGTCGCCCCCACGACCTCAGGACTAGTTTGGCCAGCCGCCGACATGTCCGACGACTATAGGGTCGTCCCAACCCCGGGACTAGATTGGTCCGCCACCGTCAAGTCCGACGACCTCGGGGCTAGTTTGGCCAGCCGCCGACATGTCCGACGACTACAGGGTCGCCCCCACGACCTCGTGACTAGGTTGGTCAGCCGCCGACATGTCCGACGACTATAGGGTCGTCCCCACGACCCCGGGCCAAAGTTGGCAAGACGCCGAAATGTCCGATGACTGTAGGGTCGTCCCCACGACCCCGGGACTAGATTGGCCCACCACCGTCAAGTCCGACGACTATAGGGTCGGCCCCACGACCTCGGGAGTAGGTTGGCCAGCCGCCGACATGTCCGACGACTATAGGGTCGTGCCCACGACCCCGGGCCCAAGTTGTTAAGCCGCCGACATGTCCGACGACTATAGGGTCGTCCCCACGACCCCTGGACTAGGTTGGCTCACCGCCGACTTGTCCGTCGACAATAGCGTCGTCCCCACGACCCCGGGCCAAAGTTGGCCAGCCGCCGACATTTCCGACGACTATAGAGTCGTCCCCACGACACCGGGCCAAATTTGGCCAGCCGCCGACATGTCCGACGACAATAGGGTCGTCCCCACGACCCCGGGACTAGATTGGCCCGCCACCGTCATGTCCGGCGACTGTCGGATCGTCCCCACGTCTACGGGCCAAAGGTGGCCAGCCGCCGTCTTGTCCGACGACTATAGGGTCGTCCCCACGACCCCGGGCCAAAGTTGGCCAGCCGCCGACATGTCCGACGACTAAAGGGTCGTCCCCACGACCCCGAGACTAGATTGGCCCGCCACCGTCATGTCCGACGACAATAGGGTCGTCCCCACGACCCCGGGTCCAGGTTGGCCAGCCGCCGACATTTCCGACGACTATAGAGTCGTCCCCACGACACCGGGCCAAAGTTGGCCAGCCGCCGACATGTCCGACGACTATAGGGTCGCCCCCACGACACCGGGACTAGATTGGCCCGCCACCGTCATGTCCGACGATTATAGGGTCGTCCCCACGACCGCGAGACTAGATTGGCCTGCCACCGTCATGTCCGACGACAATAGGGTCGTCCCCACGACCCCGGGTCCAGGTTGGCCAGCCGCCGACATTTCCGACGACTATAGAGTCGTCCCCACGACACCGGGCCAAAGTTGGCCAGCCGCCGACATGTCCGACGATTATAGGGTCGTCCCCACGACCCCGGGACCAGGTTGGCCCGCCGCCGACTTGTCCGACGACTATAGGGTCGTACCCACGACCCTGGGACTAGGCTGACAAGCCGCCAACATGTCCGACGACTATCGGGTCGTCCCCACGACCCCGGGACTAGATTGGCCCGCCACCGTCATGTCCGACGATTATAGGGTCGTCCCCACGACCGCGAGACTAGATTGGCCCGCCACCGTCATGTCCGACGACAATAGGGTCGTCCCCACGACCCCGGGTCCAGGTTGGCCAGCCGCCGACATTTCCGACGACTATAGAGTCGTCCCCACGACACCGGGCCAAATTTGGCCAGCCGCCGACATGTCCGACGACTATAGGGTCGTACCCACGACCCTGGGACTAGGCTGACAAGCCGCCAACATGTCCGACGTCTATAGGGTCGTCCCCACGACCCCGGGCCAAAGATGTCCAGCCGCCGTCTTGTCCGACGACTATAGGGTCGTCCCCACGACCGCGAGACTAGATTGGCCCGCCACCGTCATGTCCGACGAAAATAGGGTCGTCCCCACGACCCCAGGTCCAGGTTGGCCAGCCGCCGACATTTCCGACGACTATAGAGTCGTCCCCACGACACCGGGCCAAAGTTGGCCAGCCGCCGACATGTCCGACGACTATAGGGTCGTCCCCACGACCCCGGGACAAGGTTGGCCCGCCGCCGACTTGTCCGACGACTATAGGGTCGTACCCACGACCCTGGGACTAGGCTGACAAGCCGCCAACATGTCCGACGACTATAGGGTCGTCCCCACGACCCCGGGCCAAAGATGTCCAGCCGCCGTCTTGTCCGACGACTATAGGGTCGTCCCCACGACCCCGGGACTAGATTGGCCCGCCACCGTCATGTCCATCGACTATAGGGTCGTCCCTACAACCACGGGACAAAGTTGGCCAGCCGCCGACATGTCCGACGACTATAAGGTCGTCCCCACGACCTCGGGACTAGGTTGGCCAGCCGCCGACATGTCCGACGACTATAGGGTCGTCCCGACGACCCCGGGCCAATGTTGGCCAATCGCCAACATGTCCGACGACTATAGGGTCGTCCCCACGACCGCGAGACTAGATTGGCCCGCCACCGTCATGTCCGACGAAAATAGGGTCGTCCCCACGACCCCAGGTCCAGGTTGGCCAGCCGCCGACATTTCCGACGACTATAGAGTCGTCCCCACGACACCGGGCCAAAGTTGGCCAGCCGCCGACATGTCCGACGACTATAGGGTCGTCCCCACGACCCCGGGACAAGGTTGGCCCGCCGCCGACTTGTCCGACGACTATAGGGTCGTACCCACGACCCTGGGACTAGGCTGACAAGCCGCCAACATGTCCGACGACTATAGGGTCGTCCCCACGACCCCGGGCCAAAGATGTCCAGCCGCCGTCTTGTCCGACGACTATAGGGTCGTCCCCACGACCCCGGGACTAGATTGGCCCGCCACCGTCATGTCCATCGACTATAGGGTCGTCCCTACAACCACGGGACAAAGTTGGCCAGCCGCCGACATGTCCGACGACTATAAGGTCGTCCCCACGACCTCGGGAGTAGGTTGGCCAGCCGCCGACATGTCCGACGACTATTGGGTCGTCCCCACGACCCCGGGACAAGATTGGCCCGCCTCTGTCTTGTCCGACGACTATAGGGTCGTATTCGCGACCACCCGCCAAAGATAGCCAGCCGCCGACATTTCCGACGACTATAGGGTCGTCCCCACGACCCCGAGACTAGGTTGACCAGCCAGCAACATGTCCGACGACAATAGGGTCGTGCCCACGACCCCGGGCCAAAGTTGGCAAGCCGCCGACATGTCCGACGACTATAGGGTCGTCCCCACGACCCCTGGACTAGGTTGGCTCACCGCCGACTTCTCCGTCGACAATAGCGTCGTTCCCACGACCCCGGGCCAATGCTGGCCAGCCGCCGACATTTCCGACGACTATAGAGTCGTCCCCACGACACCGGGCCAAATTTGGCCAGCCGCCGACATGTCCGACGACAATAGTGTCGTCCCCACGACCCCGGGCCAAAGTTGGCAAGCCGCCGCCATGTCCGACGACTATAGGGTCGTCCCCACGACCCCTGGACTAGGTTGGCTCACCGCCGACTTCTCCGTCGACAATAGCGTCGTCCCCACGACCCCGGGCCAATGTTGGCCAGCCGCCGACCTGTCCGACGACTATAGGGTCATCCCCACGACCACGGGCCAAAGTTGGCAAGCCGCCGAAATGTCCGACGACTGTAGGATCGTCCCCACGACCCCGGGACTAGATTGGCCCGCCACCGTCAAGTCCGACGACCTCGGGACAAGTTTGGCCAGCCGCCGACATGTCCGACGACTATAGGGTCGCCCCCACGACCTCAGGACTAGTTTGGCCAGCCGCCGACATGTCCGACGACTATAGGGTCGTCCCAACCCCGGGACTAGATTGGTCCGCCACCGTCAAGTCCGACGACCTCGGGGCTAGTTTGGCCAGCCGCCGACATGTCCGACGACTACAGGGTCGCCCCCACGACCTCGTGACTAGGTTGGTCAGCCGCCGACATGTCCGACGACTATAGGGTCGTCCCCACGACCCCGGGCCAAAGTTGGCAAGACGCCGAAATGTCCGATGACTGTAGGGTCGTCCCCACGACCCCGGGACTAGATTGGCCCACCACCGTCAAGTCCGACGACTATAGGGTCGGCCCCACGACCTCGGGAGTAGGTTGGCCAGCCGCCGACATGTCCGACGACTATAGGGTCGTGCCCACGACCCCGGGCCCAAGTTGTTAAGCCGCCGACATGTCCGACGACTATAGGGTCGTCCCCACGACCCCTGGACTAGGTTGGCTCACCGCCGACTTGTCCGTCGACAATAGCGTCGTCCCCACGACCCCGGGCCAAAGTTGGCCAGCCGCCGACATTTCCGACGACTATAGAGTCGTCCCCACGACACCGGGCCAAATTTGGCCAGCCGCCGACATGTCCGACGACAATAGGGTCGTCCCCACGACCCCGGGACTAGATTGGCCCGCCACCGTCATGTCCGGCGACTGTCGGATCGTCCCCACGTCTACGGGCCAAAGGTGGCCAGCCGCCGTCTTGTCCGACGACTATAGGGTCGTCCCCACGACCCCGGGCCAAAGTTGGCCAGCCGCCGACATGTCCGACGACTAAAGGGTCGTCCCCACGACCCCGAGACTAGATTGGCCCGCCACCGTCATGTCCGACGACAATAGGGTCGTCCCCACGACCCCGGGTCCAGGTTGGCCAGCCGCCGACATTTCCGACGACTATAGAGTCGTCCCCACGACACCGGGCCAAAGTTGGCCAGCCGCCGACATGTCCGACGACTATAGGGTCGCCCCCACGACACCGGGACTAGATTGGCCCGCCACCGTCATGTCCGACGATTATAGGGTCGTCCCCACGACCGCGAGACTAGATTGGCCTGCCACCGTCATGTCCGACGACAATAGGGTCGTCCCCACGACCCCGGGTCCAGGTTGGCCAGCCGCCGACATTTCCGACGACTATAGAGTCGTCCCCACGACACCGGGCCAAAGTTGGCCAGCCGCCGACATGTCCGACGATTATAGGGTCGTCCCCACGACCCCGGGACCAGGTTGGCCCGCCGCCGACTTGTCCGACGACTATAGGGTCGTACCCACGACCCTGGGACTAGGCTGACAAGCCGCCAACATGTCCGACGACTATCGGGTCGTCCCCACGACCCCGGGACTAGATTGGCCCGCCACCGTCATGTCCGACGATTATAGGGTCGTCCCCACGACCGCGAGACTAGATTGGCCCGCCACCGTCATGTCCGACGACAATAGGGTCGTCCCCACGACCCCGGGTCCAGGTTGGCCAGCCGCCGACATTTCCGACGACTATAGAGTCGTCCCCACGACACCGGGCCAAATTTGGCCAGCCGCCGACATGTCCGACGACTATAGGGTCGTACCCACGACCCTGGGACTAGGCTGACAAGCCGCCAACATGTCCGACGTCTATAGGGTCGTCCCCACGACCCCGGGCCAAAGATGTCCAGCCGCCGTCTTGTCCGACGACTATAGGGTCGTCCCCACGACCGCGAGACTAGATTGGCCCGCCACCGTCATGTCCGACGAAAATAGGGTCGTCCCCACGACCCCAGGTCCAGGTTGGCCAGCCGCCGACATTTCCGACGACTATAGAGTCGTCCCCACGACACCGGGCCAAAGTTGGCCAGCCGCCGACATGTCCGACGACTATAGGGTCGTCCCCACGACCCCGGGACAAGGTTGGCCCGCCGCCGACTTGTCCGACGACTATAGGGTCGTACCCACGACCCTGGGACTAGGCTGACAAGCCGCCAACATGTCCGACGACTATAGGGTCGTCCCCACGACCCCGGGCCAAAGATGTCCAGCCGCCGTCTTGTCCGACGACTATAGGGTCGTCCCCACGACCCCGGGACTAGATTGGCCCGCCACCGTCATGTCCATCGACTATAGGGTCGTCCCTACAACCACGGGACAAAGTTGGCCAGCCGCCGACATGTCCGACGACTATAAGGTCGTCCCCACGACCTCGGGACTAGGTTGGCCAGCCGCCGACATGTCCGACGACTATAGGGTCGTCCCGACGACCCCGGGCCAATGTTGGCCAATCGCCAACATGTCCGACGACTATAGGGTCGTCCCCACGACCGCGAGACTAGATTGGCCCGCCACCGTCATGTCCGACGAAAATAGGGTCGTCCCCACGACCCCAGGTCCAGGTTGGCCAGCCGCCGACATTTCCGACGACTATAGAGTCGTCCCCACGACACCGGGCCAAAGTTGGCCAGCCGCCGACATGTCCGACGACTATAGGGTCGTCCCCACGACCCCGGGACAAGGTTGGCCCGCCGCCGACTTGTCCGACGACTATAGGGTCGTACCCACGACCCTGGGACTAGGCTGACAAGCCGCCAACATGTCCGACGACTATAGGGTCGTCCCCACGACCCCGGGCCAAAGATGTCCAGCCGCCGTCTTGTCCGACGACTATAGGGTCGTCCCCACGACCCCGGGACTAGATTGGCCCGCCACCGTCATGTCCATCGACTATAGGGTCGTCCCTACAACCACGGGACAAAGTTGGCCAGCCGCCGACATGTCCGACGACTATAAGGTCGTCCCCACGACCTCGGGACTAGGTTGGCCAGCCGCCGACATGTCCGACGACTATAGGGTCGTCCCGACGACCCCGGGCCAATGTTGGCCAATCGCCAACATGTCCGACGACTATAGGGTCGTCCCTACGACCCCGGGAATAGATTGGCCCGCCACCGTCATGTCCGACGACAATAGGGTCGTCCCCACGACCCCGGGTCTAGGTTGGCCAGCCGCCGACATGTCAGAAGACTATAGAGTTGTCCCCACGACACCGGGCCAAAGTTGGCAAGCCGCTGACATGTCCAATGGCTATAGGGTCGTCCCCACGACCACGGGCCAAAGTTGGCCAGCCGCCGACATGTCCGACGACTATTGGATCGTCCCCACGACCCCGGGACTAGATTGGCCCGCCACCGTCATGTCCAACGACTATCGGATCGTCCCCACGACCAGGGGCCAAAGTTGGCCAGCCGCCGACATGTCCGACGACTATAGGGTCGTCCCCACGACCCCGGGACTAGATTGGCCAGCCGCCGACATGTCCGACGACTATAGGGTCGTCCCGACGACCCCGGGCCAATGTTGGCCAATCGCCAACATGTCCGACGACTATCGGATCGTCCCCACGACCACGGGCCAAAGTTGGCCAGCCGCCGACATGTCCGACGACTATTGGATCGTCTCCACGACCACGGGCCAAAGTTGGCCAGCCGCCGACATGGCCGACGACTATAGGGTCGTCCCCACGACCTCGGGTCTAGATTGTCCCGCTACCGTCATGTCCGACGACTATAGGGTCGTCCCCACGACCTCGGGTCTAGATTGGCCCGCTATCGTCATGTCCGAAGACTATAGGGTCGTCCTCACGACCACGGGACTAGATTGGCCGGCCACCGCCATGTCCGACGACAATAGGGTCGTCCCCACGACCCCGGGTCTAGGTTGGCCAGCCGCCGACATGTCCGACGACTATCGGATCGTCCCCACGACCACGGGCCAAAGTTGGCCAGCCGCCGACATGTCCGACGACTATTGGATCGTCTCCACGACCACGGGCCAAAGTTGGCCAGCCGCCGACATGGCCGACGACTATAGGGTCGTCCCCACGACCTCGGGTCTAGATTGTCCCGCTACCGTCATGTCCGACGACTATAGGGTCGTCCCCACGACCTCGGGTCTAGATTGGCCCGCCACCGTCATGTCCAACGATTATAGGGTCGTCCCCACGACCCCGGGACTAGATTGGCCCGCCACCGTCATGTCCAACGATTATAGGGTCGTCCCCACGACCCCGGGACTAAATTGGCCCGCCACCGTCATGTCCGACGATTATAGGGTCGTCCCCACGACCCCGGGACAAGCTTGGCCCGCCGCCGACTTGTCCGACGACTATAAGGTCGTCCCCACGACCCCGGGACTAGATTGGCCCGCCACCGACATGTCCGACGACAATAGGGTCGTCCCCACGACCCCGGGACTAGATTGGCCCGCCACCGTCATGTCCGACGATTATAGGGTCGTCCCCACGACCCCGGGACAAGCTTGGCCCGCCGCCGACTTGTCCGACGACTATAAGGTCGTCCCCACGACCCCGGGACTAGATTGGCCCGCCACCGACATGTCCGACGACAATAGGGTCGTCCCCACGACCCCGGGACTAGATTGGCCCGCCACCGTCATGTCCGGCGACTGTCGGATCGTCCCCACGACTACGGGCCAAAGTTGGCCAGCCGCCGACATGTCCGACGACTATAGGGTTGAACCCACGACCCCGGGCCAATGTTGGCCAGCCGCCGACATTTCCGACGACTATAGAGTCGTCCCCACGACACCGGGCCAAATTTAGCCAGCCGCCGACATGTCCGACGACAATAGGGTCGTCCCCACGACCCCGGGACTAGATTGGCCCGCCACCGTCATGTCCGGCGACTGTCGGATCGTCCCCACGACTACGGGCCAAAGTTGGCCAGCCGCCGACATGTCCGACGACTATAGGGTTGAACCCACGACCCCGGGCCAATGTTGGCCAGCCGCCGACATTTCCGACGACTATAGAGTCGTCCCCACGACACCGGGCCAAATTTGGCCAGCCGCCGACATGTCCGACGACAATAGGGTCGTCCCCACGACCCCGGGACTAGATTGGCCCGACACCGTCAAGTCCGACGACTATAGGGTCGTCCCCACGACCACGGGCCAAAGTTGGCCAGCCGCCGACATGTCCGACGACTATAGGGTCGTCCCCACGACCCCGGGACTAGATTGGCCCGCCACCGTCATGTCCGACGACAATAGGGTCGTCCCCACGACCCCGGGACTAGATTGGCCCGACACCGTCAAGTCCGACGACTATAGGGTCGTCCCCACGACCCAGGGCAAAAGTTGGCCAGCCGCCGACATGTCCGACGACTATAGGGTCGTCCCCACGACCCCTGGACTAGGTTGGCTCACCGCCGACTTGTCCGTCGACAATAGCGTCGTCCCCACGACCCCGGGCGAAAGTTGGCAAGACGCCGAAATGTCCGACGACTGTAGGGTCGTCCCCACGACCCCGGGACTAGATTGGCCCACCACCGTCAAGTCCGATGACTATAGGGTCGGCCCCACGACCTCGGGAGTAGGTTGGCCAGCCGCCGACATGTCCGACGACTATTGGGTCGTCCCCACGACCCCGGGACAAGATTGGCCCGCCTCTGTCTTGTCCGACGACTATAGGGTCGTATTCACGACCATCCGCCAAAGATAGCCAGCCGCCGACATTTCCGACGACTATAGGGTCGTCCCCACGACCCCGGGACTAGATTGGCCCGCCACCGACATGTCCGACGACAATAGGGTCGTACCCACGACCTCGGGTCTAGATTGGCCCGCTACCGTCATGTCCGAAGACTATAGGGTCGTCCCCACGACCACGGGACTAGATTGGCCCGCCACCGCCATGTCCGACGACAATAGGGTCGTCCCCACGACCACGGGCCAAAGTTGGCCAGCCGCCGACATGTCCAACGACTATTGGGTCGTCCCCACGACCACGGGCCAATGTTGGCAAGCCGCCGACATGTCCGACGACTATAGGGTCGTCCCTACGACCCCGGGAATAGATTGGCCCGCCACCGTCATGTCCGACGACAATAGGGTCGTCCCCACGACCCCGGGTCTAGGTTGGCCAGCCGCCGACATGTCAGAAGACTATAGAGTTGTCCCCACGACACCGGGCCAAAGTTGGCAAGCCGCTGACATGTCCAATGACTATAGGGTCGTCCCCACGACCACGGGCCAAAGTTGGCCAGCCGCCGACATGTCCGACGACTATTGGATCGTCCCCACGACCCCGGGACTAGATTAGCCCGCCACCGTCATGTCCAACGACTATCGGATCGTCCCCACGACCAGGGGCCAAAGTTGGCCAGCCGCCGACATGTCCGACGACTATAGGGTCGTCCCCACGACCCCGGGACTAGATTGGCCAGCCGCCGACATGTCCGACGACTATAGGGTCGTCCCGACGACCCCGGGCCAATGTTGGCCAATCGCCAACATGTCCGACGACTATCGGATCGTCCCCACGACCACGGGCCAAAGTTGGCCAGCCGCCGACATGTCCGACGACTATTGGATCGTCTCCACGACCACGGGCCAAAGTTGGCCAGCCGCCGACATGGCCGACGACTATAGGGTCGTCCCCACGACCTCGGGTCTAGATTGTCCCGCTACCGTCATGTCCGACGACTATAGGGTCGTCCCCACGACCTCGGGTCTAGATTGGCCCGCTATCGTCATGTCCGAAGACTATAGGGTCGTCCTCACGACCACGGGACTAGATTGGCCGGCCACCGCCATGTCCGACGACAATAGGGTCGTCCCCACGACCCCGGGTCTAGGTTGGCCAGCCGCCGACATGTCCGACGACTATCGGATCGTCCCCACGACCACGGGCCAAAGTTGGCCAGCCGCCGACATGTCCGACGACTATTGGATCGTCTCCACGACCACGGGCCAAAGTTGGCCAGCCGCCGACATGGCCGACGACTATAGGGTCGTCCCCACGACCTCGGGTCTAGATTGTCCCGCTACCGTCATGTCCGACGACTATAGCGTCGTCCCCACGACCTCGGGTCTAGATTGGCCCGCCACCGTCATGTCCAACGATTATAGGGTCGTCCCCACGACCCCGGGACTAGATTGGCCCGCCACCGTCATGTCCAACGATTATAGGGTCGTCCCCACGACCCCGGGACTAAATTGGCCCGCCACCGTCATGTCCGACGATTATAGGGTCGTCCCCACGACCCCGGGACAAGCTTGGCCCGCCGCCGACTTGTCCGACGACTATAAGGTCGTCCCCACGACCCCGGGACTAGATTGGCCCGCCACCGACATGTCCGACGACAATAGGGTCGTCCCCACGACCCCGGGACTAGATTGGCCCGCCACCGTCATGTCCGACGATTATAGGGTCGTCCCCACGACCCCGGGACAAGCTTGGCCCGCCGCCGACTTGTCCGACGACTATAAGGTCGTCCCCACGACCCCGGGACTAGATTGGCCCGCCACCGACATGTCCGACGACAATAGGGTCGTACCCACGACCTCGGGTCTAGATTGGCCCGCTACCGTCATGTCCGAAGACTATAGGGTCGTCCCCACGACCACGGGACTAGATTGGCCCGCCACCGCCATGTCCGACGACAATAGGGTCGTCCCCACGACCACGGGCCAAAGTTGGCCAGCCGCCGACATGTCCAACGACTATTGGGTCGTCCCCACGACCACGGGCCAATGTTGGCAAGCCGCCGACATGTCCGACGACTATAGGGTCGTCCCCACGACCCCGGGACTAGATTGGCCCGACACCGTCATGTCCGACGACAATAGGGTCGTCCCCACGACCCCGGGTCTAGGTTGCCCAGCTGCCGACATGTCCGACGACTATAGAGTCGTCCCCACGACACCGGGCCAAAGTTGGCCAGCCGCCGACATGTCCGACGACTATATTGTCGTCCCCACGACCCCGGGACAAGGTTGGCCCGCCGCCGACTTGTCCGACGACTATAGGGTCGTACCCACGACCCTGGGACTAGGCTGACAAGCCGCCAACATGTCCGACGACTATAGGGTCGTCCCCACGACCCCGGACCAAAGATGTCCAGCCGCCGTCTTGTCCGACGACTATAGGGTCGTCCCCACGACCCCGGGACTAGATTGGCCCGCCACCGTCATGTCCAACGATTATAGGGTCGTCCCCACGACCCCGGGACTAGATTGGCCCGCCACCGTCATGTCCGACGATTATAGGGTCGTCCCCACGACCCCGGGACAAGCTTGGCCCGCCGCCGACTTGTCCGACGACTATAAGGTCGTCCCCACGACCCCGGGACTAGATTGGCCCGCCACCGACATGTCCGACGACAATAGGGTCGTCCCCACGACCCCGGGACTAGATTGGCCCGCCACCGTCATGTCCGACGATTATAGGGTCGTCCCCACGACCCCGGGACAAGCTTGGCCCGCCGCCGACTTGTCCGACGACTATAAGGTCGTCCCCACGACCCCGGGACTAGATTGGCCCGCCACCGACATGTCCGACGACAATAGGGTCGTACCCACGACCTCGGGTCTAGATTGGCCCGCTACCGTCATGTCCGAAGACTATAGGGTCGTCCCCACGACCACGGGACTAGATTGGCCCGCCACCGCCATGTCCGACGACAATAGGGTCGTCCCCACGACCACGGGCCAAAGTTGGCCAGCCGCCGACATGTCCAACGACTATTGGGTCGTCCCCACGACCACGGGCCAATGTTGGCCAGCCGCCGACATGTCCAACGACTATTGGGTCGCCCCACGACCACGGGCCAAAGTTGGCCAGCCGCCGAAATGTCCGACGACTGTAGGATCGTCCCTACGCCCCCGGGACTAGATTGGCCCGCCACCGTCAAGTCCGACGACCTCGGGACTAGGTTGGCCACCCGCCGACATGTCCGACGAATATAGGGTCGCCCCCACGACCCCGGGACTAGGTTGACCAGCCGGCAACATGTCCGACGACTATAGGGTCGTGCCCACGACCCCGGGCCAAAGTTGGCAAGCCGCCGAAATGTCCGACGACTATAGGGTCGTCCTCACAACCCCGGGACTAGATTGGTCCGCCACCGTCAAGTCCGACGACCTCGGGACTAGGTTGGCCAGCCGCCGACATGTCCGACGACTACAGGGTCGCTCCCACGACCCCGGGACTAGATTGGCCCGCCACCGTCATGTCCGGCGACTGTCGGATCGTCCCCACGACTACGGGCCAAAGTTGGCCAGCCGCCGACATGTCCGACGACTATAGGGTTGACCCCACGCCGGGACAAGATTGGCTCGCCTCTGTCTTGTCCGACGACTATAGGGTCGTATTCACGACCACCCGCCAAAGTTAGCCAGCCGCCGACATTTCCGACGACTATAGGGTCGTCCCCACGACCCCGAGACTAGGTTGACCAGCCGGCAACATGTCCGACGACAATAGGGTCGTGCCCACGACCCCGGGCCAAAGTTGGCAAGCCGCCGACATGTCCGACGACTATAGGGTCGTCCCCACGACCCCTGGACTAGGTTGGCTCACCGCCGACTTCTCCGTCGACAATAGCGTCGTCCCCACGACCCCGGGCCAATGTTGGCCAGCCGCCGACATTTCCGACGACTATAGAGTCGTCCCCACGACACCGGGCCAAATTTAGCCAGCCGCCGACATGTCCGACGACAATAGGGTCGTCCCCACGACCCCGGGACTAGATTGGCCCGCCACCGTCATGTCCGGCGACTGTCGTATCGTCCCCACGACTACGGGCCAAAGGTGGCCAGCCGCCGACATGTCCGACGACTATAGGGTTGAACCCACGACCCCGGGCCAATGTTGGCCAGCCGCCGACATTTCCGACGACTATAGAGTCGTCCCCACGACACCGGGCCAAATTTGGCCAGCCGCCGACATGTCCGACGACAATAGGGTCGTCCCCACGACCCCGGGACTAGATTGGCCCGACACCGTCAAGTCCGACGACTATAGGGTCGTCCCCACGACCACGGGCCAAAGTTGGCCAGCCGCCGACATGTCCGACGACTATAGGGTCGTCCCCACGACCCCGGGACTAGATTGGCCCGCCACCGTCATGTCCGACGACAATAGGGTCGTCCCCACGACCCCGGGACTAGATTGGCCCGACACCGTCAAGTCCGACGACTATAGGGTCGTCCCCACGACCCACGGCAAAAGTTGGCCAGCCGCCGACATGTCCGACGACTATAGGGTCGTCCCCACGACCCCTGGACTAGGTTGGCTCACCGCCGACTTGTCCGTCGACAATAGCGTCGTCCCCACGACCCCGGGCGAAAGTTGGCAAGACACCGAAATGTCCGACGACTGTAGGGTCGTCCCCACGACCCCGGGACTAGATTGGCCCACCACCGTCAAGTCCGATGACTATAGGGTCGGCCCCACGACCTCGGGAGTAGGTTGGCCAGCCGCCGACATGTCCGACGACTATTGGGTCGTCCCCACGACCCCGGGACAAGATTGGCCCGCCTCTGTCTTGTCCGACGACTATAGGGTCGTATTCACGACCACCCGCCAAAGATAGCCAGCCGCCGACATTTCCGACGACTATAGGGTCGTCCCCACGACCCCGAGACTAGGTTGACCAGCCAGCAACATGTCCGACGACAATAGGGTCGTGCCCACGACCCCGGGCCAAAGTTGGCAAGCCGCCGACATGTCCGACGACTATAGGGTCGTCCCCACGACCCCTGGACTAGGTTGGCTCACCGCCGACTTCTCCGTCGACAATAGCGTCGTTCCCACGACCCCGGGCCAATGCTGGCCAGCCGCCGACATTTCCGACGACTATAGAGTCGTCCCCACGACACCGGGCCAAATTTGGCCAGCCGCCGACATGTCCGACGACAATAGTGTCGTCCCCACGACCCCGGGCCAAAGTTGGCAAGCCGCCGACATGTCCGACGACTATAGGGTCGTCCCCACGACCCCTGGACTAGGTTGGCTCACCGCCGACTTCTCCGTCGACAATAGCGTCGTCCCCACGACCCCGGGCCAATGTTGGCCAGCCGCCGACCTGTCCGACGACTATAGGGTCATCCCCACGACCACGGGCCAAAGTTGGCAAGCCGCCGAAATGTCCGACGACTGTAGGATCGTCCCCACGACCCCGGGACTAGATTGGCCCGCCACCGTCAAGTCCGACGACCTCGGGACAAGTTTGGCCAGCCGCCGACATGTCCGACGACTATAGGGTCGCCCCCACGACCTCAGGACTAGTTTGGCCAGCCGCCGACATTTCCGACGACTATAGGGTCGTCCCCACGACCCCGGGCCAAAGTTGGCAAGACGCCGAAATGTCCGATGACTGTAGGGTCGTCCCCACGACCCCGGGACTAGATTGGCCCACCACCGTCAAGTCCGACGACTATAGGGTCGGCCCCACGACCTCGGGAGTAGGTTGGCCAGCCGCCGACATGTCCGACGACTATAGGGTCGTGCCCACGACCCCGGGCCCAAGTTGTTAAGCCGCCGACATGTCCGACGACTATAGGGTCGTCCCCACGACCCCTGGACTAGGTTGGCTCACCGCCGACTTGTCCGTCGACAATAGCGTCGTGCCCACGACCCCGGGCCAAAGTTGGCCAGCCGCCGACATTTCCGACGACTATAGAGTCGTCCCCACGACACCGGGCCAAATTTGGCCAGCCGCCGACATGTCCGACGACAATAGGGTCGTCCCCACGACCCCGGGACTAGATTGGCCCGCCACCGTCATGTCCGGCGACTGTCGGATCGTCCCCACGTCTACGGGCCAAAGGTGGCCAGCCGCCGACATGTCGGACGACTATAGGGTCGTCCCTACGACCCCGGGACTAGATTGGCCCGCCACCGTCATGTCCGACGACTATAGGGTCGTCCCCACGACCACGGGCCAAAGTTGGCAAGCCGCCGAAATGTCCGACGACTGTAGGATCGTCCCCACGACCCCGGGACTAGATTGGCCCGCCACCGTCAAGTCCGACGACCTCGGGACAAGGTTGGCCAGCCGCCGACATGTCCGACGACTATAGGGTTGACCCCACGACCCCGGGCCAATGTTGGCCAATCGCCGACATGTCCGACGACTATAGGGTCGTCCCTACGACCCCGGGACTAGTTTGGCCCGCCACCGTCATGTCCGACGACAATAGGGTCGTCCCCACGACCCCGGGACTAGATTGGCCCGACACCGTCAAGTCCGACGACTATAGGGTCGTCCCCACGACCACGGACCAAAGTTGGCCAGCCGCCGGCATGTCCGACGACTATAGGGTCGTCCCCACGACCCCGGGACTAGATTGGCTCACCGCCGACTTCTCCGTCGACAATAACGTCGTCCCCACGACCCCGGGCCAATGTTGGCCAGCTGCCGACATTTCCGAAGACTATAGAGTCGTCCCCACGACACCGGGCCAAATTTGGCCAGCCGCCGACATGTCCGACGACTATTGGGTCGTCCCCACGACCACGGGCCAAAGTTGGCCAGCCGCCGACATGTCCGACGACTATAGGGTCGTCCCCACGACCCCGGGACTAGAATGGCCCGCCACCGTCATGTCCAACGACTATCGGATCGTCCCCACGACCCCGGGTCTAGGTTGGCCAGCCGTCGACATGTCCGACGACTACAGAGTCGTCCCCACGACACCGGGCCAAAGTTGGCCAGCCGCTGACATGTCCAACGACTATAGGGTCGTCCCCACGACCACGGGCCAAAGTTGGCCAGCCGCCGACATGTCCGACGACTATTGGATCGTCCCCACGACCACGGGCCAATGTTGGCCAGCCGCCGACATGTCCGACGACTATAGGGTCGTCCCCACGACTTCGGGACTAGGTTGGCCAGCCGCCGACATGTCCGACCACTATTGGGTCGTCCCCACGACCACGGACCAAAGTTGGCCAGCCGCCGACATGTACGACGACTATAGGGTCGTCCCCACGACCCCGGCCCAAAGATGTCCAGCCCCCGTCTTGTCCGACGACTATAGAGTCGTCTCCACGACCCCGGGACTAGATTGGCCCGCCACCGTCATGTCCAACGACTATTGGGTCGTCCCCACAACCACGGGCCAAAGTTGGCCCGCCGCCGACATGTCCGACGACTATAGAGTCGTCCCCACGACACCGGGCCAAAGTTGGCCAGCCGCCGACATGTCCGACGACTATAGGGTCGTCCCCACGACCCCGGGACTAGAATGGCCCGCCACCGTCATGTCCAACGACTATCGGATCGTCCCCACGACCACGGGCCAAAGTTGGCCAGCCGCCGACATGTCCGACGACAATAGGGTCGTCCCCACGACCCCGGGTCTAGGTTGGCCAGCCGTCGACATGTCCTGCGACTGTCGGATCGTCCCCACGTCTACGGGCCAAAGGTGGCCAGCCGCCGACATGTCGGACGACTATAGGGTCGTCCCTACGACCCCGGGACTAGATTGGCCCGCCACCGTCATGTCCGACGACTATAGGGTCGTCCCCACGACCACGGGCCAAAGTTGGCAAGCCGCCGAAATGTCCGACGACTGTAGGATCGTCCCCACGACCCCGGGACTAGATTGGCCCGCCACCGTCAAGTCCGACGACCTCGGGACAAGGTTGGCCAGCCGCCGACATGTCCGACGACTATAGGGTCGCCCCCACGACCGCAGGACTAGTTTGGCCAGCCGCCGACATGTCCGACGACTATAGGGTCGTCCCCACAACCCCGGGACTAGATTGGTCCGCCACCGTCATGTCCAACGATTATAGGGTCGTCCCCACGACCCCGGGACTAGATTGGCCCGCCACCGTCATGTCCAACGATTATAGGGTCGTCCCCACGACCCCGGGACTAGATTGGCCCGCCACCGTCATGTCCGACGATTATAGCGTCGTCCCCACGACTACGGGCCAAAGTTGGCCAGCCGCCGACATGTCCGACGACTATAGGGTTGACCCCACGACCCCGGGCCAATGTTGGCCAATCGCCGACATGTCCGACGACTATAGGGTCGTCCCTACGACCCCGGGACTAGTTTGGCCCGCCACCGTCATGTCCGACGACAATAGGGTCGTCCCCACGACCCCGGGACTAGATTGGCCCGACACCGTCAAGTCCGACGACTATAGGGTCGTCCCCACGACCACGGACCAAAGTTGGCCAGCCGCCGACATGTCCGACGACTATAGGGTCGTCCCCACGACCCCGGGACTAGATTGGCTCACCGCCGACTTCTCCGTCGACAATAGCGTCGTCCCCACGACCCCGGGCCAATGTTGGCCAGCTGCCGACATTTCCGAAGACTATAAAGTCGTCCCCACGACACCGGGCCAAATTTGGCCAGCCGCCGACATGTCCGACGACTATTGGGTCGTCCCCACGACCACGGGCCAAAGTTGGCCAGCCGCCGACATGTCCGACGACTATAGGGTCGTCCCCACGACCCCGGGACTAGAATGGCCCGCCACCGTCATGTCCAACGACTATCGGATCGTCCCCACGACCCCGGGTCTAGGTTGGCCAGCCGTCGACATGTCCGACGACTATAGAGTCGTCCCCACGACACCGGGCCAAAGTTGGCCAGCCGCTGACATGTCCAACGACTATAGGGTCGTCCCCACGACCACGGGCCAAAGTTGGCCAGCCGCCGACATGTCCGACGACTATTGGATCGTCCCCACGACCACGGGCCAATGTTGGCCAGCCGCCGACATGTCCGACGACTATAGGGTCGTCCCCACGACTTCGGGACTAGGTTGGCCAGCCGCCGACATGTCCGACCACTATTGGGTCGTCCCCACGACCACGGACCAAAGTTGGCCAGCCGCCGACATGTACGACGACTATAGGGTCGTCCCCACGACCCCGGGCCAAAGATGTCCAGCCGCCGTCTTGTCCGACGACTATAGAGTCGTCCCCACGACCCCGGGACTAGATTGGCCCGCCACCGTCATGTCCAACGACTATAGGGTCGTCCCCACAACCACGGGCCAAAGTTGGCCAGCCGCCGACATATCCGACGACTATAGGGTCGTCCCCACGACCCCGGGACTAGAATGGCCCGCCACCGTCATGTCCAACGACTATCGGATCGTCCCCACGACCACGGGCCAAAGTTGGCCAGCCGCCGACATGTCCGACGACTATAGGGTCGTCCCCACGACATCGGGACTAGGTTGGCCAGCCGCCGACATGTCCGACCACTATTGGGTCGTCCCCACGACCACGGGCCAAAGTTGGCCAGCCGCCGACATGTGCGACGACTATAGGGTCGTCCCCACGACCCCGGGCCAAAGATGTCCAGCCGCCGTCTTGTCCGACGACTATAGGGTCGTCCCCACGACCCCGGGACTAGATTGGCCCGCCACCGTCATATCCAACGACTATAGGGTCGTCCCCACAACCACGGGCCAAAGTTGGCCCGCCGCCGACATGTCCGACGACTATAGAGTCGTCCCCACGACACCGGGCCAAAGTTGGCCAGCCGCCGACATGTCCGACGACTATAGGGTCGTCCCCACGACCCCGGGACTAGAATGGCCCGCCACCGTCATGTCCAACGACTATCGGATCGTCCCCACGACCACGGGCCAAAGTTGGCCAGCCGCCGACATGTCCGACGACTATTGGATCGTCCCCACGACCCCGGGACTAGATTGGCCCGCCACCGTCATGTCCAACGACTATCGGATCGTCCCCACGACCACGGGCCGAAGTTGGCCAGCCGCCGACATGTCCGACGACAATAGGGTCGTCCCCACGACCCCGGGTCTAGGTTGGCCAGCCGTCGACATGTCCGACGACTATAGAATCGTCCCCACGACACCGGGCCAAAGTTGGCCAGCCGCTGACATGTCCAACGACTATAGGGTCGTCCCCACGACTACGGGCCAAAGTTGGCCAGCCGCCGACATGTCCGACGACTATTGGATCGTCCCCACGACCCCGGGACTAGATTGGCCCGCCACCGTCATGTCCAACGACTATCGGATCGTCCCCACGACCACGGGCCGAAGTTGGCCAGCCGCCGACATGTCCGACGACAATAGGGTCGTCCCCACGACCCCGGGTCTAGGTTGGCCAGCCGTCGACATGTCCGACGACTATAGAGTCGTCCCCACGACACCGGGCCAAAGTTGGCCAGCCGCTGACATGTCCAACGACTATAGGGTCGTCCCCACGACCACGGGCCAAAGTTGGCCAGCCGCCGACATGTCCGGCGACTATTGGATCGTCCCCACGACTTCGGGACTAGGTTGGCCAGCCGCCGACATGTCCGACCACTATTGGGTCGTCCCCACGACCACGGGCCAAAGTTGGCCAGCCGCCGACATGTACGACGACTATAGGGTCGTCCCCACGACCCCGGGCCAAAGATGTCCAGCCGCCGTCTTGTCCGACGACTATAGGGTCGTCCCCACGACCCCGGGACTAGATTGGCCCGCCGCCGACATGTCCGACGACTATAGAGTCGTCCCCACGACACCGGGCCAAAGTTGGCCAGCCGCCGACATGTCCGACGACTATAGGGTCGTCCCCACGACCCCGGGACTAGATTGGCCCGCCACCGTCATGTCCAACGACTATCGGATCGTCCCCACGACCACGGGCAAAAGTTGGCCAGCCGCCGACATGTCCGACGACTATGGGGTCGTCCCCACGACCACGGGCCAATGTTGGCCAGCCGCCGACATGTCCGACGACTATAGGGTCGTCCCCACGACCCCGGGACTAGAATGGCCCGCCACCGTCATGTCCAACGACTATCGGATCGTCCCCACGACCACGGGCCAAAGTTGGCCAGCCGCCGACATGTCCGACGACTATCGGATCGTCCCCACGACCACGGGCAAAAGTTGGCCAGCCGCCGACATGTCCGACGACTATTGGGTCGTCCCCACGACCACGGGCAAAAGTTGGCCAGCCGCCGACATGTCCGACGACTATTGGGTCGCCCCACGACCACGGGCCAAAGTTGGCCAGCCGCCGACATGTCCGACGACTATAGGGTCGTCCCCACGACCCCGGGACTAGACTGGCCCGCCACTGTCATGGCCGACGACAATAGGGTCGTCCCCACGACCCCGGGTCTAGGTTGGCCAGCCGCCGACATGTCCGACGACTATAGAGTCGTCCCCACGACCACGGGCCAAAGTTGGCCAGCCGCCGACATGTCCGACGACTATAGGGTCGTCCCCACGACCCCGGGACTAGGCTGACCTACCGCCAACATGTCCGACGACTACAGGGTCGTCCCCACGACCCAGGGCAAAAGTTGGCCAGCCGCCGACTTGTCCGACGAGTATAGGGTCGTCCCCACGACGCCGGGACTAGATTGGCCCGCCACCGTATTGTCCGACGACTAGAGGGTCGTCTTTACGACCACGGGCCAAAGTTGGTCAGCCCCCGACATTTCCGACGACTATAGGGTCGTCCCCAAGACCACGGGCCATTTTTGGCCAGCCGCCGACTTGTCCAACGACTATTGGGTCGCCCCACGACCACGGGCCAAAATTGGCCAGCCGCCGACATGTCCGACGACTATAGGGTCGTCCCCACGACCCCTGGACTAGGTTGGCTCACCGCCGACTTGTCCGTCGACAATAGCGTCGTCCCCACGACCCCGGGCCAAAGTTGGCAAGACGCCGAAATGTCCGACGACTGTAGGGTCGTCCCCACGACCCCGGGACTAGATTGGCCCACCACCGTCAAGTCCGACGACTATAGGGTCGGCCCCACGACCTCGGGAGTAGGTTGGCCAGCCGCCGACATGTCCGACGACTATAGGGTCGTCCCCACGACCCCTGGACTAGGTTGGCTCACCGCCGACTTGTCCGTCGACAATAGCGTCGTCCCCACGACCCCGGGCCAAAGTTGGCAAGACGCCGACATTTCCGACGACTATAGGGTCGTCCCCACGACCCGGGACTAGACGGGCCCGCCACCGTCATGTCCGACGACAATAGGGTCGTCCCCACGACCCCGGGTCTAGGTTGGCCAGCTGCCGACATGTCCGACGACTAAACAGTCGTCCCCACGACCACGGGCCAAAGTTGGCCAGCCACCGACATGTCCGACGACTATAGGGTCGTCCCCACGACCCCATGACTAGATTTGGCCCGCCACCGTCATGTCCGACGACAATAGGGTCGTCCCCACGACACCGGGTCTAGGTTGGCCAGCCGCCGACATGTCCGACGACTATTGGGTCGTCCCCACGACCACGGGCCAAAGTTGGCCAGGTGCCGACTTGTCCGACGACTATAGGGTCGTCCCCACGACCCCGGGACTAGATTGGGCCGCGACCGTCATGTCCGACGACTATAGGGTCGTCCCCACGACCCCGGGACTAGATTGGCTAGCCACCGTCACGTCCGACGACTATCGGATCGTCCCCACGACCACGGGCCAAAGTTGGCCAGCCGCCGACATGTCCGACGACTATTGGGTCGTCCCCACGACCACGGGCCAAAGTTGGCCAGGTGCCGACTTGTCCGACGAAAATAGGGTCGTCCCCACAACCCCGGGACTAGATTGGCTCGACACCGTCATGTCCGACGACTATAGGGTCGTACCCACGACTACGGGCCAAAGTTGGCCTGCCGCCGACATTTCCGACGACTATAGGGTCGTCCCCACGACCCGGGACTAGACGGGCCCGCCACCGTCATGTCCGACGACAATAGGGTCGTCCCCACGACCCCGGGTCTAGGTTGGCCAGCTGCCGACATGTCCGACGACTAAACAGTCGTCCCCACGACCACGGGCCAAAGTTGGCCAGCCACCGACATGTCCGACGACTATAGGGTCGTCCCCACGACCCCATGACTAGATTTGGCCCGCCACCGTCATGTCCGACGACAATAGGGTCGTCCCCACGACACCGGGTCTAGGTTGGCAAGCCGCCGACATGTCCGACGACTAAACAGTCGTCCCCACGACTATAGGATCGTCCCCACGACCCCGGGCCTAAGTTGGCCAGCCGCCGACATGTCCGACGTCTATAGGGTCGTCCCCACGACAGCGGGCCTACGTTGGCCAGCCGCCGACATGTCCGACGACTATAGGGTCGTCCCCAAGACCCCGGGACTAGATTGACCCGCCACCGTCTTGTCCGACGACTATTGGGTCGTCTTCACGACCACGGGACAAAGTTGGCCAGCACCCGACATTTCCGACGACTATAGGGTCATCCCTACGACCCCGGGACTAGATTGGCCCACCACCGTCATGTCCGACGACAATAGGGTCGTCCCCACGACCCCGGGACTAGATTGGCCCGCCGCCGACTTGTCCGAAGACTATAGGGTCGTCCCCACGACCCCGGGACTAGATTGGCCCGCCACCGTCATGTCCAACGACTATCGGATCGTCCCCACGACCACGGGCCAAAGGTGGCCAGCCGCCGACATGTCCGACGACAATAGGGTCGTCCCCACGACCCCGGGACTAGATTGGCCCGCCGCCGACTTGTCCGACGACTATAGGGTCATCCCCACGACCTCGGGACTAGGTTGGCCAGCCGCCGACATGTCCGACGACTATAGGGTCGTCCTCACGACCTCGGCACAAGGTTGGCCAGCCGCCGACATGTCCGACGACTATAGGGTCGTCTCCACGACCCCGGGCCAAAGTTGGCCGGCCGTCGAATTGTCCGACGACTATACGGACCTCCCCACGACCCCGGGACTAGGTTGGCCAACCGCCGACATATCCGACGACTATAGGGTCGTCCCCACGATCCTGGGCCTACGTTTGGCCCGCCGACGACATGTCCGACGACAATAGGGTCGTCCCCACGACCCCGGGACTAGATTGGGCCGCCACCGTCAAGTCCGACGACTATAGGGTCGTCCCCACGACCCCGGGACTAGGTTGGCCCACCGCCGACTTGTCCGACGACTATAGGGTCGTCCCCACGACACCGGGACTAGATTGGCCCGCCACCGTCATATCCGGCGACAATAGGGTCGTCCCCACGACCCCGGGACTAGGTTGGCCAGCCGCCGACTTGTCCGACCACTATAGGGTCGTCCCCACGACCCCGGGACTATGTTGGCTCGCCGCCGACATGTCCGACGACTATAGGCTCGTCCCCACGACGCCGGGACTAGATTGGCCCGCCACCGTCTCGTCCAACGACTATAGGGTCGTCTTTACGACCACGGGCCAAATTTGGCCAGCCGCCGACTTGTCCGACGACTATCGGATCGTCCCCACGACCACGGGCCAAAGTTGGCCAGCCGCCGACATGTCCAACGACTATCGGATCGTCCCCACGACCACGGGCAAAAGTTGGCCAGCCGCCGACATGTCCGACGACTATGGGGTCGTCCCCACGACCACGGGCCAATGTTGGCCAGCCGCCGACATGTCCGACGACTATAGGGTCGTCCCCACGACCCCGGGACTAGAATGGCCCGCCACCGTCATGTCCAACGACTATCGGATCGTCCCCACGACCACGGGCCAAAGTTGGCCAGCCGCCGACATGTCCGACGACTATCGGATCGTCCCCACGACCACGGGCAAAAGTTGGCCAGCCGCCGACATGTCCGACGACTATTGGGTCGTCCCCACGACCACGGGCAAAAGTTGGCCAGCCGCCGACATGTCCGACGACTATTGGGTCGCCCCACGACCACGGGCCAAAGTTGGCCAGCCGCCGACATGTCCGACGACTATAGGGTCGTCCCCACGACCCCGGGACTAGACTGGCCCGCCACTGTCATGGCCGACGACAATAGGGTCGTCCCCACGACCCCGGGTCTAGGTTGGCCAGCCGCCGACATGTCCGACGACTATAGAGTCGTCCCCACGACCACGGGCCAAAGTTGGCCAGCCGCCGACATGTCCGACGACTATAGGGTCGTCCCCACGACCCCGGGACTAGGCTGACCTACCGCCAACATGTCCGACGACTACAGGGTCGTCCCCACGACCCAGGGCAAAAGTTGGCCAGCCGCCGACTTGTCCGACGAGTATAGGGTCGTCCCCACGACGCCGGGACTAGATTGGCCCGCCACCGTATTGTCCGACGACTAGAGGGTCGTCTTTACGACCACGGGCCAAAGTTGGTCAGCCCCCGACATTTCCGACGACTATAGGGTCGTCCCCAAGACCACGGGCCATTTTTGGCCAGCCGCCGACTTGTCCAACGACTATTGGGTCGCCCCACGACCACGGGCCAAAATTGGCCAGCCGCCGACATGTCCGACGACTATAGGGTCGTCCCCACGACCCCTGGACTAGGTTGGCTCACCGCCGACTTGTCCGTCGACAATAGCGTCGTCCCCACGACCCCGGGCCAAAGTTGGCAAGACGCCGAAATGTCCGACGACTGTAGGGTCGTCCCCACGACCCCGGGACTAGATTGGCCCACCACCGTCAAGTCCGACGACTATAGGGTCGGCCCCACGACCTCGGGAGTAGGTTGGCCAGCCGCCGACATGTCCGACGACTATAGGGTCGTCCCCACGACCCCTGGACTAGGTTGGCTCACCGCCGACTTGTCCGTCGACAATAGCGTCGTCCCCACGACCCCGGGCCAAAGTTGGCAAGACGCCGACATTTCCGACGACTATAGGGTCGTCCCCACGACCCGGGACTAGACGGGCCCGCCACCGTCATGTCCGACGACAATAGGGTCGTCCCCACGACCCCGGGTCTAGGTTGGCCAGCTGCCGACATGTCCGACGACTAAACAGTCGTCCCCACGACCACGGGCCAAAGTTGGCCAGCCACCGACATGTCCGACGACTATAGGGTCGTCCCCACGACCCCATGACTAGATTTGGCCCGCCACCGTCATGTCCGACGACAATAGGGTCGTCCCCACGACACCGGGTCTAGGTTGGCCAGCCGCCGACATGTCCGACGACTATTGGGTCGTCCCCACGACCACGGGCCAAAGTTGGCCAGGTGCCGACTTGTCCGACGACTATAGGGTCGTCCCCACGACCCCGGGACTAGATTGGGCCGCGACCGTCATGTCCGACGACTATAGGGTCGTCCCCACGACCCCGGGACTAGATTGGCTAGCCACCGTCACGTCCGACGACTATCGGATCGTCCCCACGACCACGGGCCAAAGTTGGCCAGCCGCCGACATGTCCGACGACTATTGGGTCGTCCCCACGACCACGGGCCAAAGTTGGCCAGGTGCCGACTTGTCCGACGAAAATAGGGTCGTCCCCACAACCCCGGGACTAGATTGGCTCGACACCGTCATGTCCGACGACTATAGGGTCGTACCCACGACTACGGGCCAAAGTTGGCCTGCCGCCGACATTTCCGACGACTATAGGGTCGTCCCCACGACCCGGGACTAGACGGGCCCGCCACCGTCATGTCCGACGACAATAGGGTCGTCCCCACGACCCCGGGTCTAGGTTGGCCAGCTGCCGACATGTCCGACGACTAAACAGTCGTCCCCACGACCACGGGCCAAAGTTGGCCAGCCACCGACATGTCCGACGACTATAGGGTCGTCCCCACGACCCCATGACTAGATTTGGCCCGCCACCGTCATGTCCGACGACAATAGGGTCGTCCCCACGACACCGGGTCTAGGTTGGCAAGCCGCCGACATGTCCGACGACTAAACAGTCGTCCCCACGACTATAGGATCGTCCCCACGACCCCGGGCCTAAGTTGGCCAGCCGCCGACATGTCCGACGTCTATAGGGTCGTCCCCACGACAGCGGGCCTACGTTGGCCAGCCGCCGACATGTCCGACGACTATAGGGTCGTCCCCAAGACCCCGGGACTAGATTGACCCGCCACCGTCTTGTCCGACGACTATTGGGTCGTCTTCACGACCACGGGACAAAGTTGGCCAGCACCCGACATTTCCGACGACTATAGGGTCATCCCTACGACCCCGGGACTAGATTGGCCCACCACCGTCATGTCCGACGACAATAGGGTCGTCCCCACGACCCCGGGACTAGATTGGCCCGCCGCCGACTTGTCCGAAGACTATAGGGTCGTCCCCACGACCCCGGGACTAGATTGGCCCGCCACCGTCATGTCCAACGACTATCGGATCGTCCCCACGACCACGGGCCAAAGGTGGCCAGCCGCCGACATGTCCGACGACAATAGGGTCGTCCCCACGACCCCGGGACTAGATTGGCCCGCCGCCGACTTGTCCGACGACTATAGGGTCATCCCCACGACCTCGGGACTAGGTTGGCCAGCCGCCGACATGTCCGACGACTATAGGGTCGTCCTCACGACCTCGGCACAAGGTTGGCCAGCCGCCGACATGTCCGACGACTATAGGGTCGTCTCCACGACCCCGGGCCAAAGTTGGCCGGCCGTCGAATTGTCCGACGACTATACGGACCTCCCCACGACCCCGGGACTAGGTTGGCCAACCGCCGACATATCCGACGACTATAGGGTCGTCCCCACGATCCTGGGCCTACGTTTGGCCCGCCGACGACATGTCCGACGACAATAGGGTCGTCCCCACGACCCCGGGACTAGATTGGGCCGCCACCGTCAAGTCCGACGACTATAGGGTCGTCCCCACGACCCCGGGACTAGGTTGGCCCACCGCCGACTTGTCCGACGACTATAGGGTCGTCCCCACGACACCGGGACTAGATTGGCCCGCCACCGTCATATCCGGCGACAATAGGGTCGTCCCCACGACCCCGGGACTAGGTTGGCCAGCCGCCGACTTGTCCGACCACTATAGGGTCGTCCCCACGACCCCGGGACTATGTTGGCTCGCCGCCGACATGTCCGACGACTATAGGCTCGTCCCCACGACGCCGGGACTAGATTGGCCCGCCACCGTCTCGTCCAACGACTATAGGGTCGTCTTTACGACCACGGGCCAAATTTGGCCAGCCGCCGACTTGTCCGACGACTATCGGATCGTCCCCACGACCACGGGCCAAAGTTGGCCAGCCGCCGACATGTCCGACGACTATTGGGTCGTCCCCACGACCACGGGCCAAAGTTGGCCAGGTGCCGACTTGTCCGACGACTATAGGGTCGTCCCCACGACCCCGGGACTAGATTGGGCCGCGACCGTCATGTCCGACGACTATAGGGTCGTCCCCACGACCCCAGGACTAGATTGGCCCGCCACCGTCATGTCCGACGACTAGAGGGACGTCCCCACGACCACGGGCCAAAGTTGGCCAGCCGCCGACATGTCCGACGAAAATAGGGTCGTCCCTACAACCCCGGGACTAGATTGGCCAGCCGCCGACTTGTCCGACCACTATAGGGTCGTCCCCACGACCCCGGGACTATGTTGGCTCGCCGCCGACATGTCCGACGACTATAGGCTCGTCCCCACGACGCCGGGACTAGATTGGCCCGCCACCGTCTCGTCCAACGACTATAGGGTCGTCTTTACGACCACGGGCCAAATTTGGCCAGCCGCCGACTTGTCCGACGACTATCGGATCGTCCCCACGACCACGGGCCAAAGTTGGCCAGCCGCCGACATGTCCGACGACTATTGGGTCGTCCCCACGACCACGGGCCAAAGTTGGCCAGGTGCCGACTTGTCCGACGACTATAGGGTCGTCCCCACGACCCCGGGACTAGATTGGGCCGCGACCGTCATGTCCGACGACTATAGGGTCGTCCCCATGACCCGGGACTAGACTGGCCCGCCACCGTCATGTCCGACGACTATAGGGTCATCCCCACGACCCCGGGACTAGGTTGGCCCGCCACCGACTTGTCCGACGACTATAGGGTCGTCCCCACGACCCCGGGACTAGATTGGCCCGCCACCGTCATTTCCGACGACTATAGGGTCGTCCCCACGACCACGGGCCAAAGTTGGCCAGCCGCCGACATATCCGACGACTGTAGGGTCGTCCCCACGACCCCGGGCCAAAGTTGGCCAGCCGCTCATATGTCCGACGACTATAGGGTCGTCCCCACGACCCCGGGACTAGATTGGCCCGCCACCGTCATTTCCGACGACTATAGGGTCGTCCCCACGACCACGGGCCAAAGTTGGCCAGCCGCCGACTTGTCCGACGACTATAGGGTCGTCCCCATGACCCGGGTCTAGACTGGCCCGCCACCGTCATGTCCGACGACTATAGGGTCGTCCCCACGACCCCCGGACTAGGTTGGTACGCCGCCGACTTGTCCGACGAGTATAGGGCCCTCCCCACGACCACGGCCCAAAGTTGGCCAGCCGCCGACATGTCCGACGACTATAGGGTCGTCCCCACGACCCGGGACTAGACTGGCCCGCCACCGACATGTCCGACGACTATAGAGTCGTCCCCACGACCCCGGGTCAATGTTGGCTCGCCGCCGACATGTCCGACGACTATAGGGTCGTCCCCACGACCCCCGGACTAGGTTGGCCGGCCGCCGACTTGTCCGACGACTATAGGGTCGTCCCCACGACCCCCCGCCTAGGTGGGCTCGCCGCCGACTTGTCCGACGACTATAGGGTCGTCCCCACGACCCCGGGACTAGGTTGGCTCGCCACCGTCATGTCTGACGACTATAGGGTCGTCCCCACGACCACGGGCCAAAGTTGGCCAGCCGCCGACATGTCCGACGACTATAGGGTCGTCCCCACGACCCCGGGACTAGGTTGGCCCGCCGCCGACTTGTCCGACGACTATAGGGTCGTCCCCACGACCCCGGGACTAGGTTGGCTCGCCACCGACATGTCTGACGACTATAGGGTCGTCCCCACGACCCCGGGACTAGATTGGCCCGCCACCGTCAAGTCCGACGACTATAGGGTCGTCCCCACGACCCCGGGCCAAAGTTGGACAGCCGCCGACTTGTCCGACGATTATAGGGTCGTCCCCACGACCACGGGCCAAAGTTGGCCAATCGCCGGCTTGTCCGACGACTATAGGGTCGTCCCCACGACCCCGGGCCAAAGTTGGCCAGCCGCCGACATGTCCGACGACTATAGGGTCGTCCCCACGACCCCGGGACTAGATTGGCCCGCCACCGTCATTTCCGACGACTATAGGGTCGTCCCCACGACCACGGGCCAAAGTTGGCCAGCCGCCGACTTGTCCGACGACTATAGGGTCGTCCCCATGACCCGGGACTAGACTGGCCCGCCACCGTCATGTCCGACGACTATAGGGTCGTCCCCACGACCCCCGGACTAGGTTGGTACGCCGCCGACTTGTCCGACGAGTATAGGGTCCTCCCCACGACCACGGGCCAAAGTTGGCCAGCCGCCGACATGTCCGACGACTATAGGGTCGTCCCCATGACCCGGGACTAGACTGGCCCGCCACCGTCATGTCCGACGACTATAGGGTCGTCCCCACGACCCCCGGACTAGGTTGGCCGGCCGCCGACTTGTCCGACGACTATAGGGTCGTCCCCACGACCCCCCGACTAGGTGGGCTCGCCGCCGACTTGTCCGACGACTATAGGGTCATCCCCACGACCCCGGGACTAGGTTGGCCCGCCGCCGACTTGTCCGACGACTATAGGGTCGTCCCCACGACCCCGGGAATAGGTTGGCTCGCCACCGACATGTCTGACGACTATAGGGTCGTCCCCACGACCCCGGGACTAGATTGGCCCGCCACCGTCAAGTCCGACGACTATAGGGTCGTCCCCACGACCCCGGGCCAAAGTTGGACAGCCGCCGACTTGTCCGACGACTATAGGGTCGTCCCCACGACCCCGGGACTAGATTGGCCCGCCACCGTCATTTCCGACGACTATAGGGTCGTCCCCACGACCACGGGCCAAAGTTGGCCAGCCGCCGACTTGTCCGACGACTATAGGGTCGTCCCCATGACCCGGGACTAGACTGGCCCGCCACCGTCATGTCCGACGACTATAGGGTCGTCCCCACGACCCCCGGACTAGGTTGGTACGCCGCCGACTTGTCCGACGAGTATAGGGTCCTCCCCACGACCACGGGCCAAAGTTGGCCAGCCGCCGACATATCCGACGACTATAGGATCGTCCCCACGACCCCGGGCCAAAGTTGGCCAGCCGCCGACATGTCCGACGACTATAGGGTCGTCCCCACGACCCCGGGCCAAAGTTGGCCAGCCGCCGACATGTCCGACGACTATAGGGTCGTCCCCACGACCCCGGGACTAGATTGGCCCGCCACCGTCATTTCCGACGACTATAGGGTCGTCCCCACGACCACGGGCCAAAGTTGGCCAGCCGCCGACTTGTCCGACGACTATAGGGTCGTCCCCATGACCCGGGACTAGACTGGCCCGCCACCGTCATGTCCGACGACTATAGGGTCGTCCCCACGACCCCCGGACTAGGTTGGTACGCCGCCGACTTGTCCGACGAGTATAGGGTCCTCCCCACGACCACGGGCCAAAGTTGGCCAGCCGCCGACATATCCGACGACTATAGGATCGTCCCCACGACCCCGGGCCAAAGTTGGCCAGCCGCCGACATGTCCGACGACTATAGGGTCGTCCCCACGACCCGGGACTAGAGTGGTACGCCGCCGACTTGTCCGACGAGTATAGGGTCCTCCCCACGACCACGGGCCAAAGTTGGCCCGCCGCCGACATGTCCGACGACTATAGGGTCGTCCCCACGACCCGGGACTAGACTGGCCCGCCACCGTCATGTCCGACGACTATAGGGTCATCCCCACGACCCCGGGTCTAGGTTCGCCCGCCGCCGACTTGTCCGACGACTATAGGGTCGTCCCCACGACCCCGGGACTAGGTTGGCCCGCCACCGATATGTCTGACGACTATAGGGTCGTCCCCACGACCCCCGGACTAGGTTGGCCGGCCGCCGACATGTCCGACGACTATAGGGTCGTCCCCACGACCCCGGGACTAGGTTGGCTCGCCACCGTCATGTCTGACGACTATAGGGTCGTCCCCACGACCACGGGCCAAAGTTGGCCAGCCGCCGACATGTCCGACGACTATAGGGTCGTCCCCACGACCCGGGACTAGACTGGCCCGCCACCGTCATGTCCGACGACTATAGGGTCATCCCCACGACCCGGGACTAGACTGGCCCGCCACCGACATGTCCGACGACTATAGAGTCGTCCCCACGACCCCGGGTCAATGTTGGCTCGCCACCGTCATGTCTGACGACTATAGGGTCGTCCCCACGACCACGGGCCAAAGTTGGCCAGCCGCCGACATGTCCGACGACTATAGGGTGGTCCCCACGACCCGGGACTAGACTGGCCCGCCACCGTCATGTCCGACGACTATAGGGTCGTCCCCACGACCCCGGGTCTAGGTTCGCCCGCCGCCGACTTGTCCGACGACTATAGGATCGTCCCCACGACCCGGGACTAGAGTGGCCCGCCACCGTCATGTCCGACGACTATACGGTCGTCCCCACGACCACGGGCCAATGTTGGCTAGCCGCTGACTTGTCCGACGACTATAGGGTCGTCCCCACGACCGCGGGACTAGATTGGCTCGCCGCCGACTTGTCCGACGACTGTAGGGTCGTCCCCACGACCCCGGGACTAGATTGGCCCGCCACCGTCATTTCCGACGACTATAGGGTCGTCCCCACGACCACGGGCCAATGTTGGCTAGCCGCTGACTTGTCCGAGGACTATAGGGTCGTCCCCACGACCGCGGGACTAGATTGGCTCGCCGCCGACTTGTCCGACGACTACAGGGTCGTCCCCACGACCCCCGGACTAGGTTGGTACGCCGCCGACTTGTCCGACGAGTATAGGGTCCTCCCCACGACCACGGGCCAAAGTTGGCCAGCCGCCGACATGTCCGACGACTATAGGGTCGTCCCCACGACCCGGGACTAGACTGGCCCGCCACCGACATGTCCGACGACTATAGAGTCGTCCCCACGACCCCGGGTCAATGTTGGCTCGCCGCCGACATGTCCGACGACTATAGGGTCGTCCCCACGACCCCTGGGCCAAAGTTGGACAGCCACCGACATTTCCGACGACTATACGGGCGTCCCCACGACCACGGGCCAAAGTTGGCCAGCCGCCGACATGTCCGACGACTATAGGGTCGTCCCCACGACCCGGGACTAGGTTGGCTCGCCACCGATATGTCTGACGACTATAGGGTCGTCCCCACGACCCCGGGACTAGATTGGCCCGCCACCGTCAAGTCCGACGACTATAGGGTCGTCCCCACGACCCCGGGCCAAAGTTGGACAGCCGCCGACTTGTCCGACGACTATAGGGTCGTCCCGACGACCGCGGGACTAGATTGGCTCGCCGCCGACTTGTCCGACGACTGTAGGGTCGTCCCCACGACCCCGGGACTAGATTGGCCCGCCACCGTCATTTCCGACGACTATAGGGTCGTCCCCACGACCACGGGCCAAAGTTGGCCAGCCGCCGACTTGTCCGACGACTATAGGGTCGTCCCCATGACCCGGGACTAGACTGGCCCGCCACCGTCATGTCCGACGACTATAGGGTCGTCCCCACGACCACGGGCCAAAGTTGGCCAGCCGCCGACTTGTCCGACGACTATAGGGTCGTCCCCATGACCCGGGACTAGACTGGCCCGCCACCGTCATGTCCGACGACTATAGGGTCGTCCCCACGACCCCCGGACTAGGTTGGTACGCCGCCGACTTGTGCGACGAGTATAGGTTCCTCCCCACGACCACGGGCCAAAGTTGGCCAGCCGCCGACATGTCCGACGACTATAGGGTCGTCCCCATGACCCGGGACTAGAGTGGCCCGCCACCGTCATGTCCGACGGCTATAGGGTCGTCCCCACGACCCCCGGACTAGGTTGGTACGCCGCCGACTTGTCCGACGAGTATAGGGTCCTCCCCACGACCACGGGCCAAAGTTGGCCAGCCGCCGACATGTCCGACGACTATAGGGTCGTCCCCACGACCCGGGACTAGACTGGCCCGCCACCGTCATGTCCGACGACTATAGGGTCATCCCCACGACCCCGGGTCTAGGTTCGCCTGCCGCCGACTTGTCCGACGACTATAGGGTTGTCCCCACGACCCCGGGACTAGGTTGGCCCGCCACCGATATGTCTGACGACTATAGGGTCGTCCCCACGACCCCCGGACTAGGTTGGCCGGCCGCCGACTTGTCCGACGACTATAGGGTCGTCCCCACGACCCCGGGTCTAGGTTCGCCTGCCGCCGACATGTCCGACGACTATAGGGTCGTCCCCACGACCCCGGGACTAGGTTGGCTCGCCACCGTCATGTCTGACGACTATAGGGTCGTCCCCACGACCACGGGCCAAAGTTGGCCAGCCGCCGACATGTCCGACGACTATAGGGTCGTCCCCACGACCCGGGACTAGACTGGCCCGCCACCGTCATGTCCGACGACTGTAGGGTCGTCCCCACGACCACGGGCCAAAGTTGGCCCGCCACCGACATGTCCGACGACTATAGAGTCGTCCCCACGACCCCGGGTCAATGTTGGCTCGCCACCGTCATGTCTGACGACTATAGGGTCGTCCCCACGACCACGGGCCAAAGTTGGCCAGCCGCCGACATGTCCGACGACTATAGGGTCGTCCCCACGACCCGGGACTAGACTGGCCCGCCACCGTCATGTCCGACGACTATAGGGTCGTCCCCACGACCCCGGGTCTAGGTTCGCCCGCCGCCGACTTGTCCGACGACTATAGGATCGTCCCCACGACCCGGGACTAGAGTGGCCCGCCACCGTCATGTCCGACGACTATACGGTCGTCCCCACGACCACGGGCCAATGTTGGCTAGCCGCTGACTTGTCCGACGACTATAGGGTCGTCCCCACGACCGCGGGACTAGATTGGCTCGCCGCCGACTTGTCCGACGACTGTAGGGTCGTCCCCACGACCCCGGGACTAGATTGGCCCGCCACCGTCATTTCCGACGACTATAGGGTCGTCCCCACGACCACGGGCCAATGTTGGGTAGCCGCTGACTTGTCCGACGACTATAGGGTCGTCCCCACGACCGCGGGACTAGATTGGCTCGCCGCCGACTTGTCCGACGACTACAGGGTCGTCCCCACGACCCCCGGACTAGGTTGGTACGCCGCCGACTTGTCCGACGAGTATAGGATCCTCCCCACGACCACGGGCCAAAGTTGGCCTGCCGCCGACATGTCCGACGACTATAGGGTCGTCCCCACGACCCGGGACTAGACTGGCCCGCCACCGACATGTCCGACGACTATAGAGTCGTCCCCACGACCCCGGGTCAATGTTGGCTCGCCGCCGACATGTCCGACGACTATAGGGTCGTCCCCACGACCCCTGGGCCAAAGTTGGACAGCCACCGACATTTCCGACGACTATACGGTCGTCCCCACGTCCACGGGCCAAAGTTGGCCAGCCGCCGACATGTCCGACGACTATAGGGTCGTCCCCACGACCCCGGGACTAGATTGGCCCGCCACCGTCATTTCCGACGACTATTGGGTCGTCCCCACGACCACGGGCCAAAGTTGGCCAGCCGCCGACTTGTCCGACGACTATAGGGTCGTCCCCACGACCCGGGACTAGACTGGCCCGCCACCGACATGTCCGACGACTATAGAGTCGTTCCCACGACCCCGGGCCAATGTTGGCTCGCCGCCGACATTTCCGACGACTATAGGGTCGTCCCCACGACCCCCGGGCCAAAGTTGGACAGCCACCGACATTTCCGACGACTATAGGGTCGTCCCCACGACCACGGGCCAAAGTTGGCCAGCCCCCGACATGTCCGACGACTATAGGGTCGTCCCCACGACCCGGGACTAGACTGGCCCGCCACCGTCATGTCCGACGACTATAGGGTCGTCCCCACGACCCCCGGACTAGGTTGGCCGGCCGCCGACTTGTACCCGACGACTATAGGGTCGTCCCCACTACCCCCCGACTAGGTGGGCTCGCCGCCGACTTGTCCGACGACTATAGGGTCGTCCCCACGACCCCGGGACTAGGTTGGCTCGCCACCGTCATGTCTGACGACTATAGGGTCGTCCCCACGACCACGGGCCAAAGTTGGCCTGCCGCCGACATGTCCGACGACTATAGGGTCGTCCCCACGACCCGGGACTAGGTTGGCTCGCCACCGATATGTCTGACGACTATAGGGTCGTCCCCACGACCACGGGCCAAAGTTGGCCAGCCGCCGACATGTCCGACGACTATAGGGTCGTCCCCACGACCCGGGACTAGACTGGCCCGCCACCGTCATGTCCGACGACTATAGGGTCATCCCCACGACCCGGGACTAGACTGGCCCGCCACCGACATGTCCGACGACTATAGAGTCGTCCCCACGACCCCGGGTCAATGTTGGCTCGCCACCGTCATGTCTGACGACTATAGGGTCGTCCCCACGACCACGGGCCAAAGTTGGCCAGCCGCCGACATGTCCGACGACTATAGGGTCGTCCCCACGACCCGGGACTAGACTGGCCCGCCACCGTCATGTCCGACGACTATAGGGTCGTCCCCACGACCCCGGGTCTAGGTTCGCCCGCCGCCGACTTGTCCGACGACTATATGATCGTCCCCACGACCCGGGACTAGAGTGGCCCGCCACCGTCATGTCCGACGACTATACGGTCGTCCCCACGACCACGGGCCAATATTGGCTAGCCGCTGACTTGTCCGACGACTATAGGGTCGTCCCCACGACCCCGGGACTAGATTGGCCCGCCACCGTCAAGTCCGACGACTATAGGGTCGTCCCCACGACCCCGGGCCAAAGTTGGACAGCCGCCGACTTGTCCGACGACTATAGGGTCGTCCCGACGACCGCGGGACTAGATTGGCTCGCCGCCGACTTGTCCGACGACTGTAGGGTCGTCCCCACGACCCCGGGACTAGATTGGCCCGCCACCGTCATTTCCGACGACTATAGGGTCGTCCCCACGACTACGGGCCAAAGTTGGCCAGCCGCCGACTTGTCCGACGACTATAGGGTCGTCCCCACGACCCGGGACTAGACTGGCCCGCCACCGACATGTCCGACGACTATAGAGTCGTCCCCACGACCCCGGGTCAATGTTGGCTCGCCGCCGACATTTCCGACGACTATAGGGTCGTCCCCACGACCCCCGGGCCAAAGTTGGACAGCCACCGACATTTCCGACGACTATAGGGTCGTCCCCACGACCCCGGGCCAAAGTTGGACAGCCGCCGACTTGTCCGACGACTATAGGGTCGTCCCGACGACCGCGGGACTAGATTGGCTCGCCGCCGACTTGTCCGACGACTGTAGGGTCGTCCCCACGACCCCGGGACTAGATTGGCCCGCCACCGTCATTTCCGACGACTATAGGGTCGTCCCCACGACCACGGGCCAAAGTTGGCCAGCCGCCGACTTGTCCGACGACTATAGGGTCGTCCCCATGACCCGGAACTAGACTGGCCCGCCACCGTCATGTCCGACGACTATAGGGTCGTCCCCACGACCACGGGCCAAAGTTGGCCAGCCGCCGACTTGTCCGACGACTATAGGGTCGTCCCCATGACCCGGGACTAGACTGGCCCGCCACCGTCATGTCCGACGACTATAGGGTCGTCCCCACGACCCCCGGACTAGGTTGGTACGCCGCCGACTTGTCCGACGAGTATAGGGTCCTCCCCACGACCACGGGCCAAAGTTGGCCAGCCGCCGACATGTCCGACGACTATAGGATCGTCCCCATGACCCGGGACTAGAGTGGCCCGCCACCGTCATGTCCGACGGCTATAGGGTCGTCCCCACGACCCCCGGACTAGGTTGGTACGCCGCCGACTTGTCCGACGACTATAGGGTCGTCCCCACGACCACGGGCCAAAGTTGGCCAGCCGCCGACTTGTCCGACGACTATAGGGTCGTCCCCATGACCCGGGACTAGACTGGCCCACCACCGTCATGTCCGACGACTATAGGGTCGTCCCCACGACCCCCGGACTAGGTTGGTACGCCGCCGACTTCTCCGACGAGTATAGGGTCCTCCCCACGACCGCGGGACTAGATTGGCTCGCCGCCGACTTGTCCGACGACTGTAGGGTCGTCCCCACGACCCCGGGACTAGATTGGCCCGCCACCGTTATTTCCGACGACTATAGGGTCGTCCCCACGACCACGGACCAAAGTTGGCCAGCCGCCGACTTGTCCGACGACTGTAGGGTCGTCCCCACGACCCCGGGACTAGATTGGCCCGCCACCGTCATTTCCGACGACTATAGGGTCGTCCCCACGACCACGGGCCAATGTTGGCTAGCCGCTGACTTGTCCGACGACTATAGGGTCGTCCCCACGACCGCGGGACTAGATTGGCTCGCCGCCGACTTGTCCGACGACTACAGGGTCGTCCCCACGACCCCCGGACTAGGTTGGTACGCCGCCGACTTGTCCGACGAGTATAGGGTCCTCCCCACGACCACGGGCCAAAGTTGGCCAGCCGCCGACATGTCCGACGACTATAGGGTCGTCCCCACGACCCGGGACTAGACTGGCCCGCCACCGACATGTCCGACGACTATAGAGTCGTCCCCACGACCCCGGGTCAATGTTGGCTCGCCGCCGACATGTCCGACGACTATAGGGTCGTCCCCACGACCCCTGGGCCAAAGTTGGACAGCCACCGACATTTCCGACGACTATACGGTCGTCCCCACGACCACGGGCCAAAGTTGGCCAGCCGCCGACATGTCCGACGACTATAGGGTCGTCCCCACGACCCCGGGACTAGATTGGCCCGCCACCGTCATTTCCGACGACTATTGGGTCGTCCCCACGACCACGGGCCAAAGTTGGCCAGCCGCCGACTTGTCCGACGACTATAGGGTCGTCCCCACGACCCGGGACTAGACTGGCCCGCCACCGACATGTCCGACGACTATAGAGTCGTCCCCACGACCCCGGGCCAATGTTGGCTCGCCGCCGACATTTCCGACGACTATAGGGTCGTCCCCACGACCCCCGGGCCAAAGTTGGACAGCCACCGACATTTCCGACGACTATAGGGTCGTCCCCACGACCACGGGCCAAAGTTGGCCAGCCGCCGACATGTCCGACGACTATAGGGTCGTCCCCACGACCCGGGACTAGACTGGCCCGCCACCGTCATGTCCGACGACTATAGGGTCGTCCCCACGACCCCCGGACTAGGTTGGCCGGCCGCCGACTTGTACCCGACGACTATAGGGTCGTCCCCACTACCCCCCGACTAGGTGGGCTCGCCGCCGACTTGTCCGACGACTATAGGGTCGTCCCCACGACCCCGGGACTAGGTTGGCTCGCCACCGTCATGTCTGACGACTATAGGGTCGGCCCCACGACCACGGGCCAAAGTTGGCCTGCCGCCGACATGTCCGACGACTATAGGGTCGTCCCCACGACCCGGGACTAGGTTGGCTCGCCACCGATATGTCTGACGACTATAGGGTCGTCCCCACGACCCCGGGACTAGATTGGCCCGCCACCGTCAAGTCCGACGACTATAGGGTCGTCCCCACGACCCCGGGCCAAAGTTGGACAGCCGCCGACTTGTCCGACGACTATAGGGTCGTCCCGACGACCGCGGGACTAGATTGGCTCGCCGCCGACTTGTCCGACGACTGTAGGGTCGTCCCCACGACCCCGGGACTAGGTTGGCTCGCCACCGTCATGTCTGACGACTATAGGGTCGTCCCCACGACCACGGGCCAAAGTTGGCCAGCCGCCGACATGTCCGACGACTATAGGGTCGTCCCCACGACCCGGGACTAGACTGGCCCGCCACCGTCATGTCCGACGACTATAGGGTCATCCCCACGACCCGGGACTAGACTGGCCCGCCACCGACATGTCCGACGACTATAGAGTCGTCCCCACGACCCCGGGTCAATGTTGGCTCGCCACCGTCATGTCTGACGACTATAGGGTCGTCCCCACGACCACGGGCCAAAGTTGGCCAGCCGCCGGCATGTCCGACGACTATAGGGTCGTCCCCACGACCCGGGACTAGACTGGCCCGCCACCGTCATGTCCGACGACTATAGGGTCGTCCCCACGACCCCGGGTCTAGGTTCGCCCGCCGCCGACTTGTCCGACGACTATATGATCGTCCCCACGACCCGGGACTAGAGTGGCCCGCCACCGTCATGTCCGACGACTATACGGTCGTCCCCACTACCACGGGCCAATATTGGCTAGCCGCTGACTTGTCCGACGACTATAGGGTCGTCCCCACGACCCCGGGACTAGATTGGCCCGCCACCGTCAAGTCCGACGACTATAGGGTCGTCCCCACGACCCCGGGCCAAAGTTGGACAGCCGCCGACTTGTCCGACGACTATAGGGTCGTCCCGACGACCGCGGGACTAGATTGGCTCGCCGCCGACTTGTCCGACGACTGTAGGGTCGTCCCCACGACCCCGGGACTAGATTGGCCCGCCACCGTCATTTCCGACGACTATAGGGTCGTCCCCACGACTACGGGCCAAAGTTGGCCAGCCGCCGACTTGTCCGACGACTATAGGGTCGTCCCCACGACCCGGGACTAGACTGGCCCGCCACCGACATGTCCGACGACTATAGAGTCGTCCCCACGACCCCGGGTCAATGTTGGCTCGCCGCCGACATTTCCGACGACTATAGGGTCGTCCCCACGACCCCCGGGCCAAAGTTGGACAGCCACCGACATTTCCGACGACTATAGGGTCGTCCCCACGACCACGGGCCAAAGTTGGCCAGCCGCCGACATGTCCGACGACTATAGGGTCGTCCCCACGACCCGGGACTAGACTGGCCCGCCACCGTCATGTCCGACGACTATAGGGTCGTCCCCACGACCCCCGGACTAGGTTGGCCGGCCGCCGACTTGTACCCGACGACTATAGGGTCGTCCCCACTACCCCCCGACTAGGTGGGCTCGCCGCCGACTTGTCCGACGACTATAGGGTCGTGCCCACGACCCCGGGACTAGGTTGGCTCGCCACCGTCATGTCTGACGACTATAGGGTCGTCCCCACGACCACGGGCCAAAGTTGGCCAGCCGCCGACATGTCCGACGACTATAGGGTCGTCCCCACGACCCGGGACTAGGTTGGCTCGCCACCGATATGTCTGACGACTATAGGGTCGTCCCCACGACCCCGGGACTAGATTGGCCCGCCACCGTCAAGTCCGACGACTATAGGGTCGTCCCCACGACCCCGGGCCAAAGTTGGACAGCCGCCGACTTGTCCGACGACTATAGGGTCGTCCCGACGACCGCGGGACTAGATTGGCTCGCCGCCGACTTGTCCGACGACTGTAGGGTCGTCCCCACGACCCCGGGACTAGATTGGCCCGCCACCGTCATTTCCGACGACTATAGGGTGGTCCCCACGACCACGGGCCAAAGTTGGCCAGCCGCCGACTTGTCCGACGACTATAGGGTCGTCCCCATGACCCGGGACTAGACTGGCCCGCCACCGTCATGTCCGACGACTATAGGGTCGTCCCCACGACCACGGGCCAAAGTTGGCCAGCCGCCGACTTGTCCGACGACTATAGGGTCGTCCCCATGACCCGGGACTAGACTGGCCCGCCACCGTCATGTCCGACGACTATAGGGTCGTCCCCACGACCCCCGGACTAGGTTGGTACGCCGCCGACTTGTCCGACGAGTATAGGGTCCTCCCCACGACCACGGGCCAAAGTTGGCCAGCCGCCGACATGTCCGACGACTATAGGGTCGTCCCCATGACCCGGGACTAGAGTGGCCCGCCACCGTCATGTCCGACGGCTATAGGGTCGTCCCCACGACCCCCGGACTAGGTTGGTACGCCGCCGACTTGTCCGACGACTATAGGGTCGTCCCCACGACCACGGGCCAAAGTTGGCCAGCCGCCGACTTGTCCGACGACTATAGGGTCGTCCCCATGACCCGGGACTAGACTGGCCCACCACCGTCATGTCCGACGACTATAGGGTCGTCCCCACGACCCCCGGACTAGGTTGGTACGCCGCCGACTTCTCCGACGAGTATAGGATCCTCCCCACGACCGCGGGACTAGATTGGCTCGCCGCCGACTTGTCCGACGACTGTAGGATCGTCCCCACGACCCCGGGACTAGATTGGCCCGCCACCGTCATGTCCAACGACTATAGGGTCGTCCCCACGACCCGGGACTAGACTGGCCCGCCACCGTCATGTCCGACGACTATAGGGTCGTCCCCACGACCCCGGGTCTAGGTTCGCCCGCCGCCGACTTGTCCGACGACTATAGGATCGTCCCCACGACCCGGGACTAGAGTGGCCCGCCACCGTCATGTCCGACGACTATACGGTCGTCCCCACGACCACGGGCCAATGTTGGCTAGCCGCTGACTTGTCCGACGACTATAGGGTCGTCCCCACGACCCAGGGACAAGCTTGGCCCGCCGCCGAATTGTTCGACGACTATAGGGTCGTCCCCACGACCCCGGGACTAGATTGGCCCGCCACCGTCATGTCCGACGACAATAGGGTCGTCCCCACGACCCCGGGTCTAGGTTGGCCAGCCGCCGACTTGTCCGACGACTATAGGGTCGTCCCCAGGACCTCGGGACTAGATTGGCCCGCCACCGTCATGTCCAACGACTATAGGGTCGTCCCCACGGCCACGGGCCAAAGTTGGCATGTCGCCGAAATGTCCGACGATTATAGGGTCGTCCCCACGACCCCGGGCCAAAGTTGGCAAGCCGCCGAAATGTCCGAAGACTGTAGGGTCGTCCCCACGACCCCGGGCCAAAGATGTCCAGCCGCCGTCTTGTCCGACGACTATAGGGTCGTCCCCACGACCCCGGGTCCAGGTTGGCCAGCCGCCGACATTTCCGACGACTATAGAGTCGTCCCCGCGACACCGGGCCAAAGTTGGCCAGCCGCCGACATGTCCGACGACTATAGGGTCGTCCCCACGACCCCGGGACTAGATTGGCCCGCCACCGTCATGTCCGACGACAATAGGGTCGTCCCCACGACCCCGGGTCTAGGTTGGCCAGCCGCCGACTTGTCCGACGACTATAGGGTCGTACCCACGACCCCGGGACTAGGCTGACAAGCCGCCAACATGTCCGACGACTATAGGGTCGTCCCCACGACCCCGGGCCAAAGATGTCCAGCCGCCGTCTTGTCCGACGACTATAGGGTCGTCCCCACGACCCCGGGACTAGATTGGCCCGCCACCGTCATGTCCAACGACTATAGGGTCGTCCCCACAACCACGGGCCAAAGATGGCCAGCCGCCGACATGTCCGACGACTATTGGATCGTCCCCACGACCACGGGCCAAAGTTGGCCAGCCGCCGACATGTCCGACGACTATAGAGTCGTCCCCACGACCCCGGGACTAGATTGGTCCGCCACCGTCTTGTCCGACGACTATAGGGTCGTCCCCACGACCACGGGCCAAAGTTGACCAGCCGCCGACATGTCCGACGACTATAGGGTCGTCCCCACGACCCCGGGACTAGATTGGCCCGCCAACGTCATGTCCGAGGATTATAGGGTCGTCCCCACGACCGCGAGACTAGATTGGCCCGCCACCGTCATGTCCGACGACAATAGGGTCGTCCCCACGACCCCGGGTCCAGGTTGGCCAGCCGCCGACATTTCCGACGACTATAGAGTCGTCCCCACGACACCGGGCCAAAGTTGGCCAGCCGCCGACTTGTCCGACGACTATAGGGTCGTACCCACGACCCTGGGACTAGGCTGACAAGCCGACAACATGTCCGACGACTATAGGGTCGTCCCCACGACCCCGGGCCAAAGATGTCCAACCGCCGTCTTGTCCGACGACTATACGGTCGTCCCCACGACCCCGGGACTAGATTGGCCCGCCAGCGTCATGTCCAACGACTATAGGGTCGTCCCCACAACCACGGGCCAAAGTTGACCAGCCGCCGACATGTCCGACGACTATAGGGTCGTCCCCACGACCCCGGGACTAGATTGGCCCGCCAACGTCATGTCCGAGGATTATAGGGTCGTCCCCACGACCGCGAGACTAGATTGGCCCGCCACCGTCATGTCCGACGACAATAGGGTCGTCCCCACGACCCCGGGTCCAGGTTGGCCAGCCGCCGACATTTCCGACGACTATAGAGTCGTCCCCACGACACCGGGCCAAAGTTGGACAGCCGCCGACATATCCGACTACTATAGGGTCGTCCCCAGGACCTCGGGTCTAGATTGGCCCGCTACCGTCATGTCCGAAGACTATAGGGTCGTCCCCACGACCACGGGACTAGATTGGCCCGCCACCGCCATGTCCGACGACAATAGGGTCGTCCCCACGACCCCGGGGCTAGGTAGGCCAGCCGCCGACATGTCCGACGACAATCTGATCGTCACCACGCCCACGCGCCAAAATTGGCCAGCCGCCGACATGTCCGACGACTATTGGATCGTCCCCACGACCCCGGGCCAAAGTTGGCTGCCGCCGACATGTCCGACGACAATCGGATCGTCCCCACGACCACGCGCCAAAGTTGGCCAGCCGCCGACATGTCCGACGACTATAGGGTCGTCCCCACGACCCCGGGCCAATGTTGGCCAATCGCCGACATGTCCAACGACTATAGGGTCGTCCCTACGACCCCGGGACCAGATTAGCCCGCCACCGTCATGTCCAACGACTATAGGGTCGTCCCCACGACCCCGGGACTAGATTGGCCCGCCACCGTCATGTCCAACGACTATAGGGTCGTCCCCACAACCACGGGCCAAAGTTGGCCAGCCGCCGACATGTCCGACGACTATAGGTTCGTCCCTACGACCCCGGGACTAGATTGGCCCGCCACCGTCATGTCCAACGATTATAGGGTCGTCCCTACGACCCCGGGACTAGATTGGCCCGCCACCGTCATGTCCGACGATTATAGGGTCGTCCCCACGACCCCGGGCCAATGTTGGCCAATCGCCGACATGTCCAACGACTATAGGGTCGTCCCTACGACCCCGGGACTAGATTAGCCCGCCACCGTCATGTCCAACGACTATAGGGTCGTCCCCACGACCCCGGGACTAGATTGGCCAGCGGCCGACATTTCCGACGACTATAGAGTCGTCCCCACAACACCGGGCCAAAGTTGGACAGCCGCCGACATGTCCGACGACTATAGGGTCGTCCCCACGACCCCGGGCCAAAGATGTCCAGCCGCCGTCTTGTCCGACGACTATAGGGTCGTCCCCACGACCCCGAGTCCAGGTTGGCCAGCCGCCGACAATTCCGACGACTATAGAGTCGTCCCCACGACCCCGGGCCAAAGTTGGCCAGACGCCGACATGTCCGACGACTATAGGGTCGTCCCCCGACCCCGGGCCAAAGATGTCCAGCCGCCGTCTTGTCCGACGACTATAGGGTCGTCCCCACGACCCCGAGTCCAGGTTGGCCAGCCGCCGACATTTCCGACGACTATAGAGTCGTCCCCACGACCTCGGGACTAGGATGACCAGCCGCCGACATGTCCGACGACTATAGGGTCGTCCCCACGACCCCGGGCCAATGTTGGCCAATCGCCGACATGTCCGACGACTATAGGGTCGTCCCTACGACCCCGGGACTAGATTGGCCCGCCACCGTCATGTCCAACGATTATAGGGTCGTCCCCACGACCACGGGCCAAAGTTGGCATGCCGCCGACATGTCCGACGACTATAGGGTCGTCCCCACGACCCCGGGACTAGATTGGCCCGCCACCGTCATGTCCGACGATTATAGGGTCGTCCCCACGACCCCGGGACAAGCTTGGCCCGCCGCCGAATTGTTCGACGACTATAGGGTCGTCCCCACGACCCCGGGACTAGATTGGCCCGCCACCGTCATGTCCGACGACAATAGGGTCGTCCCCACGACCCCGGGTCTAGGTTGGCCAGCCGCCGACTTGTCCGACGACTATAGGGTCGTCCCCAGGACCTCGGGACTAGATTGGCCCGCCACCGTCATGTCCAACGACTATAGGGTCGTCCCCACGGCCACGGGCCAAAGTTGGCATGCCGCCGAAATGTCCGACGATTATAGGGTCGTCCCCACGACCCCGGGCCAAAGTTGGCAAGCCGCCGAAATGTCCGAAGACTGTAGGGTCGTCCCCACGATCCCGGGACTAGATTGGCCCGCCACCGCCATGTCCAACGACTATAGGGTCGTTCCCACAACCACGGGCCAAAGTTGGCCAGCCGCCGACATGTCCGACGACTATAGGGTCGTCCCCACGACCCGGGACTAGATTGGTCCGCCACCGTCATGTCCGCCGACTATAGGGTCGTCCCCACGACCCCGGGCCAAAGATGTCCAGCCGCCGTCTTTTCCGACGACTATAGGGTCGTCGTCACGACCCCGGGTCCAGGTTGGCCAGCCGCCGACATTTCCGACGACTATAGAGTCGTCCCCACGACACCGGGCCAAAGTTGGCCAGCCGCCGACATGTCCGACGACTATAGAGTCGTCCCCACGACCCCGGGTCAATGTTGGCTCGCCGCCGACATTTCCGACGACTATAGGGTCGTCCCCACGACCCCCGGGCCAAAGTTGGACAGCCACCGACATTTCCGACGACTATAGGGTCGTCCCCACGACCACGGGCCAAAGTTGGCCAGCCGCCGACATGTCCGACGACTATAGGGTCGTCCCCACGACCCGGGACTAGACTGGCCCGCCACCGTCATGTCCGACGACTATAGGGTCGTCCCCACGACCCCCGGACTAGGTTGGCCGGCCGCCGACTTGTACCCGACGACTATAGGGTCGTCCCCACTACCCCCCGACTAGGTGGGCTCGCCGCCGACTTGTCCGACGACTATAGGGTCGTGCCCACGACCCCGGGACTAGGTTGGCTCGCCACCGTCATGTCTGACGACTATAGGGTCGTCCCCACGACCACGGGCCAAAGTTGGCCAGCCGCCGACATGTCCGACGACTATAGGGTCGTCCCCACGACCCGGGACTAGGTTGGCTCGCCACCGATATGTCTGACGACTATAGGGTCGTCCCCACGACCCCGGGACTAGATTGGCCCGCCACCGTCAAGGCCGACGACTATAGGGTCGTCCCCACGACCCCGGGCCAAAGTTGGACAGCCGCCGACTTGTCCGACGACTATAGGGTCGTCCCGACGACCGCGGGACTAGATTGGCTCGCCGCCGACTTGTCCGACGACTGTAGGGTCGTCCCCACGACCCCGGGACTAGATTGGCCCGCCACCGTCATTTCCGACGACTATAGGGTGGTCCCCACGACCACGGGCCAAAGTTGGCCAGCCGCCGACTTGTCCGACGACTATAGGGTCGTCCCCATGACCCGGGACTAGACTGGCCCGCCACCGTCATGTCCGACAACTATAGGGTCGTCCCCACGACCCCCGGACTAGGTTGGTACGCCGCCGACTTGTCCGACGAGTATAGGGTCCTCCCCACGACCACGGGCCAAAGTTGGCTCGCCACCGATATGTCTGACGACTATAGGGTCGTCCCCACGACCCCGGGACTAGATTGGCCCGCCACCGTCAAGGCCGACGACTATAGGGTCGTCCCCACGACCCCGGGCCAAAGTTGGACAGCCGCCGACTTGTCCGACGACTATAGGGTCGTCCCCACGACCCCGGGACTAGATTGGCCCGCCACCGTCATTTCCGACGACTATAGGGTCGTCCCCACGACCACGGGCCAAAGTTGGCCAGCCGCCGACTTGTCCGACGACTATAGGGTCGTCCCCATGACCCGGGACTAGACTGGCCCGCCACCGTCATGTCCGACAACTATAGGGTCGTCCCCACGACCCCCGGACTAGGTTGGTACGCCGCCGACTTGTCCGACGAGTATAGGGTCCTCCCCACGACCACGGGCCAAAGTTGGCCAGCCGCCGACATGTCCGACGACTATAGGGTCGTCCCCATGACCCGGGACTAGAGTGGCCCGCCACCGTCATGTCCGACGGCTATAGGGTCGTCCCCACGACCCCCGGACTAGGTTGGTACGCCGCCGACTTGTCCGACGACTATAGGGTCGTCCCCACGACCACGGGCCAAAGTTGGCCAGCCGCCGACTTGTCCGACGACTATAGGGTCGTCCCCATGACCCGGGACTAGACTGGCCCACCACCGTCATGTCCGACGACTATAGGGTCGTCCCCACGACCCCCGGACTAGGTTGGTACGCCGCCGACTTCTCCGACGAGTATAGGGTCCTCCCCACGACCGCGGGACTAGATTGGCTCGCCGCCGACTTGTCCGACGACTGTAGGATCGTCCCCACGACCCCGGGACTAGATTGGCCCGCCACCGTCATGTCCAACGACTATAGGGTCGTCCCCACGACCCGGGACTAGACTGGCCCGCCACCGTCATGTCCGACGACTATAGGGTCGTCCCCACGACCCCGGGTCTAGGTTCGCCCGCCGCCGACTTGTCCGACGACTATAGGATCGTCCCCACGACCCGGGACTAGAGTGGCCCGCCACCGTCATGTCCGACGACTATACGGTCGTCCCCACGACCACGGGCCAATGTTGGCTAGCCGCTGACTTGTCCGACGACTATAGGGTCGTCCCCACGACCCAGGGACAAGCTTGGCCCGCCGCCGAATTGTTCGACGACTATAGGGTCGTCCCCACGACCCCGGGACTAGATTGGCCCGCCACCGTCATGTCCGACGACAATAGGGTCGTCCCCACGACCCCGGGTCTAGGTTGGCCAGCCGCCGACTTGTCCGACGACTATAGGGTCGTCCCCAGGACCTCGGGACTAGATTGGCCCGCCACCGTCATGTCCAACGACTATAGGGTCGTCCCCACGGCCACGGGCCAAAGTTGGCATGTCGCCGAAATGTCCGACGATTATAGGGTCGTCCCCACGACCCCGGGCCAAAGTTGGCAAGCCGCCGAAATGTCCGAAGACTGTAGGGTCGTCCCCACGACCCCGGGCCAAAGATGTCCAGCCGCCGTCTTGTCCGACGACTATAGGGTCGTCCCCACGACCCCGGGTCCAGGTTGGCCAGCCGCCGACATTTCCGACGACTATAGAGTCGTCCCCGCGACACCGGGCCAAAGTTGGCCAGCCGCCGACATGTCCGACGACTATAGGGTCGTCCCCACGACCCCGGGACTAGATTGGCCCGCCACCGTCATGTCCGACGACAATAGGGTCGTCCCCACGACCCCGGGTCTAGGTTGGCCAGCCGCCGACTTGTCCGACGACTATAGGGTCGTACCCACGACCCCGGGACTAGGCTGACAAGCCGCCAACATGTCCGACGACTATAGGGTCGTCCCCACGACCCCGGGCCAAAGATGTCCAGCCGCCGTCTTGTCCGACGACTATAGGGTCGTCCCCACGACCCCGGGACTAGATTGGCCCGCCACCGTCATGTCCAACGACTATAGGGTCGTCCCCACAACCACGGGCCAAAGATGGCCAGCCGCCGACATGTCCGACGACTATTGGATCGTCCCCACGACCACGGGCCAAAGTTGGCCAGCCGCCGACATGTCCGACGACTATAGAGTCGTCCCCACGACCCCGGGACTAGATTGGTCCGCCACCGTCTTGTCCGACGACTATAGGGTCGTCCCCACGACCACGGGCCAAAGTTGACCAGCCGCCGACATGTCCGACGACTATAGGGTCGTCCCCACGACCCCGGGACTAGATTGGCCCGCCAACGTCATGTCCGAGGATTATAGGGTCGTCCCCACGACCGCGAGACTAGATTGGCCCGCCACCGTCATGTCCGACGACAATAGGGTCGTCCCCACGACCCCGGGTCCAGGTTGGCCAGCCGCCGACATTTCCGACGACTATAGAGTCGTCCCCACGACACCGGGCCAAAGTTGGCCAGCCGCCGACTTGTCCGACGACTATAGGGTCGTACCCACGACCCTGGGACTAGGCTGACAAGCCGACAACATGTCCGACGACTATAGGGTCGTCCCCACGACCCCGGGCCAAAGATGTCCAACCGCCGTCTTGTCCGACGACTATACGGTCGTCCCCACGACCCCGGGACTAGATTGGCCCGCCAGCGTCATGTCCAACGACTATAGGGTCGTCCCCACAACCACGGGCCAAAGTTGACCAGCCGCCGACATGTCCGACGACTATAGGGTCGTCCCCACGACCCCGGGACTAGATTGGCCCGCCAACGTCATGTCCGAGGATTATAGGGTCGTCCCCACGACCGCGAGACTAGATTGGCCCGCCACCGTCATGTCCGACGACAATAGGGTCGTCCCCACGACCCCGGGTCCAGGTTGGCCAGCCGCCGACATTTCCGACGACTATAGAGTCGTCCCCACGACACCGGGCCAAAGTTGGACAGCCGCCGACATATCCGACTACTATAGGGTCGTCCCCAGGACCTCGGGTCTAGATTGGCCCGCTACCGTCATGTCCGAAGACTATAGGGTCGTCCCCACGACCACGGGACTAGATTGGCCCGCCACCGCCATGTCCGACGACAATAGGGTCGTCCCCACGACCCCGGGGCTAGGTAGGCCAGCCGCCGACATGTCCGACGACAATCTGATCGTCACCACGCCCACGCGCCAAAATTGGCCAGCCGCCGACATGTCCGACGACTATTGGATCGTCCCCACGACCCCGGGCCAAAGTTGGCTGCCGCCGACATGTCCGACGACAATCGGATCGTCCCCACGACCACGCGCCAAAGTTGGCCAGCCGCCGACATGTCCGACGACTATAGGGTCGTCCCCACGACCCCGGGCCAATGTTGGCCAATCGCCGACATGTCCAACGACTATAGGGTCGTCCCTACGACCCCGGGACTAGATTAGCCCGCCACCGTCATGTCCAACGACTATAGGGTCGTCCCCACGACCCCGGGACTAGATTGGCCCGCCACCGTCATGTCCAACGACTATAGGGTCGTCCCCACAACCACGGGCCAAAGTTGGCCAGCCGCCGACATGTCCGACGACTATAGGTTCGTCCCTACGACCCCGGGACTAGATTGGCCCGCCACCGTCATGTCCAACGATTATAGGGTCGTCCCTACGACCCCGGGACTAGATTGGCCCGCCACCGTCATGTCCGACGATTATAGGGTCGTCCCCACGACCCCGGGCCAATGTTGGCCAATCGCCGACATGTCCAACGACTATAGGGTCGTCCCTACGACCCCGGGACTAGATTAGCCCGCCACCGTCATGTCCAACGACTATAGGGTCGTCCCCACGACCCCGGGACTAGATTGGCCAGCGGCCGACATTTCCGACGACTATAGAGTCGTCCCCACAACACCGGGCCAAAGTTGGACAGCCGCCGACATGTCCGACGACTATAGGGTCGTCCCCACGACCCCGGGCCAAAGATGTCCAGCCGCCGTCTTGTCCGACGACTATAGGGTCGTCCCCACGACCCCGAGTCCAGGTTGGCCAGCCGCCGACAATTCCGACGACTATAGAGTCGTCCCCACGACCCCGGGCCAAAGTTGGCCAGACGCCGACATGTCCGACGACTATAGGGTCGTCCCCCGACCCCGGGCCAAAGATGTCCAGCCGCCGTCTTGTCCGACGACTATAGGGTCGTCCCCACGACCCCGAGTCCAGGTTGGCCAGCCGCCGACATTTCCGACGACTATAGAGTCGTCCCCACGACCTCGGGACTAGGATGACCAGCCGCCGACATGTCCGACGACTATAGGGTCGTCCCCACGACCCCGGGCCAATGTTGGCCAATCGCCGACATGTCCGACGACTATAGGGTCGTCCCTACGACCCCGGGACTAGATTGGCCCGCCACCGTCATGTCCAACGATTATAGGGTCGTCCCCACGACCACGGGCCAAAGTTGGCATGCCGCCGACATGTCCGACGACTATAGGGTCGTCCCCACGACCCCGGGACTAGATTGGCCCGCCACCGTCATGTCCGACGATTATAGGGTCGTCCCCACGACCCCGGGACAAGCTTGGCCCGCCGCCGAATTGTTCGACGACTATAGGGTCGTCCCCACGACCCCGGGACTAGATTGGCCCGCCACCGTCATGTCCGACGACAATAGGGTCGTCCCCACGACCCCGGGTCTAGGTTGGCCAGCCGCCGACTTGTCCGACGACTATAGGGTCGTCCCCAGGACCTCGGGACTAGATTGGCCCGCCACCGTCATGTCCAACGACTATAGGGTCGTCCCCACGGCCACGGGCCAAAGTTGGCATGCCGCCGAAATGTCCGACGATTATAGGGTCGTCCCCACGACCCCGGGCCAAAGTTGGCAAGCCGCCGAAATGTCCGAAGACTGTAGGGTCGTCCCCACGATCCCGGGACTAGATTGGCCCGCCACCGCCATGTCCAACGACTATAGGGTCGTTCCCACAACCACGGGCCAAAGTTGGCCAGCCGCCGACATGTCCGACGACTATAGGGTCGTCCCCACGACCCGGGACTAGATTGGTCCGCCACCGTCATGTCCGCCGACTATAGGGTCGTCCCCACGACCCCGGGCCAAAGATGTCCAGCCGCCGTCTTCTCCGACGACTATAGGGTCGTCGTCACGACCCCGGGTCCAGGTTGGCCAGCCGCCGACATTTCCGACGACTATAGAGTCGTCCCCACGACACCGGGCCAAAGTTGGCCAGCCGCCGACATGTCCGACGACTATAGGGTCGTCCCCACGACCCCGGGCCAATGTTGGCCAATCGCCGACATGTCCAACGACTATAGGGTCGTCCCTACGACCCCGGGACTAGATTAGCCCGCCACCGTCATGTCCAACGACTATAGGGTCGTCCCCACGACCCCGGGACTAGATTGGCCCGCCACCGTCATGTCCAACGACTATAGGGTCGTCCCCACGACCCCGGGACTAGATTGGCCAGCGGCCGACATTTCCGACGACTATAGAGTCGTCCCCACAACACCGGGCCAAAGTTGGACAGCCGCCGACATGTCCGACGACTATAGGGTCGTCCCCACGACCCCGGGCCAAAGATGTCCAGCCGCCGTCTTGTCCGACGACTATAGGGTCGTCCCCACGACCCCGAGTCCAGGTTGGCCAGCCGCCGACAATTCCGACGACTATAGAGTCGTCCCCACGACCCCGGGCCAAAGTTGGCCAGACGCCGACATGTCCGACGACTATAGGGTCGTCCCCCGACCCCGGGCCAAAGATGTCCAGCCGCCGTCTTGTCCGACGACTATAGGGTCGTCCCCACGACCCCGAGTCCAGGTTGGCCAGCCGCCGACATTTCCGACGACTATAGAGTCGTCCCCACGACCTCGGGACTAGGATGACCAGCCGCCGACATGTCCGACGACTATAGGGTCGTCCCCACGACCCCGGGCCAATGTTGGCCAATCGCCGACATGTCCGACGACTATAGGGTCGTCCCTACGACCCCGGGACTAGATTGGCCCGCCACCGTCATGTCCAACGATTATAGGGTCGTCCCCACGACCACGGGCCAAAGTTGGCATGCCGCCGACATGTCCGACGACTATAGGGTCGTCCCCACGACCCCGGGACTAGATTGGCCCGCCACCGTCATGTCCGACGATTATAGGGTCGTCCCCACGACCCCGGGACAAGCTTGGCCCGCCGCCGAATTGTTCGACGACTATAGGGTCGTCCCCACGACCCCGGGACTAGATTGGCCCGCCACCGTCATGTCCGACGACAATAGGGTCGTCCCCACGACCCCGGGTCTAGGTTGGCCAGCCGCCGACTTGTCCGACGACTATAGGGTCGTCCCCAGGACCTCGGGACTAGATTGGCCCGCCACCGTCATGTCCAACGACTATAGGGTCGTCCCCACGGCCACGGGCCAAAGTTGGCATGCCGCCGAAATGTCCGACGATTATAGGGTCGTCCCCACGACCCCGGGCCAAAGTTGGCAAGCCGCCGAAATGTCCGAAGACTGTAGGGTCGTCCCCACGATCCCGGGACTAGATTGGCCCGCCACCGCCATGTCCAACGACTATAGGGTCGTTCCCACAACCACGGGCCAAAGTTGGCCAGCCGCCGACATGTCCGACGACTATAGGGTCGTCCCCACGACCCGGGACTAGATTGGTCCGCCACCGTCATGTCCGCCGACTATAGGGTCGTCCCCACGACCCCGGGCCAAAGATGTCCAGCCGCCGTCTTTTCCGACGACTATAGGGTCGTCGTCACGACCCCGGGTCCAGGTTGGCCAGCCGCCGACATTTCCGACGACTATAGAGTCGTCCCCACGACACCGGGCCAAAGTTGGCCAGCCGCCGACATGTCCGACGACTATAGAGTCGTCCCCACGACCCCGGGTCAATGTTGGCTCGCCGCCGACATTTCCGACGACTATAGGGTCGTCCCCACGACCCCCGGGCCAAAGTTGGACAGCCACCGACATTTCCGACGACTATAGGGTCGTCCCCACGACCACGGGCCAAAGTTGGCCAGCCGCCGACATGTCCGACGACTATAGGGTCGTCCCCACGACCCGGGACTAGACTGGCCCGCCACCGTCATGTCCGACGACTATAGGGTCGTCCCCACGACCCCCGGACTAGGTTGGCCGGCCGCCGACTTGTACCCGACGACTATAGGGTCGTCCCCACTACCCCCCGACTAGGTGGGCTCGCCGCCGACTTGTCCGACGACTATAGGGTCGTGCCCACGACCCCGGGACTAGGTTGGCTCGCCACCGTCATGTCTGACGACTATAGGGTCGTCCCCACGACCACGGGCCAAAGTTGGCCAGCCGCCGACATGTCCGACGACTATAGGGTCGTCCCCACGACCCGGGACTAGGTTGGCTCGCCACCGATATGTCTGACGACTATAGGGTCGTCCCCACGACCCCGGGACTAGATTGGCCCGCCACCGTCAAGGCCGACGACTATAGGGTCGTCCCCACGACCCCGGGCCAAAGTTGGACAGCCGCCGACTTGTCCGACGACTATAGGGTCGTCCCGACGACCGCGGGACTAGATTGGCTCGCCGCCGACTTGTCCGACGACTGTAGGGTCGTCCCCACGACCCCGGGACTAGATTGGCCCGCCACCGTCATTTCCGACGACTATAGGGTGGTCCCCACGACCACGGGCCAAAGTTGGCCAGCCGCCGACTTGTCCGACGACTATAGGGTCGTCCCCATGACCCGGGACTAGACTGGCCCGCCACCGTCATGTCCGACAACTATAGGGTCGTCCCCACGACCCCCGGACTAGGTTGGTACGCCGCCGACTTGTCCGACGAGTATAGGGTCCTCCCCACGACCACGGGCCAAAGTTGGCTCGCCACCGATATGTCTGACGACTATAGGGTCGTCCCCACGACCCCGGGACTAGATTGGCCCGCCACCGTCAAGGCCGACGACTATAGGGTCGTCCCCACGACCCCGGGCCAAAGTTGGACAGCCGCCGACTTGTCCGACGACTATAGGGTCGTCCCCACGACCCCGGGACTAGATTGGCCCGCCACCGTCATTTCCGACGACTATAGGGTCGTCCCCACGACCACGGGCCAAAGTTGGCCAGCCGCCGACTTGTCCGACGACTATAGGGTCGTCCCCATGACCCGGGACTAGACTGGCCCGCCACCGTCATGTCCGACAACTATAGGGTCGTCCCCACGACCCCCGGACTAGGTTGGTACGCCGCCGACTTGTCCGACGAGTATAGGGTCCTCCCCACGACCACGGGCCAAAGTTGGCCAGCCGCCGACATGTCCGACGACTATAGGGTCGTCCCCATGACCCGGGACTAGAGTGGCCCGCCACCGTCATGTCCGACGGCTATAGGGTCGTCCCCACGACCCCCGGACTAGGTTGGTACGCCGCCGACTTGTCCGACGACTATAGGGTCGTCCCCACGACCACGGGCCAAAGTTGGCCAGCCGCCGACTTGTCCGACGACTATAGGGTCGTCCCCATGACCCGGGACTAGACTGGCCCACCACCGTCATGTCCGACGACTATAGGGTCGTCCCCACGACCCCCGGACTAGGTTGGTACGCCGCCGACTTCTCCGACGAGTATAGGGTCCTCCCCACGACCGCGGGACTAGATTGGCTCGCCGCCGACTTGTCCGACGACTGTAGGATCGTCCCCACGACCCCGGGACTAGATTGGCCCGCCACCGTCATGTCCAACGACTATAGGGTCGTCCCCACGACCCGGGACTAGACTGGCCCGCCACCGTCATGTCCGACGACTATAGGGTCGTCCCCACGACCCCGGGTCTAGGTTCGCCCGCCGCCGACTTGTCCGACGACTATAGGATCGTCCCCACGACCCGGGACTAGAGTGGCCCGCCACCGTCATGTCCGACGACTATACGGTCGTCCCCACGACCACGGGCCAATGTTGGCTAGCCGCTGACTTGTCCGACGACTATAGGGTCGTCCCCACGACCCAGGGACAAGCTTGGCCCGCCGCCGAATTGTTCGACGACTATAGGGTCGTCCCCACGACCCCGGGACTAGATTGGCCCGCCACCGTCATGTCCGACGACAATAGGGTCGTCCCCACGACCCCGGGTCTAGGTTGGCCAGCCGCCGACTTGTCCGACGACTATAGGGTCGTCCCCAGGACCTCGGGACTAGATTGGCCCGCCACCGTCATGTCCAACGACTATAGGGTCGTCCCCACGGCCACGGGCCAAAGTTGGCATGTCGCCGAAATGTCCGACGATTATAGGGTCGTCCCCACGACCCCGGGCCAAAGTTGGCAAGCCGCCGAAATGTCCGAAGACTGTAGGGTCGTCCCCACGACCCCGGGCCAAAGATGTCCAGCCGCCGTCTTGTCCGACGACTATAGGGTCGTCCCCACGACCCCGGGTCCAGGTTGGCCAGCCGCCGACATTTCCGACGACTATAGAGTCGTCCCCGCGACACCGGGCCAAAGTTGGCCAGCCGCCGACATGTCCGACGACTATAGGGTCGTCCCCACGACCCCGGGACTAGATTGGCCCGCCACCGTCATGTCCGACGACAATAGGGTCGTCCCCACGACCCCGGGTCTAGGTTGGCCAGCCGCCGACTTGTCCGACGACTATAGGGTCGTACCCACGACCCCGGGACTAGGCTGACAAGCCGCCAACATGTCCGACGACTATAGGGTCGTCCCCACGACCCCGGGCCAAAGATGTCCAGCCGCCGTCTTGTCCGACGACTATAGGGTCGTCCCCACGACCCCGGGACTAGATTGGCCCGCCACCGTCATGTCCAACGACTATAGGGTCGTCCCCACAACCACGGGCCAAAGATGGCCAGCCGCCGACATGTCCGACGACTATTGGATCGTCCCCACGACCACGGGCCAAAGTTGGCCAGCCGCCGACATGTCCGACGACTATAGAGTCGTCCCCACGACCCCGGGACTAGATTGGTCCGCCACCGTCTTGTCCGACGACTATAGGGTCGTCCCCACGACCACGGGCCAAAGTTGACCAGCCGCCGACATGTCCGACGACTATAGGGTCGTCCCCACGACCCCGGGACTAGATTGGCCCGCCAACGTCATGTCCGAGGATTATAGGGTCGTCCCCACGACCGCGAGACTAGATTGGCCCGCCACCGTCATGTCCGACGACAATAGGGTCGTCCCCACGACCCCGGGTCCAGGTTGGCCAGCCGCCGACATTTCCGACGACTATAGAGTCGTCCCCACGACACCGGGCCAAAGTTGGCCAGCCGCCGACTTGTCCGACGACTATAGGGTCGTACCCACGACCCTGGGACTAGGCTGACAAGCCGACAACATGTCCGACGACTATAGGGTCGTCCCCACGACCCCGGGCCAAAGATGTCCAACCGCCGTCTTGTCCGACGACTATACGGTCGTCCCCACGACCCCGGGACTAGATTGGCCCGCCAGCGTCATGTCCAACGACTATAGGGTCGTCCCCACAACCACGGGCCAAAGTTGACCAGCCGCCGACATGTCCGACGACTATAGGGTCGTCCCCACGACCCCGGGACTAGATTGGCCCGCCAACGTCATGTCCGAGGATTATAGGGTCGTCCCCACGACCGCGAGACTAGATTGGCCCGCCACCGTCATGTCCGACGACAATAGGGTCGTCCCCACGACCCCGGGTCCAGGTTGGCCAGCCGCCGACATTTCCGACGACTATAGAGTCGTCCCCACGACACCGGGCCAAAGTTGGACAGCCGCCGACATATCCGACTACTATAGGGTCGTCCCCAGGACCTCGGGTCTAGATTGGCCCGCTACCGTCATGTCCGAAGACTATAGGGTCGTCCCCACGACCACGGGACTAGATTGGCCCGCCACCGCCATGTCCGACGACAATAGGGTCGTCCCCACGACCCCGGGGCTAGGTAGGCCAGCCGCCGACATGTCCGACGACAATCTGATCGTCACCACGCCCACGCGCCAAAATTGGCCAGCCGCCGACATGTCCGACGACTATTGGATCGTCCCCACGACCCCGGGCCAAAGTTGGCTGCCGCCGACATGTCCGACGACAATCGGATCGTCCCCACGACCACGCGCCAAAGTTGGCCAGCCGCCGACATGTCCGACGACTATAGGGTCGTCCCCACGACCCCGGGCCAATGTTGGCCAATCGCCGACATGTCCAACGACTATAGGGTCGTCCCTACGACCCCGGGACTAGATTAGCCCGCCACCGTCATGTCCAACGACTATAGGGTCGTCCCCACGACCCCGGGACTAGATTGGCCCGCCACCGTCATGTCCAACGACTATAGGGTCGTCCCCACAACCACGGGCCAAAGTTGGCCAGCCGCCGACATGTCCGACGACTATAGGTTCGTCCCTACGACCCCGGGACTAGATTGGCCCGCCACCGTCATGTCCAACGATTATAGGGTCGTCCCTACGACCCCGGGACTAGATTGGCCCGCCACCGTCATGTCCGACGATTATAGGGTCGTCCCCACGACCCCGGGCCAATGTTGGCCAATCGCCGACATGTCCAACGACTATAGGGTCGTCCCTACGACCCCGGGACTAGATTAGCCCGCCACCGTCATGTCCAACGACTATAGGGTCGTCCCCACGACCCCGGGACTAGATTGGCCAGCGGCCGACATTTCCGACGACTATAGAGTCGTCCCCACAACACCGGGCCAAAGTTGGACAGCCGCCGACATGTCCGACGACTATAGGGTCGTCCCCACGACCCCGGGCCAAAGATGTCCAGCCGCCGTCTTGTCCGACGACTATAGGGTCGTCCCCACGACCCCGAGTCCAGGTTGGCCAGCCGCCGACAATTCCGACGACTATAGAGTCGTCCCCACGACCCCGGGCCAAAGTTGGCCAGACGCCGACATGTCCGACGACTATAGGGTCGTCCCCCGACCCCGGGCCAAAGATGTCCAGCCGCCGTCTTGTCCGACGACTATAGGGTCGTCCCCACGACCCCGAGTCCAGGTTGGCCAGCCGCCGACATTTCCGACGACTATAGAGTCGTCCCCACGACCTCGGGACTAGGATGACCAGCCGCCGACATGTCCGACGACTATAGGGTCGTCCCCACGACCCCGGGCCAATGTTGGCCAATCGCCGACATGTCCGACGACTATAGGGTCGTCCCTACGACCCCGGGACTAGATTGGCCCGCCACCGTCATGTCCAACGATTATAGGGTCGTCCCCACGACCACGGGCCAAAGTTGGCATGCCGCCGACATGTCCGACGACTATAGGGTCGTCCCCACGACCCCGGGACTAGATTGGCCCGCCACCGTCATGTCCGACGATTATAGGGTCGTCCCCACGACCCCGGGACAAGCTTGGCCCGCCGCCGAATTGTTCGACGACTATAGGGTCGTCCCCACGACCCCGGGACTAGATTGGCCCGCCACCGTCATGTCCGACGACAATAGGGTCGTCCCCACGACCCCGGGTCTAGGTTGGCCAGCCGCCGACTTGTCCGACGACTATAGGGTCGTCCCCAGGACCTCGGGACTAGATTGGCCCGCCACCGTCATGTCCAACGACTATAGGGTCGTCCCCACGGCCACGGGCCAAAGTTGGCATGCCGCCGAAATGTCCGACGATTATAGGGTCGTCCCCACGACCCCGGGCCAAAGTTGGCAAGCCGCCGAAATGTCCGAAGACTGTAGGGTCGTCCCCACGATCCCGGGACTAGATTGGCCCGCCACCGCCATGTCCAACGACTATAGGGTCGTTCCCACAACCACGGGCCAAAGTTGGCCAGCCGCCGACATGTCCGACGACTATAGGGTCGTCCCCACGACCCGGGACTAGATTGGTCCGCCACCGTCATGTCCGCCGACTATAGGGTCGTCCCCACGACCCCGGGCCAAAGATGTCCAGCCGCCGTCTTCTCCGACGACTATAGGGTCGTCGTCACGACCCCGGGTCCAGGTTGGCCAGCCGCCGACATTTCCGACGACTATAGAGTCGTCCCCACGACACCGGGCCAAAGTTGGCCAGCCGCCGACATGTCCGACGACTATAGGGTCGTCCCCACGACCCCGGGCCAAAGATGTCCAGCCGCCGTCTTGTCCGACGACTATAGGGTCGTCCGCACGACCCCGAGTACAGGTTGGCCAGCCGCCGACATTTCCGACGACAATCGGATCGTCCCCACGACCACGCGCCAAAGTTGGCCAGCCGCCGACATGTCCGACGACTATAGGGTCGTCCCCACGACCCCGGGTCTAGATTGGTCCGCCACCGTCATGTCCGACGACTATAGGGTCGTCTCCACGACCCCGGGCCAAAGTTGGCCAGACTCCGACATGTCCGACGACTATAGGTTCGTCCCCACGACCCCGAGACTAGTTTGGCCCGCCACCGTCATGTCCGACGACAATAGGGTCGTCCCCACGACCCCGGGCCAGGTTGACCAGCGGCCGACATTTCCGACGACTATAGAGTCGTCCCCACGACACCGGGCCAAAGTTGGACAGCCGCCGACATGTCCGACGACTATAGGGTCGTCCCCACGACCCCGGGCCAAAGATGTCCAGCCGCTGTCTTGTCCGACGACTATAGGGTCGTCCCCACGACCCCGAGTCCAGGTTGGCCAGCCGCCGACAATTCCGACGACTATAGAGTCGTCCCCACGACCCCGGGCCAAAGTTGGCCAGACGCCGACATGTCCGACGACTATAGGGTCGTCCCCCGACCCCGGGCCAAAGATGTCCAGCCGCCGTCTTGTCCGACGACTATAGGGTCGTCCCCACGACCCCGAGTCCAGGTTGGCCAGCCGCCGACATTTCCGACGACTATAGAGTCGTCCCCACGACCGCGGGCCAAAGTTGGCCAGACGCCCACATGTCCGACGACTATAGGGTCGTCCCCACGACCCCGGGCCAAAGATGTCCAGCCGCCGTCTTCTCCGACGACTATAGGGTCGTCGTCACGACCCCGGGTCCAGGTTGGCCAGCCGCCGACATTTCCGACGACTATAGAGTCGTCCCCACGACACCGGGCCAAAGTTGGCCAGCCGCCGACATGTCCGACGACTATAGGGTCGTCCCCACGACCCCGGGCCAAAGATGTCCAGCCGCCGTCTTGTCCGACGACTATAGGGTCGTCCGCACGACCCCGAGTACAGGTTGGCCAGCCGCCGACATTTCCGACGACTATAGAGTCGTCCCCACGACCCCGGGCCAAAGTTGGCCACACGCCGACATGTCCGACGACTATAGGGTCGTCCCCACGACCCCGAGACTAGATTGGCCCGCCACCGTCATGTCCGACGACAATAGGGTCGTCCCCACGACCCCGGGTCCAGGTTGGCCAGCCGCCGACATTTCCGACGACTATAGAGTCGTCCCCGCGACACCGGGCCAAAGTTGGCCAGCCGCCGACATGTCCGACGACTATAGGGTCGTCCCCACGACCCCGGGACTAGATTGGCCCGCCACCGTCATGTCCGACGACAATAGGGTCGTCCCCACGACCCCGGGTCTAGGTTGGCCAGCCGCCGACTTGTCCGACGACTATAGGGTCGTACCCACGACCCCGGGACTAGGCTGACAAGCCGCCAACATGTCCGACGACTATAGGGTCGTCCCCACGACCCCGGGCCAAAGATGTCCAGCCGCCGTCTTGTCCGACGACTATAGGGTCGTCCCCACGACCCCGGGACTAGATTGGCCCGCCACCGTCATGTCCAACGACTATAGGGTCGTCCCCACAACCACGGGCCAAAGATGGCCAGCCGCCGACATGTCCGACGACTATTGGATCGTCCCCACGACCACGGGCCAAAGTTGGCCAGCCGCCGACATGTCCGACGACTATAGAGTCGTCCCCACGACCCCGGGACTAGATTGGTCCGCCACCGTCTTGTCCGACGACTATAGGGTCGTCCCCACGACCACGGGCCAAAGTTGACCAGCCGCCGACATGTCCGACGACTATAGGGTCGTCCCCACGACCCCGGGCCAAAGATGTCCAACCGCCGTCTTGTCCGACGACTATACGGTCGTCCCCACGACCCCGGGACTAGATTGGCCCGCCAGCGTCATGTCCAACGACTATAGGGTCGTCCCCACAACCACGGGCCAAAGTTGGCCAGCCGCCGACATGTCCGACGACTATAGGGTCGTCCCACGACCCCCGGCCAAAGTTGTCCAGCTGCCGACATGTCCGACGACTATAGGGTCGTCCCCACGACCCCGAGCCAATGATGTCCAGCCGCCGTCTTGTCCGACGACTATAGGGTCGTCCCCACGACCCCGGGACTAGATTGGCCCGCCACCGTCATGTCCAACGATTATAGGGTCGTCCCCACAACCACGGGCCAAAGTTGGCCAGCCGCCGAAATGTCCGAAGACTGTAGGGTCGTCCCCACGACCCCGGGACTAGATTGGCCCGCCACCGTCATGTCCAACGACTATAGGGTCGTTCCCACAACCACGGGCCAAAGTTGGCCAGCCGCCGACATGTCCGACGACTATTGGATCGTCCCCACGACCACGGGCCAAAGTTGGCCAGCCGCCGACATGTCCGACGACTATAGGGTCGTCCCCACGAGCCCGGGTCTAGATTGGTCCGCCACCGTCATGTCCGACGACTATGGGGTCGTCTCCACGACCCCGGGCCAAAGTTGGCCAGACTCCGACATGTCCGACGACTATAGGTTCGTCCCCACGACCCCGAGACTAGTTTGGCCCGCCACCGTCATGTCCGACGACAATAGGGTCGTCCCCACGACCCCGGGCCAGGTTGACCAGCGGCCGACATTTCCGACGACTATAGAGTCGTCCCCACGACACCGGGCCAAAGTTGGACAGCCGCCGACATGTCCGACGACTATAGGGTCGTCCCCACGACCCCGGGCCAAAGATGTCCAGCCGCCGTCTTGTCCGACGACTATAGGGTCGTCCCCACGACCCCGAGTCCAGGTTGGCCAGCCGCCGACAATTCCGACGACTATAGAGTCGTCCCCACGACCCCGGGCCAAAGTTGGCCAGACGCCGACATGTCCGACGACTATAGGGTCGTCCCCCGACCCCGGGCCAAAGATGTCCAGCCGCCGTCTTGTCCGACGACTATAGGGTCGCCCCACGACCCCGAGTCCAGGTTGGCCAGCCGCCGACATTTCCGACGACTATAGAGTCGTCCCCACGACCGCGGGACAAAGTTGGCCAGACGCCCACATGTCCGACGACTATAGGGTCGTCCCCACGACCCCGAGACTAGTTTGGCCCGCCACCGTCATGTCCGACGACAATAGGGTCGTCCCCACGACCCCGGGCCAGGTTGGCCAGCGGCCGACATTTCCGACGACTATAGAGTCGTCCCCACGACACCGGGCCAAAGTTGGACAGCCGCCGACATGTCCGACGACTATAGGGTCGTCCCCACGACCCCGGGCCAAAGATGTCCAGCCGCCGTCTTGTCCGACAACTATAGGGTCGTCCCCACGACCCCGAGTCCAGGTTGGCCAGCCGCCGACATTTCCGCCGACTATAGAGTCGTCCCCACGACCCCGGGCCAAAGTTGGCAAGCCACCGTCATGTCCGACGTCAATAGGGTCGTCCCCACGACCCCGGGTCTAGGTTGGCCAGCCGCCGACTTGTCCGACGACTATAGGGTCGTCCCCAGGACCTCGGGACTAGATTGGCCCGCCGCCGTCATGTCCGACGACTATTGGATCGTCCCCACGACCACGGGCCAAAGTTGGCATGCCGCCGAAATGTCCGACGATTATAGGGTCGTCCCCACGACCCCGGGCCAAAGTTGGCAAGCCGCCGAAATGTCCGAAGACTGTAGGGTCGTCCCCACGACCCCGGGACTAGATTGGCCCGCCGCCGTCATGTCCAACGACTATAGGGTCGTTCCCACAACCACGGGCCAAAGTTGGCCAGCCATCGACATGTCCGTCGACTATTGGATCGTCCCCACGACCACGGGCCAAAGTTGGCCAGCCGCCGACATGTCCGACGACTATAGGGTCGTCCCCACGACCCCGGGACTAGATTGGTCCGCCACCGTCATGTCCGACGACTATAGGGTCGTCCCCACGACCACGGGCCAAAGTTGACCAGCCGCCGACATGTCCGACGACTATTGGATCGTCCCCACGACCCCGGGCCAAAGTTGGCAAGCCGCCGACATGTCCGACGACTATAGGGTCGTCCCCACGACCCCGGGACTAGGTTGGCCAGCCGCCGACATGTCCGACGACTACAGGGTCGACCCGACGACCCCGGGCCAATGTTGGCCAATCGCCAACATGTCCGACGACTATAGGATCGTCCCTACGACCCCGGGACTAGATTGGCCCGCCACCGTCAAGTCCAACGATTATAGGGTCGTCCCCACGACCCCGGGACTAGATTGGCCCGCCGCTGACATGTCCAACGACTATAGGGTCGTCCCCACGACCACGGGCCAAAGTTGACCAGCCGCCGACATGTCCGACGACTATTGGATCGTCCCCACGACCCCGGGCCAAAGTTGGCAAGCCGCCGAAATGTCCGACGATTGTAGGGTCGTCCCCACAACCCCGCGACTAGATTGGCCCGCCAACGTCAAGTCCGACGACTATAGGGTCATCCCCACGACCACGGGTCAAAGTTGGCCAGCCGCTGACATTTCCAACGACTATTGGGTCGTCCCCACGAACACGGGCCAATGTTGGCTAGCCGCCGACATGTCCGTCGACTATTGGATCGTCCCCACGACCCCGGGCCAAAGTTGGCAAGCCGCCGACATGTCCGACGACTATAGGGTCGTCCCCACGACCTCGGGAATAGGTTGGCCACCCGCCGACATGTCCGACGACTATAGGGTCGTCCACACGACCCCGGGCCAAATTTAGCAAGACGCCGAAATGTCCGACGACTGTAGGGTCGTCCCCACGAGCCCGGGACTAGATTGGCCCGCCACCGTCAAGTCCGACGACTATAGGGTCGTCCCCACGACCTCGGGACTAGGTTGGCCAGCCGCCGACATGTCCGACGACTATAATGTCGTCCCCACGACCCCGGGCCAATGTTGGGCAATCGCCGACATGTCCGACGACTATAGGGTCGTCCCTACGACCCCGGGCCAAAGCTGGCCAGCCGCCGACATGTCCGACGACTATTGGATCGTCCCCACGACCACGGGCCAAAGTTGGCCAGCCGCCGACATGTCCGATGACTATAGGGTCGTCCCCACGACCCCGGGACTAGATTGGCCAGCCGCCGTCAAGTCCGACGACTATAGAGTCGTCCCCACGACACCGGGTCAAAGTTGGCCAGCCGCTGACATTTCCAACGACTATTGGGTCGTCCCCACGACCACGGGCCAATGTTGGCTAGCCGCCGACATGTACGACGACTATAGGGTCGTCCCCACGACCACGGGCTAAAGCTGGCCAGCCGCCGACATGTCCGACGACTATTGGATCGTCCCCACGACCACGGGCCAAAGTTGGCCAGCCGCCGACATGTCCGACGACTATAGGGTCGTCCCCACGACCCCGGGACTAGATTGGTCCGCCACCGTCATGTCCGACGACTATAGGGTCGTCCCCACGACCCCGGGCCAAAGTTGGCAAGCCGCCGAAATGTCCGACGACTGTAGGGTCGTCCCCACGACCCCGGGACTAGATTGGCCCGCCACCGTCAAGTCCGACGACCTCGGGACTAGGTTGGCCAGCCGCCGACATGTCCGACGACTATAGAGTCGTCCCCACGACACCGGGCCAAAGTTGGCCAGCCGCCGACATGTCCGACGACTATAGGGTCGTCCCCACGACCCCGGGCCAAAGTTGGCAAGCCGCCGAAATGTCCGACGACTGTAAGGTCGTCCCCACAACCACGGGACTAGATTGGCCCGCCACCGTCAAGTCCGACGACTATAGGGTCGTCCCCACGACCCCGGGACAAGCTTGGCCCGCCGCCGAATTTTTCGACGACTATAGGGTCGTCCCCACGACCCCGGGACTAGATTGGCCCGCCACCGTCATGTCCGACGACAATAGGGTCGTCCCCTCGACCCCGGGTCTAGGTTGGCCAGCCGCCGACTTGTCCGACGACTGTAGGGTCGTCCCCACGACCACGGGCCAATGTTGGCTAGCCGCCGAAATGTCCGACGACTGTAGGGTCGTCCCCACGACCCCGGGACTAGATTGGCCCGCCACCGTGAAGTCCGACGACTATAGGGTCGTCCCCACGACCTCGGGACTAGTTTGGCCAGCCGCCGACATGTCCGACGACTATAGGGTCGTCCCCACGACCCCGGGCCAATGTTGGCCAATCGCCGACATGTCCGACGACTATAGGGTCGTCCCTACGACCCCGGGACTAGATTGGCCCGCCACCGTCATGTCCAACGACTATAGGGTCGTCCCCACGACCCCGAGCCAAAGTTGGCATGCCGCCGAAATGTCCGACGACTATAGGGTCGTCCCCACGACCCCGGGCCAAAGTTGGCGCGCCGCCGAAATGTCCGACGACTATAGGGTCGTCCCCACGACCCCGGGCCAAAGTTGGCCAATCGCCAACATGTCCGACGACTATAGGGTCGTCCGTACGACCCCGGGAATAGATTGGCCCGCCACCGTCATGTCCGACGACAATAGGGTCGTCCCCACGACCCCGGGTCTAGGTTGGCCAGCCGCCGACATGTCCGACGACTATAGGGTCGTCCCCACGACCCCGGGCAAAGTTGGCAAGCCGCCGAAATGTCCGACGACTGTAGGGTCGTCCCCACAACCCCGGGACTAGATTGGCCCGCCACCGTCAAGTCCGACGACTATAGGGTCGTCGCCACGACCCCAGGGCCAATGTTGGCAAGCCGCCGAATTGCCCGACGACTGTAGGGTCGTCCCCACGACACCGGGCAAAAGCTGGCCAGCCGCCGACATGTCCGACGACTATTGGATCGTCCCCACGACCCCGGGCCAAAGTTGGCAAGCCGCCGAAATGTCCGACGACTGTAGGGTCGTCCCCACGACCCCGGGAATAGATTGGCCGGCCACCGTCAAGTCCGACGACTATAGGGTCGTCCCCACGACCTCGGGACTAGTTTGGCCAGCCGCCGACATGTCCGACGACTATAGGGTCGTCCCCACGACCCCGGGCCAATGTTGGCCAATCGCCGACATGTCCGACGACTATAGGGTCGTCCCCACGACCCCGGGACTAGATTGGTCCGCCACCGTCATGTCCGACGACTATAGGGTCGTCCCCACGACCCCGGGCAAAGTTGGCAAGCCGCCGAAATGTCCGACGACTGTAGGGTCGTCCCCACGACCACGGGCCAATGTTGGCTAGCCGCCGACATGTCCGACGACTATAGGGTCGTCCCCACGACCACGGGCCAAAGCTGGCCAGCCGCCGACATGTCCGACGACTATTGGATCGTCCCCACGACCCCGGGCCAAAGTTGGCAAGCCGCCGAAATGTCCGACGACTGTAGGGTCGTCCCCACGACCCCGGGAATAGATTGGCCGGCCACCGTCAAGTCCGACGACTATAGGGTCGTCCCCACGACCTCGGGACTAGATTGGCCCGCCACCGTCAAGTCCGACGACTATAGGGTCGTCCCCACGACCCCGGGCAAAGTTGGCAAGCCGCCGAAATGTCCGACGACTGTAGGGTCGTCCCCACAACCCCGGGACTAGATTGGCCCGCCACCGTCAAGTCCGACGACTATAGGGTCGTCGCCACGACCCCAGGGCCAATGTTGGCAAGCCGCCGAATTGCCCGACGACTGTAGGGTCGTCCCCACGACACCGGGCAAAAGCTGGCCAGCCGCTGACATGTCCAACGACTATAGGGTCGTCCCCACGACCACGGGCCAAAGTTGACCAGCCGCCGACATGTCCGACGACTATTGGATCCCGCCCACGACCCCGGGCCAAAGTTGGCAAGCCGCCGAAATGTCCGACGACTGTAGGGTCGTCCCCACGACACCGGTCCAAAGTTGGCCAGCCGCCGACATGTCCGACGACTATAGGGTCGTCCCCACGACCCCGGGACTAGATTGGCCCGCCACCGTCATGTCCAACGACTATAGGGTCGTCCCCACGACCACGGGCCAAAGTTGGCATGCCGCCGAAATGTCCGAAGACTGTAGGGTCGTCCCCACGACCCCGGGACTAGATTGGCCCGCCGCCGTCATGTCCAACGACTATAGGGTCGTTCCCACAACCACGGGCCAAAGTTGGCCAGCCGCCGACATGTCCGTCGACTATTGGATCGTCCCCACGACCACGGGCCAAAGTTGGCCAGCCGCCGACATGTCCGACGACTATAGGGTCGTCCCCACGACCCCGGGACTAGATTGGTCCGCCACCGTCATGTCCGACGACTATAGGGTCGTCCCCACGACCCCGGGCCAAAGATGTCCAGCCGCCGTCTTGTCCGACGACTATAGGGTCGTCGTCACGACCCCGGGTCCAGGTTGGCCAGCCGCCGACATTTCCGACGACTATAGAGTCGTCCCCACGACACCGGGCCAAAGTTGGCCAGCCGCCGACATGTCCGACGACTATAGGGTCGTCCCCACGACCCCGGGCCAAAGATGTCCAGCCACCGTCTTGTCCGACGACTATAGGGTCGTCCCCACGACCCCGATTCCAGGTTGGCCAGCCGCCGACATTTCCGACGACTATAGAGTCGTACACACGACCCCGGGCCAAAGTTGGCCAGCCGCCGACATGTCCGACGACTATAGGGTCGTCCCCACGACCCCGAGACTAGATTGGCCCGCCACCGTCATGTCCGACGACAATAGGGTCGTCCCCACGACCCCGGGTCCAGGTTGGCCAGCCGCCGACATTTCCGACGACTATAGAGTCGTCCCCACGACACCGGGCCAAAGTTGGCCAGCCGCCGACATGTCCGACGACTATAGGGTCGTCCCCACGACCCCGGGACTAGATTGGCCCGCCACCGTCATGTCCGACGATTATAGGGTCGTCCCCACGACCCCGGGACAAGCTTGGCCCGCCGCCGAATTGTTCGACGACTATAGGGTCGTCCCCACGACCCCGGGACTAGATTGGCCCGCCACCGTCATGTCCGACGACAATAGGGTCGTCCCCACGACCCCGGGCCAAAGATGTCCAGCCGCCGTCTTGTCCGACGACTATAGGGTCGTCGTCACGACCCCGGGTCCAGGTTGGCCAGCCGCCGACATTTCCGACGACTATAGAGTCGTCCCCACGACCCCGGGCCAAAGTTGGCAAGCCGCCGAAATGTCCGACGACTGTAGGGTCGTCCCCACGACACCGGTCCAAAGTTGGCCAGCCGCCGACATGTCCGACGACTATAGGGTCGTCCCCACGACCCCGGGACTAGATTGGCCCGCCACCGTCATGTCCAACGACTATAGGGTCGTCCCCACGACCACGGGCCAAAGTTGGCATGCCGCCGAAATGTCCGACGATTATAGGGTCGTCCCCACGACCCCGGGCCAAAGTTGGCAAGCCGCCGAAATGTCCGAAGACTGTAGGGTCGTCCCCACGACCCCGGGACTAGATTGGCCCGCCGCCGTCATGTCCAACGACTATAGGGTCGTTCCCACAACCACGGGCCAAAGTTGGCCAGCCATCGACATGTCCGTCGACTATTGGATCGTCCCCACGACCACGGGCCAAAGTTGGCCAGCCGCCGACATGTCCGACGACTATAGGGTCGTCCCCACGACCCCGGGACTACATTGGTCCGCCACCGTCATGTCCGACGACTATAGGGTCGTCCCCACGACCACGGGCCAAAGTTGACCAGCCGCCGACATGTCCGACGACTATTGGATCGTCCCCACGACCCCGGGCCAAAGTTGGCAAGCCGCCGACATGTCCGACGACTATAGGGTCGTCCCCACGACCCCGGGACTAGGTTGGCCAGCCGCCGACATGTCCGACGACTACAGGGTCGACCCGACGACCCCGGGCCAATGTTGGCCAATCGCCAACATGTCCGACGACTATAGGATCGTCCCTACGACCCCGGGACTAGATTGGCCCGCCACCGTCAAGTCCAACGATTATAGGGTCGTCCCCACGACCCCGGGACTAGATTGGCCCGCCGCTGACATGTCCAACGACTATAGGGTCGTCCCCACGACCACGGGCCAAAGTTGACCAGCCGCCGACATGTCCGACGACTATTGGATCGTCCCCACGACCCCGGGCCAAAGTTGGCAAGCCGCCGAAATGTCCGACGATTGTAGGGTCGTCCCCACAACCCCGCGACTAGATTGGCCCGCCAACGTCAAGTCCGACGACTATAGGGTCATCCCCACGACCACGGGTCAAAGTTGGCCAGCCGCTGACATTTCCAACGACTATTGGGTCGTCCCCACGAACACGGGCCAATGTTGGCTAGCCGCCGACATGTCCGTCGACTATTGGATCGTCCCCACGACCCCGGGCCAAAGTTGGCAAGCCGCCGACATGTCCGACGACTATAGGGTCGTCCCCACGACCTCGGGAATAGGTTGGCCACCCGCCGACATGTCCGACGACTATAGGGTCGTCCACACGACCCCGGGCCAAATTCAGCAAGACGCCGAAATGTCCGACGACTGTAGGGTCGTCCCCACGAGCCCGGGACTAGATTGGCCCGCCACCGTCAAGTCCGACGACTATAGGGTCGTCCCCACGACCTCGGGACTAGGTTGGCCAGCCGCCGACATGTCCGACGACTATAATGTCGTCCCCACGACCCCGGGCCAATGTTGGGCAATCGCCGATATGTCCGACGACTATAGGGTCGTCCCTACGACCCCGGGCCAAAGCTGGCCAGCCGCCGACATGTCCGACGACTATTGGATCGTCCCCACGACCACGGGCCAAAGTTGGCCAGCCGCCGACATGTCCGATGACTATAGGGTCGTCCCCACGACCCCGGGACTAGATTGGCCAGCCGCCGTCAAGTCCGACGACTATAGAGTCGTCCCCACGACACCGGGCCAAAGTTGGCCAGCCGCCGACATGTCCGACGACTATAGGGTCGTCCCCACGACCCCGGGCCAAAGTTGGCAAGCCGCCGAAATGTCCGACGACTGTAGGGTCGTCCCCACGACCCCGGGAATAGATTGGCCGGCCACCGTCAAGTCCGACGACTATAGGGTCGTCCCCACGACCTCGGGACTAGATTGGCCCGCCAACGTCAAGTCCGACGACTATAGGGTCGTCCCCACGACCCCGGGCCAAAGTTGGCAAGCCGCCGAAATGTCCGACGACTGTAAGGTCGTCCCCACAACCACGGGACTAGATTGGCCCGCCACCGTCAAGTCCGACGACTATAGGGTCGTCCCCACGACCCCGGGACAAGCTTGGCCCGCCGCCGAATTTTTCGACGACTATAGGGTCGTCCCCACGACCCCGGGACTAGATTGGCCCGCCACCGTCATGTCCGACGACAATAGGGTCGTCCCCTCGACCCCGGGTCTAGGTTGGCCAGCCGCCGACTTGTCCGACGACTATAGGGTCGTACCCACGACCCCGAGACTAGGCTGACAAGCCGCCAACATGTCCGACGACTATAGGGTCGTCCCTACGACCCCGGGCCAAAGATGTCCAGCCGCCGTCTCGTCCGACGACTATAGGGTCGTCCCCACGACGACGGGCCAAAGTTGGCCAACCGCCGACATATCCGACGACTATAGGGTCGTCCCCGCGACCCCGGGACTAGGTTGACCCGCCGCTGACTTGTCCGACGACTAAAGGGTCGTCCCCACAACCGCGGGACTACGTTGGCTCGCCGCCGACATGTCCGACGACTATAGGGTCGTCCCCACGACCCCGGGACTAGATTGGCCCGCCGCCGTCATGTCCGACGACAATAGGGTCGTCCCCACGACCCCGGGTCTAGATTGGCCAGCCGCCGAATTGTCCGACGACTATAGGGTCGTACCCACGACCCCGGGCCAAAGTTGGCAAGCCGCCGAAATGTCCGACGACTGTAGGGTCGTCTCCACGACCCCGGGACTAGATTGGCCCGCCACCGTCAAGTCCGACGACTATAGGGTCGTCCCCACGACCTCGGGACTAGGTTGGCCAGCCGCCGACATGTCCGACCACTATTGGGTCGTCCCCACGACCCCGGGTCCAGGTTGGCCAGCCGCCGACATTTCCGACGACTATAGGGTCGTCCCCACGACCCCGGGCCAATGTTGGCCAATCGCCGACATGTCCAACGACTATAGGGTCGTCCCTACGACCCCGGGACTAGATTAGCCCGCCACCGTCATGTCCAACGACTATAGGGTCGGCCCCACGACCACGGGCCAAAGTTGGCATGCCGCCGAAATGTCCGACGACTATAGGGTCATCCCCACGCCCACGCGCCAAAGTTGGCCAGCCGCCGACATGTCCGACGACTATTGGATCGTCCCCACGACCACGGGCCAAAGTTGGCCAGCCGCCGACATGTCCGACGACAATCGGATCGTCCCCACGACCACGCGCTAAAGTTGGCCAGGCCCGACATGTCCGACGACTATAGGGTTGTCCCCACGACCCCGGGCCAAAGTTGGCAAGCCGCCAACATGTCCGACGACTATAGGGTCGTCCCCGCGACCCCGGGACTAGGTTGACCCGCCGCTGACTTGTCCGACGACTAAAGGGTCGTCCCCACAACCGCGGGACTACGTTGGCTCGCCGCCGACTTGTCCGACGACTATAGGGTCGTCCCCACGACCCCGGGCCAAAGTTGGCAAGCCGCCGACATGTCCGACGACTTAAGGGGCGTTCCTACGACGCCGGGACTAGATTGGCCCGCCACTGTCATGTCCAACGACTATAGGGTCGTCCCCACGACGACGGGCCAAAGTTGGCCAACCGCCGACATATCCGACGACTATAGGGTCGTCCCCGCGACCCCGGGACTAGGTTGACCCGCCGCTGACTTGTCCGACGACTAAAGGGTCGTCCCCACAACCGCGGGACTACGTTGGCTCGCCGCCGACTTGTCCGACGACTATAGGGTCGTCCCCACGACCCCGGGCCAAAGTTGGCAAGCCGCCGACATGTCCGACGACTTAAGGGGCGTTCCTACGACCCCGGGACTAGATTGGCCCGCCACTGTCATGTCCAACGACTATAGGGTCGTCCCCACAACCCCGGGACTAGGTTGACAAGCCGCCGAAATGTCCGACGACTATAGGGTCGTCCCCACGACCCCGGGACTAGATTGGCCCGCCACCGTCATGTCCGACGACTATAGGGTCATCCCCACGACCCCGGGACAAGGTTGGCCCGCCGCCGACTTGTCCGACGACTATAGGGTCGTCCCCACGACCGCGAGCCAAGGATGTCCAGCCGCCGTCTTGTCCGACGACTATAGGGTCGTCCCCACGACCCCGGGACTAGACTGGCCCACCACCGTCATGTCCGACGACTATAGGATCGTCCCCACGACCCCGGGACTAGGTTGCCCCGCCGCCGAATTTGTCCGACGACTATAGGGTCGTCCCCACGACCCCGGGCCAAAGTTGGCAAGCCGCCGACATGTCCGACGACTTAAGGGGCGTTCCTACGACCCCGGGACTAGATTGGCCCGCCACCGTCATGTTCAACGACTATAGGGTCGTCCCCACAACCCCGGGACTAGGTTGACAAGCCGCCGAAATGTCCGACGACTATAGGGTCGTCCCCACGACCCCGGGACTAGATTGGCCCGCCACCGTCATGTCCGACGACTATAGGGTCGTCCCCACGACCCCGGGACAAGGTTGGCCCGCCGCCGACTTGTCCGACGACTATAGGGTCGTCCCCACAACCCCGGGACTAGGTTGACAAGCCGCCGAAATGTCCGACGACTATAGGGTCGTCCCCACGACCCCGGGACTAGATTGGCCCGCCACCGTCATGTCCGACGACTATAGGGTCGTCCCCACGACCCCGGGACAAGGTTGGCCCGCCGCCGACTTGTCCGAAGACAATAGGGTCGTCCCCACGACCCCGGGTCTAGGTTGGCCAGCCGCCGACATATCCGACACCTATAGAGTCGTCCCCACGACACCGGGCCAAAGTTGGCCAGCCGCTGACATGTCCAACGACTATAGGGTCGTCCCCACGACCACGGGCCAAAGTTGGCCAGCCGTCGACATGTCCGACGACTATTGGATCGTCCCCACGACCACGGGCCAAAGTTGGCCACCCGCCGACATGTCCGACGACTATAGGGTCGCCCCCACGACCCCGGGACTAGATTGGTCCGCCACCGTCATGTCCGACGACTATAGGGTCGACCCCACGACCCCGGGACTAGGTTGACAAGCCGCCAACATATCCGACGACTATACGGTCGTCCCCACGACCTCGGGACTAGGTCGGCTAGCCGCCGTCATGTCCGACGACTATAGGGTCGTCCCCACGACCCCGGGCCAAAGTTGGCAAGCCGCCGAAATGTCCGACGACTATAGGGTCGTCCCCACGACCCCGGGCCAAAGTTGGCAAGCCGCCGAAATGTCCGACGACTGTAGGGTCGTCCCCACGACCCCGGGACTAGATTGGCCCGCCACCGTCAAGTCCGACGACCTCGGGACTAGGTTGGCCAGCCGCCGACATGTCCGACGACTATAGAGTCGTCCCCACGACACCGGGCCAAAGTTGGCCAGCCGCCGACATGTCCGACGACTATAGGGTCGTCCCCACGACCCCGGGCCAAAGTTGGCAAGCCGCCGAAATGTCCGACGACTGTAGGGTCGTCTCCACGACCCCGGGACTAGATTGGCCCGCCACCGTCAAGTCCGACGACTATAGGGTCGTCCCCACGACCTCGGGACTAGGTTGGCCAGCCGCCGACATGTCCGACCACTATTGGGTCGTCCCCACGACCCCGGGTCCAGGTTGGCCAGCCGCCGACATTTCCGACGACTATAGGGTCGTCCCCACGACCCCGGGCCAATGTTGGCCAATCGCCGACATGTCCAACGACTATAGGGTCGTCCCTACGACCCCGGGACTAGATTAGCCCGCCACCGTCATGTCCAACGACTATAGGGTCGGCCCCACGACCACGGGCCAAAGTTGGCATGCCGCCGAAATGTCCGACGACTATAGGGTCATCCCCACGCCCACGCGCCAAAGTTGGCCAGCCGCCGACATGTCCGACGACTATTGGATCGTCCCCACGACCACGGGCCAAAGTTGGCCAGCCGCCGACATGTCCGACGACAATCGGATCGTCCCCACGACCACGCGCTAAAGTTGGCCAGGCCCGACATGTCCGACGACTATAGGGTTGTCCCCACGACCCCGGGCCAAAGTTGGCAAGCCGCCAACATGTCCGACGACTATAGGGTCGTCCCCGCGACCCCGGGACTAGGTTGACCCGCCGCTGACTTGTCCGACGACTAAAGGGTCGTCCCCACAACCGCGGGACTACGTTGGCTCGCCGCCGACTTGTCCGACGACTATAGGGTCGTCCCCACGACCCCGGGCCAAAGTTGGCAAGCCGCCGACATGTCCGACGACTTAAGGGGCGTTCCTACGACGCCGGGACTAGATTGGCCCGCCACTGTCATGTCCAACGACTATAGGGTCGTCCCCACGACGACGGGCCAAAGTTGGCCAACCGCCGACATATCCGACGACTATAGGGTCGTCCCCGCGACCCCGGGACTAGGTTGACCCGCCGCTGACTTGTCCGACGACTAAAGGGTCGTCCCCACAACCGCGGGACTACGTTGGCTCGCCGCCGACTTGTCCGACGACTATAGGGTCGTCCCCACGACCCCGGGCCAAAGTTGGCAAGCCGCCGACATGTCCGACGACTTAAGGGGCGTTCCTACGACCCCGGGACTAGATTGGCCCGCCACTGTCATGTCCAACGACTATAGGGTCGTCCCCACAACCCCGGGACTAGGTTGACAAGCCGCCGAAATGTCCGACGACTATAGGGTCGTCCCCACGACCCCGGGACTAGATTGGCCCGCCACCGTCATGTCCGACGACTATAGGGTCATCCCCACGACCCCGGGACAAGGTTGGCCCGCCGCCGACTTGTCCGACGACTATAGGGTCGTCCCCACGACCGCGAGCCAAGGATGTCCAGCCGCCGTCTTGTCCGACGACTATAGGGTCGTCCCCACGACCCCAGGACTAGACTGGCCCACCACCGTCATGTCCGACGACTATAGGATCGTCCCCACGACCCCGGGACTAGGTTGCCCCGCCGCCGAATTTGTCCGACGACTATAGGGTCGTCCCCACGACCCCGGGCCAAAGTTGGCAAGCCGCCGACATGTCCGACGACTTAAGGGGCGTTCCTACGACCCCGGGACTAGATTGGCCCGCCACCGTCATGTTCAACGACTATAGGGTCGTCCCCACAACCCCGGGACTAGGTTGACAAGCCGCCGAAATGTCCGACGACTATAGGGTCGTCCCCACGACCCCGGGACTAGATTGGCCCGCCACCGTCATGTCCGACGACTATAGGGTCGTCCCCACGACCCCGGGACAAGGTTGGCCCGCCGCCGACTTGTCCGACGACTATAGGGTCGTCCCCACAACCCCGGGACTAGGTTGACAAGCCGCCGAAATGTCCGACGACTATAGGGTCGTCCCCACGACCCCGGGACTAGATTGGCCCGCCACCGTCATGTCCGACGACTATAGGGTCGTCCCCACGACCCCGGGACAAGGTTGGCCCGCCGCCGACTTGTCCGAAGACAATAGGGTCGTCCCCACGACCCCGGGTCTAGGTTGGCCAGCCGCCGACATATCCGACACCTATAGAGTCGTCCCCACGACACCGGGCCAAAGTTGGCCAGCCGCTGACATGTCCAACGACTATAGGGTCGTCCCCACGACCACGGGCCAAAGTTGGCCAGCCGTCGACATGTCCGACGACTATTGGATCGTCCCCACGACCACGGGCCAAAGTTGGCCACCCGCCGACATGTCCGACGACTATAGGGTCGCCCCCACGACCCCGGGACTAGATTGGTCCGCCACCGTCATGTCCGACGACTATAGGGTCGTCCCCACGACCCCGGGACTAGGTTGACAAGCCGCCAACATATCCGACGACTATACGGTCGTCCCCACGACCTCGGGACTAGGTCGGCTAGCCGCCGTCATGTCCGACGACTATAGGGTCGTCCCCACGACCCCGGGCCAAAGTTGGCAAGCCGCCGAAATGTCCGACGACTATAGGGTCGTCCCCACGACCCCGGGCCAAAGTTGGCAAGCCGCCGAAATGTCCGACGACTGTAGGGTCGTCCCCACGACCCCGGGACTAGATTGGCCCGCCACCGTCAAGTCCGACGACCTCGGGACTAGGTTGGCCAGCCGCCGACATGTCCGACGACTATAGAGTCGTCCCCACGACACCGGGCCAAAGTTGGCCAGCCGCCGACATGTCCGACGACTATAGGGTCGTCCCCACGACCCCGGGCCAAAGTTGGCAAGCCGCCGAAATGTCCGACGACTGTAGGGTCGTCCCCACGACCCCGGGAATAGATTGGCCGGCCACCGTCAAGTCCGACGACTATAGGGTCGTCCCCACGACCTCGGGACTAGATTGGCCCGCCAACGTCAAGTCCGACGACTATAGGGTCGTCCCCACGACCCCGGGCCAAAGTTGGCAAGCCGCCGAAATGTCCGACGACTGTAAGGTCGTCCCCACAACCACGGGACTAGATTGGCCCGCCACCGTCAAGTCCGACGACTATAGGGTCGTCCCCACGACCCCGGGACAAGCTTGGCCCGCCGCCGAATTTTTCGACGACTATAGGGTCGTCCCCACGACCCCGGGACTAGATTGGCCCGCCACCGTCATGTCCGACGACAATAGGGTCGTCCCCTCGACCCCGGGTCTAGGTTGGCCAGCCGCCGACTTGTCCGACGACTATAGGGTCGTACCCACGACCCCGAGACTAGGCTGACAAGCCGCCAACATGTCCGACGACTATAGGGTCGTCCCTACGACCCCGGGCCAAAGATGTCCAGCCGCCGTCTCGTCCGACGACTATAGGGTCGTCCCCACGACGACGGGCCAAAGTTGGCCAACCGCCGACATATCCGACGACTATAGGGTCGTCCCCGCGACCCCGGGACTAGGTTGACCCGCCGCTGACTTGTCCGACGACTAAAGGGTCGTCCCCACAACCGCGGGACTACGTTGGCTCGCCGCCGACATGTCCGACGACTATAGGGTCGTCCCCACGACCCCGGGACTAGATTGGCCCGCCGCCGTCATGTCCGACGACAATAGGGTCGTCCCCACGACCCCGGGTCTAGGTTGGCCAGCCGCCGAATTGTCCGACGACTATAGGGTCGTACCCACGACCCCGGGCCAAAGTTGGCAAGCCGCCGAAATGTCCGACGACTGTAGGGTCGTCTCCACGACCCCGGGACTAGATTGGCCCGCCACCGTCAAGTCCGACGACTATAGGGTCGTCCCCACGACCTCGGGACTAGGTTGGCCAGCCGCCGACATGTCCGACCACTATTGGGTCGTCCCCACGACCCCGGGTCCAGGTTGGCCAGCCGCCGACATTTCCGACGACTATAGGGTCGTCCCCACGACCCCGGGCCAATGTTGGCCAATCGCCGACATGTCCAACGACTATAGGGTCGTCCCTACGACCCCGGGACTAGATTAGCCCGCCACCGTCATGTCCAACGACTATAGGGTCGGCCCCACGACCACGGGCCAAAGTTGGCATGCCGCCGAAATGTCCGACGACTATAGGGTCATCCCCACGCCCACGCGCCAAAGTTGGCCAGCCGCCGACATGTCCGACGACTATTGGATCGTCCCCACGACCACGGGCCAAAGTTGGCCAGCCGCCGACATGTCCGACGACAATCGGATCGTCCCCACGACCACGCGCTAAAGTTGGCCAGGCCCGACATGTCCGACGACTATAGGGTTGTCCCCACGACCCCGGGCCAAAGTTGGCAAGCCGCCAACATGTCCGACGACTATAGGGTCGTCCCCGCGACCCCGGGACTAGGTTGACCCGCCGCTGACTTGTCCGACGACTAAAGGGTCGTCCCCACAACCGCGGGACTACGTTGGCTCGCCGCCGACTTGTCCGACGACTATAGGGTCGTCCCCACGACCCCGGGCCAAAGTTGGCAAGCCGCCGACATGTCCGACGACTTAAGGGGCGTTCCTACGACCCCGGGACTAGATTGGCCCGCCACTGTCATGTCCAACGACTATAGGGTCGTCCCCACGACGACGGGCCAAAGTTGGCCAACCGCCGACATATCCGACGACTATAGGGTCGTCCCCGCGACCCCGGGACTAGGTTGACCCGCCGCTGACTTGTCCGACGACTAAAGGGTCGTCCCCACAACCGCGGGACTACGTTGGCTCGCCGCCGACTTGTCCGACGACTATAGGGTCGTCCCCACGACCCCGGGCCAAAGTTGGCAAGCCGCCGACATGTCCGACGACTTAAGGGGCGTTCCTACGACCCCGGGACTAGATTGGCCCGCCACTGTCATGTCCAACGACTATAGGGTCGTCCCCACAACCCCGGGACTAGGTTGACAAGCCGCCGAAATGTCCGACGACTATAGGGTCGTCCCCACGACCCCGGGACTAGATTGGCCCGCCACCGTCATGTCCGACGACTATAGGGTCATCCCCACGACCCCAGGACAAGGTTGGCCCGCCGCCGACTTGTCCGACGACTATAGGGTCGTCCCCACGACCGCGAGCCAAGGATGTCCAGCCGCCGTCTTGTCCGACGACTATAGGGTCGTCCCCACGACCCCGGGACTAGACTGGCCCACCACCGTCATGTCCGACGACTATAGGATCGTCCCCACGACCCCGGGACTAGGTTGCCCCGCCGCCGAATATGTCCGACGACTATAGGGTCGTCCCCACGACCCCGGGCCAAAGTTGGCAAGCCGCCGACATGTCCGACGACTTAAGGGGCGTTCCTACGACCCCGGGACTAGATTGGCCCGCCACCGTCATGTTCAACGACTATAGGGTCGTCCCCACAACCCCGGGACTAGGTTGACAAGCCGCCGAAATGTCCGACGACTATAGGGTCGTCCCCACGACTCCGGGACTAGATTGGCCCGCCACCGTCATGTCCGACGACTATAGGGTCGTCCCCACGACCCCGGGACAAGGTTGGCCCGCCGCCGACTTGTCCGACGACTATAGGGTCGTCCCCACAACCCCGGGACTAGGTTGACAAGCCGCCGAAATGTCCGACGACTATAGGGTCGTCCCCACGACCCCGGGACTAGATTGGCCCGCCACCGTCATGTCCGACGACTATAGGGTCGTCCCCACGACCCCGGGACAAGGTTGGCCCGCCGCCGACTTGTCCGAAGACAATAGGGTCGTCCCCACGACCCCGGGTCTAGGTTGGCCAGCCGCCGACATATCCGACACCTATAGAGTCGTCCCCACGACACCGGGCCAAAGTTGGCCAGCCGCTGACATGTCCAACGACTATAGGGTCGTCCCCACGACCACGGGCCAAAGTTGGCCAGCCGTCGACATGTCCGACGACTATTGGATCGTCCCCACGACCACGGGCCAAAGTTGGCCACCCGCCGACATGTCCGACGACTATAGGGTCGCCCCCACGACCCCGGGACTAGATTGGTCCGCCACCGTCATGTCCGACGACTATAGGGTCGTCCCCACGACCCCGGGACTAGGTTGACAAGCCGCCAACATATCCGACGACTATACGGTCGTCCCCACGACCTCGGGACTAGGTCGGCTAGCCGCCGTCATGTCCGACGACTATAGGGTCGTCCCCACGACCCCGGGCCAAAGTTGGCAAGCCGCCGAAATGTCCGACGACTATAGGGTCGTCCCCACAACCCCGGGACTAGATTGGCCCGCCACCGTCAAGTCCGACGACTATAGGATCGTCTCCACGACCACGGGCCAAAGTTGGCCAGCCGCCGACATGTCCGTCGACTATAGGGTCGTCCCCACGACCCCGGGCCAATGTTGGCCAATCGCCGACATGTCCGACGACTATAGGGTCTTCCCTACGACCCCGGGACTAGATTGGCCCGCCACCGACATGTCCAACGACTATAGGGTCGTCCCCACGACCATGGGCCAAAGTTGGCCAGCCGCCGTAATGTCCAACGACTATTGGGTCGTCCCCACGACCCCGGGACTAGATTGGCCCGCCACCGTCAAGTCCGACGACTATAGGGTCGTCCCCACGACCCCGGGCAAATTTGGCAAGCCGCCGACATATCCGAGGACTATAGGGTCGTCCCCACAACCCTGGGACTAGATTGGCCCGCCACCGTCAAGTCCGACGACTATAGGATCGTCTCCACGACCACGGCCCAAAGGTGGCCAGCCGCCGACATGTCCAACGACTATTGGGTCGTCCTCACGACCACGGGCCAAAGTTAGCCAGCCGCCGACATGTCCGACGACTATAGGGTCGTCCCCACGACCCCGGGCCAAAGTTGGCAAGCGGCCGAAATGTCCGACGACTATAGTGTCGTCCCCACGACCGCGGGCCAAAGATGTCCAGCCGCCGTCTTGTCCGACGACTATAGGGTCGTCCCCACGACCCCGGGACTAGATTGGCCCGCCACCGTCATGTCCGACGACTATACGGTCGTCCCCACGACCCCGGGACAAGGTTGGCCCGCCGCCGACTTGTCCGACGACTATAGGGTCGTACCCACGACCCCGGGTCCAGGTTGGCCAGCCGCCGACATTTCCGACGACTATAGAGTCGTCCCCACGACACCGGGCCAAAGTTGGCCAGCCGCCGACATGTCCGACGACTATAGGGTCGTCCCCACGACCCCGGGACTAGATTGGCCCGCCGCCGTCATGTCCGACGACAATAGGGTCGTCCCCACGACCCCGGGTCTAGGTTGGCCAGCCGCCGAATTGTCCGACGACTATAGGGTCGTACCCACGACCCCGGGCCAAAGTTGGCAAGCCGCCGAAATGTCCGACGACTGTAGGGTCGTCTCCACGACCCCGGGACTAGATTGGCCCGCCACCGTCAAGTCCGACGACTATAGGGTCGTCCCCACGACCTCGGGACTAGGTTGGCCAGCCGCCGACATGTCCGACCACTATTGGGTCGTCCCCACGACCCCGGGTCCAGGTTGGCCAGCCGCCGACATTTCCGACGACTATAGGGTCGTCCCCACGACCCCGGGCCAATGTTGGCCAATCGCCGACATGTCCAACGACTATAGGGTCGTCCCTACGACCCCGGGACTAGATTAGCCCGCCACCGTCATGTCCAACGACTATAGGGTCGTCCCCACGACCACGGGCCAAAGTTGGCATGCCGCCGAAATGTCCGACGACTATAGGGTCGTCCCCACGCCCACGCGCCAAAGTTGGCCAGCCGCCGACATGTCCGACGACTATTGGATCGTCCCCACGACCACGGGCCAAAGTTGGCCAGCCGCCGACATGTCCGACGACAATCGGATCGTCCCCACGACCACGCGCTAAAGTTGGCCAGGCCCGACATGTCCGACGACTATAGGGTTGTCCCCACGACCCCGGGCCAAAGTTGGCAAGCCGCCAACATGTCCGACGACTATAGGGTCGTCCCCACGACCCCGGGACAAGCTTGGCCAGCCGCCGACATTTCCGACGACAATCGGATCGTCCCCACGACCACGCGCTAAAGTTGGCCAGGCCCGACATGTCCGACGACTATAGGGTTGTCCCCACGACCCCGGGCCAAAGTTGGCAAGCCGCCAACATGTCCGACGACAATAGGGTCGTCCCCACGACCCCGGGACTAGGTAGATCCGCCGCCGACGTGTCCGACAACTATAGGGTCGTCCCCACGACGACGGGCCAAAGTTGGCCAACCGCCGACATATCCGACGACTATAGGGTCGTCCCCACGACCCCGGGACTAGGTTGACCCGCCGCCGACGTGTCCGACAACTATAGGGTCGTCCCCACGACGACGGGCCAAAGTTGGCCAACCGCCGACATATCCGACGACTATAGGGTCGTCCCCATGACCCTGGGACTAGGTTGGCTCGCCGCCGACTTGTCCGACGACTATAGGGTCGTCCCCACGACCCCGGGACTAGGTAGACCCGCCGCCGACGTGTCCGACAACTATAGGGTCGTCCCCACGACGACGGGCCAAAGTTGGCCAACCGCCGACATATCCGACGACTATAGGGTCGTCCCCACGACCCCGGGACTAGGTTGACCCGCCGCTGACTTGTCCGACGACTAAAGGGTCGTCCCCACAACCGCGGGACTACGTTGGCTCGCCGCCGACTTGTCCGACGACTATAGGGTCGTCCCCACGACCCCGGGCCAAAGTTGGCAAGCTGCCGACTTGTCCGACGACTATAGGGTTGTCCCCACGACCCCGGGACTAGGTAGACACGCCGCCGACGTGTCCGACAACTATAGGGTCGTCCCCACGACGACGGGCCAAAGTTGGCCAAGCGCCGACATATCCGACGACTATAGGGTCGTCCCCACGACCCCGGGACTAGGTTGACCCGCCGCTGACTTGTCCGACGACTAAAGGGTCGTCCCCACAACCGCGGGACTACGTTGACTCGCCGCCGACATATCCGACGACTATAGGGTCGTCCCCACGACCCCGGGACTAGGTGGACCCGCCGCTGACTTGTCCGACGACTATAGGGTCGTCCCCACGACCCCGGGACTAGATTGGCCCGCCGCCGTCATGTCCGACGACAATAGGGTCGTCCCCACGACCCCGGGTCTAGGTTGGCCAGCCGCCGACATGTCCGACGACTATAGAGTCGTCCCCACGACACCGGGCCAAAGTTGGCCAGCCGCTGACATGTCCAACGACTATAGGGTCGTCCCCACGACCACGGGCCAAAGTTGGCCAGCCGCCGACATGTCCGACGACTATTGGATCGTCCCCACGACCACGGGCCAAAGTTGGCCAGCCGCCGACTTGTCCGAAGACTATAGGCTCGTCCCCACGTCCCCGGGACTAGGTTGGCCAGCCGCCGACATGTCCGACGACTATAGGGTCGTCCCCACGACCGCGAGCCAAGGATGTCCAGCCGCCGTCTTGTCCGACGACTATAGGGTCGTCCCCACGACCCCGGGACTAGATTGGCCCGCCACCGTCATGTCCGACGACTATAGGGTCGTCCCCACGACCCCGGGACAAGGTTGGCCCGCCGCCGACTTGTCCGACGAATATAGGGTCGCACCCACGACCCCGGGACTAGGCTGACAAGCCGCCAACATGTCCGACGACTATAGAGTCGTCCCCACGACCCCGGGACAAGGTTGGCCCGCCGCCGACTTGTCCGACGAATATAGGGTCGCACCCACGACCCCGGGACTAGGCTGACAAGCCGCCAACATGTCCGACGACTATAGAGTCGTCCCCACGACCCCGGGCCAATGTTGGCCAATCGCCAACATATCCGACGAGTATAGGGTCGTCCGTACGACCCCGGGAATAGATTGGCCCACCACCGTCATGTCCGACGACTATAGGGTCGTCCCCACGACCCCGGGACTAGGTTGCCCCGCCGCCGAATTTGTCCGACGACTATAGGGTCGTCCCCACGACCCCGAGCCAAAGTTGGCAAGCCGCCGACATGTCCGACGACTTAAGGGGCGTTCCTACGACCCCGGGACTAGATTGGCCCGCCACCGTCATGTCCAACGACTATAGGGTCGTCCCCACAACCCCGGGACTAGGTTGACAAGCCGCCGAAATGTCCGACGACTATAGGGTCGTCCCCACGACCCCGGGACTAGATTGGCCCGCCACCGTCATGTCCGACGACTATAGGGTCGTCCCCACGACCCCGGGACAAGGTTGGCCCGCCGCCGACTTGTCCGACGAATATAGGGTCGCACCCACGACCCCGGGACTAGGCTGACAAGCCGCCAACATGTCCGACGACTATAGAGTCGTCCCCACGACCCCGGGCCAATGTTGGCCAATCGCCAACATATCCGACGAGTATAGGGTCGTCCGTACGACCCCGGGAATAGATTGGCCCGCCACCGTCATGTCCGACGACAATAGGGTCGTCCCCACGACCCCGGGACTAGACTGGCCCACCACCGTCATGTCCGACGACTATAGGGTCGTCCCCACGACCCCGGGACTAGGTTGCCCCGCCGCCGAATTTGTCCGACGACTATAGGGTCGTCCCCACGACCCCGGGCCAAAGTTGGCAAGCCGCCGACATGTCCGACGACTTAAGGGGCGTTCCTACGACCCCGGGACTAGATTGGCCCGCCACCGTCATGTCCAACGACTATAGGGTCGTCCCCACAACCCCGGGACTAGGTTGACAAGCCGCCGAAATGTCCGACGACTATAGGGTCGTCCCCACGACCCCGGGACTAGATTGGCCCGTCACCGTCATGTCCGACGACTATAGGGTCGTCCCCACGACCCCGGGACAAGGTTGGCCCGCCGCCGACTTGTCCGACGACTATAGGGTCGTCCCCACGACCGCGAGCCAAGGATGTCCAGCCGCCGTCTTGTCCGACGACTATAGGGTCGTCCCCACGACCCCGGGACTAGACTGGCCCACCACCGTCATGTCCGACGACTATAGGGTCGTCCCCACGACCCCGGGACTAGGTTGCCCCGCCGCCGAATTTGTCCGACGACTATAGGGTCGTCCCCACGACCCCGGGCCAAAGTTGGCAAGCCGCCGACATGTCCGACGACTTAAGGGGCGTTCCTACGACCCCGGGACTAGATTGGCCCGCCACCGTCATGTCCAACGACTATAGGGTCGTCCCCACAACCCCGGGACTAGGTTGACAAGCCGCCGAAATGTCCGACGACTATAGGGTCGTCCCCACGACCCCGGGACTAGATTGGCCCGCCACCGTCATGTCCGACGATTATAGGGTCGTCCCCACGACCCCGGGACAAGGTTGGCCCGTCGCCGACTTGTCCGACGACTATAGGGTCGTCCCCACAACCCCGGGACTAGGTTGACAAGCTGCCGAAATGTCCGACGACTATAGGGTCGTCCCCACGACCCCGGGACAAGGTTGGCCCGCCGCCGACTTGTCCGACGACTATAGGGTCGTCCCCACGACCGCGAGCCAAGGATGTCCAGCCGCCGTCTTGTCCGACGACTATAGGGTCGTCCCCACGACCCCGGTACTAGACTGGCCCACCACCGTCATGTCCGACGACTATAGGGTCGTCCCCACGACCCCGGGACTAGGTTGCCCCGCCGCCGAATTTGTCCGACGACTATAGGGTCGTCCCCACGACCCCGGGCCAAAGTTGGCAAGCCGCCGACATGTCCGACGACTTAAGGGGCGTTCCTACGACCCCGGGACTAGATTGGCCCGCCACCGTCATGTCCAACGACTATAGGGTCGTCCCCACAACCCCGGGACTAGGTTGACAAGCCGCCGAAATGTCCGACGACTATAGGGTCGTCCCCACGACCCCGGGACTAGATTGGCCCGCCACCGTCATGTCCGACGATTATAGGGTCGTCCCCACGACCCCGGGACAAGGTTGGCCCGTCGCCGACTTGTCCGACGACTATAGGGTCGTACCCACAACCCCGGGACTAGGTTGACAAGCTGCCGAAATGTCCGACGACTATAGGGTCGTCCCCACGACCCCGGGACTAGATTGGCCCGCCACCGTCATGTCCGACGACTATAGGGTCGTCCCCACGACCCCGGGACAAGGTTGGCCCGTCGCCGACTTGTCCGACGACTATAGGGTCGTCCCCACAACCCCGGGACTAGGTTGACAAGCTGCCGAAATGTCCGACGACTATAGGGTCGTCCCCACGACCCCGGGACTAGATTGGCCCGCCACCGTCATGTCCGACGACTATAGGGTCGTCCCCACGACCCCGGGACTAGGTTGACAAGCCGCCAACATATCCGACGACTATACGGTCGTCCCCACGACCTCGGGACTAGGTCGGCTAGCCGCCGTCATGTCCGACGACTATAGGGTCGTCCCCACGACCCCGGGCCAAAGTTGGCAAGCCGCCGAAATGTCCGACGACTATAGGGTCGTCCCCACAACCCCGGGACTAGATTGGCCCGCCACCGTCAAGTCCGACGACTATAGGATCGTCTCCACGACCACGGGCCAAAGTTGGCCAGCCGCCGACATGTCCGTCGACTATAGGGTCGTCCCCACGACCCCGGGCCAATGTTGGCCAATCGCCGACATGTCCGACGACTATAGGATCTTCCCTACGACCCCGGGACTAGATTGGCCCGCCACCGACATGTCCAACGACTATAGGGTCGTCCCCACGACCATGGGCCAAAGTTGGCCAGCCGCCGTAATGTCCAACGACTATTGGGTCGTCCCCACTACCCCGGGACTAGATTGGCCCGCCACCGTCAAGTCCGACGACTATAGGGTCGTCCCCACGACCCCGGGCCAAAGTTGGCAAGCGGCCGAAATGTCCGACGACTATAGGGTCGTCCCCACGACCGCGGGCCAAAGATGTCCAGCCGCCGTCTTGTCCGACGACTATAGGGTCGTCCCCACGACCCCGGGACTAGATTGGCCCGCCGCCGTCATGTCCGACGACTATACGGTCGTCCCCACGACCCCGGGACAAGGTTGGCCCGCCGCCGACTTGTCCGACGACTATAGGGTCGTACCCACGACCCCGGGACTAGATTGGCCCGCCACCGTCATGTCCAACGACTATAGGGTCGTCCCCACGACCCCGGGACTAGGATGACAAGCCGCCGAAATGTCCGACGACTATAGGGTCGTCCCCACGACCGCGAGCCAAGGATGTCCAGCCGCCGTCTTGTCCGACGACTGTAGGGTCGTCGCCACGACCCCGGGACTAGATTGGCCCGCCGCCGTCATGTCCGACGACTATAGGGTCGTCCCCACGACCCCGGGACAAGGTTGGCCCGCCGCCGACTTGTCCGACGACTATAGGGTCGTACCCACGACCCCGGGACTAGGCTGACAAGCCGCCAACATGTCCGACGACTATAGAGTCGTCCCCACGACCCCGGGCCAATGTTGGCCAATCGCCAACATGTCCGACGACTATAGGGTCGTCCGTACGACCCCGGGAATAGATTGGCCCGCCACCGTCATGTCCGAAGACAATAGGGTCGTCCCCACGACCCCGGGTCTAGGTTGGCCAGCCGCCGACATATCCGACGACTATAGAGTCGTCCCCACGACACCGGGTCAAAGTTGGCCAGCCGCTGACATGTCCAACGACTATAGGGTCGTCCCCACGACCACGGGCCAAAGTTGGCCAGCCGTCGACATGTCCGACGACTATTGGATCGTCCCCACGACCACGGGCCAAAGTTGGCCAGCCGCCGACATGTCCGACGACTATAGGGTCGTCCCCACGACCCCGGGACTAGATTGGTCCGCCACCGTCATGTCCGACGACTATAGGGTCGTCCCCACGACCCCGGGACTAGGTTGACAAGCCGCCGAAATGTCCGACGACTATAGGGTCGTCCCCACGACCCCGGGCCAAAGTTGGCAAGCCGCCGAAATGTCCGACGACTATACGGTCGTCCCCACGACCCCGGGACTAGATTGGCCCGCCACCATCATGTCCGACGACTATAAGGTCGTCCCCACAACCCCCGGACAAGGTTGGCCCGCCGCCGACTTGTCCGACGACTAGTGGGTCGAACCCACCACCCCGGGACTAGGCTGACAAGCCGCCAACATGTCCGACGACTATAGGGTCGTCCCGACGATCCCGGGCTAATTTTGGCCAATCGCCAAGATGTCCGACGACTATAGGGTCGTCCCAACGACCCCGGGACTAGATTGGCCCGCCACCGTCATGTCCAACGACTATAGGGTCGTCCCCACGACCATGGGCCAAAGTTGGCCAGCCGCCGATATGTCCGACGACTATAGGTTCGTACCCACGACCCCGGGACTAGATTGGCCCGCCACCGTCATGTCCAACGACTATAGGGTCGTCCCCACGACCCCGGGACTAGGTTGACAAGCCGCCGAAATGTCCGACGACTATTGGATCGTCCCCACGACCACGGGCCAAAGTTGGCCAGCCGCCGACATGTCCGACGACTATAGGGTCGCCCCCACGACCCCGGGACTAGATTGGCCCGCCACCGTGAAGTCCGACGACTATAGGGTCGTCCCCACGACCCCGGGACTAGATTGGCCCGCCACCGTGAAGTCCGACGACTATAGGGTCGTCCCCACGACCTCGGGACTAGGTTGGCCAGCCGCCGACATGTCCGACGACAATAGGGTTGTCCCTACGACCCCGGGACTAGATTGGCCCGCCACCGTCATGTCCAACGACTATAGGGTCGTCCCCACGACCCCGGGCCAAAGTTGGCATGCCGCCGAAATGTCCAACGACTATAGGGTCGTCCCCACGACCCCGGGACTAGGTTGACAAGCCGCCGAAATGTCCGAGGACTATAGGGTCGTCCCCACGACCGCGAGCCAAGGATGTCCAGCCGCCGTCTTGTCCGACGACTATAGGGTCGTCCCCACGACCCCGGGACTAGATTGGCCCGCCGCCGTCATGTCCGACGACTATAGGGTCGTCCCCACGACCCCGGGACAAGGTTGGCCCGCCGCCGAATTGTCCGACGACTATAGGGTCGTACCCACGACCCCGGGTCTAGGCTGACAAGCCGCCAACATGTCCGACGACTATAGAGTCGTCCCCACGACCCCGGGCCAATGTTGGCCAATCGCCAACATGTCCGACGACTATAGGGTCGTCCCCACGACACCGGGCCAAAGTTAGCCAGCCGCCGACATGTCCGACGACTATTGGATCGTCCCCACGACCACGGGCCAATGTTGGCCAGCCGCCGACATGCCCGACGACTATAGGGTCGTCCCTACGACCCCGGGAATAGATTGGCCCGCCACCGTCATGTCCGACGACAATAGGGTCGTCCCCACGACCCCGGGTCTAGGTTGGCCAGCCGCCGACATGTCCGACGACTATAGAGTCGTCCCCACGACACCGGGCCAAAGTTGGCCAGCCGCTGACATGTCCAACGACTATAGGGTCGTCCCCACGACCACGGGCCAAAGTTGGCCAGCCGCCGACATGTCCGACGACTATTGGATCGTCCCCACGACCACGGGCCAAAGTTGGCCAGCCGCCGACTTGTCCGAAGACTATAGGCTCGTCCCCACGTCCCCGGGTCATATTTGGCCAGCCGCCGACATGTCCGACGACTATAGGGTCGTCCCCACGACCCCGGGACTAGACTGGCCCACCACCGTCATGTCCGACGACTATAGGGTCGTCCCCACGACCCCGGGACTAGATTGCCCCGCCGCCGACTTGTCCGACGACTATAGGGTCGTCCCCACGACCCCGGGCCAAAGTTGGCAAGCCGCCGACATGTCCGACGACTTAAGGGGCGTTCCTACGACCCCGGGACTAGATTGGCCCGCCACCGTCATGTCCAACGACTATAGGGTCGTCCCCACAACCCCGGGACTAGGTTGACAAGCCGCCGAAATGTCCGACGACTATAGGGTCGTCCCCACGACCCCGGGACTAGATTGGCCCGCCACCGTCATGTCCGACGACTATAGGGTCGTCCCCACGACCCAGGGACAAGGTTGGCCCGCCGCCGACTTGTCCGACGACTATAGGGTCGCACCCACGACCCCGGGACTAGGCTGACAAGCCGCCAACATGTCCGACGACTATAGAGTCGTCCCCACGACCCCGGGCCAATGTTGGCCAATCGCCAACATATCCGACGACTATAGGGTCGTCCGTACGACCCCGGGAATAGATTGGCCCGCCACCGTCATGTCCGACGACAATAGGGTCGTCCCGACGACCCCGGGTCTAGGTTGGCCAGCCGCGGACATGTCCGACGACTATAGGGTCGTCCCCACGACCGCGAGCCAAGAATATCCAGCCGCCGTCTTGTCCGACGACTATAGGGTCGTCCCCACGACCCCGGGACTAGATTGGCCCGCCACCGTCATGTCCAACGACTATAGGGTCGTCCCCACAACCCCGGGACTAGGTTGACAAGCCGCCGAAATGTCCGACGAATATAGGGTCGTCCCCACGACCACGGGCCAAAGTTGGCCAGCCGCTGACATGTCCAACGACTATAGGGTCGTCCCCACGACCCCGGGCCAAAGTTGGCAAGCCGCCGACATGTCCGACGACTATAGGGTCGTTCCTACGACCCCGGGACTAGATTGGCCCGCCACCGTCATGTCCAACGACTATAGGGTCGTCCCCACAACCCCGGGACTAGGTTGACAAGCCGCCGAAATGTCCGACGACTATAGGGTCGTCCCCACGACCACGGGCCAAAGTTGGCCAGCCGCTGACATGTCCAACGACTATAGGGTCGTCCCAACGACCACGGGCCAAAGTTGGCCAGCCGCCGACATGTCCGACGACTATTGGATCGTCCCGACGACCCCGGGCCAAAGTTGGCAAGCCGCCGAAATGTCCGACGACTATAGGGTCGTCCCCACAACCCCGGGACTAGATTGGCCCGCCAACATATCCGACGACTATACGGTCGTCCCCACGACCTCGGGACAAGGTCGGCCAGCCGCCGTCATGTCCGACGACTATAGGGTCGTCCCCACGACCCCGGGCCAAAGTTGGCAAGCCGCCGAAATGTCCGACGACTATAGGGTCGTCCCCACAACCCCGGGACTAGATTGGCCCGCCACCGTCAAGTCCGACGACTATAGGATCGTCTCCACGACCACGGGCCAAAGTTGGCCAGCCGCCGACATGTCCGTCGACTATAGGGTCGTCCCCACGACCCCGGGCCAATGTTGGCCAATCGCCGACATGTTCGACGACTATAGGGTCTTCCCTACGACCCCGGGACTAGATTGGCCCGCCACCGTCATGTCCAACGACTATAGGGTCGTCCCCACGACCATGGGCCAAAGTTGGCCAGCCGCCGTAATGTCCAACGACTATTGGGTCGTCCCCACGACCCCGGGACTAGATTGGCCCGCCACCGTCAAGTCCGACGACTATAGGGTCGTCCCCACGACCCCGGGCAAATTTGGCAAGCCGCCGACATATCCGACGACTATAGGGTCGTCCCCACAACCCCGGGACAAGGTTGGCCCGCCGCCGACTTGTCCGACTACTATAGGTTCGTACCCACGACCCCGGGACTAGATTGGCCCGCCACCGTCATGTCCAACGACTATAGGGTCGTCCCCACGACCATGGGCCAAAGTTGTCCAGCCGCCGTCTTGTCCGACTACTATAGGGTCGTACCCACGACCCCGGGACTAGATTGGCCCGCCACCGTCATGTCCAACGACTATAGGGTCGTCCCCACGACCCCGGGACTAGGATGACAAGCCGCCGAAATGTCCGACGACTATAGGGTCGTCCCCACGACCGCGAGCCAAGGATGTCCAGCCGCCGTCTTGTCCGACGACTGTAGGGTCGTCGCCACGACCCCGGGACTAGATTGGCCCGCCGCCGTCATGTCCGACGACTATAGGGTCGTCCCCACGACCCCGGGACAAGGTTGGCCCGCCGCCGACTTGTCCGACGACTATAGGGTCGTACCCACGACCCCGGGACTAGGCTGACAAGCCGCCAACATGTCCGACGACTATAGAGTCGTCCCCACGACCCCGGGCCAATGTTGGCCAATCGCCAACATGTCCGACGACTATAGGGTCGTCCGTACGACCCCGGGAATAGATTGGCCCGCCACCGTCATGTCCGAAGACAATAGGGTCGTCCCCACGACCCCGGGTCTAGGTTGGCCAGCCGCCGACATATCCGACGACTATAGAGTCGTCCCCACGACACCGGGTCAAAGTTGGCCAGCCGCTGACATGTCCAACGACTATAGGGTCGTCCCCACGACCACGGGCCAAAGTTGGCCAGCCGTCGACATGTCCGACGACTATTGGATCGTCCCCACGACCACGGGCCAAAGTTGGCCAGCCGCCGACATGTCCGACGACTATAGGGTCGTCCCCACGACCCCGGGCCAAAGTTGGCAAGCCGCCGAAATGTCCGACGACTATAGGGTCGTCCCCACGACCCCGGGACTAGATTGGCCCGCCACCATCATGTCCGACGACTATAAGGTCGTCCCCACAACCCCCGGACAAGGTTGGCCCGCCGCCGACTTGTCCGACGACTAGTGGGTCGAACCCACCACCCCGGGACTAGGCTGACAAGCCGCCAACATGTCCGACGACTATAGGGTCGTCCCGACGATCCCGGGCTAATTTTGGCCAATCGCCAAGATGTCCGACGACTATAGGGTCGTCCCAACGACCCTGGGACTAGATTGGCCCGCCACCGTCATGTCCAACGACTATAGGGTCGTCCCCACGACCATGGGCCAAAGTTGGCCAGCCGCCGATATGTCCGACGACTATAGGTTCGTACCCACGACCCCGGGACTAGATTGGCCCGCCACCGTCATGTCCAACGACTATAGGGTCGTCCCCACGACCCCGGGACTAGGTTGACAAGCCGCCGAAATGACCGACGACTATTGGATCGTCCCCACGACCACGGGCCAAAGTTGGCCAGCCGCCGACATGTCCGACGACTATAGGGTCGCCCCCACGACCCCGGGACTAGATTGGCCCGACACCGTGAAGTCCGACGACTATAGGGTCGTCCCCACGACCCCGGGACTAGATTGGCCCGCCACCGTGAAGTCCGACGACTATAGGGTCGTCCCCACGACCTCGGGACTAGGTTGGCCAGCCGCCGACATGTCCGACGACTATAGGGTTGTCCCTACGACCCCGGGACTAGATTGGCCCGCCACCGTCATGTCCAACGACTATAGGGTCGTCCCCACGACCCCGGGCCAAAGTTGGCATGCCGCCGAAATGTCCAACGACTATAGGGTCGTCCCCACGACCCCGGGCCAAAGTTGGCAAGCCGCCGAAATGTCCGACGACTATAGGGTCGTCCCCACGACCGCGAGCCAAGAATATCCAGCCGCCGTCTTGTCCGACGACTATAGGGTCGTCCCCACGACCCCGCGACTAGATTGGCCCGCCACCGTCATGTCCGACGATTATAGTGTCGTCCCCACGACCCCGGGACAAGGTTGGCCCGCCGCCGACTTGTCCGACGACTATAGGGTCGTACCCACGACCCCGGGACTAGGCTGACAAGCCGCCAACATGTCCGACGACTATAGGGTCGTCCCGACGACCCCGGGCCAATGTTGGCCAATCGCCAACATGTCCGACGACTATAGGGTCGGCCCTACGACCCCGGCACTAGATTGGCCGGCCACCGTCATGTCCAACGACTATAGGGTCGTCCCCACGACCCCGGGACTAGGTTGACAAGCCGCCAACATATCCGACGACTATACGGTCGTCCCCACGACCTCGGGACAAGGTCGGCCAGCCGCCGTCATGTCCGACGACTATAGGGTCGTCCCCACGACCCCGGGCCAAAGTTGGCAAGCCGCCGAAATGTCCGACGACTATTGGGTCGTCCCCACGACCCCGGGACTAGATTGGCCCGCCACCGTCAAGTCCGACGACTATAGGGTCGTCCCCACGACCCCGGGTCAAAGTTGGCCAGCCGCTGACATGTCCAACGACTATAGGGTCGTCCCCACGACCACGGGCCAAAGTTGGCCAGCCGTCGACATGTCCGACGACTATTGGATCGTCCCCACGACCACGGGCCAAAGTTGGCCAGCCGCCGACATGTCCGACGACTATAGGGTCGTCCCCACGACCCCGGGACTAGATTGGTCCGCCACCGTCATGTCCGACGACTATAGGGTCGTCCCCACGACCCCGGGACTAGGTTGACAAGCCGCCGAAATGTCCGACGACTATAGGGTCGTCCCCACGACCCCGGGCCAAAGTTGGCAAGCCGCCGAAATGTCCGACGACTATAGGGTCGTCCCCACGACCCCGGGACTAGATTGGCCCGCCACCATCATGTCCGACGACTATAAGGTCGTCCCCACAACCCCCGGACAAGGTTGGCCCGCCGCCGACTTGTCCGACGACTAGTGGGTCGAACCCACCACCCCGGGACTAGGCTGACAAGCCGCCAACATGTCCGACGACTATAGGGTCGTCCCGACGATCCCGGGCTAATTTTGGCCAATCGCCAAGATGTCCGACGACTATAGGGTCGTCCCCACAACCCCGGGACTAGATTGGCCCGCCACCGTCAAGTCCGTCGACTATAGGGTCGTCCCCACGACCCCGGGCCAATGTTGGCCAATCGCCGACATGTTCGACGACTATAGGGTCTTCCCTACGACCCCGGGACTAGATTGGCCCGCCACCGTCATGTCCAACGACTATAGGGTCGTCCCCACGACCATGGGCCAAAGTTGGCCAGCCGCCGTAATGTCCAACGACTATTGGGTCGTCCCCACGACCCCGGGACTAGATTGGCCCGCCACCGTCAAGTCCGACGACTATAGGGTCGTCCCCACGACCCCGGGCAAATTTGGCAAGCCGCCGACATATCCGACGACTATAGGGTCGTCCCCACAACCCCGGGACAAGGTTGGCCCGCCGCCGACTTGTCCGACTACTATAGGTTCGTACCCACGACCCCGGGACTAGATTGGCCCGCCACCGTCATGTCCAACGACTATAGGGTCGTCCCCACGACCCCGGGACTAGGTTGACAAGCCGCCGAGATGTCCGACGACTATAGGGTCGTCCCCACGACCGCGAGCCAAGGATGTCCAGCCGCCGTCTTGTCCGACTACTATAGGGTCGTACCCACGACCCCGGGACTAGATTGGCCCGCCACCGTCATGTCCAACGACTATAGGGTCGTCCCCACGACCCCGGGACTAGGTTGACAAGCCGCCGAAATGTCCGACGACTATACGGTCGTCCCCACGACCGCGAGCCAAGGATGTCCAGCCGCCGTCTTGTCCGACGACTATAGGGTCGTCCCCACGACCCCGGGACTAGATTGGCCCGCCGCCGTCATGTCCGACGACTATAGGGTCGTCCCCACGACCCCGGGACAAGGTTGGCCCGCCGCCGAATTGTCCGACGACTATAGGGTCGTACCCACGACCCCGGGACTAGGCTGACAAGCCGCCAACATGTCCGACGACTATAGAGTCGTCCCCACGACCCCGGGCCAATGTTGGCCAATCGCCAACATGTCCGACGACTATAGGGTCGTCCCCACGACACCGGGCCAAAGTTAGCCAGCCGCCGACATGTCCGACGACTATTGGATCGTCCCCACGACCACGGGCCAATGTTGGCCAGCCGCCGACATGCCCGACGACTATAGGGTCGTCCCGACGACCCCGGGCCAATGTTGGCCAATCGCCAACATGTCCGACGACTATAGGGTCGTCCCCACGACCCCGGGACTAGATTGTCCCGCCACCGTCATGTCCAACGACTATAGGGTCGTCCCCACGACCCCGGGCCAAAGTTGGCAAGCCGCCGAAATGTCCGACGACTATAGGGTCGTCCCCACGACCGCGAGCCAAGAATATCCAGCCGCCGTCTTGTCCGACGACTATAGGGTCGTCCCCACGACCCCGCGACTAGATTGGCCCGCCACCGTCATGTCCGACGATTATAGTGTCGTCCCCACGACCCCGGGACAAGGTTGGCCCGCCGCCGACTTGTCCGACGACTATAGGGTCGTACCCACGACCCCGGGACTAGGCTGACAAGCCGCCAACATGTCCGACGACTATAGGGTCGTCCCGACGACCCCGGGCCAATGTTGGCCAATCGCCAACATGTCCGACGACTATAGGGTCGGCCCTACGACCCCGGCACTAGATTGGCCGGCCACCGTCATGTCCAACGACTATAGGGTCGTCCCCACGACCCCGGGACTAGGTTGACAAGCCGCCAACATATCCGACGACTATACGGTCGTCCCCACGACCTCGGGACAAGGTCGGCCAGCCGCCGTCATGTCCGACGACTATAGGGTCGTCCCCACGACCCCGGGCCAAAGTTGGCAAGCCGCCGAAATGTCCGACGACTATTGGGTCGTCCCCACGACCCCGGGACTAGATTGGCCCGCCACCGTCAAGTCCGACGACTATAGGGTCGTCCCCACGACCCCGGGTCAAAGTTGGCCAGCCGCTGACATGTCCAACGACTATAGGGTCGTCCCCACGACCACGGGCCAAAGTTGGCCAGCCGTCGACATGTCCGACGACTATTGGATCGTCCCCACGACCACGGGCCAAAGTTGGCCAGCCGCCGACATGTCCGACGACTATAGGGTCGTCCCCACGACCCCGGGACTAGATTGGTCCGCCACCGTCATGTCCGACGACTATAGGGTCGTCCCCACGACCCCGGGACTAGGTTGACAAGCCGCCGAAATGTCCGACGACTATAGGGTCGTCCCCACGACCCCGGGCCAAAGTTGGCAAGCCGCCGAAATGTCCGACGACTATAGGGTCGTCCCCACGACCCCGGGACTAGATTGGCCCGCCACCATCATGTCCGACGACTATAAGGTCGTCCCCACAACCCCCGGACAAGGTTGGCCCGCCGCCGACTTGTCCGACGACTAGTGGGTCGAACCCACCACCCCGGGACTAGGCTGACAAGCCGCCAACATGTCCGACGACTATAGGGTCGTCCCGACGATCCCGGGCTAATTTTGGCCAATCGCCAAGATGTCCGACGACTATAGGGTCGTCCCCACAACCCCGGGACTAGATTGGCCCGCCACCGTCAAGTCCGTCGACTATAGGGTCGTCCCCACGACCCCGGGCCAATGTTGGCCAATCGCCGACATGTTCGACGACTATAGGGTCTTCCCTACGACCCCGGGACTAGATTGGCCCGCCACCGTCATGTCCAACGACTATAGGGTCGTCCCCACGACCATGGGCCAAAGTTGGCCAGCCGCCGTAATGTCCAACGACTATTGGGTCGTCCCCACGACCCCGGGACTAGATTGGCCCGCCACCGTCAAGTCCGACGACTATAGGGTCGTCCCCACGACCCCGGGCAAATTTGGCAAGCCGCCGACATATCCGACGACTATAGGGTCGTCCCCACAACCCCGGGACAAGGTTGGCCCGCCGCCGACTTGTCCGACTACTATAGGTTCGTACCCACGACCCCGGGACTAGATTGGCCCGCCACCGTCATGTCCAACGACTATAGGGTCGTCCCCACGACCCCGGGACTAGGTTGACAAGCCGCCGAGATGTCCGACGACTATAGGGTCGTCCCCACGACCGCGAGCCAAGGATGTCCAGCCGCCGTCTTGTCCGACTACTATAGGGTCGTACCCACGACCCCGGGACTAGATTGGCCCGCCACCGTCATGTCCAACGACTATAGGGTCGTCCCCACGACCCCGGGACTAGGTTGACAAGCCGCCGAAATGTCCGACGACTGTACGGTCGTCCCCACGACCGCGAGCCAAGGATGTCCAGCCGCCGTCTTGTCCGACGACTATAGGGTCGTCCCCACGACCCCGGGACTAGATTGGCCCGCCGCCGTCATGTCCGACGACTATAGGGTCGTCCCCACGACCCCGGGACAAGGTTGGCCCGCCGCCGAATTGTCCGACGACTATAGGGTCGTACCCACGACCCCGGGACTAGGCTGACAAGCCGCCAACATGTCCGACGACTATAGAGTCGTCCCCACGACCCCGGGCCAATGTTGGCCAATCGCCAACATGTCCGACGACTATAGGGTCGTCCCCACGACACCGGGCCAAAGTTAGCCAGCCGCCGACATGTCCGACGACTATTGGATCGTCCCCACGACCACGGGCCAATGTTGGCCAGCCGCCGACATGCCCGACGACTATAGGGTCGTCCCGACGACCCCGGGCCAATGTTGGCCAATCGCCAACATGTCCGACGACTATAGGGTCGTCCCCACGACCCCGGGACTAGATTGTCCCGCCACCGTCATGTCCAACGACTATAGGGTCGTCCCCACGACCCCGGGCCAAAGTTGGCCAATCGCCAACATGTCCGACGACTATAGGGTCGTCCGTACGTCCCCGGGAATAGATTGGCCCGCCACCGTCATGTCCGACGACAATAGGGTCGTCCCCACGACCCCGTGTCTAGGTTGGCCAGCCGCCGACATGTCCGACGACTATAGAGTCGTCCCCACGACACCGGGCCAAAGTTGGCTAGCCGCTGACATGTCAAACGACTATAGGGTCGTCCCCACGACCACGGGCCACAGTTGGCCAGCCGCCGACATGTCCGACGACTATTGGATCGTCCCCACGACCACGGGCCAAAGTTGGCCAGCCGCCGACATGTCCGACGACTATAGGGTCGTCCCCACGACCATGGGCCAAAGTTGGCCAGCTGCCGATATGTCCAACGACTATTGGGTCGTCCCCACGACCCCGGGACTAGTTTGTCCCGCCACCGTCAAGTCCGACGACTATAGGGTCGTCCCCACGACCCCGGGACTAGATTGTCCCGCCACCGTCATGTCCAACGACTATAGGGTCGTCCCCACGACACCGGGCCAAAGTTGGCACGCCGCCGAAATGTCCGACGACTGTAGGGTCGTCCCCACAACCCCGGGACTAGATTGGCCCGCCACCGTCAAGTCCGACGACTATAGGATCGTCTCCACGACCACGGGCCAAAGTTGGCCAGCCGCCGACATGTCCGTCGACTATAGGGTCGTCCCCACGACCCCGGGCCAATGTTGGCCAATCGCCGACATGTCCGACGACTATAGGGTCTTCCCTACGACCCCGGGACTAGATTGGCGCGCCACCGACATGTCCAACGACTATAGGGTCGTCCCCACGACCATGGGCCAAAGTTGGCCAGCCGCCGTAATGTCCAACGACTATTGGGTCGTGCCCACGACCCCGGGACTAGATTGGCCCGCCACCGTCAAGTCCGACGACTATAGGGTCGTCCCCACGACCCCGGGCAAATTTGGCAAGCCGCCGACATATCCGACGACTATAGGGTCGTCCCCACAACCCCGGGAGTAGATTGGCCCGCCACCGTCAAGTCCGACGACTATAGGGTCGTCCCCACGACCCAGGGCCAAAGTTGGCAAGCGGCCGAAATGTCCGACGACTATAGGGTCGTCCCCACGACCGCGGGCCAAAGATGTCCAGCCGCCGTCTTGTCCGACGACTATAGGGTCGTCCCCACGACCCCGGGACTAGATTGTCCCGCCACCGTCATGTCCAACGACTATAGGGTCGTCCCCACGACCCCGGGCCAAAGTTGGCCAATCGCCAACATGTCCGACGACTATAGGGTCGTCCGTACGACCCCGGGAATAGATTGGCCCGCAACCGTCATGTCCGACGACAATAGTGTCGTCCCCACGACCCCGGGTCTAGGTTGGCCAGCCGCCGACATGTCCGACGACTATAGAGTCGTCCCCACGACACCGGGCCAAAGTTGGCCAGCCGCTGACATGTCCAACGACTATAGGGTCGTCCCCACGACCACGGGCCAAAGTTGGCCAGCCGCCGACATGTCCGACGACTATTGGATCGTCCCCACGACCACGGGCCAAAGTTGGCCAGCCGCCGACATGTCCGACGACTATAGGGTCGTCCCCACGACCCAGGGACTAGATTGGTCCGCCACCGTCATGTCCGACGACTATAGGGTCGTCCCCACGACCCCGGGCCAAAGTTGGCAAGCCGCCGAAATGTCCGACGACTGTAGGGTCGTCCCCACGACCCCGGGACTAGATTGGCCCGCCACCGTGAAGTCCGACGACTATAGGGTCGTCCCCACGACCTCGGGACTAGTTTGGCCAGCCGCCGACATGTCCGACGACTATAGGGTCGTCCCCACGACCCCGGGCCAATGTTGGCCAATCGCCGACATGTCCGACGACTATAGGGTCGTCCCTACGACCCCGGGACTAGATTGGCCCGCCACCGTCATGTCCAACGACAATAGGGTCGTCCCCACGACCCCGAGCCAAAGTTGGCATGCCGCCGAAATGTCCGACGACTATAGGGTCGTCCCCACAACCCCGGGACTAGATTGGCCCGCCACCGTCAAGTCCGACGACTATAGGATCGTCTCCACGACCACGGGCCAAAGTTGGCCAGCCGCCGACATGTCCGTCGACTATAGGGTCGTCCCCACGACCCCGGGCCAAAGTTGGCATGCCGCCGAAATGTCCGACGACTATAGGGTCGTCCCCACGACCCCGGGCCAAAGTTGGCAAGCCGCCGAAATGTCCGACGACTATAGGGTCGTCCCCACGACCCCGGGACTAGATTGGCCCGCCAGCGACAAGTCCGACGACTATAGGGTCGTCCCCACGACCTCGGGACTAGGTTGGCCAGCCGCAGACATGTCCGACGACTATAGGGTCGTCCCCACGACCCCGGGCCAATGTTGGCCAATCGCCGACATGTCCGACGACTATAGGGTCGTCCCCACGACCCCGGGACTAGGTTGGCTCGCCACCGTCATGTCTGACGACTATAGGGTCGTCCCCACGACCGCGGGCCAAAGTTGGCCAGCCGCCGAAATGTCCGACGACTATAGGGTCGTCCCCACGACCGCGGGCCAAAGATGTCCAGCCGCCGTCTTGTCCGACGACTATAGGGTCGTCCCCACGACCCCGGGACTAGATTGGCCCGCCACCGTAATGTGCGACGACTATACGGTCGTCCCCACGACCCCGGGACAAGGTTGGCCAATCGCCAACATGTCCGACGACTATAGGGTCGTCCGTACGACCCCGGGAATAGATTGGCCCGCCACCGTCATGTCCGACGACAATAGGGTCGTCCCCACGACCCCGGGTCTAGGTTGGCCAGCCGCCGACATGTCCGACGACTATAGGGTCGTCCCCACGACCCCGGGACTAGGTTGACAAGCCGCCAACATATCCGACGACTATACGGTCGTCCCCACGACTCCGGGACTAGGCTGACAAGCCGCCAACATGTCCGACGACTATAGGGTCGTCCCCACGACCCCGGGCCAAAGTTGGCACGCCGCCCAAATGTCCGACGACTATAGGGTCGTCCCCACGACCCCGGGCCAAAGTTGGCCAATCGCCAACATGTCCGACGACTATAGGGTCGTCCGTACGACCCCGGGAATAGATTGGCCCGCCACCGTCATGTCCGACGACAATAGGGTCGTCCCCACGACCCCGGGTCTAGGTTGGCCAGCCGCCGACATGTCCGACGACTATAGGGTCGTCCCCACGACCCCGGGACTAGGTTGACAAGCCGCCAACATATCCGACGACTATACGGTCGTCCCCACGACTCCGGGACTAGGCTGACAAGCCGCCAACATGTCCGACGACTATAGGGTCGTCCCCACGACCCCGGGCCGAAGTTGGCACGCCGCCCAAATGTCCGACGACTATAGGGTCGTCCCCACGACCCCGGGCCAAAGTTGGCCAATCGCCAACATGTCCGACGACTATAGGGTCGTCCGTACGACCCCGGGAATAGATTGGCCCGCCACCGTCATGTCCGACGACAATAGGGTCGTCCCCACGACCCCGGGTCTAGGTTGGCCAGCCGCCGATATGTCCAACGACTATTGGGTCGTCCCCACGACCCCGGGACTAGTTTGGCCCGCCACCGTCAAGTCCGACGACTATAGGGTCGTCCCCACGACCCCGGGACTAGATTGTCCCGCCACCGTCATGTCCAACGACTATAGGGTCGTCCCCACGACCCCGGGCCAAAGTTGGCCAATCGCCAACATGTCCGACGACTATAGGGTCGTCCGTACGACCCCGGGAATAGATTGGCCCGCCACCGTCATGTCCGACGACAATAGGGTCGTCCCCACGACCACGGGTCTAGGTTGGCCAGCCGCTGACATGTCCGACGACTATAGGGTCGTCCCCACGACCCCGGGACTAGATTGGCCCGCCACCATCATGTTCGACGACTATAAGGTCGTCCCCACGACCCCGGGACAAGGTTGGCCCGCCGCCGACTTGTCCGACGACTATAGGGTCGTACCCACGACCCCGGGACTAGGCTGACAAGCCGCCAACATGTCCGACGACTATAGGGTCGTCCCGACGACCCCGGGCCAATGTTGGCCAATCGCCAACATGTCCGACGACTATATGGTCGTCCCTACGACCCCGGGACTAGATTGGCCCGCCACCGTCATGTCCAACGACTATAGGGTCGTCCCCACGACCCCGGGCCAAAGTTGGCCAATCGCCAACATGTCCGACGACTATAGGGTCGTCCGTACGACCCCGGGAATAGATTGGCCCGCCACCGTCATGTCCGACGACAATAGGGTCGTCCCCACGACCCCGGGTCTAGGTTGGCCAGCCGCCGACATGTCCGACGACTATAGGGTCGTCCCTACGACCCCGGGACTAGATTGGCCCGCCACAGTCATGTCCAACGACTATACGGTCGTCCCCACGACCCCGGGACAAGGTTGGCCCGCCGCCGACTTGTCCGACGACTATAGGGTCGTCCCTACGACCCCGGGACTAGATTGGCCCGCCACCGTCATGTTCAACGACTATAGGGTCGTCCCCACGACCCCGGGACTAGGTTGACAAGCCGCCAACATATCCGACGACTATACGGTCGTCCCCACGACCTCGGGACTAGTTTGGCCAGCCGCCGACATGTCCGACGACTATAGGGTCGTCCCCACGACACCGGGCCAATGTTGGCCAATCGCCGACATGTCCGACGACTATAGGGTCGTCCCTACGACCCCGGGACTAGATTGGCCGGCCACCGTCATGTCCAACGACTATAGGGTCGTCCCCACGACCCCGGGACTAGGTTGACAAGCCGCCAACATATCCGACGACTATACGGTCGTCCCCACGACCTCGGGACTAGTTTGGCCAGCCGCCGACATGTCCGACGACTATAGGGTCGTCCCCACGACACCGGGCCAATGTTGGCCAATCGCCGACATGTCCGACGACTATAGGGTCGTCCCTACGACCCCGGGACTAGATTGGCCCGCCACCGTCATGTCCAACGACTATAGGGTCGCCCCCACGACCCCGAGCCAAAGTTGGCATGCCGCCGAAATGTCCGACGACTATAGGGTCGTCCCCACGACCCCGGGCCAAAGTTGGCACGCCGCCCAAATGTCCGACGACTATAGGGTCGTCCCCACGACCCCGGGCCAAAGTTGGCCAATCGCCAACATGTCCGACGACTATAGGGTCGTCCGTACGACCCCGGGAATAGATTGGCCCGCCACCGTCATGTCCGACGACAATAGGGTCGTCCCCACGACCCCGGGTCTAGGTTGGCCAGCCGCCGACATGTCCGACGACTATAGGGTCGTCCCTACGACCCCGGGACTAGATTGGCCCGCCACAGTCATGTCCAACGACTATACGGTCGTCCCCACGACCCCGGGACAAGGTTGGCCCGCCGCCGACTTGTCCGACGACTATAGGGTCGTCCCTACGACCCCGGGACTAGATTGGCCCGCCACCGTCATGTTCAACGACTATAGGGTCGTCCCCACGACCCCGGGACTAGGTTGACAAGCCGCCAACATATCCGACGACTATACGGTCGTCCCCACGACCCCGGGACTAGGCTGACAAGCCGCCAACATGTCCGACGACTATAGGGTCGTCCCGACGACCCCGGGCCAATGTTGGCCAATCGCCAACATGTCCGACGACTATAGAGTCGTCCCTACGACCCCGGCACTAGATTGGCCGGCCACCGTCATGTCCAACGACTATAGGGTCGTCCCCACGTCCCCGGGACTAGGTTGACAAGCCGCCAACATATCCGACGACTATACGGTCGTCCCCACGACCTCGGGACTAGGTCGGCCAGCCGCCGTCATGTCCGACAACTATAGGGTCGTCCCCACGACCCCGGGCCAAAGTTGGCAAGCCGCCGAAATGTCCGACGACTATAGGGTCGTCCCCACAACCCCGGGACTAGATTGGCCCGCCACCGTCAAGTCCGACGACTATAGGATCGTCTCCACGACCACGGGCCAAAGTTGGCCAGCCGCCGACATGTCCGTCGACTATAGGGTCGTCCCCACGACCCCGGGCCAATGTTGGCCAATCGCCGACATGTCCGACGACTATAGGGTCGTCCCTACGACCCCGGGACTAGATTGGCCCGCCACAGTCATGTCCAACGACTATACGGTCGTCCCCACGACCCCGGGACAAGGTTGGCCCGCCGCCGACTTGTCCGACGACTATAGGGTCGTCCCTACGACCCCGGGACTAGATTGGCCCGCCACCGTCATGTTCAACGACTATAGGGTCGTGCCCACGACCCCGGGACTAGGTTGACAAGCCGCCAACATATCCGACGACTATACGGTCGTCCCCACGACCCCGGGACTAGGCTGACAAGCCGCCAACATGTCCGACGACTATAGGGTCGTCCCGACGACCCCGGGCCAATGTTGGCCAATCGCCAACATGTCCGACGACTATAGAGTCGTCCCTACGACCCCGGCACTAGATTGGCCGGCCACCGTCATGTCCAACGACTATAGGGTCGTCCCCACGACCCCGGGACTAGGTTGACAAGCCGCCAACATATCCGACGACTATACGGTCGTCCCCACGACCTCGGGACTAGTTTGGCCAGCCGCCGACATGTCCGACGACTATAGGGTCGTCCCCACGACCCCGGGCCAAAGTTGGCAAGCCGCCGAAATGTCCGACGACTGTAGGGTCGTCCCCACGACCCCGGGACTAGATTGGCCCGCCACAGTGAAGTCCGACGACTATAAGGTCGTCCCCACGACCTCGGGACTAGTTTGGCCAGCCGCCGACATGTCCGACGACTATAGGGTCGTCCCCACGACCCCGGGCCAATGTTGGCCAATCGCCGACATGTCCGACGACTATAGGGTCGTCCCTACGACCCCGGGACTAGATTGGCCCGCCACCGTCATGTCCAACGACTATAGGGTCGTCCCCACGACCCCGAGCCAAAGTTGGCATGCCGCCGAAATGTCCGACGACTATAGGGTCGTCCCCACGACCCCGGGCCAAAGTTGGCACGCCGCCCAAATGTCCGACGACTATAGGGTCGTCCCCACGACCCCGGGCCAAAGTTGGCCAATCGCCAACATGTCCGACGACTATAGGGTCGTCCGTACGACCCCGGGAATAGATTGGCCCGCCACCGTCATGTCCGACGACAATAGGGTCGTCCCCACGACCCCGGGTCTAGGTTGGCCAGCCGCCGACATGTCCGACGACTATAGAGTCGTCCCTACGACCCCGGCACTAGATTGGCCGGCCACCGTCATGTCCAACGACTATAGGGTCGTCCCCACGACCCCGGGACTAGGTTGACAAGCCGCCAACATATCCGACGACTATACGGTCGTCCCCACGACCTCGGGACTAGTTTGGCCAGCCGCCGACATGTCCGACGACTATAGGGTCGTCCCCACGACCCCGGGCCAATGTTGGCCAATCGCCGACATGTCCGACGACTATAGGGTCGTCCCTACGACCCCGGGACTAGATTGGCCCGCCACCGTCATGTCCAACGACTATAGGGTCGTCCCCACGACCCCGAGCCAAAGTTGGCATGCCGCCGAAATGTCCGACGACTATAGGGTCGTCCCCACGACCCCGGGCCAAAGTTGGCACGCCGCCCAAATGTCCGACGACTATAGGGTCGTCCCCACGACCCCGGGCCAAAGTTGGCCAATCGCCAACATGTCCGACGACTATAGGGTCGTCCGTACGACCCCGGGAATAGATTGGCCCGCCACCGTCATGTCCGACGACAATAGGGTCGTCCCCACGACCCCGGGTCTAGGTTGGCCAGCCGCCGACATGTCCGACGACTATAGGGTCGTCCCCACGACCCCGGGACTAGGTTGACAAGACGCCAACATATCCGACGACTATACGGTCGTCCCCACGACCCCGGGACTAGGCTGACAAGCCGCCAACATGTCCGACGACTATAGGGTCGTCCCGACGACCCCGGGCCAATGTTGGCCAATCGCCAACATGTCCGACGACTATAGAGTCGTCCCTACGACCCCGGCACTAGATTGGCCGGCCACCGTCATGTCCAACGACTATAGGGTCGTCCCCACGACCCCGGGACTAGGTTGACAAGCCGCCAACATATCCGACGACTATACGGTCGTCCCCACGACCTCGGGACTAGGTCGGCCAGCCGCCGTCATGTCCGACAACTATAGGGTCGTCCCCACGACCCCGGGCCAAAGTTGGCAAGCCGCCGAAATGTCCGACGACTATAGGGTCGTCCCCACAACCCCGGGACTAGATTGGCCCGCCACCGTCAAGTCCGACGACTATAGGATCGTCTCCACGACCACGGGCCAAAGTTGGCCAGCCGCCGACATGTCCGTCGACTATAGGGTCGTCCCCACGACCCCGGGCCAAAGTTGGCATGCCGCCGAAATGTCCGACGACTATAGGGTCGTCCCCACGACCCCGGGCCAAAGTTGGCAAGTCGCCGACATGTCCGACGACTATAGGGTCGTCCCCACGACCCCGGGACTAGGTTGGCTCGCCACCGTCATGTCTGACGACTATAGGGTCGTCCCCACGACCGCGGGCCAAAGTTGGCCAGCCGCCGAAATGTCCGACGACTATAGGGTCGTCCCCACGACCGCGGGCCAAAGATGTCCAGCCGCCGTCTTGTCCGACGACTATAGGGTCGTCCCCACGACCCCGGGACTAGATTGGCCCGCCACCGTCATGTGCGACGACTATACGGTCGTCCCCACGACCCCGGGACAAGGTTGGCCAATCGCCAACATGTCCGACGACTATAGGGTCGTCCGTACGACCCCGGGAATAGATTGGCCCGCCACCGTCATGTCCGACGACAATAGGGTCGTCCCCACGACCCCGGGTCTAGGTTGGCCAGCCGCCGACATGTCCGACGACTATAGGGTCGTCCCCACGACCCCGGGACTAGGTTGACAAGCCGCCAACATATCCGACGACTATACGGTCGTCCCCACGACTCCGGGACTAGGCTGACAAGCCGCCAACATGTCCGACGACTATAGGGTCGTCCCCACGACCCCGGGCCAAAGTTGGCACGCCGCCCAAATGTCCGACGACTATAGCGTCGTCCCCACGACCCCGGGCCAAAGTTGGCCAATCGCCAACATGTCCGACGACTATAGGGTCGTCCGTACGACCCCGGGAATAGATTGGCCCGCCACCGTCATGTCCGACGACAATAGGGTCGTCCCCACGACCCCGGGTCTAGGTTGGCCAGCCGCCGACATGTCCGACGACTATAGGGTCGTCCCCACGACCCCGGGACTAGGTTGACAAGCCGCCAACATATCCGACGACTATACGGTCGTCCCCACGACTCCGGGACTAGGCTGACAAGCCGCCAACATGTCCGACGACTATAGGGTCGTCCCCACGACCCCGGGCCGAAGTTGGCACGCCGCCCAAATGTCCGACGACTATAGGGTCGTCCCCACGACCCCGGGCCAAAGTTGGCCAATCGCCAACATGTCCGACGACTATAGGGTCGTCCGTACGACCCCGGGAATAGATTGGCCCGCCACCGTCATGTCCGACGACAATAGGGTCGTCCCCACGACCCCGGGTCTAGGTTGGCCAGCCGCCGACATGTCCGACGACTATAGGGTCGTCCCTACGACCCCGGGACTAGATTGGCCCGCCACAGTCATGTCCAACGACTATACGGTCGTCCCCACGACCCCGGGACAAGGTTGGCCCGCCGCCGACTTGTCCGACGACTATAGGGTCGTCCCTACGACCCCGGGACTAGATTGGCCCGCCACCGTCATGTTCAACGACTATAGGGTCGTCCCCACGACCCCGGGACTAGGTTGACAAGCCGCCAACATATCCGACGACTATACGGTCGTCCCCACGACCCCGGGACTAGGCTGACAAGCCGCCAACATGTCCGACGACTATAGGGTCGTCCCGACGACCCCGGGCCAATGTTGGCCAATCGCCAACATGTCCGACGACTATAGAGTCGTCCCTACGACCCCGGCACTAGATTGGCCGGCCACCGTCATGTCCAACGACTATAGGGTCGTCCCCACGACCCCGGGACTAGGTTGACAAGCCGCCAACATATCCGACGACTATACGGTCGTCCCCACGACCTCGGGACTAGGTCGGCCAGCCGCCGTCATGTCCGACAACTATAGGGTCGTCCCCACGACCCCGGGCCAAAGTTGGCAAGCCGCCGAAATGTCCGACGACTATAGGGTCGTCCCCACAACCCCGGGACTAGATTGGCCCGCCACCGTCAAGTCCGACGACTATAGGATCGTCTCCACGACCACGGGCCAAAGTTGGCCAGCCGCCGACATGTCCGTCGACTATAGGGTCGTCCCCACGACCCCGGGCCAATGTTGGCCAATCGCCGACATGTCCGACGACTATAGGGTCGTCCCTACGACCCCGGGACTAGATTGGCCCGCCACAGTCATGTCCAACGACTATACGGTCGTCCCCACGACCCCGGGACAAGGTTGGCCCGCCGCCGACTTGTCCGACGACTATAGGGTCGTCTCTACGACCCCGGGACTAGATTGGCCCGCCACCGTCATGTTCAACGACTATAGGGTCGTGCCCACGACCCCGGGACTAGGTTGACAAGCCGCCAACATATCCGACGACTATACGGTCGTCCCCACGACCCCGGGACTAGGCTGACAAGCCGCCAACATGTCCGACGACTATAGGGTCGTCCCGACGACCCCGGGCCAATGTTGGCCAATCGCCAACATGTCCGACGACTATAGAGTCGTCCCTACGACCCCGGCACTAGATTGGCCGGCCACCGTCATGTCCAACGACTATAGGGTCGTCCCCACGACCCCGGGACTAGGTTGACAAGCCGCCAACATATCCGACGACTATACGGTCGTCCCCACGACCTCGGGACTAGTTTGGCCAGCCGCCGACATGTCCGACGACTATAGGGTCGTCCCCACGACCCCGGGCCAAAGTTGGCAAGCCGCCGAAATGTCCGACGACTGTAGGGTCGTCCCCACGACCCCGGGACTAGATTGGCCCGCCACAGTGAAGTCCGACGACTATAAGGTCGTCCCCACGACCTCGGGACTAGTTTGGCCAGCCGCCGACATGTCCGACGACTATAGGGTCGTCCCCACGACCCCGGGCCAATGTTGGCCAATCGCCGACATGTCCGACGACTATAGGGTCGTCCCTACGACCCCGGGACTAGATTGGCCCGCCACCGTCATGTCCAACGACTATAGGGTCGTCCCCACGACCCCGAGCCAAAGTTGGCATGCCGCCGAAATGTCCGACGACTATAGGGTCGTCCCCACGACCCCGGGCCAAAGTTGGCACGCCGCCCAAATGTCCGACGACTATAGGGTCGTCCCCACGACCCCGGGCCAAAGTTGGCCAATCGCCAACATGTCCGACGACTATAGGGTCGTCCGTACGACCCCGGGAATAGATTGGCCCGCCACCGTCATGTCCGACGACAATAGGGTCGTCCCCACGACCCCGGGTCTAGGTTGGCCAGCCGCCGACATGTCCGACGACTATAGAGTCGTCCCTACGACCCCGGCACTAGATTGGCCGGCCACCGTCATGTCCAACGACTATAGGGTCGTCCCCACGACCCCGGGACTAGGTTGACAAGCCGCCAACATATCCGACGACTATACGGTCGTCCCCACGACCTCGGGACTAGTTTGGCCAGCCGCCGACATGTCCGACGACTATAGGGTCGTCCCCACGACCCCGGGCCAATGTTGGCCAATCGCCGACATGTCCGACGACTATAGGGTCGTCCCTACGACCCCGGGACTAGATTGGCCCGCCACCGTCATGTCCAACGACTATAGGGTCGTCCCCACGACCCCGAGCCAAAGTTGGCATGCCGCCGAAATGTCCGACGACTATAGGGTCGTCCCCACGACCCCGGGCCAAAGTTGGCACGCCGCCCAAATGTCCGACGACTATAGGGTCGTCCCCACGACCCCGGGCCAAAGTTGGCCAATCGCCAACATGTCCGACGACTATAGGGTCGTCCGTACGACCCCGGGAATAGATTGGCCCGCCACCGTCATGTCCGACGACAATAGGGTCGTCCCCACGACCCCGGGTCTAGGTTGGCCAGCCGCCGACATGTCCGACGACTATAGAGTCGTCCCTACGACCCCGGCACTAGATTGGCCGGCCACCGTCATGTCCAACGACTATAGGGTCGTCCCCACGACCCCGGGACTAGGTTGACAAGCCGCCAACATATCCGACGACTATACGGTCGTCCCCACGACCTCGGGACTAGTTTGGCCAGCCGCCGACATGTCCGACGACTATAGGGTCGTCCCCACGACCCCGGGCCAATGTTGGCCAATCGCCGACATGTCCGACGACTATAGGGTCGTCCCTACGACCCCGGGACTAGATTGGCCCGCCACCGTCATGTCCAACGACTATAGGGTCGTCCCCACGACCCCGAGCCAAAGTTGGCATGCCGCCGAAATGTCCGACGACTATAGGGTCGTCCCCACGACCCCGGGCCAAAGTTGGCACGCCGCCCAAATGTCCGACGACTATAGGGTCGTCCCCACGACCCCGGGCCAAAGTTGGCCAATCGCCAACATGTCCGACGACTATAGGGTCGTCCGTACGACCCCGGGAATAGATTGGCCCGCCACCGTCATGTCCGACGACAATAGGGTCGTCCCCACGACCCCGGGTCTAGGTTGGCCAGCCGCCGACATGTCCGACGACTATAGGGTCGTCCCCACGACCCCGGGACTAGGTTGACAAGCCGCCAACATATCCGACGACTATACGGTCGTCCCCACGACCCCGGGACTAGGCTGACAAGCCGCCAACATGTCCGACGACTATAGGGTCGTCCCGACGACCCCGGGCCAATGTTGGCCAATCGCCAACATGTCCGACGACTATAGAGTCGTCCCTACGACCCCGGCACTAGATTGGCCGGCCACCGTCATGTCCAACGACTATAGGGTCGTCCCCACGACCCCGGGACTAGGTTGACAAGCCGCCAACATATCCGACGACTATACGGTCGTCCCCACGACCTCGGGACTAGGTCGGCCAGCCGCCGTCATGTCCGACAACTATAGGGTCGTCCCCACGACCCCGGGCCAAAGTTGGCAAGCCGCCGAAATGTCCGACGACTATAGGGTCGTCCCCACAACCCCGGGACTAGATTGGCCCGCCACCGTCAAGTCCGACGACTATAGGATCGTCTCCACGACCACGGGCCAAAGTTGGCCAGCCGCCGACATGTCCGTCGACTATAGGGTCGTCCCCACGACCCCGGGCCAAAGTTGGCATGCCGCCGAAATGTCCGACGACTATAGGGTCGTCCCCACGACCCCGGGCCAAAGTTGGCAAGCCGCCGAAATGTCCGACGACTATAGGGTCGTCCCCACGACCCCGGGACTAGATTGGCCCGCCAGCGACAAGTCCGACGACTATAGGGTCGTCCCCACGACCTCGGGACTAGGTTGGCCAGCCGCAGACATGTCCGACGACTATAGGGTCGTCCCCACGACCCCGGGCCAATGTTGGCCAATCGCCGACATGTCCGACGACTATAGGGTCGTCCCCACGACCCCGGGACTAGGTTGGCTCGCCACCGTCATGTCTGACGACTATAGGGTCGTCCCCACGACCGCGGGCCAAAGTTGGCCAGCCGCCGAAATGTCCGACGACTATAGGGTCGTCCCCACGACCGCGGGACAAGGTTGGCCAATCGCCAACATGTCCGACGACTATAGGGTCGTCCGTACGACCCCGGGACTAGATTGGCCCGCCACCGTCATGTGCGACGACTATACGGTCGTCCCCACGACCCCGGGACAAGGTTGGCCAATCGCCAACATGTCCGACGACTATAGGGTCGTCCGTACGACCCCGGGAATAGATTGGCCCGCCACCGTCATGTCCGACGACAATAGGGTCGTCCCCACGACCCCGGGTCTAGGTTGGCCAGCCGCCGACATGTCCGACGACTATAGGGTCGTCCCCACGACCCCGGGACTAGGTTGACAAGCCGCCAACATATCCGACGACTATACGGTCGTCCCCACGACTCCGGGACTAGGCTGACAAGCCGCCAACATGTCCGACGACTATAGGGTCGTCCCCACGACCCCGGGCCAAAGTTGGCACGCCGCCCAAATGTCCGACGACTATAGCGTCGTCCCCACGACCCCGGGCCAAAGTTGGCCAATCGCCAACATGTCCGACGACTATAGGGTCGTCCGTACGACCCCGGGAATAGATTGGCCCGCCACCGTCATGTCCGACGACAATAGGGTCGTCCCCACGACCCCGGGTCTAGGTTGGCCAGCCGCCGACATGTCCGACGACTATAGGGTCGTCCCCACGACCCCGGGACTAGGTTGACAAGCCGCCAACATATCCGACGACTATACGGTCGTCCCCACGACTCCGGGACTAGGCTGACAAGCCGCCAACATGTCCGACGACTATAGGGTCGTCCCCACGACCCCGGGCCGAAGTTGGCACGCCGCCCAAATGTCCGACGACTATAGGGTCGTCCCCACGACCCCGGGCCAAAGTTGGCCAATCGCCAACATGTCCGACGACTATAGGGTCGTCCGTACGACCCCGGGAATAGATTGGCCCGCCACCGTCATGTCCGACGACAATAGGGTCGTCCCCACGACCCCGGGTCTAGGTTGGCCAGCCGCCGATATGTCCAACGACTATTGGGTCGTCCCCACGACCCCGGGACTAGTTTGGCCCGCCACCGTCAAGTCCGACGACTATAGGGTCGTCCCCACGACCCCGGGACTAGATTGTCCCGCCACCGTCATGTCCAACGACTATAGGGTCGTCCCCACGACCCCGGGCCAAAGTTGGCCAATCGCCAACATGTCCGACGACTATAGGGTCGTCCGTACGACCCCGGGAATAGATTGGCCCGCCACCGTCATGTCCGACGACAATAGGGTCGTCCCCACGACCACGGGTCTAGGTTGGCCAGCCGCTGACATGTCCGACGACTATAGGGTCGTCCCCACGACCCCGGGACTAGATTGGCCCGCCACCATCATGTTCGACGACTATAAGGTCGTCCCCACGACCCCGGGACAAGGTTGGCCCGCCGCCGACTTGTCCGACGACTATAGGGTCGTACCCACGACCCCGGGACTAGGCTGACAAGCCGCCAACATGTCCGACGACTATAGGGTCGTCCCGACGACCCCGGGCCAATGTTGGCCAATCGCCAACATGTCCGACGACTATATGGTCGTCCCTACGACCCCGGGACTAGATTGGCCCGCCACCGTCATGTCCAACGACTATAGGGTCGTCCCCACGACCCCGGGCCAAAGTTGGCCAATCGCCAACATGTCCGACGACTATAGGGTCGTCCGTACGACCCCGGGAATAGATTGGCCCGCCACCGTCATGTCCGACGACAATAGGGTCGTCCCCACGACCCCGGGTCTAGGTTGGCCAGCCGCCGACATGTCCGACGACTATAGGGTCGTCCCTACGACCCCGGGACTAGATTGGCCCGCCACAGTCATGTCCAACGACTATACGGTCGTCCCCACGACCCCGGGACAAGGTTGGCCCGCCGCCGACTTGTCCGACGACTATAGGGTCGTCCCTACGACCCCGGGACTAGATTGGCCCGCCACCGTCATGTTCAACGACTATAGGGTCGTCCCCACGACCCCGGGACTAGGTTGACAAGCCGCCAACATATCCGACGACTATACGGTCGTCCCCACGACCCCGGGACTAGGCTGACAAGCCGCCAACATGTCCGACGACTATAGGGTCGTCCCGACGACCCCGGGCCAATGTTGGCCAATCGCCAACATGTCCGACGACTATAGAGTCGTCCCTACGACCCCGGCACTAGATTGGCCGGCCACCGTCATGTCCAACGACTATAGGGTCGTCCCCACGACCCCGGGACTAGGTTGACAAGCCGCCAACATATCCGACGACTATACGGTCGTCCCCACGACCTCGGGACTAGTTTGGCCAGCCGCCGACATGTCCGACGACTATAGGGTCGTCCCCACGACCCCGGGCCAAAGTTGGCAAGCCGCCGAAATGTCCGACGACTGTAGGGTCGTCCCCACGACCCCGGGACTAGATTGGCCCGCCACAGTGAAGTCCGACGACTATAAGGTCGTCCCCACGACCTCGGGACTAGTTTGGCCAGCCGCCGACATGTCCGACGACTATAGGGTCGTCCCCACGACCCCGGGCCAATGTTGGCCAATCGCCGACATGTCCGACGACTATAGGGTCGTCCCTACGACCCCGGGACTAGATTGGCCCGCCACCGTCATGTCCAACGACTATAGGGTCGTCCCCACGACCCCGAGCCAAAGTTGGCATGCCGCCGAAATGTCCGACGACTATAGGGTCGTCCCCACGACCCCGGGCCAAAGTTGGCACGCCGCCCAAATGTCCGACGACTATAGGGTCGTCCCCACGACCCCGGGCCAATGTTGGCCAATCGCCGACATGTCCGACGACTATAGGGTCGTCCCTACGACCCCGGGACTAGATTGGCCCGCCACCGTCATGTCCAACGACTATAGGGTCGTCCCCACGACCCCGAGCCAAAGTTGGCATGCCGCCGAAATGTCCGACGACTATAGGGTCGTCCCCACGACCCCGGGCCAAAGTTGGCACGCCGCCCAAATGTCCGACGACTATAGGGTCGTCCCCACGACCCCGGGCCAAAGTTGGCCAATCGCCAACATGTCCGACGACTATAGGGTCGTCCGTACGACCCCGGGAATAGATTGGCCCGCCACCGTCATGTCCGACGACAATAGGGTCGTCCCCACGACCCCGGGTCTAGGTTGGCCAGCCGCCGACATGTCCGACGACTATAGGGTCGTCCCTACGACCCCGGGACTAGATTGGCCCGCCACAGTCATGTCCAACGACTATACGGTCGTCCCCACGACCCCGGGACAAGGTTGGCCCGCCGCCGACTTGTCCGACGACTATAGGGTCGTCCCTACGACCCCGGGACTAGATTGGCCCGCCACCGTCATGTTCAACGACTATAGGGTCGTCCCCACGACCCCGGGACTAGGTTGACAAGCCGCCAACATATCCGACGACTATACGGTCGTCCCCACGACCCCGGGACTAGGCTGACAAGCCGCCAACATGTCCGACGACTATAGGGTCGTCCCGACGACCCCGGGCCAATGTTGGCCAATCGCCAACATGTCCGACGACTATAGAGTCGTCCCTACGACCCCGGCACTAGATTGGCCGGCCACCGTCATGTCCAACGACTATAGGGTCGTCCCCACGACCCCGGGACTAGGTTGACAAGCCGCCAACATATCCGACGACTATACGGTCGTCCCCACGACCTCGGGACTAGTTTGGCCAGCCGCCGACATGTCCGACGACTATAGGGTCGTCCCCACGACCCCGGGCCAAAGTTGGCAAGCCGCCGAAATGTCCGACGACTGTAGGGTCGTCCCCACGACCCCGGGACTAGATTGGCCCGCCACAGTGAAGTCCGACGACTATAAGGTCGTCCCCACGACCTCGGGACTAGTTTGGCCAGCCGCCGACATGTCCGACGACTATAGGGTCGTCCCCACGACCCCGGGCCAATGTTGGCCAATCGCCGACATGTCCGACGACTATAGGGTCGTCCCTACGACCCCGGGACTAGATTGGCCCGCCACCGTCATGTCCAACGACTATAGGGTCGTCCCCACGACCCCGAGCCAAAGTTGGCATGCCGCCGAAATGTCCGACGACTATAGGGTCGTCCCCACGACCCCGGGCCAAAGTTGGCACGCCGCCCAAATGTCCGACGACTATAGGGTCGTCCCCACGACCCCGGGCCAAAGTTGGCCAATCGCCAACATGTCCGACGACTATAGGGTCGTCCGTACGACCCCGGGAATAGATTGGCCCGCCACCGTCATGTCCGACGACAATAGGGTCGTCCCCACGACCCCGGGTCTAGGTTGGCCAGCCGCCGACATGTCCGACGACTATAGGGTCGTCCCCACGACCCCGGGACTAGGTTGACAAGCCGCCAACATATCCGACGACTATACGGTCGTCCCCACGACCCCGGGACAAGGCTGACAAGCCGCCAACATGTCCGACGACTATAGGGTCGTCCCGACGACCCCGGGCCAATGTTGGCCAATCGCCAACATGTCCGACGACTATAGAGTCGTCCCTACGACCCCGGCACTAGATTGGCCGGCCACCGTCATGTCCAACGACTATAGGGTCGTCCCCACGACCCCGGGACTAGGTTGACAAGCCGCCAACATATCCGACGACTATACGGTCGTCCCCACGACCTCGGGACTAGGTCGGCCAGCCGCCGTCATGTCCGACAACTATAGGGTCGTCCCCACGACCCCGGGCCAAAGTTGGCAAGCCGCCGAAATGTCCGACGACTATAGGGTCGTCCCCACAACCCCGGGACTAGATTGGCCCGCCACCGTCAAGTCCGACGACTATAGGATCGTCTCCACGACCACGGGCCAAAGTTGGCCAGCCGCCGACATGTCCGTCGACTATAGGGTCGTCCCCACGACCCCGGGCCAAAGTTGGCATGCCGCCGAAATGTCCGACGACTATAGGGTCGTCCCCACGACCCCGGGCCAAAGTTGGCAAGCCGCCGAAATGTCCGACGACTATAGGGTCGTCCCCACGACCCCGGGACTAGATTGGCCCGCCAGCGACAAGTCCGACGACTATAGGGTCGTCCCCACGACCTCGGGACTAGGTTGGCCAGCCGCAGACATGTCCGACGACTATAGGGTCGTCCCCACGACCCCGGGCCAATGTTGGCCAATCGCCGACATGTCCGACGACTATAGGGTCGTCCCCACGACCCCGGGACTAGGTTGGCTCGCCACCGTCATGTCTGACGACTATAGGGTCGTCCCCACGACCGCGGGCCAAAGTTGGCCAGCCGCCGAAATGTCCGACGACTATAGGGTCGTCCCCACGACCGCGGGCCAAAGATGTCCAGCCGCCGTCTTGTCCGACGACTATAGGGTCGTCCCCACGACCCCGGGACTAGATTGGCCCGCCACCGTCATGTGCGACGACTATACGGTCGTCCCCACGACCCCGGGACAAGGTTGGCCAATCGCCAACATGTCCGACGACTATAGGGTCGTCCGTACGACCCCGGGAATAGATTGGCCCGCCACCGTCATGTCCGACGACAATAGGGTCGTCCCCACGACCCCGGGTCTAGGTTGGCCAGCCGCCGACATGTCCGACGACTATAGGGTCGTCCCCACGACCCCGGGACTAGGTTGACAAGCCGCCAACATATCCGACGACTATACGGTCGTCCCCACGACTCCGGGACTAGGCTGACAAGCCGCCAACATGTCCGACGACTATAGGGTCGTCCCCACGACCCCAGGCCAAAGTTGGCACGCCGCCCAAATGTCCGACGACTATAGGGTCGTCCCCACGACCCCGGGCCAAAGTTGGCCAATCGCCAACATGTCCGACGACTATAGGGTCGTCCGTACGACCCCGGGAATAGATTGGCCCGCCACCGTCATGTCCGACGACAATAGGGTCGTCCCCACGACCCCGGGTCTAGGTTGGCCAGCCGCCGACATGTCCGACGACTATAGGGTCGTCCCGACGACCCCGGGCCAATGTTGGCCAATCGCCAACATGTCCGACGACTATATGGTCGTCCCTACGACCCCGGGACTAGATTGGCCCGCCACCGTCATGTCCAACGACTATAGGGTCGTCCCCACGACCCCGGGCCAAAGTTGGCCAATCGCCAACATGTCCGACGACTATAGGGTCGTCCGTACGACCCCGGGAATAGATTGGCCCGCCACCGTCATGTCCGACGACAATAGGGTCGTCCCCACGACCCCGGGTCTAGGTTGGCCAGCCGCCGACATGTCCGACGACTATAGGGTCGTCCCTACGACCCCGGGACTAGATTGGCCCGCCACAGTCATGTCCAACGACTATACGGTCGTCCCCACGACCCCGGGACAAGGTTGGCCCGCCGCCGACTTGTCCGACGACTATAGGGTCGTCCCTACGACCCCGGGACTAGATTGGCCCGCCACCGTCATGTTCAACGACTATAGGGTCGTCCCCACGACCCCGGGACTAGGTTGACAAGCCGCCAACATATCCGACGACTATACGGTCGTCCCCACGACCCCGGGACTAGGCTGACAAGCCGCCAACATGTCCGACGACTATAGGGTCGTCCCGACGACCCCGGGCCAATGTTGGCCAATCGCCAACATGTCCGACGACTATAGAGTCGTCCCTACGACCCCGGCACTAGATTGGCCGGCCACCGTCATGTCCAACGACTATAGGGTCGTCCCCACGACCCCGGGACTAGGTTGACAAGCCGCCAACATATCCGACGACTATACGGTCGTCCCCACGACCTCGGGACTAGTTTGGCCAGCCGCCGACATGTCCGACGACTATAGGGTCGTCCCCACGACCCCGGGCCAAAGTTGGCAAGCCGCCGAAATGTCCGACGACTGTAGGGTCGTCCCCACGACCCCGGGACTAGATTGGCCCGCCACAGTGAAGTCCGACGACTATAAGGTCGTCCCCACGACCTCGGGACTAGTTTGGCCAGCCGCCGACATGTCCGACGACTATAGGGTCGTCCCCACGACCCCGGGCCAATGTTGGCCAATCGCCGACATGTCCGACGACTATAGGGTCGTCCCTACGACCCCGGGACTAGATTGGCCCGCCACCGTCATGTCCAACGACTATAGGGTCGTCCCCACGACCCCGAGCCAAAGTTGGCATGCCGCCGAAATGTCCGACGACTATAGGGTCGTCCCCACGACCCCGGGCCAATGTTGGCACGCCGCCCAAATGTCCGACGACTATAGGGTCGTCCCCACGACCCCGGGCCAAAGTTGGCCAATCGCCAACATGTCCGACGACTATAGGGTCGTCCGTACGACCCCGGGAATAGATTGGCCCGCCACCGTCATGTCCGACGACAATAGGGTCGTCCCCACGACCCCGGGTCTAGGTTGGCCAGCCGCCGACATGTCCGACGACTATAGGGTCGTCCCTACGACCCCGGGACTAGATTGGCCCGCCACAGTCATGTCCAACAACTATACGGTCGTCCCCACGACCCCGGGTCTAGGTTGGCCAGCCGCCGATATGTCCAACGACTATTGGGTCGTCCCCACGACCCCGGGACTAGTTTGGCCCGCCACCGTCAAGTCCGACGACTATAGGGTCGTCCCCACGACCCCGGGACTAGATTGTCCCGCCACCGTCATGTCCAACGACTATAGGGTCGTCCCCACGACCCCGGGCCAAAGTTGGCCAATCGCCAACATGTCCGACGACTATAGGGTCGTCCGTACGACCCCGGGAATAGATTGGCCCGCCACCGTCATGTCCGACGACAATAGGGTCGTCCCCACGACCACGGGTCTAGGTTGGCCAGCCGCTGACATGTCCGACGACTATAGGGTCGTCCCCACGACCCCGGGACTAGATTGGCCCGCCACCATCATGTTCGACGACTATAAGGTCGTCCCCACGACCCCGGGACAAGGTTGGCCCGCCGCCGACTTGTCCGACGACTATAGGGTCGTACCCACGACCCCGGGACTAGGCTGACAAGCCGCCAACATGTCCGACGACTATAGGGTCGTCCCTACGACCCCGGGACTAGATTGGCCCGCCACCGTCATGTCCAACGACTATAGGGTCGTCCCCACGACCATGGGCCAAAGTTGGCCAGCTGCCGATATGTCCAACGACTATTGGGTCGTCCCCACGACCCCGGGACTAGTTTGGCCCGCCACCGTCAAGTCCGACGACTATAGGGTCGTCCCCACGACCCCGGGACTAGATTGTCCCGCCACCGTCATGTCCAACGACTATAGGGTCGTCCCCACGACCCCGGGCCAAAGTTGGCCAATCGCCAACATGTCCGACGACTATAGGGTCGTCCGTACGACCCCGGGAATAGATTGGCCCGCCACCGTCATGTCCGACGACTATAGGGTCGTACCCACGACCCCGGGACTAGGCTGACAAGCCGCCAACATGTCCGACGACTATAGGGTCGTCCCCACGACCCCGAGCCAAAGTTGGCATGCCGCCGAAATGTCCGACGACTATAGGGTCGTCCCCACGACCCCGAGCCAAAGTTGGCCAGTCGCCGACATGTCCGACGACTATTGGATCGTCCCCACGACCCCGGGCCAATGTTGGCCAATCGCCAACATGTCCGACGACTATATGGTCGTCCCTACGACCCCGGGACTAGATTGGCCCGCCACCGTCATGTCCAACGACTATAGGGTCGTCCCCACGACCATGGGCCAAAGTTGGCCAGCTGCCGATATGTCCAACGACTATTGGGTCGTCCCCACGACCCCGGGACTAGTTTGGCCCGCCACCGTCAAGTCCGACGACTATAGGGTCGTCCCCACGACCCCGGGACTAGATTGTCCCGCCACCGTCATGTCCAACGACTATAGGGTCGTCCCCACGACCCCGGGCCAAAGTTGGCCAATCGCCAACATGTCCGACGACTATAGGGTCGTCCGTACGACCCCGGGAATAGATTGGCCCGCCACCGTCATGTCCGACGACAATAGGGTCGTCCCCACGACCACGGGTCTAGGTTGGCCAGCCGCCGACATGTCCGACGACTATAGAGTCGTCCCCACGACACCGGGCCAAAGTTGGCCAGCCGCTGACATGTCCAACGACTATAGGGTCGTCCCCACGACCCCGGGCCAAAGTTGGCCAGTCGCCGACATGTCCGACGACTATTGGATCGTCCCCACGACCACGGGCCAAAGTTGGCCAGCCGCCGACATGTCCGACGACTATACGGTCGTCCCCACGACCCCGGGACTAGATTGGTCCGCCACCGTCATGTCCGACGACTATAGGGTCGTCCCCACGACCCCGGGCCAAAGTTGGCAAGCCGCCGAAATGTCCGACGACTGTAGGGTCGTCCCCACGACCCCGGGACTAGATTGGCCCGCCACCGTGAAGTCCGACGACTATAGGGTCGTCCCCACGACCTCGGGACTAGTTTGGCCAGCCGCCGACATGTCCGACGACTATAGGGTCGTCCCCACGACCCCGGGCCAATGTTGGCCAATCGCCGACATGTCCGACGACTATAGGGTCGTCCCTACGACCCCGGGACTAGATTGGCCCGCCACCGTCATGTCCAACGACAATAGGGTCGTCCCCACGACCCCGAGCCAAAGTTGGCATGCCGCCGACATGTCCGACGACTATAGGGTCGTCCCCACGACCCCGGGCCAATGTTGGCCAATCGCCGACATGTCCGACGACTATAGGGTCGTCCCTACGACCCCGGGACTAGATTGGCCCGCCACCGTCATGTCCAACGACAATAGGGTCGTCCCCACGACCCCGAGCCAAAGTTGGCATGCCGCCGAAATGTCCGACGACTATAGGGTCGTCCCCACGACCCCGGGACTAGATTGGCCCGCCACCGTCAAGTCCGACGACTATAAGGTCGTCCCCACGACCCCGGGACAAGGTTGGCCCGCCGCCGACTTGTCCGACGACTATAGGGTCGTACCCACGACCCCGGGACTAGGCTGACAAGCCGCCAACATGTCCGACGACTATAGGGTCGTCCCCACGACCCCGAGCCAAAGTTGGCATGCCGCCGAAATGTCCGACGACTATAGGGTCGTCCCCACGACCCCGAGCCAAAGTTGACAAGCCGCCAACATATCCGACGACTATACGGTCGTCCCCACGACCTCGGGACTAGGTCGGCCAGCCGCCGTCATGTCCGACAACTATAGGGTCGTCCCCACGACCCCGGGCCAAAGTTGGCAAGCCGCCGAAATGTCCGACGACTATAGGGTCGTCCCCACAACCCCGGGACTAGATTGGCCCGCCACCGTCAAGTCCGACGACTATAGGATCGTCTCCACGACCACGGGCCAAAGTTGGCCAGCCGCCGACATGTCCGTCGACTATAGGGTCGTCCCCACGACCCCGGGCCAAAGTTGGCATGCCGCCGAAATGTCCGACGACTATAGGGTCGTCCCCACGACCCCGGGCCAAAGTTGGCAAGCCGCCGAAATGTCCGACGACTATAGGGTCGTCCCCACGACCCCGGGACTAGATTGGCCCGCCAGCGACAAGTCCGACGACTATAGGGTCGTCCCCACGACCTCGGGACTAGGTTGGCCAGCCGCAGACATGTCCGACGACTATAGGGTCGTCCCCACGACCCCGGGCCAATGTTGGCCAATCGCCGACATGTCCGACGACTATAGGGTCGTCCCGACGACCCCGGGCCAATGTTGGCCAATCGCCAACATGTCCGACGACTATAGAGTCGTCCCTACGACCCCGGCACTAGATTGGCCGGCCACCGTCATGTCCAACGACTATAGGGTCGTCCCCACGACCCCGGGACTAGGTTGACAAGCCGCCAACATATCCGACGACTATACGGTCGTCCCCACGACCTCGGGACTAGTTTGGCCAGCCGCCGACATGTCCGACGACTATAGGGTCGTCCCCACGACCCCGGGCCAAAGTTGGCAAGCCGCCGAAATGTCCGACGACTGTAGGGTCGTCCCCACGACCCCGGGACTAGATTGGCCCGCCACAGTGAAGTCCGACGACTATAAGGTCGTCCCCACGACCTCGGGACTAGTTTGGCCAGCCGCCGACATGTCCGACGACTATAGGGTCGTCCCCACGACCCCGGGCCAATGTTGGCCAATCGCCGACATGTCCGACGACTATAGGGTCGTCCCTACGACCCCGGGACTAGATTGGCCCGCCACCGTCATGTCCAACGACTATAGGGTCGTCCCCACGACCCCGAGCCAAAGTTGGCATGCCGCCGAAATGTCCGACGACGATAGGGTCGTCCCCACGACCCCGGGCCAAAGTTGGCACGCCGCCCAAATGTCCGACGACTATAGGGTCGTCCCCACGACCCCGGGCCAAAGTTGGCCAATCGCCAACATGTCCGACGACTATAGGGTCGTCCGTACGACCCCGGGAATAGATTGGCCCGCCACCGTCATGTCCGACGACAATAGGGTCGTCCCCACGACCCCGGGTCTAGGTTGGCCAGCCGCCGACATGTCCGACGACTATAGGGTCGTCCCCACGACCTCGGGACTAGGTCGGCCAGCCGCCGTCATGTCCGACAACTATAGGGTCGTCCCCACGACCCCGGGCCAAAGTTGGCAAGCCGCCGAAATGTCCGACGACTATAGGGTCGTCCCCACAACCCCGGGACTAGATTGGCCCGCCACCGTCAAGTCCGACGACTATAGGATCGTCTCCACGACCACGGGCCAAAGTTGGCCAGCCGCCGACATGTCCGTCGACTATAGGGTCGTCCCCACGACCCCGGGCCAAAGTTGGCATGCCGCCGAAATGTCCGACGACTATAGGGTCGTCCCCACGACCCCGGGCCAAAGTTGGCAAGCCGCCGAAATGTCCGACGACTATAGGGTCGTCCCCACGACCCCGGGACTAGATTGGCCCGCCACCGTCAAGTCCGACGACTATAGGATCGTCTCCACGACCACGGGCCAAAGTTGGCCAGCCGCCGACATGTCCGACGACTATAGAGTCGTCCCTACGACCCCGGCACTAGATTGGCCGGCCACCGTCATGTCCAACGACTATAGGGTCGTCCCCACGACCCCGGGACTAGGTTGACAAGCCGCCAACATATCCGACGACTATACGGTCGTCCCCACGACCTCGGGACTAGGTCGGCCAGCCGCCGTCATGTCCGACAACTATAGGGTCGTCCCCACGACCCCGGGCCAAAGTTGGCAAGCCGCCGAAATGTCCGACGACTATAGGGTCGTCCCCACAACCCCGGGACTAGATTGGCCCGCCACCGTCAAGTCCGACGACTATAGGATCGTCTCCACGACCACGGGCCAAAGTTGGCCAGCCGCCGACATGTCCGTCGACTATAGGGTCGTCCCCACGACCCCGGGCCAAAGTTGGCATGCCGCCGAAATGTCCGACGACTATAGGGTCGTCCCCACGACCCCGGGCCAAAGTTGGCAAGCCGCCGAAATGTCCGACGACTATAGGGTCGTCCCCACGACCCCGGGACTAGATTGGCCCGCCAGCGACAAGTCCGACGACTATAGGGTAGTCCCCACGACCTCGGGACTAGGTTGGCCAGCCGCAGACATGTCCGACGACTATAGGGTCGTCCCCACGACCCCGGGCCAATGTTGGCCAATCGCCGACATGTCCGACGACTATAGGGTCGTCCCCACGACCCCGGGACTAGGTTGGCTCGCCACCGTCATGTCTGACGACTATAGGGTCGTCCCCACGACCGCGGGCCAAAGTTGGCCAGCCGCCGAAATGTCCGACGACTATAGGGTCGTCCCCACGACCGCGGGCCAAAGATGTCCAGCCGCCGTCTTGTCCGACGACTATAGGGTCGTCCCCACGACCCCGGGACTAGATTGGCCCGCCACCGTCATGTGCGACGACTATACGGTCCTCCCCACGACCCCGGGACAAGGTTGGCCAATCGCCAACATGTCCGACGACTATAGGGTCGTCCGTACGACCCCGGGAATAGATTGGCCCGCCACCGTCATGTCCGACGACAATAGGGTCGTCCCCACGACCCCGGGTCTAGGTTGGCCAGCCGCCGACATGTCCGACGACTATAGGGTCGTCCCCACGACCCCGGGACTAGGTTGACAAGCCGCCAACATATCCGACGACTATACGGTCGTCCCCACGACTCCGGGACTAGGCTGACAAGCCGCCAACATGTCCGACGACTATAGGGTCGTCCCCACGACCCCGGGCCAAAGTTGGCACGCCGCCCAAATGTCCGACGACTATAGGGTCGTCCCCACGACCCCGGGCCAAAGTTGGCCAATCGCCAACATGTCCGACGACTATAGGGTCGTCCGTACGACCCCGGGAATAGATTGGCCCGCCACCGTCATGTCCGACGACAATAGGGTCGTTCCCACGACCCCGGGTCTAGGTTGGCCAGCCGCCGACATGTCCGACGACTATAGGGTCGTCCCCACGACCCCGGGACTAGTTTGGCCCGCCACCGTCAAGTCCGACGACTATAGGGTCGTCCCCACGACCCCGGGACTAGATTGTCCCGCCACCGTCATGTCCAACGACTATAGGGTCGTCCCCACGACCCCGGGCCAAAGTTGGCCAATCGCCAACATGTCCGACGACTATAGGGTCGTCCGTACGACCCCGGGAATAGATTGGCCCGCCACCGTCATGTCCGACGACAATAGGGTCGTCCCCACGACCACGGGTCTAGGTTGGCCAGCCGCTGACATGTCCGACGACTATAGGGTCGTCCCCACGACCCCGGGACTAGATTGGCCCGCCACCATCATGTTCGACGACTATAAGGTCGTCCCCACGACCCCGGGACAAGGTTGGCCCGCCGCCGACTTGTCCGACGACTATAGGGTCGTACCCACGACCCCGGGACTAGGCTGACAAGCCGCCAACATGTCCGACGACTATAGGGTCGTCCCGACGACCCCGGGCCAATGTTGGCCAATCGCCAACATGTCCGACGACTATATGGTCGTCCCTACGACCCCGGGACTAGATTGGCCCGCCACCGTCATGTCCAACGACTATAGGGTCGTCCCCACGACCATGGGCCAAAGTTGGCCAGCTGCCGATATGTCCAACGACTATTGGGTCGTCCCCACGACCCCGGGACTAGTTTGGCCCGCCACCGTCAAGTCCGACGACTATAGGGTCGTCCCCACGACCCCGGGACTAGATTGTCCCGCCACCGTCATGTCCAACGACTATAGGGTCGTCCCCACGACCCCGGGCCAAAGTTGGCCAATCGCCAACATGTCCGACGACTATAGGGTCGTCCGTACGACCCCGGGAATAGATTGGCCCGCCACCGTCATGTCCGACGACAATAGGGTCGTCCCCACGACCACGGGTCTAGGTTGGCCAGCCGCCGACATGTCCGACGACTATAGAGTCGTCCCCACGACCCCGGGACTAGGCTGACAAGCCGCCAACATGTCCGACGACTATAGGGTCGTCCCCACGACCCCGAGCCAAAGTTGGCATGCCGCCGAAATGTCCGACGACTATAGGGTCGTCCCCACGACCCCGAGCCAAAGTTGGCATGCCGCCGAAATGTCCGACGACTATAGGGTCGTCCCCACGACCCCGGGCCAAAGTTGGCACGCCGCCCAAATGTCCGACGACTATAGGGTCGTCCCCACGACCCCGGGCCAAAGTTGGCCAATCGCCAACATGTCCGACGACTATAGGGTCGTCCGTACGACCCCGGGAATAGATTGGCCCGCCACCGTCATGTCCGACGACAATAGGGTCGTCCCCACGACCCCGGGTCTAGGTTGGCCAGCCGCCGCCATGTCCGACGACTATAGGGTCGTCCCTACGACCCCGGGACTAGATTGGCCCGCCACAGTCATGTCCAACGACTATACGGTCGTCCCCACGACCCCGGGACAAGGTTGGCCCGCCGCCGACTTGTCCGACGACTATAGGGTCGTCCCTACGACCCCGGGACTAGATTGGCCCGCCACCGTCATGTTCAACGACTATAGGGTCGTCCCCACGACCCCGGGACTAGGTTGACAAGCCGCCAACATATCCGACGGCTATACGGTCGTCCCCACGACCCCGGGACTAGGCTGACAAGCCGCCAACATGTCCGACGACTATAGGGTCGTCCCGACGACCCCGGGCCAATGTTGGCCAATCGCCAACATGTCCGACGACTATAGAGTCGTCCCTACGACCCCGGCACTAGATTGGCCGGCCACCGTCATGTCCAACGACTATAGGGTCGTCCCCACGACCCCGGGACTAGGTTGACAAGCCGCCAACATATCCGACGACTATACGGTCGTCCCCACGACCTCGGGACTAGTTTGGCCAGCCGCCGACATGTCCGACGACTATAGGGTCGTCCCCACGACCCCGGGCCAAAGTTGGCAAGCCGCCGAAATGTCCGACGACTGTAGGGTCGTCCCCACGACCCCGGGACTAGATTGGCCCGCCACAGTGAAGTCCGACGACTATAAGGTCGTCCCCACGACCTCGGGACTAGTTTGGCCAGCCGCCGACATGTCCGACGACTATAGGGTCGTCCCCACGACCCCGGGCCAATGTTGGCCAATCGCCGACATGTCCGACGACTATAGGTTCGTCCCTACGACCCCGGGACTAGATTGGCCCGCCACCGTCATGTCCAACGACTATAGGGTCGTCCCCACGACCCCGAGCCAAAGTTGGCATGCCGCCGAAATGTCCGACGACTATAGGGTCGTCCCCACGACCCCGGGCCAAAGTTGGCACGCCGCCCAAATGTCCGACGACTATAGGGTCGTCCCCACGACCCCGGGCCAAAGTTGGCCAATCGCCAACATGTCCGACGACTATAGGGTCGTCCGTACGACCCCGGGAATAGATTGGCCCGCCACCGTCATGTCCGACGACAATAGGGTCGTCCCCACGACCCCGGGTCTAGGTTGGCCAGCCGCCGACATGTCCGACGACTATAGGGTCGTCCCCACGACCCCGGGACTAGGTTGACAAGCCGCCAACATATCCGACGACTATACGGTCGTCCCCACGACCCCGGGACTAGGCTGACAAGCCGCCAACATGTCCGACGACTATACGGTCGTCCCCACGACCTCGGGACTAGGTCGGCCAGCCGCCGTCATGTCCGACAACTATAGGGTCGTCCCCACGACCCCGGGCCAAAGTTGGCAAGCCGCCGAAATGTCCGACGACTATAGGGTCGTCCCCACAACCCCGGGACTAGATTGGCCCGCCACCGTCAAGTCCGACGACTATAGGATCGTCTCCACGACCACGGGCCAAAGTTGGCCAGCCGCCGACATGTCCGTCGACTATAGGGTCGTCCCCACGACCCCGGGCCAAAGTTGGCATGCCGCCGAAATGTCCGACGACTATAGGGTCGTCCCCACGACCCCGGGACTAGATTGGCCCGCCACCGTCAAGTCCGACGACTATAGGATCGTCTCCACGACCACGGGCCAAAGTTGGCCAGCCGCCGACATGTCCGACGACTATAGAGTCGTCCCTACGACCCCGGCACTAGATTGGCCGGCCACCGTCATGTCCAACGACTATAGGGTCGTCCCCACGACCCCGGGACTAGGTTGACAAGCCGCCAACATATCCGACGACTATACGGTCGTCCCCACGACCTCGGGACTAGGTCGGCCAGCCGCCGTCATGTCCGACAACTATAGGGTCGTCCCCACGACCCCGGGCCAAAGTTGGCAAGCCGCCGAAATGTCCGACGACTATAGGGTCGTCCCCACAACCCCGGGACTAGATTGGCCCGCCACCGTCAAGTCCGACGACTATAGGATCGTCTCCACGACCACGGGCCAAAGTTGGCCAGCCGCCGACATGTCCGTCGACTATAGGGTCGTCCCCACGACCCCGGGCCAAAGTTGGCATGCCGCCGAAATGCCCGACGACTATAGGGTCGTCCCCACGACCCCGGGCCAAAGTTGGCAAGCCGCCGAAATGTCCGACGACTATAGGGTCGTCCCCACGACCCCGGGACTAGATTGGCCCGCCAGCGACAAGTCCGACGACTATAGGGTCGTCCCCACGACCTCGGGACTAGGTTGGCCAGCCGCAGACATGTCCGACGACTATAGGGTCGTCCCCACGACCCCGGGCCAATGTTGGCCAATCGCCGACATGTCCGACGACTATAGGGTCGTCCCCACGACCCCGGGACTAGGTTGGCTCGCCACCGTCATGTCTGACGACTATAGGGTCGTCCCCACGACCGCGGGCCAAAGTTGGCCAGCCGCCGAAATGTCCGACGACTATAGGGTCGTCCCCACGACCGCGGGCCAAAGATGTCCAGCCGCCGTCTTGTCCGACGACTATAGGGTCGTCCCCACGACCCCGGGACTAGATTGGCCCGCCACCGTCATGTGCGACGACTATACGGTCCTCCCCACGACCCCGGGACAAGGTTGGCCAATCGCCAACATGTCCGACGACTATAGGGTCGTCCGTACGACCCCGGGAATAGATTGGCCCGCCACCGTCATGTCCGACGACAATAGGGTCGTCCCCACGACCCCGGGTCTAGGTTGGCCAGCCGCCGACATGTCCGACGACTATAGGGTCGTCCCCACGACCCCGGGACTAGGTTGACAAGCCGCCAACATATCCGACGACTATACGGTCGTCCCCACGACTCCGGGACTAGGCTGACAAGCCGCCAACATGTCCGACGACTATAGGGTCGTCCCCACGACCCCGGGCCAAAGTTGGCACGCCGCCCAAATGTCCGACGACTATAGGGTCGTCCCCACGACCCCGGGCCAAAGTTGGCCAATCGCCAACATGTCCGACGACTATAGGGTCGTCCGTACGACCCCGGGAATAGATTGGCCCGCCACCGTCATGTCCGACGACAATAGGGTCGTCCCCACGACCCCGGGTCTAGGTTGGCCAGCCGCCGACATGTCCGACGACTATAGGGTCGTCCCCACGACCCCGGGACTAGGTTGACAAGCCGCCAACATATCCGACGACTATACGGTCGTCCCCACGACTCCGGGACTAGGCTGACAAGCCGCCAACATGTCCGACGACTATAGGGTCGTCCCCACGACCCCGGGCCGAAGTTGGCACGCCGCCCAAATGTCCGACGACTATAGGGTCGTCCCCACGACCCCGGGCCAAAGTTGGCCAATCGCCAACATGTCCGACGACTATAGGGTCGTCCGTACGACCCCGGGAATAGATTGGCCCGCCACCGTCATGTCCGACGACAATAGGGTCGTCCCCACGACCCCGGGTCTAGGTTGGCCAGCCGCCGATATGTCCAACGACTATTGGGTCGTCCCCACGACCCCGGGACTAGTTTGGCCCGCCACCGTCAAGTCCGACGACTATAGGGTCGTCCCCACGACCCCGGGACTAGATTGTCCCGCCACCGTCATGTCCAACGACTATAGGGTCGTCCCCACGACCCCGGACCAAAGTTGGCCAATCGCCAACATGTCCGACGACTATAGGGTCGTCCGTACGACCCCGGGAATAGATTGGCCCGCCACCGTCATGTCCGACGACAATAGGGTCGTCCCCACGACCACGGGTCTAGGTTGGCCAGCCGCTGACATGTCCGACGACTATAGAGTCGTCCCCACGACACCGGGCCAAAGTTGGCCAGCCGCTGACATGTCCAACGACTATAGGGTCGTCCCCACGACCACGGGCCAAAGTTGGCACGCCGCCCAAATGTCCGACGACTATAGGGTCGTCCCCACGACCCCGGGCCCATGTTGGCCAATCGCCGACATGTCCGACGACTATAGGGTCGTCCCTACGACCCCGGGACTAGATTGGCCCGCCACCGTCATGTCCAACGACTATGGGGTCGTCCCCACGACCCCGAGCCAAAGTTGGCATGCCGCCGAAATGTCCGACGACTATAGGGTCGTCCCCACGACCCCGGGCCAAAGTTGGCACGCCGCCCAAATGTCCGACGACTATAGGGTCGTCCCCACGACCCCGGGCCAAAGTTGGCCAATCGCCAACATGTCCGACGACTATAGGGTCGTCCGTAAGACCCCGGGAATAGATTGGCCCGCCACCGTCATGTCCGACGACAATAGGGTCGTCCCCACGACCCCGGGTCTAGGTTGGCCAGCCGCCGACATGTCCGACGACTATAGGGTCGTCCCCACGACCCCGGGACTAGGTTGACAAGCCGCCAACATATCCGACGACTATACGGTCGCCCCCACGACCCCGGGACTAGGCTGACAAGCCGCCAACATGTCCGACGACTATAGGGTCGTCCCGACGACCCCGGGCCAATGTTGGCCAATCGCCAACATGTCCGACGACTATAGGGTCGTCCCTACGACCCCGGGACTAGATTGGCCCGCCACCGTCATGTTCAACGACTATAGGGTCGTCCCCACGACCCCGGGACTAGGTTGACAAGCCGCCAACATATCCGACGACTATACGGTCGTCCCCACGACCCCGGGACTAGGCTGACAAGCCGCCAACATGTCCGACGACTATAGGGTCGTCCCGACGACCCCGGGCCAATGTTGGCCAATCGCCAACATGTCCGACGACTATAGAGTCGTCCCTACGACCCCGGCACTAGATTGGCCGGCCACCGTCATGTCCAACGACTATAGGGTCGTCCCCACGACCCCGGGACTAGGTTGACAAGCCGCCAACATATCCGACGACTATACGGTCGTCCCCACGACCTCGGGACTAGGTCGGCCAGCCGCCGTCATGTCCGACAACTATAGGGTCGTCCCCACGACCCCGGGCCAAAGTTGGCAAGCCGCCGAAATGTCCGACGACTATAGGGTCGTCCCCACAACCCCGGGACTAGATTGGCCCGCCACCGTCAAGTCCGACGACTATAGGGTCGTCCCCACGACCCCGGGCCAAAGTTGGCCAGCCGCCGACATGTCCGACGACTATAGGGTCGTCCCCACGACCCGGGACTAGAGTGGCCCGCCACCGTCATGTCCGACGACTATTGGATCGTCCCCACGACCACGGGCCAAAGTTGGCCAGCCGCCGACATGTCCGACGACTATAGGGTCGTCCCCACGACCCCGGGACTAGATTGGTCCGCCACCGTCATGTCCGACGACTATAGGGTCGTCCCCACGACCCCGGGCCAAAGTTGGCAAGCCGCCGAAATGTCCGACGACTGTAGGGTCATCCCCACGACCCCGGGACTAGATTGCCCCGCCAGCGACAAGTCCGACGACTATAGGGTCGTCCCCACGACCGCGGGCCAAAGATGTCCAGCCGCCGTCTTGTCCGACGACTATAGGGTCGTACCCACGACCCCGGGACTAGATTGGCCCGCCACCGTCATGTCCGACGACTATACGGTCGTCCCCACGACCCCGGGACAAGGTTGGCCCGCCGCCGACTTGTCCGACGACTATAGGTTCGTACCCACGACCCCGGGACTAGATTGGCCCGCCACCGTCATGTCCAACGACTATAGGGTCGTCCCCACGACCCCGGGACTAGGTTGACCCGCCGCCGAAATGTCCGACGACTATAGGGTCGTCCCCACGACCACGGCCCAAAGATGGCCAGCCGCCGACATGTCCAACGACTATTGGGTCGTCCCCACGACCGCGGGCCAAAGTTAGCCAGCCGCCGACATGTCCGACGACTATAGGGTCGTCCCCACGACCCCGGGCCAAAGTTGGCAAGCCGCCGAAATGTCCGACGACTATAGGGTCGTCCCCACGACCGCGGGCCAAAGATGTCCAGCCGCCGTCTTGTCCGACGACTATAGGGTCGTCCCCACGACCCCGGGACTAGATTGGTCCGCCACCGTCATGTCCGACGACTATAGGGTCGTCCCCACGACCCCGGGCCAAAGTTGGCAAGGCGCCGAAATGTCCGACGACTGTAGGGTCGTCCCCACGACCCCGGGACTAGATTGGTCCGCCACCGTCATGTCCGACGACTATAGGGTCGTCCCCACGACCCCGGGCCAAAGTTGGCAAGCCGCCGAAATGTCCGACGACTGTAGGGTCGTCCCCACGACCCCGGGCCAATGTTGGCCAATCGCCGACATGTCCGACGACTATAGGGTCGTCCCTACGACCCCGGGACTAGGTTGGCCCGCCACCGTCATGTCCAACGACTATAGGGTCGTCCCCACTACCATGGGCCAAAGTTGGCCAGCCGCCGTAATGTCCAACGACTATTGGGTCGTCCCCACGACCCCGGGACTAGATTGGCCCGCCACCGTCAAGTCCGACGACTATAGGGTCGTCCCCACGACCCCGGGCAAATTTGGCAAGCCGCCGACATGTCCGACGACTGTAGGGTCGTCCCCACGACCCCGGGACTAGATTGGTCCGCCACCGTCATGTCCGACGACTATAGGGTCGTCCCCATGACCCCGGGCCAAAGTTGGCAAGCCGCCGAAATGTCCGACGACTGTAGGGTCGTCCCCACGACCCCGGGCCAATGTTGGCCAATCGCCGACATGTCCGACGACTATAGGGTCGTCCCTACGACCCCGGGACTAGATTGGCCCGCCACCGTCATGTCCAACGACTATAGGGTCGTCCCCACGACCATGGGCCAAAGTTGGCCAGCCGCCGTAATGTCCAACGACTATTGGGTCGTCCCCACGACCCCGGGACTAGATTGGCCCGCCACCGTCAAGTCCGACGACTATAGGGTCGTCCCCACGACCCCGGGCAAATTTGGCAAGCCGCCGACATGTCCGACGACTATTGGGTCGTCCCCACGACCCCGGGACTAGATTGGTCCGCCACCGTCATGTCCGACGACTATAGGGTCGTCCCCACGACCCCGGGACTAGATTGGCCCGCCACCGTCCAGTCCGACGACTATAGGATCGTCTCCACGACCACGGCCCAAAGTTGGCCAGCTGCCGATATGTCCAACGACTATTGGGTCGTCCCCACGACCACGGGCCAAAATTAGCCAGCCGCCGACATGTCCGACGACTATAGGGTCGTCCCCACGACCCCGGGCCAAAGTTGGCAAGCCGCCGAAATGTCCGACGACTATAGGGTCGTCCCCACGACCGCGGGCCAAAAATGTCCAGCCGCCGTCTTGCCCGACGACTATAGGGTCGTCCCCACGACCCCGGGACTAGATTGGCCCGCCACCGTCATGTCCGACGACTATACGGTCGTCCCCACGACCCCGGGACAAGGTTGGCCCGCCGCCGACTTGTCCGACGACTATAGGTTCGTACCCACGACCCCGGGACTAGATTGGCCCGCCACCGTCATGTCCAACGACTATAGGGTCGTCCCCACGACCCCGGGACTAGGTTGACAAGCCGCCGAAATGTCCGACGACTATAGGGTCGTCCCCACGACCGCGAGCCAAGGATGTCCAGCCGCCGTCTTGTCCGACGACTATAGGGTCGTCCCCACAACCCCGGGACTAGATTGGCCCGCCACCGTCATGTCCAACGACTATAGGGTCGTCCCCACGACCCCGGGACTAGGTTGACAAGCCGCCAACATATCCGACGACTATACGGTCGTCCCCACGACCCCGGGACTAGGCTGACAAGCCGCCAACATGTCCGACGACTATAGGGTCGTCCCGACGACCCCGGGCCAATGTTGGCCAATCGCCAACATGTCCGACGACTATAGAGTCGTCCCTACGACCCCGGCACTAGATTGGCCGGCCACCGTCATGTCCAACGACTATAGGGTCGTCCCCACGACCCCGGGACTAGGTTGACAAGCCGCCAACATATCCGACGACTATACGGTCGTCCCCACGACCTCGGGACTAGGTCGGCCAGCCGCCGTCATGTCCGACAACTATAGGGTCGTCCCCACGACCCCGGGCCAAAGTTGGCAAGCCGCCGAAATGTCCGACGACTATAGGGTCGTCCCCACAACCCCGGGACTAGATTGGCCCGCCACCGTCAAGTCCGACGACTATAGGATCGTCTCCACGACCACGGGCCAAAGTTGGCCAGCCGCCGACATGTCCGTCGACTATAGGGTCGTCCCCACGACCCCGGGCCAATATTGGCCAATCGCCGACATGTCCGACGACTATAGGGTCGTCCCTACGACCCCGGGACTAGATTGGCCCGCCACCGTCATGTCCAACGACTATACGGTCGTCCCCACGACCCCGGGACAAGGTTGGCCCGCCGCCGACTTGTCCGACGACTATAGGGTCGTCCCTACGACCCCGGGACTAGATTGGCCCGCCACCGTCATGTTCAACGACTATAGGGTCGTCCCCACGACCCCGGGACTAGGTTGACAAGCCGCCAACATATCCGACGACTATACGGTCGTCCCCACGACCCCGGGACTAGGCTGACAAGCCGCCAACATGTCCGACGACTATAGGGTCGTCCCGACGACCCCGGGCCAATGTTGGCCAATCGCCAACATGTCCGACGACTATAGAGTCGTCCCTACGACCCCGGCACTAGATTGGCCGGCCACCGTCATGTCCAACGACTATAGGGTCGTCCCCACGACCCCGGGACTAGGTTGACAAGCCGCCAACATATCCGACGACTATACGGTCGTCCCCACGACCTCGGGACTAGGTCGGCCAGCCGCCGTCATTTCCGACAACTATAGGGTCGTCCCCACGACCCCGGGCCAAAGTTGGCAAGCCGCCGAAATGTCCGACGACTATAGGGTCGTCCCCACAACCCCGGGACTAGATTGGCCCGCCACCGTCAAGTCCGACGACTATAGGGTCGTCCCCACGACCCCGGGCCAATGTTGGCCAGCCGCCGACATGTCCGTCGACTATAGGGTCGTCCCCACGACCCCGGGCCAATGTTGGCCAATCGCCGACAAGTCCGACGACTATAGGGTCGTCCCCACGACCCCGGGCAAATTTGACAAGCCGCCGACATGTCCGACGACTGTAGGGTCGTCCCCACGACCCCGGGACTAGATTGGTCCGCCACCGTCATGTCCGACGACTATAGGGTCGTCCCCACGACCCCGGGCCAAAGTTGGCAAGCCGCCGAAATGTCCGACGACTGTAGGGTCGTCCCCACGACCCCGGGCCAATGTTGGCCAATCGCCGACATGTCCGACGACTATAGGGTCGTCCCTACGACCCCGGGACTAGATTGGCCCGCCACCGTCATGTCCAACGACTATAGGGTCGTCCCCACGACCATGGGCCAAAGTTGGCCAGCCGCCGTAATGTCCAACGACTATTGGGTCGTCCCCACGACCCCGGGACTAGATTGGCCCGCCACCGTCAAGTCCGACGACTATAGGGTCGTCCCCACGACCCCGGGCAAATTTGGCAAGCCGCCGACATGTCCGACGACTATTGGGTCGTCCCCACGACCCCGGGACTAGATTGGTCCGCCACCGTCATGTCCGACGACTATAGGGTCGTCCCCACGACCCCGGGACTAGATTGGCCCGCCACCGTCCAGTCCGACGACTATAGGATCGTCTCCACGACCACGGCCCAAAGTTGGCCAGCTGCCGATATGTCCAACGACTATTGGGTCGTCCCCACGACCACGGGCCAAAATTAGCCAGCCGCCGACATGTCCGACGACTATAGGGTCGTCCCCACGACCCCGGGACTAGATTGGCCCGCCACCGTCATGTCCGACGACTATACGGTCGTCCCCACGACCCCGGGACAAGGTTGGCCCGCCGCCGACTTGTCCGACGACTATAGGTTCGTACCCACGACCCCGGGACTAGATTGGCCCGCCACCGTCATGTCCAACGACTATAGGGTCGTCCCCACGACCCCGGGACTAGGTTGACAAGCCGCCGAAATGTCCGACGACTATAGGGTCGTCCCCACGACCGCGAGCAAAGGATGTCCAGCCGCCGTCTTGTCCGACGACTATAGGGTCGTCCCCACAACCCCGGGACTAGATTGGCCCGCCACCGTCAAGTCCGACGACTATAGGATCGTCTCCACGACCACGGGCTAAAGTTGGCCAGCCGCCGACATGTCCGTCGACTATAGGGTCGTCCCCACGACCCCGGGCCAATGTTGGCCAATCGCCGACATGTTCGACGACTAGAGGGTCGTCCCTACGACCCCGGGACTAGATTGGCCCGCCACCGTCATGTCCAACGACTATAGGGTCGTCCCCACGACCCCGGGACTAGGTTGACAAGCCGCCAACATATCCGACGACTATACGGTCGTCCCCACGACCCCGGGACTAGGCTGACAAGCCGCCAACATGTCCGACGACTATAGGGTCGTCCCGACGACCCCGGGCCAATGTTGGCCAATCGCCAACATGTCCGACGACTATAGAGTCGTCTCTACGACCCCGGCACTAGATTGGCCGGCCACCGTCATGTCCAACGACTATAGGGTCGTCCCCACGACCCCGGGACTAGGTTGACAAGCCGCCAACATATCCGACGACTATACGGTCGTCCCCACGACCTCGGGACTAGGTCGGCCAGCCGCCGTCATGTCCGACAACTATAGGGTCGTCCCCACGACCCCGGGCCAAAGTTGGCAAGCCGCCGAAATGTCCGACGACTATAGGGTCGTCCCCACAACCCCGGGACTAGATTGGCCCGCCACCGTCAAGTCCGACGACTATAGGATCGTCTCCACGACCACGGGCCAAAGTTGGCCAGCCGCCGACATGTCCGTCGACTATAGGGTCGTCCCCACGACCCCGGGCCAATATTGGCCAATCGCCGACATGTCCGACGACTATAGGGTCGTCCCTACGACCCCGGGACTAGATTGGCCCGCCACCGTCATGTCCAACGACTATACGGTCGTCCCCACGACCCCGGGACAAGGTTGGCCCGCCGCCGACTTGTCCGACGACTATAGGGTCGTCCCTACGACCCCGGGACTAGATTGGCCCGCCACCGTCATGTTCAACGACTATAGGGTCGTCCCCACGACCCCGGGACTAGGTTGACAAGCCGCCAACATATCCGACGACTATACGGTCGTCCCCACGACCCCGGGACTAGGCTGACAAGCCGCCAACATGTCCGACGACTATAGGGTCGTCCCGACGACCCCGGGCCAATGTTAGCCAATCGCCAACATGTCCGACGACTATAGAGTCGTCCCTACGACCCCGGCACTAGATTGGCCGGCCACCGTCATGTCCAACGACTATAGGGTCGTCCCCACGACCCCGGGACTAGGTTGACAAGCCGCCAACATATCCGACGACTATACGGTCGTCCCCACGACCTCGGGACTAGGTCGGCCAGCCGCCGTCATGTCCGACAACTATAGGGTCGTCCCCACGACCCCGGGCCAAAGTTGGCAAGCCGCCGAAATGTCCGACGACTATAGGGTCGTCCCCACAACCCCGGGACTAGATTGGCCCGCCACCGTCAAGTCCGACGACTATAGGGTCGTCCCCACGACCCCGGGCCAATGTTGGCCAGCCGCCGACATGTCCGTCGACTATAGGGTCGTCCCCACGACCCCGGGCCAATGTTGGCCAATCGCCGACATGTCCGACGACTATAGGGTCGTCCCTACGACCCCGGGACTAGATTGGCCCGCCACCGTCATGTCTAACGACTATAGGGTCGTCCCCACGACCATGGGCCAAAGTTGCCCAGCCGCCGTAATGTCCAACGACTATTGGGTCGTCCCCACGACCCCCGGACTAGATTGGCCCGCCACCGTCAAGTCCGACGACTATAGGGTCGTCCCCACGACCCCGGGCAAATTTGGCAAGCCGCCGACATATCCGACGACTATAGGGTCGTCCCCACAACCCCGCGACTAGATTGGCCCGCCACCGTCAAGTTCGACGACTATAGGATCGTCTCCACGACCACGGCCCAAAGTTGGCCAGCCGCCGACATGTCCAACGACTATTGGGTCGTCCCCACGACCGCGGGCCAAAGTTAGCCAGCCGCCGACATGTCCGACGACTATAGGGTCGTCCCCACGACCCCGGGACTAGGTTGACAAGCCGCCGAAATGTCCGACGACTATAGGGTCGTCCCCACGACCGCGAGCCAAGGATGTCCAGCCGCCGTCTTGTCCGACGACCATAGGGTCGTACCCACGACCCCGGGACTAGATTGGCCCGCCACCCTCATGTCCAACGACTATAGGGTCGTCCCCACGACCCCGGGACTAGGTTGACAAGCCGCCGAAATGTCCGACGACTATAGGGTCGTCCCCACAACCCCGGGCCAAAGTTGGCATGCCGCCGAAATGTCCGACGACTATAGGGTCGTCCCCACGACCGCGGGCCAAAGATGTCCAGCCGCCGTCATGTCCAACGACTATAGGGTCGTCCCCACGACCCCGGGACTAGGTTGACAAGCCGCCGAAATGTCCGACGACTATAGGGTCGTCCCCACGACCGCGAGCCAAGGATGTCCAGCCGCCGTCTTGTCCGACGACTATAGGGTCATCTCCACGACCCCGGGACAAGGTTGGCCCGCCGCCGACTTGTCCGACGACTATAGGGTCGTACCCACGACCCCGGATCTAGGCTGACAAGCCGCCAACATATCCGAAGACTATAGAGTCGTCCCCACGACCCCGGGCCAATGTTGGCCAATCGCCAACATGTCCGACGACTATAGGGTCGTCCGTACGACCCCGGGAATAGATTGGCCCGCCACCGTCATGTCCGACGACAATAGGGTCGTCCCCACGACCCCGGGTCTAGGATGGCCAGCCGCCGACATGTCCGACGACTATAGAGTCGTCCCCACGACACCGGGCCAAAGTTGGCCAGCCGCTGACATGTCCAACGACTATAGGGTCGTCCCCACGACCACGGGCCAAAGTTGGCCAGCCGCCGACATGTCCGACGACTATTGGATCGTCCCCACGACCACGGGCCAAAGTTGGCCAGCCGCCGACATGTCCGACGACTATAGGGTCGTCCCCACGACTCCGGGACTAGATTGGTCCGCCACCGTCATGTCCGACGACTATAGGGTCGTCCCCACGACCCCGGGACTAGGTTGACAAGCCGCCGAAATGTCCGACGACTATAGGGTCGTCCCCACGACCGCGAGCCAAGGATGTCCAGCCGCCGTCTTGTCCGACGACTATAGGGTCGTCCCCATGACCCCGGGACTAGATTGGCCCGCCACCGTCATGTCCGACGACTATAGGGTCGTCTCCACGACCCCGGGACTAGGTTGGCCCGCCGCCGACTTGTCCGACGACTATAGGGTCGTCCCCACGACCCCGGGACTAGGTTGACAAGCCGCCGAAATGTCCGACGACTATAGGGTCGTCCCCACGACCGCGAGCCAAGGATGTCCAGCCGCCGTCTTGTCCGACGACTATAGGGTCGTCCCCATGACCCCGGGACTAGATTGGCCCGCCACCGTCATGTCCGACGACTATAGGGTCGTCTCCACGACCCCGGGACTAGGTTGGCCCGCCGCCGAAATGTCCGACGACTATAGGGTCGTCCCCACAACCCCGGGCCAAAGTTGGCATGCCGCCGAAATGTCCGACGACTATAGGGTCGTCCCCACGACCGCGGGCCAAAGATGTCCAGCCGCCTTCATGTCCAACGACTATAGGGTCGTCCCCACGACCCCGGGACTAGGTTGACAAGCCGCCGAAATGTCCGACGACTATAGGGTCGTCCCCACGACCGCGAGCCAAGGATGTCCAGCCGCCGTCTTGTCCGACGACTATAGGGTCGTCCCCACGACCCCGGGCCAAAGTTGGCAACCGCCGAAATGTCCGACGACTGTAGGGTCGTCCCTACGACCCCGGGCCAATGTTGGCCAATCGCCGACATGTCCGACGACTGTAGGGTCGTCCCCACGACCCCGGGACTAGATTGGTCCGCCACCGTCATGTCCGACGACTATAGGGTCGTCCCCACGACCCCGGGCCAAAGTTGGCAAGCCGCCGAAATGTCCGACGACTGTAGGGTCGTCCCCACGACCCCGGGCCAATGTTGGCCAATCGCCGACATGTCCGACGACTATAGAGTCGTCCCTACGACCCCTAGACTAGATTGGCCCGCCACCGTCATGTCCAACGATTATAGGGTCGTCCCCACGACCATGGGCCAAAGTTGGCCAGCCGCCGTAATGTCCAACGACTATTGGGTCGTCCCCACGACCCCGGGACTAGATTGGCCCGCCACCGTCAAGTCCGACGACTATAGGGTCGTCCCCACGACCCCGGGCAAATTTGGCAAGCCGCCGACATGTCCGACGACTATTGGGTCGTCCCCACGACCCCGGGACTAGATTGGTCCGCCACCGTCATGTCCGACGACTATAGGGTCGTCCCCACGACCCCGGGCAAATTTGGCAAGCCGCCGACATGTCCGACGACTATTGGGTCGTCCCCACGACCCCGGGCCAAAGATGTCCAGCCGCCGTCATGTCCAACGACTATAGGGTCGTCCCCACGACCCCGGGACCAGGTTGGCCCGCCACCCTCATGTCCAACGACTATAGGGTCGTCCCCACGACCCCGGGACTAGGTTGACAAGCCGCCGAAATGTCCGACGACTATAGGGTCGTCCCCACAACCCCGGGCCAAAGTTGGCATGCCGCCGAAATGTCCGACGACTATAGGGTCGTCCCCACGACCGCGGGCCAAAGATGTCCAGCCGCCGTCATGTCCAACGACTATTGGGTCGTCCCCACGACCGCGGGCCAAAGTTAGCCAGCCGCCGACATGTCCGACGACTATAGGGTCGTCCCCCCGACCCCGGGCCAAAGTTGGCAAGCCGCCGAAATGTCCGACGACTATAGGGTCGTCCCCACGACCGCGGGCCAAAGATGTCCAGCCGCCGTCTTGTCCGACGACTATAGGGTCGTCCCCACGACCCCGGGACTAGATTGGCCCGCCACCGTCATGTCCGACGACTATACGGTCGTCCCCACGACCCCGGGACAAGGTTGGCCCGCCGCCGACTTGTGCGACGACTATAGGTTCGTACCCACGACCCCGGGACTAGATTGGCCCGCCACCGTCATGTCCAACGACTATAGGGTCGTCCCCACGACCCCGGGACTAGGTTGACCCGCCGCCGAAATGTCCGACGACTATAGGGTCGTCCCCACGACCCCGGGCAAATTTGGCAAGCCCCCGACTTGTCCGACGACTATAGGGTTGTCCCCACGACCCCGGGACTAGGTAGACCCGCCGCCGACGTGTCCGACAACTATAGGGTCGTCCCCACGACCCCGGGACTAGATTGGCCCGCCACCGTCATGTCCGACGACTATAGGGTCGTCCCCACGACCCCGGGACTAGGTTGGCTCGCCGCCGACTTGTCCGACGACTATAGGCTCGTCCCCACGACCCCGGGTCAAAGTTGGCCAGCCGCCGATATGTCCGACGACTATAGAGTCGTCCCCACGACCCCGGGAATATATTGGCCCGCCACCGTCTTGTCCGACGATTATAGGGTCGTCCCCACGACCACAGGCCAAACATGGCCAGCCGCTGACTTGTCCGACGACTAAAGGGTCGTCCCCACAACCGCGGGACTACGTTGGCTCGCCGCCGACTTGTCCGACGACTAAAGGGTCGTCCCCACAACCGCGGGACTACGTTGGCTCGCCGCCGACTTGTCCGACGACTATAGGGTCGTCAACACGACCCCGGGCCAAAGTTGGCCAGCCGCCGACATGTCCGACGACTACAGGATCGTCTCCACGACCACGGCCCAAAGTTGGCCAGCTGCCGATATGTCCAACGACTATTGGGTCGTCCCCACGACCACGGGCCAAAGTTAGCCAGCCGCCGACATGTCCGACGACTATAGGGTCGTCCCCACGACCCCGGAACTAGGTTGACAAGCCGCCGAAATGTCCGACGACTATAGGGTCGTCCCCACGACCCCGGGACTAGATTGGCCCGCCACCGTCATGTCCGACAACTATCGGATCGTCCCCACGACCACGGGACAAGCTTGGCCCGCCGCCGACTTGTACGACGACTATAGGGTCGTCCCCACGACCCCGGGACTAGATTGGCCCGCCACCGTCATGTCCAACGACTATAAGGTCGTCCCCACGACCCCGGGACTAGGTTGACAAGCCGCCGAAATGTCCGACGACTATAGGGTCGTCCCCACGACCGCGAGCCAAGGATGTCCAGCCGCCGTCTTGTCCGACGACTATAGGGTCGTCCCCATGACCCCGGGACTAGATTGGCCCGCCACCGTCATGTCCGACGACTATAGGGTCGTCTCCACGACCCCGGGACTAGGTTGGCCCGCCGCCGAAATGTCCGACGACTATAGGGTCGTCCCCACAACCCCGGGCCAAAGTTGGCATGCCGCCGAAATGTCCGACGACTATAGGGTCGTCCCCACGACCGCGGGCCAAAGATGTCCAGCCGCCTTCATGTCCAACGACTATAGGGTCGTCCCCACGACCCCGGGACTAGGTTGACAAGCCGCCGAAATGTCCGACGACTATAGGGTCGTCCCCACGACCGCGAGCCAAGGATGTCCAGCCGCCGTCTTGTCCGACGACTATAGGGTCGTCCCCACGACCCCGGGCCAAAGTTGGCAACCGCCGAAATGTCCGACGACTGTAGGGTCGTCCCTACGACCCCGGGCCAATGTTGGCCAATCGCCGACATGTCCGACGACTGTAGGGTCGTCCCCACGACCCCGGGACTAGATTGGTCCGCCACCGTCATGTCCGACGACTATAGGGTCGTCCCCACGACCCCGGGCCAAAGTTGGCAAGCCGCCGAAATGTCCGACGACTGTAGGGTCGTCCCCACGACCCCGGGCCAATGTTGGCCAATCGCCGACATGTCCGACGACTATAGAGTCGTCCCTACGACCCCTAGACTAGATTGGCCCGCCACCGTCATGTCCAACGATTATAGGGTCGTCCCCACGACCATGGGCCAAAGTTGGCCAGCCGCCGTAATGTCCAACGACTATTGGGTCGTCCCCACGACCCCGGGACTAGATTGGCCCGCCACCGTCAAGTCCGACGACTATAGGGTCGTCCCCACGACCCCGGGCAAATTTGGCAAGCCGCCGACATGTCCGACGACTATTGGGTCGTCCCCACGACCCCGGGACTAGATTGGTCCGCCACCGTCATGTCCGACGACTATAGGGTCGTCCCCACGACCCCGGGCAAATTTGGCAAGCCGCCGACATGTCCGACGACTATTGGGTCGTCCCCACGACCCCGGGCCAAAGATGTCCAGCCGCCGTCATGTCCAACGACTATAGGGTCGTCCCCACGACCCCGGGACTAGGTTGGCCCGCCACCCTCATGTCCAACGACTATAGGGTCGTCCCCACGACCCCGGGACTAGGTTGACAAGCCGCCGAAATGTCCGACGACTATAGGGTCGTCCCCACAACCCCGGGCCAAAGTTGGCATGCCGCCGAAATGTCCGACGACTATAGGGTCGTCCCCACGACCGCGGGCCAAAGATGTCCAGCCGCCGTCATGTCCAACGACTATAGGGTCGTCCCCACGACCGCGGGCCAAAGTTAGCCAGCCGCCGACATGTCCGACGACTATAGGGTCGTCCCCCCGACCCCGGGCCAAAGTTGGCAAGCCGCCGAAATGTCCGACGACTATAGGGTCGTCCCCACGACCGCGGGCCAAAGATGTCCAGCCGCCGTCTTGTCCGACGACTATAGGGTCGTCCCCACGACCCCGGGACTAGATTGGCCCGCCACCGTCATGTCCGACGACTATACGGTCGTCCCCACGACCCCGGGACAAGGTTGGCCCGCCGCCGACTTGTCCGACGACTATAGGTTCGTACCCACGACCCCGGGACTAGATTGGCCCGCCACCGTCATGTCCAACGACTATAGGGTCGTCCCCACGACCCCGGGACTAGGTTGACCCGCCGCCGAAATGTCCGACGACTATAGGGTCGTCCCCACGACCCCGGGCAAATTTGGCAAGCCCCCGACTTGTCCGACGACTATAGGGTTGTCCCCACGACCCCGGGACTAGGTAGACCCGCCGCCGACGTGTCCGACAACTATAGGGTCGTCCCCACGACCCCGGGACTAGATTGGCCCGCCACCGTCATGTCCGACGACTATAGGGTCGTCCCCACGACCCCGGGACTAGGTTGGCTCGCCGCCGACTTGTCCGACGACTATAGGCTCGTCCCCACGACCCCGGGTCAAAGTTGGCCAGCCGCCGATATGTCCGACGACTATAGAGTCGTCCCCACGACCCCGGGAATATATTGGCCCGCCACCGTCTTGTCCGACGATTATAGGGTCGTCCCCACGACCACAGGCCAAACATGGCCAGCCGCTGACTTGTCCGACGACTAAAGGGTCGTCCCCACAACCGCGGGACTACGTTGGCTCGCCGCCGACTTGTCCGACGACTAAAGGGTCGTCCCCACAACCGCGGGACTACGTTGGCTCGCCGCCGACTTGTCCGACGACTATAGGGTCGTCAACACGACCCCGGGCCAAAGTTGGCCAGCCGCCGACATGTCCGACGACTACAGGATCGTCTCCACGACCACGGCCCAAAGTTGGCCAGCTGCCGATATGTCCAACGACTATTGGGTCGTCCCCACGACCACGGGCCAAAGTTAGCCAGCCGCCGACATGTCCGACGACTATAGGGTCGTCCCCACGACCCCGGAACTAGGTTGACAAGCCGCCGAAATGTCCGACGACTATAGGGTCGTCCCCACGACCCCGGGACTAGATTGGCCCGCCACCGTCATGTCCGACAACTATCGGATCGTCCCCACGACCACGGGACAAGCTTGGCCCGCCGCCGACTTGTACGACGACTATAGGGTCGTCCCCACGACCCCGGGACTAGATTGGCCCGCCACCGTCATGTCCAACGACTATAAGGTCGTCCCCACGACCCCGGGACTAGGTTGACAAGCCGCCGAAATATCCGACGACTATAGGGTCGTCCCCACGACCCCGGGACTAGATTGGCCCGCCACCGTCATGTCCGACAACTATCGGATCGTCCCCACGACCACGGGACAAGCTTGGCCCGCCGCCGACTTGTACGACGACTATAGGGTCGTCCCCACGACCCCGGGACTAGATTGGCCCGCCACCGTCATGTCCAACGACTATAGGGTCGTCCCCACGACCCCGGGACTAGATTGGCCCGCCACCGTCAAGTCCGACGACTATAGGGTCGTCCCCACGACCTCGGGACTAGGTTGGCCAGCCGCCGACATGTCCGACGACTAAACAGTCGTCCCCACGACCACGGGACAAAGTTGGCCAGCCGCCGACTTGTCCGACGACTATAGGTTCGTCCCCACGACCCCGGGACTAAATTGGCCAGCCGCCGACATGTCCGACGACTATAGGGTCGTCCCTACGACCCCGGGACTAGATTGGCCCACCACCGTCATGTCGGACGTCTATTGGGTCGCCCCCACGACCCCGGGACTAAATTAGCCAGCCGCCGACATGTCCGACGACTACAGGGTCGTCCCCGCAACCCCGGGCCAAAGTTGGCCGGCCGCCGAATTGTCCGACGACTATACGGTCCTCCCCACGACCTCGATACTAGGTTGGCCAGCCGCCGACATGTGCGACGACTATAGGGTCGTCCCCACGACCCCGGCGCTAAGTTGGCCCGCCGCCGTCTTGTCCGACGACTATAGGGTCGTTCTCACGACCCCGGGACTAGATTGGCCGGCCACCGTCATGTCCGACGACTATAGGGTCGTCCCCACGACCTCGGGACTAGGTTGGCCCGCCGCCGTCTTGTCCGACGACTATAGGGTCGTTCTCACGACCCCGGGACTAGATTGGCCGGCCACCGTCATGTCCGACGACTATAGGGTCGCCCCCACGACCTCGGGACTAGGTTGGCCAGCCGCCGACATGTCCGATGACTATAGGGTCATCCCCACAACCCCGGGCCAAAGTTGGCCCGCCGCCGTCTTGTCCGACGACTATAGGGTCGTTCTCACGACCCCGGGACTAGATTGGCCGGCCACCGTCATGTCCGACGACTATAGGGTCGCCCCCACGACCTCGGAACTAGGTTGGCCAGCCACCGACATGTCCGACGACTATAGGGTCGTCCCCACGACCACGGGCCAAAGTTGGCCAGCCGCCGACATGTCCGACGACTATTGAGTCGTCCCCACGACCACGGGCCAAAGTTGGCCAGCCGCCGACATGTCCGACGACTATGGGGTCGTCCCCACGACCCCGGGCCAATATTGGCCAATCGCCGACATGTCCGACGACTATAGGGTCGTACCTACGACCCCGGGACTAGATTGCCCCGCCACCGTCATGTCCGACGACTATCGGATCGTCCCCACGACCCCGGGCCAATATTGGCCAACCGCCGACGTGTCCGACGACTATAGGGTCGTACCTACGACCCCGGGACTAGATTGCCCCGCCACCGTCATGTCCGACGACAATAGGGTCGTCCCCACGACCCTGGGTCTAGATTGGCCGGCCGCCGACATGACCGACGACTAAACAGTCGTCCCCACGACCACGGGCCAAAGTTGGCCAGCCGCCGACATGTCCGACGGCTATAGGGTCGTCACCACGACCCCGGGACTAGATTGGCCCGCCACTGTCATGTCCAACGACTATCGGATCGACCCCACGACCACGGGCCAAAGTTGGCGAATCGCCGACATGTCCGACGACTATTGGGTCGTCCCCACGACCCCGGGACAAGGGTGGCCTGCAGCCGACATGTCCGACGACTATAAAGTCGTCCCCAAGACACCGGGCCAAAGTTGGACAGCCGCCGACATGTCCGACGACTATAGGGTCGTCCCGCCGACCGCGGGCCAAAGTTGGCCAATCGCCGACATGTCCGACGACTATTGAGTCGTCCCCACGACCACGGGCCAAAGTTGGCCAGCCGCCGACATGTCCGACGACTATAGGGTCGTCCCCACGACCCCGGGACTAGATTGCCCCGCCACCGTCATGTCCGACGACTATCGGATCGTCCCCACGACCCCGGGCCAATATTGGCCAATCGCCGACATGTCCGACGACTATAGGGTCGTACCTACGACCCCGGGACTAGATTGCCCCGCCACCGTCATGTCCGACGACAATAGGGTCGTCCCCACGACCCTGGGTCTAGATTGGCCAGCCGCCGACATGTCCGAAGACTAAACAGTCGTCCCCACGACCACGGGCCAAAGTTGGCCAGCCGCCGACATGTCCGACGGCTATAGGGTCGTCACCACGACCCCGGAACTTGATTGGCCCGCCACCGTCATGTCCGACGACTATCGGATCGACCCCACGACCACGGGCCAAAGTTGGCCAATCGCCGACATGTCCGACGACTATAGGGTCGTCCCTATGACCCCGGGGCTAGTTTGGCCCGCCACCGTCATGTCCGACGACAATAGGGTCGTCCCCACGACCCCGGGTCCAGGTCGGCCAGCCGCCGACATGTCCGACGAATATAGAGTCGTCCCCACGACACCGGGCCAAAGTTGGCCAGCCGGCGACATGTCCGACGACTATAGGGTCGTCCCCACGACCCCGGGACGAGATTGGCCCGCCACCGTCAAGTCCGACGACTATAGGGTCGTCCCCACTACCCCGGGACTAGGTTGGCTCGCCACCGTCATATCTGACGACTATAGGGTCGTCCCCACGACCACGGGCCAAAGTTGGCCAGCCGCCGACATGTCCGATGACTATAGGGTCGTCCCCACGACCCGGGACTAGATTGGCCCGCCACCGTCATGTCCGACGACTATAGGGTCGTCCCCACGACCCCGGGACTAGATTGGCCCGCCACCGTCAAGTCCGACGACTATAGGGTCGTCCCCCCCGACCCCGAGACTAGATTGGCCCGCCACCGTCAAGTCCGACGACTATAGGGTCGTCCCCACGACCCCGGGACTAGATTGGCCCGCCACCGTCAAGTCCGACGACTATAGGGTCGTCCCCACGACCCCGGGCCAAAGCTGGACAGCCGCCGACTTGTCCGACGACTATAGGGTCGTCCCCACGACCCCGGGCCAAAGCTGGACAGCCGCCGACTTGTCCGACGACTATAGGGTCGTCCCCACGACCACGGGCCAAAGTTGGCCAGTCGGCGACATTTCCGACGACTATAGGGTCGTGCCCACGACCACGGGACTAGATTGGCTAGCCACCGTCACGTCCGACGACTATCGGATCGTCCCCACGACCACGGGCCAAAGTTGGCCAGCCGCCGACATGTCCGACGACTGTTGGGTCGTCCCCACGACCACGGGCCAATGTTGGCCAGCCGCCGACATGTCCGACGACAATAGGGTCGTCCCCACGACCCCGGGCCAATAATGGCCAATCGCCGACATGTCCGACGACTATAGGGTCGTACCCACGACCCCGGGACTTGATTGGCCCGGCACCGTCATGTCCAACGACTATCGGATCGTCCCCACGACCACGGGCCAAAGTTGGCCAGCCGCCGACTTGTCCGACGACTATAGGGTCGTCCCCATGACCCGGGACTAGACTGGCCCGCCACCGTCATGTCCGACGACTATAGGGTCGTCCCCACGACCCCCTGACTAGGTTGGTACGCCGCCGACTTGTCCGACGAGTATAGGGTCCTCCCCACGACCACGGGCCAAAGTTGGCCAGCCGCCGACATGTCCGACGACTATAGGGTCGTCCCCACGGCCCCGGGCCAAAGTTGGCCAGCCGCCGACATGTCCAACGACTATAGGGTCGTCCCCACGACCACGGGCCAAAGTTGGCCAGCCGCCGACTTGTCCGACGACTATAGGGTCGTCCCCACGACCACGGGCCAAAGTTGGCCAGTCGGCGACATTTCCGACGACTATAGGGTCGTGCCCACGACCACGGGACTAGATTGGCTAGCCACCGTCACGTCCGACGACTATCGGATCGTCCCCACGACCACGGGCCAAAGTTGGCCAGCCGCCGACATGTCCGACGACTGTTGGGTCGTCCCCACGACCACGGGCCAATGTTGGCCAGCCGCCGACATGTCCGACGACAATAGGGTCGTCCCCACGACCCCGGGCCAATAATGGCCAATCGCCGACATGTCCGACGACTATAGGGTCGTACCCACGACCCCGGGACTTGATTGGCCCGGCACCGTCATGTCCAACGACTATCGGATCGTCCCTACGACCACGGGCCTAAGTTGACCAGCCGCCGACATGTCCGACGACTATAGGGTCGTCCCTATGACCCCGGGACTAGATTGGCCAGCCGCCGACATGTCCGACGACTATAGGGTCGCCCCCTCGACCCGGGACTAGACTGGCCCGCCACCGACATGTCCGACGACTATAGGGTCGTCCCCACGACCCCCGGACTAGGTTGGCCGGCCGCCGACTTGTCCGACGACTATAGGGTCGTCCCCACGACCCCCCGACTAGGTGGGCTCGCCGCCGACTTGTCCGACGACTATAGGGTCGTCCCCACGACCCCGGGCCAAAGATGGACAGCCACCGACATTTCCGACGACTATAGGGTCGTCCCCACGACCACGGGCCAAAGTTGGCCAGCCGCCGACATGTCCGACGACTATAGGGTCGTCCCCACGAACCGGGACTAGACTGGCCCGCCACCGTCATGTCCGACGACTATAGGGTCGTCCCCACGACCCCCGGACTAGGTTGGCCGGCCGCCGACTTGTCCGACGACTATAGGGTCGTCCCCACGACCCCCCGACTAGGTGGGCTCGCCGCCGACTTGTCCGACGACTATAGCGTCGTCCCCACGACCCCGGGACTAGGTTGGCTCGCCAACGTCATGTCTGACGACTATAGGGTCGTCCCCACGACCACGGGCCAAAGTTGGCCAGCCGCCGACATGTCCGACGACTATAGGGTCGTCCCCACGACCCCGGGACTAGATTGGCCCGACACCGTCATGTCCCACGACTATAGGGTCGTCCCCACGGCCCCGGGCCAAAGTTGGCCAGCCGCCGACATGTCCGACGACTATTGGATCGTCCCCACGACCACGCGCCAAAGTTGGCCAGCCGCCGACATGTCCGACGACTATAGGTTCGTCCCCACGACCCCGGGACAAGGTTGGCCAGCCGCCGACATGTCCGACGACCCCGGGCCAATGTTGGCCAATCGCCATCGTCCGACGACTATAGGGTCGTCCCTACGACCCCGGGACTAGATTGGCCCGCCACCGTCAAGTCCAACGATTATAGGGTCGTCCCCACGACCCCGGGACTAGATTGGCCCGCCGCCGACATGTCCGACGACTATTGGATCGTCCCCACGACCACGGGCCAAAGTTGGCCAGCCGCCGACATGTCCGGCGAATATAGGGTCGTCCCCACGACCCCGGAACTAGGTTGGCCAGCCGCCGACATGTCCGACGACTATAGGGTCGTCCCCACGACCCCGGGCCAATGTTGGCCAATCGCCGACATGTCCAACGACTATAGGGTCGTCCCCACGACCACGGGCCAAAGTTGGCCAGCCGCCGACATGTCCGACGACTATAGGTTCGTCCCCACGACCCCGGGACAAGGTTGGCCAGCCGCCGACATGTCCGACGACCCCGGGCCAATGTTGGCCAATCGCCATCGTCCGACGACTATAGGGTCGTCCCTACGACCCCGGGACTAGATTGGCCCGCCACCGTCAAGTCCAACGATTATAGGGTCGTCCCCACGACCCCGGGACTAGATTGGCCCGCCGCCGACATGTCCGACGACTATTGGATCGTCCCCACGACCACGGGCCAAAGTTGGCCAGCCGCCGACATGTCCGGCGAATATAGGGTCGTCCCCACGACCCCGGAACTAGGTTGGCCAGCCGCCGACATGTCCGACGACTATAGGGTCGTCCCGACGACCCCGGGCCAATGTTGGCCAATCGCCACCATGTCCGACGACTATAGGGTCGTCCCCACGACCCCGGGTCTAGGTTGGCCAGCCGCCGACATGTCCGACGACTATAGAGTCGTCCCCACGACCCCGGGTCTAGGTTGGCCAGCCGCCGACATGTCCGACGACAATAGGGTCGTCCCCACGACCCCGGGACAAGGTTGGCCAGCCGCCGACATGTCCGACGACCCCGGGCCAATGTTGGCCAATCGCCATCGTCCGACGACTATAGGGTCGTCCCTACGACCCCGGGACTAGATTGGCCCGCCACCGTCAAGTCCAACGATTATAGGGTCGTCCCCACGACCCCGGGACTAGATTGGCCCGCCGCCGACATGTCCGACGACTATTGGATCGTCCCCACGACCACGGGCCAAAGTTGGCTCGCCGCCGACATGTCCGACGACTATAGGGTCGTCCCCACGACCCCCGGGCCAAAGTTGGACAGCCACCGACATTTCCGACGACTATAGGGTCGTTCCCACGGCCCCGGGCCAAAGTTGGCCAGTCGCCGACTTGTCCGACGACTATACGGTCGTACCCACGACCCCAGCACTATATTGGTCCGCCACCGTCATGTCCGACGACTATAGGGTCGTTCCCACGGCCCCGGGCCAAAGTTGGCCAGTCGCCGACTTGTCCGACGACTATACGGTCGTACCCACGACCCCGGGACTAGATTGGCCCGCCACCGTCAAGTCCGACGACTATACGGTCGTCCCCACGACCCCGGGACTAGATTGGCCCGCCACCGTCATGTCCGACGACTTCAGGGTCGTCCCCACGACCACGGGCCAAAGTTGGCCAGCCGCCGACATGTCCGACGACTGTAGGATCGTCCCCACGACCCCGGGCCAAAGTTGGCCAGCCGCCGACATGTGCGACGACTATAGGGTCGTCCCCACGACCACGGGCCAAAGTTGGCCAGCCGCCGACTTGTCCGACGACTATAGGGTCGTCCCCATGACCCGGGACTAGACTGGCCCGCCACCGTCATGTCCGACGACTATAGGGTCGTCCCCACGACCCCCTGACTAGGTTGGTACGCCGCCGACTTGTCCGACGAGTATAGGGTCCTCCCCACGACCACGGGCCAAAGTTGGCCAGCCGCCGACATGTCCGACGACTATAGGGTCGTCCCCACGGCCCCGGGCCAAAGTTGGCCAGCCGCCGACATGTCCGACGACTATTGGATCGTCCCCACGACCACGCGCCAAAGTTGGCCAGCCGCCGACATGTCCGACGACTATAGGTTCGTCCCCACGACCCCGGGACAAGGTTGGCCAGCCGCCGACATGTCCGACGACCCCGGGCCAATGTTGGCCAATCGCCATCGTCCGACGACTATAGGGTCGTCCCTACGACCCCGGGACTAGATTGGCCCGCCACCGTCAAGTCCAACGATTATAGGGTCGTCCCCACGACCCCGGGACTAGATTGGCCCGCCGCCGACATGTCCGACGACTATTGGATCGTCCCCACGACCACGGGCCAAAGTTGGCCAGCCGCCGACATGTCCGGCGAATATAGGGTCGTCCCCACGACCCCGGAACTAGGTTGGCCAGCCGCCGACATGTCCGACGACTATAGGGTCGTCCCCACGACCCCGGGCCAATGTTGGCCAATCGCCGACATGTCCAACGACTATAGGGTCGTCCCTACGACCCAGGGACTAGATTAGCCCGCCACCGTCATGTCCAACAACTATAGGGTCGTCCCCACGACCACGGGCCAAAGTTGGCATGCCGCCGAAATGTCCGACGACTATAGGGTCGTCCCCACGACCTCGGGACTAGGTTGGCCCGCCGCCGACATGTCCGACGACTATAGGGTCGTCGCCACGACCCCGGGCCAATGTTGGCCAATCGCCGACATGTCCGACGACTATAGGGTCGTCCCAACGACCCCGGACTAGGTTGGCCAGCCGCCGACATGTCCGACGACTATAGGGTCGTCCCCACGACCCCGGGCCAAAGTTGGCAAGCCGCCGACATGTCCGATGACTATAGGGTCGTCCCCACGACCCCGGGACTAGGTTGGCCCACCGCCGACTTGCCCGACGACAATAGCGTCGTCCCCACGACCCCGGGTCTAGGTTGGCCAGCTGCCGACATGTCCGACGATTATAGGGTCGTCCCCATGACCAGGGGCCAAAGTTGGCCTGCCGCCGAAATGTCCGACAACTATACAGTCGTCCCCACGACACCAGGCCAAAGTTGGCCAGCCGCCAACATGTCCGACGACTATAGGGTCGTCCCTACGACCCCGGGACTAGATTGGCCCGCCGCCGACTTGTCCGACGACTATAGGGTCGTCCCCACGACCCCCGGACTAGGTTGGCTCGCCGCCGACTTGTCCGACGACTATAGGGTCGTCCCCACGACCACGGGCCAAAGTTGGCCAGCCGCCGACATGTCCGACGACTATAGGGTCGTCCCATGGACCCCGGGACTAGATTGGCCCGCCACCGTCATGTCCGACGTCTATAAGGTCGTCCCCACGACCCCCGGACTAGGTTGGCTCGCCGCCGACTTGTCCGACGACTATAGGGTCGTCCCCACGACCCCAGCACTATATTGGTCCGCCACCGTCATGTCCGACGACTATAGGGTCGTTCCCACGGCCCCGGGCCAAAGTTGGCCAGTCGCCGACTTGTCCGACGACTATACGGTCGTACCCACGACCCCGGGACTAGATTGGCCCGCCACCGTCAAGTCCGACGACTATACGGTCGTCCCCACGACCCCGGGACTAGATTGGCCCGCCACCGTCATGTCCGACGACTTCAGGGTCGTCCCCACGACCACCGGCCAAAGTTGGCCAGCCGCCGACATGTCCGACGACTATAGGGTCGTCCCATGGACCCCGGGACTAGATTGGCCCGCCACCGTCATGTCCGACGACTATAAGGTCGTCCCCACGACCCTCGGACTAGGTTGGCTCGCCGCCGACTTGTCCGACGACTATAGGGTCGTCCCCACGACCCCGGGCCAAAGTTGGCAAGCCGCCGACATGTCCGACGACTATAGGGTCGTCCCCACGACCCCGGGACTAGGTTGGCCCACCACCGACTTGTCCGACGACAATAGGGTCGTCCCCACGACCCCGGGTCTAGGTTGGCCAGCTGCCGACATGTCCGACGATTATAGGGTCGTCCCCATGACCAGGGGCCAAAGTTGGCCTGCCGCCGAAATGTCCGACAACTATACAGTCGTCCCCACGACACCAGGCCAAAGTTGGCCAGCCGCCAACATGTCCGACGACTATAGGGTCGTCCCTACGACCCCGGGACTAGATTGGCCCGCCGCCGACTTGTCCGACGACTATAGGGTCGTTCCCACGGCCCCGGGCCAAAGTTGGCCAGACGCCGACTTGTCCGACGACTATACGGTCGTACCCACGACCCCGGGACTAGATTGGCCCGCCACCGTCAAGTCCGACGACTATACGGTCGTCCCCACGACCCCGGGACTAGATTGGCCCGCCACCGTCATGTCCGACGACTTCAGGGTCGTCCCCACGACCACGGGCCAAAGTTGGCCAGCCGCCGACATGTCCGACGACTGTAGGATCGTCCCCACGACCCCGGGCCAAAGTTGGCCAGCCGCCGACATGTCCGACGACTATAGGGTCGTCCCCACGACCACGGGCCAAAGTTGGCCAGCCGCCGACTTGTCCGACGACTATAGGGTCGTCCCCATGACCCGGGACTAGACTGGCCCGCCACCGTCATGTCCGACGACTATAGGGTCGTCCCCACGACCCCCTGACTAGGTTGGTACGCCGCCGACTTGTCCGACGAGTATAGGGTCCTCCCCACGACCACGGGCCAAAGTTGGACAGCCGCCGACATGTCCGACGACTATAGGGTCGTCCCCACGGCCCCGGGCCAAAGTTGGCCAGCCGCCGACATGTCCGACGACTATAGGGTCGTCCCCACGACCACGGGCCAAAGTTGGCCAGCCGCCGACTTGTCCGACGACTATAGGGTCGTCCCCATGACCCGGGACTAGACTGGCCCGCCACCGTCATGTCCGACAACTATAGGGTCGTCCCCACGACCCCCGGACTAGGTTGGTACGCCGCCGACTTGTCCGACGAGTATAGGGTCCTCCCCACGACCACGGGCCCAAGTTGGCCAGCCGCCGTCATGTCCGACGACTATAGGGTCGTCCCCACGACCCGGGACTAGACTGGCCCACCACCGACATGTCCGACGACTATAGAGTCGTCCCCACGACCCCGGGTCAATGTTGGCTCGCCGCCGACATGTCCGACGACTATAGGGTCGTCCCCACGACCCCCGGGCCAAAGTTGGACAGCCACCGACATTTCCGACGACTATAGGGTCGTCCCCACGACCACGGGCCAAAGTTGGCCAGCCGCCGACATGTCCGACGACTATAGGGTCGTCCCCACGACCCGGGACTAGACTGGCCCGCCACCGTCATGTCCGACGACTATAGGGTCGTCCCCACGACCCCCGGACTAGGTTGGCCGGCCGCCGACTTGTCCGACGACTGTAGGGTCGTCCCCACGACCCCCCGACTAGGTGGGCTCGCCGCCGACTTGTCCGACGACTATAGGGTCGTCCCCACGACCCCGGGACTAGGTTGGCTCGCCACCGTCATGTCTGACGACTATAGGGTCGTCCCCACGACCACGGGCCAAAGTTGGCCAGCCGCCGACATGTCCGACGACTATAGGGTCGTCCCCACGACCCGGGACTAGACTGGCCCGCCACCGTCATGTCCGACGACTATAGGATCATCCCCACGACCCCGGGTCTAGGTTGGCCCGCCGCCGACTTGTCCGACGACTATAGGGTCGTCCCCACGACCCCGGGACTAGGTTGGCTCGCCACCGATATGTCTCACGACTATAGAGTCGTCCCCACGACCCCGGGACTAGATTGGCGCGCCACCGTCAAGTCCGACGACTATAGGGTCGTCCCCACGACCCCGGGCCAAAGTTGGACAGCCGCCGACATGTCCGACGACTATAGATTCGTCCTCACGACCCCGGGCCAAAGTTGACCAGCCGCCGACTTGTCCGACGACTATAGGGTCGTCCCTACGATCCCGGGACTAGATTGGGCAGCCGCCGACTTGTCCGACGACTATAGGGTCGTCCCCACGGCCACGGGCCAAAGATGGCCAGCCGCCGACTTGTCCGACGACTATAGGGTCGTCCCTACGATCCCGGGACTAGATTGGGCCGCCACCGCCATGTCCGACGACAATAAGGTCGTCCCCACGGCCACGGGCCAAAGTTGGCCAGCCGCCGACATGTCCGACGACTATAGATTCGTCCCCACGACCCCGGGCCAAAGTTGGCCAGCCGCCGACTTGTCCGACGACTATGGGGTCGTCCCTACGATCCCGGGACTAGATTGGGCAGCCGCCGACTTGTCCGACGACTATAGGGTCGTCCCCACGATCCCGGGACTAGATTGGCCCGCCACCGCCATGTCCGACGACAATAGGGTCGTCCCCACGATCCCGGGACTAGATTGGCCCGCCACCGCCATGTCCGACGATTATAGGGTTGTCCCCACGACCACGGGCCAAAGTTTGCCAGCCGCCGACTTGTCCGACGACTATAGGGTCGTCCCCACGGCCCCGGGACTAGGTTGGCCCGCAGCCGACTTGTCCGACGACTATAGGGTCGTCCCCACGACTACGGTCTAAAGTTGGCTCGCCGCCGACATGTCCGACGAATATAGGCTCGTCCCCACGACCCCCGGACTAGCTTGGCTCGCCGCCGACTTGTCCGACGACTATAGGGTCGTCCCCACGACCCCGGGCAAACGTTGGCCAGCCGCCGACTTGTCCGACGACTATAGGGTCGTCCCCACGATCCCGGGACTAGATTGGCCCGCCACCGCCATGTCCGACGACAATAGGGTCGTCCCCACGATCCCGGGACTAGATTGGCCCGCCACCGTCTTGTCCGACGACTATAGGGTCGTCTTCACGACCACGGGCCAAAGTTGGCCAGCCGCCGACATTTCCGACGACAATAGGGTCGTCCTCACGACCACGGGCCAAATTTGGCCAGCCGCCGACTTGTCCGACGACTATAGGGTCGTCCCCACGACCCCGGGCCAATAATGGCCAATCGCCGACATGTCCGACGACTATAGGGTCGTACCCACGACCCCGGGACTTGATTGGCCCGGCACCGTCATGTCCAACGACTATCGGATCGTCCCTACGACTACGGGCCTAAGTTGACCAGCCGCCGACATGTCCGACGACTATAGGGTCGTCCCTATTACCCCGGGACTAGATTGGCCCGCCACCGTCATGTCCGACGACTATAGGGTCGTCCCCACGACCCCGGGCCAAAGGTGGCATGCCGCCGAAATGTCCGACGACTATAGGGTCGTCCCCACGACCCCGGGTCTAGGTTGGGCAGCCGCCGACATGTCCGACGACTATAGAGTCGTCCCCACGACCCCGGGTCCAGGTTGGCCAGCCGCCGACATTTCCGACGACTATAGAGTCGTCCCCACGACACCGGGCCAAAGTTGGCCAGCCGCCGACATGTCCGACGATTATAGGGTCGTCCCCACGACCCCGGGCCAATGTTGGCCAATCGCCGACATGTCCGACGACTATAGGGTCGTCCCTACGACCCCGGACTAGATTGGCCCGCCACCGTCATGACCGACGATTATAGGGTCGTCCCCACGACCGCGAGACTAGATTGGCCCGCCACCGTCATGTCCGACGACAATAGGGTCGTCCCCACGACCCCGGGTCCAGGTTGGCCAGCCGCCGACATTTCCGACGACTATAGAGTCGTCCCCACGACACCGGGCCAAAGTTGGCCAGCCGCCGACATGTCCGACGATTATAGGGTCGTCCCCACGACCCCGGGAATAGATTGGCCCGCCCCCGACAAGTCCGACGACTATAGGGTCGTCCCCACGACCCGGGACTAGACTGGCCCGCCACCGTCATGTCCGACGACTATAGGGTCGTCCCCACGACCCCCGGACTAGGTTGGCCGGCCGCCGACTTGTCCGACGACTGTAGGGTCGTCCCTACGACCCCGGGACTAGATTGGCCCGCCGCCGACTTGTCCGACGACTATAGGGTCGTCCCCACGACCCCCGGACTAGGTTGGCTCGCCGCCGACTTGTCCGACGACTATAGGGTCGTCCCCACGACCACGGGCCAAAGTTGGCCAGCCGCCGACATGTCCGACGACTATAGGGTCGTCCCATGGACCCCGGGACTAGATTGGCCCGCCACCGTCATGTCCGACGACTATAAGGTCGTCCCCACGACCCCCGGACTAGGTTGGCTCGCCGCCGACTTGTCCGACGACTATAGGGTCGTCCCCACGACCCCAGCACTATATTGGTCCGCCACCGTCATGTCCGACGACTATAGGGTCGTTCCCACGGCCCCGGGCCAATGTTGGCCAATCGCCGACATGTCCAACGACTATAGGGTCGTCCCTACGACCCAGGGACTAGATTAGCCCGCCACCGTCATGTCCAACAACTATAGGGTCGTCCCCACGACCACGGGCCAAAGTTGGCATGCCGCCGAAATGTCCGACGACTATAGGGTCGTCCCCACGACCTCGGGACTAGGTTGGCCCGCCGCCGACATGTCCGACGACTATAGGGTCGTCCCGACGACCCCGGGCCAATGTTGGCCAATCGCCACCATGTCCGACGACTATAGGGTCGTCCCCACGACCCCGGGTCTAGGTTGGCCAGCCGCCGACATGTCCGACGACTATAGAGTCGTCCCCACGACCCCGGGTCTAGGTTGGCCAGCCGCCGACATGTCCGACGACAATAGGGTCGTCCCCACGACCCCGGGACAAGGTTGGCCAGCCGCCGACATGTCCGACGACCCCGGGCCAATGTTGGCCAATCGCCATCGTCCGACGACTATAGGGTCGTCCCTACGACCCCGGGACTAGATTGGCCCGCCACCGTCAAGTCCAACGATTATAGGGTCGTCCCCACGACCCCGGGACTAGATTGGCCCGCCGCCGACATGTCCGACGACTATTGGATCGTCCCCACGACCACGGGCCAAAGTTGGCTCGCCGCCGACATGTCCGACGACTATAGGGTGGTCCCCACGACCCCCGGGCCAAAGTTGGACAGCCACCGACATTTCCGACGACTATAGGGTCGTTCCCACGGCCCCGGGCCAAAGTTGGCCAGTCGCCGACTTGTCCGACGACTATACGGTCGTACCCACGACCCCAGCACTATATTGGTCCGCCACCGTCATGTCCGACGACTATAGGGTCGTTCCCACGGCCCCGGGCCAAAGTTGGCCAGTCGCCGACTTGTCCGACGACTATACGGTCGTACCCACGACCCCGGGACTAGATTGGCCCGCCACCGTCAAGTCCGACGACTATACGGTCGTCCCCACGACCCCGGGACTAGATTGGCCCGCCACCGTCATGTCCGACGACTTCAGGGTCGTCCCCACGACCACGGGCCAAAGTTGGCCAGCCGCCGACATGTCCGACGACTGTAGGATCGTCCCCACGACCCCGGGCCAAAGTTGGCCAGCCGCCGACATGTGCGACGACTATAGGGTCGTCCCCACGACCACGGGCCAAAGTTGGCCAGCCGCCGACTTGTCCGACGACTATAGGGTCGTCCCCATGACCCGGGACTAGACTGGCCCGCCACCGTCATGTCCGACGACTATAGGGTCGTCCCCACGACCCCCTGACTACGTTGGTACGCCGCCGAATTGTCCGACGAGTATAGGGTCCTCCCCACGACCACGGGCCAAAGTTGGCCAGCCGCCGACATGTCCGACGACTATAGGGTCGTCCCCACGGCCCCGGGCCAAAGTTGGCCAGCCGCCGACATGTCCGACGACTATTGGATCGTCCCCACGACCACGCGCCAAAGTTGGCCAGCCGCCGACATGTCCGACGACTATAGGTTCGTCCCCACGACCCCGGGACAAGGTTGGCCAGCCGCCGACATGTCCGACGACCCCGGGCCAATGTTGGCCAATCGCCATCGTCCGACGACTATAGGGTCGTCCCTACGACCCCGGGACTAGATTGGCCCGCCACCGTCAAGTCCAACGATTATAGGGTCGTCCCCACGACCCGGGACTAGACTGGCCCGCCACCGTCATGTCCGACGACTATAGGGTCGTCCCCACGACCCCCGGACTAGGTTGGCCGGCCGCCGACTTGTCCGACGACTGTAGGGTCGTCCCCACGACCCCCCGACTAGGTGGGCTCGCCGCCGACTTGTCCGACGACTATAGGGTCGTCCCCACGACCCCGGGACTAGGTTGGCTCGCCACCGTCATGTCTGACGACTATAGGGTCGTCCCCACGACCACGGGCCAAAGTTGGCCAGCCGCCGACATGTCCGACGACTATAGGGTCGTCCCCACGACCCGGGACTAGACTGGCCCGCCACCGTCATGTCCGACGACTATAGGATCATCCCCACGACCCCGGGTCTAGGTTGGCCCGCCGCCGACTTGTCCGACGACTATAGGGTCGTCCCCACGACCCCGGGACTAGGTTGGCTCGCCACCGATATGTCTCACGACTATAGAGTCGTCCCCACGACCCCGGGACTAGATTGGCGCGCCACCGTCAAGTCCGACGACTATAGGGTCGTCCCCACGACCCTGGGCCAAAGTTGGACAGCCGCCGACATGTCCGACGACTATAGATTCGTCCTCACGACCCCGGGCCAAAGTTGACCAGCCGCCGACTTGTCCGACGACTATAGGGTCGTCCATACGATCCCGGGACTAGATTGGGCAGCCGCCGACTTGTCCGACGACTATAGGGTCGTCCCCACGGCCACGGGCCAAAGATGGCCAGCCGCCGACTTGTCCGACGACTATAGGGTCGTCCCTACGATCCCGGGACTAGATTGGGCCGCCACCGCCATGTCCGACGACAATAAGGTCGTCCCCACGGCCACGGGCCAAAGTTGGCCAGCCGCCGACATGTCCGACGACTATAGATTCGTCCCCACGACCCCGGGCCAAAGTTGGCCAGCCGCCGACTTGTCCGACGACTATGGGGTCGTCCCTACGATCCCGGGACTAGATTGGGCAGCCGCCGACTTGTCCGACGACTATAGGGTCGTCCCCACGATCCCGGGACTAGATTGGCCCGCCACCGCCATGTCCGACGACAATAGGGTCGTCCCCACGATCCCGGGACTAGATTGGCCCGCCACCGCCATGTCCGACGATTATAGGGTTGTCCCCACGACCACGGGCCAACTTTGGCCAGCCGCCGACATATCCGCCGACTAAAGGGTCGTCCCCACGACCACGGGCCAAAGTTTGCCAGCCGCCGACTTGTCCGACGACTATAGGGTCGTCCCCACGGCCCCGGGACTAGGTTGGCCCGCAGCCGACTTGTCCGACGACTATAGGGTCGTCCCCACGACTACGGTCTAAAGTTGGCTCGCCGCCGACATGTCCGACGAATATAGGCTCGTCCCCACGACCCCCGGACTAGCTTGGCTCGCCGCCGACTTGTCCGACGACTATAGGGTCGTCCCCACGACCCCGGGCAAACGTTGGCCAGCCGCCGACTTGTCCGACGACTATAGGGTCGTCCCCACGATCCCGGGACTAGATTGGCCCGCCACCGCCATGTCCGACGACAATAGGGTCGTCCCCACGATCCCGGGACTAGATTGGCCCGCCACCGTCTTGTCCGACGACTATAGGGTCGTCTTCACGACCACGGGCCAAAGTTGGCCAGCCGCCGACATTTCCGACGACAATAGGGTCGTCCTCACGACCACGGGCCAAATTTGGCCAGCCGCCGACTTGTCCGACGACTATAGGGTCGTCCCCACGACCCCGGGCCAATAATGGCCAATCGCCGACATGTCCGACGACTATAGGGTCGTACCCACGACCCCGGGACTTGATTGGCCCGGCACCGTCATGTCCAACGACTATCGGATCGTCCCTACGACTACGGGCCTAAGTTGACCAGCCGCCGACATGTCCGACGACTATAGGGTCGTCCCTATTACCCCGGGACTAGATTGGCCCGCCACCGTCATGTCCGACGACTATAGGGTCGTCCCCACGACCCCGGGCCAAAGGTGGCATGCCGCCGAAATGTCCGACGACTATAGGGTCGTCCCCACGACCCCGGGTCTAGGTTGGGCAGCCGCCGACATGTCCGACGACTATAGAGTCGTCCCCACGACCCCGGGTCCAGGTTGGCCAGCCGCCGACATTTCCGACGACTATAGAGTCGTCCCCACGACACCGGGCCAAAGTTGGCCAGCCGCCGACATGTCCGACGATTATAGGGTCGTCCCCACGACCCCGGGTCCAGGTTGGCCAGCCGCCGACATTTCCGACGACTATAGAGTCGTCCCCACGACACCGGGCCAAAGTTGGCCAGCCGCCGACATGTCCGACGATTATAGGGTCGTCCCCACGACCCCGGGAATAGATTGGCCCGCCCCCGACAAGTCCGACGACTATAGGGTCGTCCCCACGACCCGGGACTAGACTGGCCCGCCACCGTCATGTCCGACGACTATAGGGTCGTCCCCACGACCCCCGGACTAGGTTGGCCGGCCGCCGACTTGTCCGACGACTGTAGGGTCGTCCCTACGACCCCGGGACTAGATTGGCCCGCCGCCGACTTGTCCGACGACTATAGGGTCGTCCCCACGACCCCCGGACTAGGTTGGCTCGCCGCCGACTTGTCCGACGACTATAGGGTCGTCCCCACGACCACGGGCCAAAGTTGGCCAGCCGCCGACATGTCCGACGACTATAGGGTCGTCCCATGGACCCCGGGACTAGATTGGCCCGCCACCGTCATGTCCGACGACTATAAGGTCGTCCCCACGACCCCCGGACTAGGTTGGCTCGCCGCCGACTTGTCCGACGACTATAGGGTCGTCCCCACGACCCCAGCACTATATTGGTCCGCCACCGTCATGTCCGACGACTATAGGGTCGTTCCCACGGCCCCGGGCCAATGTTGGCCAATCGCCGACATGTCCAACGACTATAGGGTCGTCCCTACGACCCAGGGACTAGATTAGCCCGCCACCGTCATGTCCAACAACTATAGGGTCGTCCCCACGACCACGGGCCAAAGTTGGCATGCCGCCGAAATGTCCGACGACTATAGGGTCGTCCCCACGACCTCGGGACTAGGTTGGCCCGCCGCCGACATGTCCGACGACTATAGGGTCGTCCCGACGACCCCGGGCCAATGTTGGCCAATCGCCACCATGTCCGACGACTATAGGGTCGTCCCCACGACCCCGGGTCTAGGTTGGCCAGCCGCCGACATGTCCGACGACTATAGAGTCGTCCCCACGACCCCGGGTCTAGGTTGGCCAGCCGCCGACATGTCCGACGACAATAGGGTCGTCCCCACGACCCCGGGACAAGGTTGGCCAGCCGCCGACATGTCCGACGACCCCGGGCCAATGTTGGCCAATCGCCATCGTCCGACGACTATAGGGTCGTCCCTACGACCCCGGGACTAGATTGGCCCGCCACCGTCAAGTCCAACGATTATAGGGTCGTCCCCACGACCCCGGGACTAGATTGGCCCGCCGCCGACATGTCCGACGACTATTGGATCGTCCCCACGACCACGGGCCAAAGTTGGCTCGCCGCCGACATGTCCGACGACTATAGGGTGGTCCCCACGACCCCCGGGCCAAAGTTGGACAGCCACCGACATTTCCGACGACTATAGGGTCGTTCCCACGGCCCCGGGCCAAAGTTGGCCAGTCGCCGACTTGTCCGACGACTATACGGTCGTACCCACGACCCCAGCACTATATTGGTCCGCCACCGTCATGTCCGACGACTATAGGGTCGTTCCCACGGCCCCGGGCCAAAGTTGGCCAGTCGCCGACTTGTCCGACGACTATACGGTCGTACCCACGACCCCGGGACTAGATTGGCCCGCCACCGTCAAGTCCGACGACTATACGGTCGTCCCCACGACCCCGGGACTAGATTGGCCCGCCACCGTCATGTCCGACGACTTCAGGGTCGTCCCCACGACCACGGGCCAAAGTTGGCCAGCCGCCGACATGTCCGACGACTGTAGGATCGTCCCCACGACCCCGGGCCAAAGTTGGCCAGCCGCCGACATGTGCGACGACTATAGGGTCGTCCCCACGACCACGGGCCAAAGTTGGCCAGCCGCCGACTTGTCCGACGACTATAGGGTCGTCCCCATGACCCGGGACTAGACTGGCCCGCCACCGTCATGTCCGACGACTATAGGGTCGTCCCCACGACCCCCTGACTACGTTGGTACGCCGCCGAATTGTCCGACGAGTATAGGGTCCTCCCCACGACCACGGGCCAAAGTTGGCCAGCCGCCGACATGTCCGACGACTATAGGGTCGTCCCCACGGCCCCGGGCCAAAGTTGGCCAGCCGCCGACATGTCCGACGACTATTGGATCGTCCCCACGACCACGCGCCAAAGTTGGCCAGCCGCCGACATGTCCGACGACTATAGGTTCGTCCCCACGACCCCGGGACAAGGTTGGCCAGCCGCCGACATGTCCGACGACCCCGGGCCAATGTTGGCCAATCGCCATCGTCCGACGACTATAGGGTCGTCCCTACGACCCCGGGACTAGATTGGCCCGCCACCGTCAAGTCCAACGATTATAGGGTCGTCCCCACGACCCGGGACTAGACTGGCCCGCCACCGTCATGTCCGACGACTATAGGGTCGTCCCCACGACCCCCGGACTAGGTTGGCCGGCCGCCGACTTGTCCGACGACTGTAGGGTCGTCCCCACGACCCCCCGACTAGGTGGGCTCGCCGCCGACTTGTCCGACGACTATAGGGTCGTCCCCACGACCCCGGGACTAGGTTGGCTCGCCACCGTCATGTCTGACGACTATAGGGTCGTCCCCACGACCACGGGCCAAAGTTGGCCAGCCGCCGACATGTCCGACGACTATAGGGTCGTCCCCACGACCCGGGACTAGACTGGCCCGCCACCGTCATGTCCGACGACTATAGGATCATCCCCACGACCCCGGGTCTAGGTTGGCCCGCCGCCGACTTGTCCGACGACTATAGGGTCGTCCCCACGACCCCGGGACTAGGTTGGCTCGCCACCGATATGTCTCACGACTATAGAGTCGTCCCCACGACCCCGGGACTAGATTGGCGCGCCACCGTCAAGTCCGACGACTATAGGGTCGTCCCCACGACCCTGGGCCAAAGTTGGACAGCCGCCGACATGTCCGACGACTATAGATTCGTCCTCACGACCCCGGGCCAAAGTTGACCAGCCGCCGACTTGTCCGACGACTATAGGGTCGTCCATACGATCCCGGGACTAGATTGGGCAGCCGCCGACTTGTCCGACGACTATAGGGTCGTCCCCACGGCCACGGGCCAAAGATGGCCAGCCGCCGACTTGTCCGACGACTATAGGGTCGTCCCTACGATCCCGGGACTAGATTGGGCCGCCACCGCCATGTCCGACGACAATAAGGTCGTCCCCACGGCCACGGGCCAAAGTTGGCCAGCCGCCGACATGTCCGACGACTATAGATTCGTCCCCACGACCCCGGGCCAAAGTTGGCCAGCCGCCGACTTGTCCGACGACTATGGGGTCGTCCCTACGATCCCGGGACTAGATTGGGCAGCCGCCGACTTGTCCGACGACTATAGGGTCGTCCCCACGATCCCGGGACTAGATTGGCCCGCCACCGCCATGTCCGACGACAATAGGGTCGTCCCCACGATCCCGGGACTAGATTGGCCCGCCACCGCCATGTCCGACGATTATAGGGTTGTCCCCACGACCACGGGCCAACTTTGGCCAGCCGCCGACATATCCGCCGACTAAAGGGTCGTCCCCACGACCACGGGCCAAAGTTTGCCAGCCGCCGACTTGTCCGACGACTATAGGGTCGTCCCCACGGCCCCGGGACTAGGTTGGCCCGCAGCCGACTTGTCCGACGACTATAGGGTCGTCCCCACGACTACGGTCTAAAGTTGGCTCGCCGCCGACATGTCCGACGAATATAGGCTCGTCCCCACGACCCCCGGACTAGCTTGGCTCGCCGCCGACTTGTCCGACGACTATAGGGTCGTCCCCACGACCCCGGGCAAACGTTGGCCAGCCGCCGACTTGTCCGACGACTATAGGGTCGTCCCCACGATCCCGGGACTAGATTGGCCCGCCACCGCCATGTCCGACGACAATAGGGTCGTCCCCACGATCCCGGGACTAGATTGGCCCGCCACCGTCTTGTCCGACGACTATAGGGTCGTCTTCACGACCACGGGCCAAAGTTGGCCAGCCGCCGACATTTCCGACGACAATAGGGTCGTCCTCACGACCACGGGCCAAATTTGGCCAGCCGCCGACTTGTCCGACGACTATAGGGTCGTCCCCACGACCCCGGGCCAATAATGGCCAATCGCCGACATGTCCGACGACTATAGGGTCGTACCCACGACCCCGGGACTTGATTGGCCCGGCACCGTCATGTCCAACGACTATCGGATCGTCCCTACGACTACGGGCCTAAGTTGACCAGCCGCCGACATGTCCGACGACTATAGGGTCGTCCCTATTACCCCGGGACTAGATTGGCCCGCCACCGTCATGTCCGACGACTATAGGGTCGTCCCCACGACCCCGGGCCAAAGGTGGCATGCCGCCGAAATGTCCGACGACTATAGGGTCGTCCCCACGACCCCGGGTCTAGGTTGGGCAGCCGCCGACATGTCCGACGACTATAGAGTCGTCCCCACGACCCCGGGTCCAGGTTGGCCAGCCGCCGACATTTCCGACGACTATAGAGTCGTCCCCACGACACCGGGCCAAAGTTGGCCAGCCGCCGACATGTCCGACGATTATAGGGTCGTCCCCACGACCCCGGGCCAATGTTGGCCAATCGCCGACATGTCCGACGACTATAGGGTCGTCCCTACGACCCCGGACTAGATTGGCCCGCCACCGTCATGACCGACGATTATAGGGTCGTCCCCACGACCGCGAGACTAGATTGGCCCGCCACCGTCATGTCCGACGACAATAGGGTCGTCCCCACGACCCCGGGTCCAGGTTGGCCAGCCGCCGACATTTCCGACGACTATAGAGTCGTCCCCACGACACCGGGCCAAAGTTGGCCAGCCGCCGACATGTCCGACGATTATAGGGTCGTCCCCACGACCCCGGGAATAGATTGGCCCGCCCCCGACAAGTCCGACGACTATAGGGTCGTCCCCACGACCCGGGACTAGACTGGCCCGCCACCGTCATGTCCGACGACTATAGGGTCGTCCCCACGACCCCCGGACTAGGTTGGCCGGCCGCCGACTTGTCCGACGACTGTAGGGTCGTCCCCACGACCCCCCGACTAGGTGGGCTCGCCGCCGACTTGTCCGACGACTATAGGGTCGTCCCCACGACCCCGGGACTAGGTTGGCTCGCCACCGTCATGTCTGACGACTATAGGGTCGTCCCCACGACCACGGGCCAAAGTTGGCCAGCCGCCGACATGTCCGACGACTATAGGGTCGTCCCCACGACCCGGGACTAGACTGGCCCGCCACCGTCATGTCCGACGACTATAGGATCATCCCCACGACCCCGGGTCTAGGTTGGCCCGCCGCCGACTTGTCCGACGACTATAGGGTCGTCCCCACGACCCCGGGACTAGGTTGGCTCGCCACCGATATGTCTCACGACTATAGAGTCGTCCCCACGACCCCGGGACTAGATTGGCGCGCCACCGTCAAGTCCGACGACTATAGGGTCGTCCCCACGACCCCGGGCCAAAGTTGGACAGCCGCCGACATGTCCGACGACTATAGATTCGTCCTCACGACCCCGGGCCAAAGTTGACCAGCCGCCGACTTGTCCGACGACTATAGGGTCGTCCCTACGATCCCGGGACTAGATTGGGCAGCCGCCGACTTGTCCGACGACTATAGGGTCGTCCCCACGGCCACGGGCCAAAGATGGCCAGCCGCCGACTTGTCCGACGACTATAGGGTCGTCCCTACGATCCCGGGACTAGATTGGGCCGCCACCGCCATGTCCGACGACAATAAGGTCGTCCCCACGGCCACGGGCCAAAGTTGGCCAGCCGCCGACATGTCCGACGACTATAGATTCGTCCCCACGACCCCGGGCCAAAGTTGGCCAGCCGCCGACTTGTCCGACGACTATGGGGTCGTCCCTACGATCCCGGGACTAGATTGGGCAGCCGCCGACTTGTCCGACGACTATAGGGTCGTCCCCACGATCCCGGGACTAGATTGGCCCGCCACCGCCATGTCCGACGACAATAGGGTCGTCCCCACGATCCCGGGACTAGATTGGCCCGCCACCGCCATGTCCGACGATTATAGGGTTGTCCCCACGACCACGGGCCAACTTTGGCCAGCCGCCGACATATCCGACGACTAAAGGGTCGTCCCCACGACCACGGGCCAAAGTTTGCCAGCCGCCGACTTGTCCGACGACTATAGGGTCGTCCCCACGGCCCCGGGACTAGGTTGGCCCGCAGCCGACTTGTCCGACGACTATAGGGTCGTCCCCACGACTACGGTCTAAAGTTGGCTCGCCGCCGACATGTCCGACGAATATAGGCTCGTCCCCACGACCCCCGGACTAGCTTGGCTCGCCGCCGACTTGTCCGACGACTATAGGGTCGTCCCCACGACCCCCGGCAAACGTTGGCCAGCCGCCGACTTGTCCGACGACTATAGGGTCGTCCCCACGATCCCGGGACTAGATTGGCCCGCCACCGCCATGTCCGACGACAATAGGGTCGTCCCCACGATCCCGGGACTAGATTGGCCCGCCACCGTCTTGTCCGACGACTATAGGGTCGTCTTCACGACCACGGGCCAAAGTTGGCCAGCCGCCGACATTTCCGACGACAATAGGGTCGTCCTCACGACCACGGGCCAAATTTGGCCAGCCGCCGACTTGTCCGACGACTATAGGGTCGTCCCCACGACCCCGGGCCAATAATGGCCAATCGCCGACATGTCCGACGACTATAGGGTCGTACCCACGACCCCGGGACTTGATTGGCCCGGCACCGTCATGTCCAACGACTATCGGATCGTCCCTACGACTACGGGCCTAAGTTGACCAGCCGCCGACATGTCCGACGACTATAGGGTCGTCCCTATTACCCCGGGACTAGATTGGCCCGCCACCGTCATGTCCGACGACTATAGGGTCGTCCCCACGACCCCGGGCCAAAGGTGGCATGCCGCCGAAATGTCCGACGACTATAGGGTCGTCCCCACGACCCCGGGTCTAGGTTGGGCAGCCGCCGACATGTCCGACGACTATAGAGTCGTCCCCACGACCCCGGGTCCAGGTTGGCCAGCCGCCGACATTTCCGACGACTATAGAGTCGTCCCCACGACACCGGGCCAAAGTTGGCCAGCCGCCGACATGTCCGACGATTATAGGGTCGTCCCCACGACCCCGGGCCAATGTTGGCCAATCGCCGACATGTCCGACGACTATAGGGTCGTCCCTACGACCCCGGACTAGATTGGCCCGCCACCGTCATGACCGACGATTATAGGGTCGTCCCCACGACCGCGAGACTAGATTGGCCCGCCACCGTCATGTCCGACGACAATAGGGTCGTCCCCACGACCCCGGGTCCAGGTTGGCCAGCCGCCGACATTTCCGACGACTATAGAGTCGTCCCCACGACACCGGGCCAAAGTTGGCCAGCCGCCGACATGTCCGACGATTATAGGGTCGTCCCCACGACCCCGGGAATAGATTGGCCCGCCCCCGACAAGTCCGACGACTATAGGGTCGTCCCCACGACCTCGGGACTAGGTTGGCCAGCCGCCGACATGTCCGACGACTATAGGGTCGTCGCCACGACCCCGGGCCAATGTTGGCCAATCGCCGACATGTCCGACGACTATAGGGTCGTCCCCACGACCCCGGGCCAAAGTTGGCAAGCCGCCGACATGTCCGATGACTATAGGGTCGTCCCCACGACCCCGGGACTAGGTTGGCCCACCGCCGACTTGCCCGACGACAATAGGGTCGTCCCCACGACCCCGGGTCTAGGTTGGCCAGCTGCCGACATGTCCGACGATTATAGGGTCGTCCCCATGACCAGGGGCCAAAGTTGGCCTGCCGCCGAAATGTCCGACAACTATACAGTCGTCCCCACGACACCAGGCCAAAGTTGGCCAGCCGCCAACATGTCCGACGACTATAGGGTCGTCCCTACGACCCCGCGACTAGATTGGCCCGCCGCCGACTTGTCCGACGACTATAGGGTCGTCCCCACGACCCCCGGACTAGGTTGGCTCGCCGCCGACTTGTCCGACGACTATAGGGTCGTCCCCACGACCATGGGCCAAAGTTGGCCAGCCGCCGACATGTCCGACGACTATAGGGTCGTCCCATGGACCCCGGGACTAGATTGGCCCGCCACCGTCATGTCCGACGACTATAAGGTCGTCCCCACGACCCCCGGACTAGGTTGGCTCGCCGCCGACTTGTCCGACGACTATAGGGTCGTCCCCACGACCCCAGCACTATATTGGTCCGCCACCGTCATGTCCGACGACTATAGGGTCGTTCCCACGGCCCCGGGCCAAAGTTGGCCAGTCGCCGACTTGTCCGACGACTATACGGTCGTACCCACGACCCCGGGACTAGATTGGCCCGCCACCGTCAAGTCCGACGACTATACGGTCGTCCCCACGACCCCGGGACTAGATTGGCCCGCCACCGTCATGTCCGACGACTTCAGGGTCGTCCCCACGACCACCGGCCAAAGTTGGCCAGCCGCCGACATGTCCGACGTCTATAGGGTCGTCCCATGGACCCCGGGACTAGATTGGCCCGCCACCGTCATGTCCGACGACTATAAGGTCGTCCCCACGACCCCCGGACTAGGTTGGCTCGCCGCCGACTTGTCCGACGACTATAGGGTCGTCCCCACGACCCCGGGCCAAAGTTGGCAAGCCGCCGACATGTCCGACGACTATAGGGTCGTCCCCACGACCCCGGGACTAGGTTGGCCCACCCCCGACTTGTCCGACGACAATAGGGTCGTCCCCACGACCCCGGGTCTAGGTTGGCCAGCTGCCGACATGTCCGACGATTATAGGGTCGTCCCCATGACCAGGGGCCAAAGTTGGCCTGCCGCCGAAATGTCCGACAACTATACAGTCGTCCCCACGACACCAGGCCAAAGTTGGCCAGCGGCCAACATGTCCGACGACTATAGGGTCGTCCCTACGACCCCGGGACTAGATTGGCCCGCCGCCGACTTGTCCGACGACTATAGGGTCGTTCCCACGGCCCCGGGCCAAAGTTGGCCAGACGCCGACTTGTCCGACGACTATACGGTCGTACCCACGACCCCGGGACTAGATTGGCCCGCCACCGTCAAGTCCGACGACTATACTGTCGTCCCCACGACCCCGGGACTAGATTGGCCCGGCACCGTCATGTCCGACGACTTCAGGGTCGTCCCCACGACCACGGGCCAAAGTTGGCCAGCCGCCGACATGTCCCACGACTGTAGGATCGTCCCCACGACCCCGGGCCAAAGTTGGCCAGCCGCCGACTTGTCCGACGACTATAGGGTCGTCCCTACGATCCCGGGACTAGATTGGGCAGCCGCCGACTTGTCCGACGACTATAGGGTCGTCCCCACGATCCCGGGACTAGATTGGCCCGCCACCGCCATGTCTGACGACAATAGGGTCGTCCCCACGATCCCCGGACTAGATTGGCCCGCCACCGCCATGTCCGACGATTATAGGGTTGTCCCCACGACCACGGGCTAACTTTGGCCAGCCGCCGACATATCCGACGACTAAAGGGTCGTCCCCACGACCACGGGCCAAAGTTTGCCAGCCGCCGACTTGTCCGACGACTATAGGGTCGACCCCACGACCCCGGGTCAAAGTATGGCCAGCCACCGACATGTCCGACGACTATAGGGTCGTCCCCACGACCCCCGCACAAGGTTGGCTCGCCGCCGACTTGTCCGACGACTATAGTGTCGTCCCCACGACCCCCGGACTAGGTTGGCTCGCCGCCGACTTGTCCGACGACTATAGGGTCGTCCCCACGACCCCGGGACAATATTGGCCAATCGCCGACATGTCCGACGACTATAGGGTCGTCCCTACGACCCCGGGACTAGATTGGCCGGCCACCGTCATGTCCAACGACTATAGGGTCGTCCCCACGACCCCGGGACTAGGTTGACAAGCCGCCAACATATCCGACGACTATACGGTCGTCCCCACGACCTCGGGACTAGGTCGGCCAGCCGCCGTCATGTCCGACAACTATAGGGTCGTCCCCACGACCCCGGGCCAATGTTGGCCAGCCGCCGACATGTCCGTCGACTATAGGGTCGTCCCCACGACCCCGGGCCAATGTTGGCCAATCGCCGACATGTCCGACGACTATAGGGTCGTCCCCACAACCCCGGGACTAGATTGGCCCGCCACCGTCAAGTCCGACGACTATAGGGTCGTCCCCACGACCCCGGGCCAATGTTGGCCAGCCGCCGACATGTCCGTCGACTATAGGGTCGTCCCCACGACCCCGGGCCAATGTTGGCCAATCGCCGACATGTCCGACGACTATAGGGTCGTCCCTACGACCCCGGGACTAGATTGGCCCGCCACCGTCATGTCTAACGACTATAGGGTCGTCCCCACGACCATGGGCCAAAGTTGCCCAGCCGCCGTAATGTCCAACGACTATTGGGTCGTCCCCACGACCCCCGGACTAGATTGGCCCGCCACCGTCAAGTCCGACGACTATAGGGTCGTCTCCACGACCCCGGGACTAGGTTGGCCCGCCGCCGACTTGTCCGACGACTATAGGGTCGTCCCCACGACCCCGGGACTAGGTTGACAAGCCGCCGAAATGTCCGACGACTATAGGGTCGTCCCCACGACCGCGAGCCAAGGATGTCCAGCCGCCGTCTTGTCCGACGACTATAGGGTCGTCCCCATGACCCCGGGACTAGATTGGCCCGCCACCGTCATGTCCGACGACTATAGGGTCGTCTCCACGACCCCGGGACTAGGTTGGCCCGCCGCCGAAATGTCCGACGACTATAGGGTCGTCCCCACAACCCCGGGCCAAAGTTGGCATGCCGCCGAAATGTCCGACGACTATAGGGTCGTCCCCACGACCGCGGGCCAAAGATGTCCAGCCGCCTTCATGTCCAACGACTATAGGGTCGTCCCCACGACCCCGGGACTAGGTTGACAAGCCGCCGAAATGTCCGACGACTATAGGGTCGTCCCCACGACCGCGAGCCAAGGATGTCCAGCCGCCGTCTTGTCCGACGACTATAGGGTCGTCCCCACGACCCCGGGCCAAAGTTGGCAACCGCCGAAATGTCCGACGACTGTAGGGTCGTCCCTACGACCCCGGGCCAATGTTGGCCAATCGCCGACATGTCCGACGACTGTAGGGTCGTCCCCACGACCCCGGGACTAGATTGGTCCGCCACCGTCATGTCCGACGACTATAGGGTCGTCCCCACGACCCCGGGCCAAAGTTGGCAAGCCGCCGAAATGTCCGACGACTGTAGGGTCGTCCCCACGACCCCGGGCCAATGTTGGCCAATCGCCGACATGTCCGACGACTATAGAGTCGTCCCTACGACCCCTAGACTAGATTGGCCCGCCACCGTCATGTCCAACGATTATAGGGTCGTCCCCACGACCATGGGCCAAAGTTGGCCAGCCGCCGTAATGTCCAACGACTATTGGGTCGTCCCCACGACCCCGGGACTAGATTGGCCCGCCACCGTCAAGTCCGACGACTATAGGGTCGTCCCCACGACCCCGGGCAAATTTGGCAAGCCGCCGACATGTCCGACGACTATTGGGTCGTCCCCACGACCGCGGGACTAGATTGGTCCGCCACCGTCATGTCCGACGACTATAGGGTCGTCCCCACGACCCCGGGCAAATTTGGCAAGCCGCCGACATGTCCGACGACTATTGGGTCGTCCCCACGACCCCGGGCCAAAGATGTCCAGCCGCCGTCATGTCCAACGACTATAGGGTCGTCCCCACGACCCCGGGACTAGGTTGGCCCGCCACCCTCATGTCCAACGACTATAGGGTCGTCCCCACGACCCCGGGACTAGGTTGACAAGCCGCCGAAATGTCCGACGACTATAGGGTCGTCCCCACAACCCCGGGCCAAAGTTGGCATGCCGCCGAAATGTCCGACGACTATAGGGTCGTCCCCACGACCGCGGGCCAAAGATGTCCAGCCGCCGTCATGTCCAACGACTATAGGGTCGTCCCCACGACCGCGGGCCAAAGTTAGCCAGCCGCCGACATGTCCGACGACTATAGGGTCGTCCCCACGACCCCGGGCCAAAGTTGGCAAGCCGCCGAAATGTCCGACGACTATAGGGTCGTCCCCACGACCGCGGGCCAAAGATGTCCAGCCGCCGTCTTGTCCGACTTGTCCGACGACTATAGGGTTGTCCCCACGACCCCGGGACTAGGTAGACCCGCCGCCGACGTGTCCGACAACTATAGGGTCGTCCCCACGACCCCGGGACTAGATTGGCCCGCCACCGTCATGTCCGACGACTATAGGGTCGTCCCCACGACCCCGGGACTAGGTTGGCCCGCCACCGTCATGTCCGACGACAATAGGGTCGTCCCCACGACCCCGGGTCCAGGTTGGCCAGCCGCCGACATTTCCGACGACTATAGAGTCGTCCCCACGACACCGGGCCAAAGTTGGCCAGCCGCCGACATGTCCGACGATTATAGGGTCGTCCCCACGACCCCGGGAATAGATTGGCCCGCCCCCGACAAGTCCGACGACTATAGGGTCGTCCCCACGACCCCGGGACTAGGTTGGCCCGCCACCGTCATGTCCGACGACAATAGGGTCGTCCCCACGACCCCGGGTCCAGGTTGGCCAGCCGCCGACATTTCCGACGACTATAGAGTCGTCCCCACGACACCGGGCCAAAGTTGGCCAGCCGCCGACATGTCCGACGATTATAGGGTCGTCCCCACGACCCCGGGAATAGATTGGCCCGCCCCCGACAAGTCCGACGACTATAGGGTCGTCCCCACGACCTCGGGACTAGGTTGGCCAGCCGCCGACATGTCCGACGACTATAGGGTCGTCCCCACGACCCCGGGACTAGATTGGCCCACCGCCGACTTGCCCGACGACAATAGGGTCGTCCCCACGACCCCGGGTCTAGGTTGGCCAGCTGCCGACATGTCCGACGATTATAGGGTCGTCCCCATGACCAGGGGCCAAAGTTGGCCTGCCGCCGAAATGTCCGACAACTATACAGTCGTCCCCACGACACCAGGCCAAAGTTGGCCAGCCGCCAACATGTCCGACGACTATAGGGTCGTCCCTACGACCCCGCGACTAGATTGGCCCGCCGCCGACTTGTCCGACGACTATAGGGTCGTCCCCACGACCCCCGGACTAGGTTGGCTCGCCGCCGACTTGTCCGACGACTATAGGGTCGTCCCCACGACCATGGGCCAAAGTTGGCCAGCCGCCGACTTGTCCGACGACTATACGGTCGTACCCACGACCCCGGGACTAGATTGGCCCGGCACCGTCAAGTCCGACGACTATACGGTCGTCCCCACGACCCCGGGACTAGATTGGCCCGCCACCGTCATGTCCGACGACTTCAGGGTCGTCCCCACGACCACCGGCCAAAGTTGGCCAGCCGCCGACATGTCCGACGACTATAGGGTCGTCCCATGGACCCCGGGACTAGATTGGCCCGCCACCGTCATGTCCGACGACTATAAGGTCGTCCCCACGACCCCCGGACTAGGTTGGCTCGCCGCCGACTTGTCCGACGACTATAGGGTCGTCCCCACGACCCCGGGCCAAAGTTGGCAAGCCGCCGACATGTCCGACGACTATAGGGTCGTCCCCACGACCCCGGGACTAGGTTGGCCCACCCCCGACTTGTCCGACGACAATAGGGTCGTCCCCACGACCCCGGGTCTAGGTTGGCCAGCTGCCGACATGTCCGACGATTATAGGGTCGTCCCCATGACCAGGGGCCAAAGTTGGCCTGCCGCCGAAATGTCCGACAACTATACAGTCGTCCCCACGACACCAGGCCAAAGTTGGCCAGCGGCCAACATGTCCGACGACTATAGGGTCGTCCCTACGACCCCGGGACTAGATTGGCCCGCCGCCGACTTGTCCGACGACTATAGGGTCGTTCCCACGGCCCCGGGCCAAAGTTGGCCAGACGCCGACTTGTCCGACGACTATACGGTCGTACCCACGACCCCGGGACTAGATTGGCCCGCCACCGTCAAGTCCGACGACTATACTGTCGTCCCCACGACCCCGGGACTAGATTGGCCCGGCACCGTCATGTCCGACGACTTCAGGGTCGTCCCCACGACCACGGGCCAAAGTTGGCCAGCCGCCGACATGTCCCACGACTGTAGGATCGTCCCCACGACCCCGGGCCAAAGTTGGCCAGCCGCCGACTTGTCCGACGACTATAGGGTCGTCCCTACGATCCCGGGACTAGATTGGGCAGCCGCCGACTTGTCCGACGACTATAGGGTCGTCCCCACGATCCCGGGACTAGATTGGCCCGCCACCGCCATGTCTGACGACAATAGGGTCGTCCCCACGATCCCCGGACTAGATTGGCCCGCCACCGCCATGTCCGACGATTATAGGGTTGTCCCCACGACCACGGGCTAACTTTGGCCAGCCGCCGACATATCCGACGACTAAAGGGTCGTCCCCACGACCACGGGCCAAAGTTTGCCAGCCGCCGACTTGTCCGACGACTATAGGGTCGACCCCACGACCCCGGGTCAAAGTTGGCCAGCCACCGACATGTCCGACGACTATAGGGTCGTCCCCACGACCCCCGCACAAGGTTGGCTCGCCGCCGACTTGTCCGACGACTATAGTGTCGTCCCCACGACCCCCGGACTAGGTTGGCTCGCCGCCGACTTGTCCGACGACTATAGGGTCGTCCCCACGACCCCGGGACAATATTGGCCAATCGCCGACATGTCCGACGACTATAGGGTCGTCCCTACGACCCCGGGACTAGATTGGCCGGCCACCGTCATGTCCAACGACTATAGGGTCGTCCCCACGACCCCGGGACTAGGTTGACAAGCCGCCAACATATCCGACGACTATACGGTCGTCCCCACGACCTCGGGACTAGGTCGGCCAGCCGCCGTCATGTCCGACAACTATAGGGTCGTCCCCACGACCCCGGGCCAAAGTTGGCAAGCCGCCGAAATGTCCGACGACTATAGGGTCGTCCCCACAACCCCGGGACTAGATTGGCCCGCCGCCGTCTTGTCCGACGACCATAGGGTCGTACCCACGACCCCGGGACTAGATTGGCCCGCCACCCTCATGTCCAACGACTATAGGGTCGTCCCCACGACCCCGGGACTAGGTTGACAAGCCGCCGAAATGTCCGACGACTATAGGGTCGTCCCCACAACCCCGGGCCAAAGTTGGCATGCCGCCGAAATGTCCGACGACTATAGGGTCGTCCCCACGACCGCGGGCCAAAGATGTCCAGCCGCCGTCATGTCCAACGACTATAGGGTCGTCCCCACGACCCCGGGACTAGGTTGACAAGCCGCCGAAATGTCCGACGACTATAGGGTCGTCCCCACGACCGCGAGCCAAGGATGTCCAGCCGCCGTCTTGTCCGACGACTATAGGGTCGTCCCCATGACCCCGGGACTAGATTGGCCCGCCACCGTCATGTCCGACGACTATAGGGTCGTCTCCACGACCCCGGGACAAGGTTGGCCCGCCGCCGACTTGTCCGACGACTATAGGGTCGTACCCACGACCCCGGATCTAGGCTGACAAGCCGCCAACATATCCGAAGACTATAGAGTCGTCCCCACGACCCCGGGCCAATGTTGGCCAATCGCCAACATGTCCGACGACTATAGGGTCGTCCGTACGACCCCGGGAATAGATTGGCCCGCCACCGTCATGTCCGACGACAATAGGGTCGTCCCCACGACCCCGGGTCTAGGATGGCCAGCCGCCGACATGTCCGACGACTATAGAGTCGTCCCCACGACACCGGGCCAAAGTTGGCCAGCCGCTGACATGTCCAACGACTATAGGGTCGTCCCCACGACCACGGGCCAAAGTTGGCCAGCCGCCGAACTGTCCGACGACTATTGGATCGTCCCCACGACCACGGGCCAAAGTTGGCCAGCCGCCGACATGTCCGACGACTATAGGTTCGTCCCCACGACTCCGGGACTAGATTGGTCCGCCACCGTCATGTCCGACGACTATAGGGTCGTCCCCACGACCCCGGGACTAGGTTGACAAGCCGCCGAAATGTCCGACGACTATAGGGTCGTCCCCACGACCGCGAGCCAAGGATGTCCAGCCGCCGTCTTGTCCGACGACTATAGGGTCGTCCCCATGACACCGGGACTAGATTGGCCCGCCACCGTCATGTCCGACGACTATAGGGTCGTCTCCACGACCCCGGGACTAGGTTGGCCCGCCGCCGACTTGTCCGACGACTATAGGGTCGTCCCCACGACCCCGGGACTAGGTTGACAAGCCGCCGAAATGTCCGACGACTATAGGGTCGTCCCCACGACCGCTAGCCAAGGATGTCCAGCCGCCGTCTTGTCCGACGACTATAGGGTCGTCCCCATGACCCCGGGACTAGATTGGCCCGCCACCGTCATGTCCGACGACTATAGGGTCGTCTCCACGACCCCGGGACTAGGTTGGCCCGCCGCCGAAATGTCCGACGACTATAGGGTCGTCCCCACAACCCCGGGCCAAAGTTGGCATGCCGCCGAAATGTCCGACGACTATAGGGTCGTCCCCACGACCGCGGGCCAAAGATGTCCAGCCGCCTTCATGTCCAACGACTATAGGGTCGTCCCCACGACCCCGGGACTAGGTTGACAAGCCGCCGAAATGTCCGACGACTATAGGGTCGTCCCCACGACCGCGAGCCAAGGATGTCCAGCCGCCGTCTTGTCCGACGACTATAGGGTCGTCCCCACGACCCCGGGCCAAAGTTGGCAACCGCCGAAATGTCCGACGACTGTAGGGTCGTCCCTACGACCCCGGGCCAATGTTGGCCAATCGCCGACATGTCCGACGACTGTAGGGTCGTCCCCACGACCCCGGGACTAGATTGGTCCGCCACCGTCATGTCCGACGACTATAGGGTCGTCCCCACGACCCCGGGCCAAAGTTGGCAAGCCGCCGAAATGTCCGACGACTGTAGGGTCGTCCCCACGACCCCGGGCCAATGTTGGCCAATCGCCGACATGTCCGACGACTATAGAGTCGTCCCTACGACCCCTAGACTAGATTGGCCCGCCACCGTCATGTCCAACGATTATAGGGTCGTCCCCACGACCATGGGCCAAAGTTGGCCAGCCGCCGTAATGTCCAACGACTATTGGGTCGTCCCCACGACCCCGGGACTAGATTGGCCCGCCACCGTCAAGTCCGACGACTATAGGGTCGTCCCCACGACCCCGGGCAAATTTGGCAAGCCGCCGACATGTCCGACGACTATTGGGTCGTCCCCACGACCCCGGGACTAGATTGGTCCGCCACCGTCATGTCCGACGACTATAGGGTCGTCCCCACGACCCCGGCCAAATTTGGCAAGCCGCCGACATGTCCGACGACTATTGGGTCGTCCCCACGACCCCGGGCCAAAGATGTCCAGCCGCCGTCATGTCCAACGACTATAGGGTCGTCCCCACGACCCCGGGACTAGGTTGGCCCGCCACCCTCATGTCCAACGACTATAGGGTCGTCCCCACGACCCCGGGACTAGGTTGACAAGCCGCCGAAATGTCCGACGACTATAGGGTCGTCCCCACAACCCCGGGCCAAAGTTGGCATGCCGCCGAAATGTCCGACGACTATAGGGTCGTCCCCACGACCGCGGGCCAAAGATGTCCAGCCGCCGTCATGTCCAACGACTATAGGGTCGTCCCCACGACCGCGGGCCAAAGTTAGCCAGCCGCCGACATGTCCGACGACTATAGGGTCGTCCCCACGACCCCGGGCCAAAGTTGGCAAGCCGCCGAAATGTCCGACGACTATAGGGTCGTCCCCACGACCGCGGGCCAAAGATGTCCAGCCGCCGTCTTGTCCGACGACTATAGGGTCGTCCCCACGACCCCGGGACTAGATTGGCCCGCCACCGTCATGTCCGACGACTATACGGTCGTCCCCACGACCCCGGGACAAGGTTGGCCCGCCGCCGACTTGTCCGACGACTATAGGTTCGTACCCACGACCCCGGGACTAGATTGGCCCGCCACCGTCATGTCCAACGACTATAGGGTCGTCCCCACGACCCCGGGACTAGGTTGACCCGCCGCCGAAATGTCCGACGACTATAGGGTCGTCCCCACGACCCCGGGCAAATTTGGCAAGCCCCCGACTTGTCCGACGACTATAGGGTTGTCCCCACGACCCCGGGACTAGGTAGACCCGCCGCCGACGTGTCCGACAACTATAGGGTCGTCCCCACGACCCCGGGACTAGATTGGCCCGCCACCGTCATGTCCGACGACTATAGGGTCGTCCCCACGACCCCGGGACTAGGTTGGCTCGCCGCCGACTTGTCCGACGACTATAGGCTCGTCCCCACGACCCCGGGTCAAAGTTGGCCAGCCGCCGATATGTCCGACGACTATAGAGTCGTCCCCACGACCCCGGGAATATATTGGCCCGCCACCGTCTTGTCCGACGATTATAGGGTCGTCCCCACGACCACAGGCCAAACATGGCCAGCCGCTGACTTGTCCGACGACTAAAGGGTCGTCCCCACAACCGCGGGACTACGTTGGCTCGCCGCCGACTTGTCCGACGACTAAAGGGTCGTCCCCACAACCGCGGGACTACGTTGGCTCGCCGCCGACTTGTCCGACGACTATAGGGTCGTCAACACGACCCCGGGCCAAAGTTGGCCAGCCGCCGACATGTCCGACGACTATAGGATCGTCTCCACGACCACGGCCCAAAGTTGGCCAGCTGCCGATATGTCCAACGACTATTGGGTCGTCCCCACGACCACGGGCCAAAGTTAGCCAGCCGCCGACATGTCCGACGACTATAGGGTCGTCCCCACGACCCCGAGCCAAAGTTGGCAAGCCGCCGAAATGTCCGACGATTATAGGGTCGTCCCCACGACCGCGGGCCAAAGATGTCCAGCCGCCGTCTTGCCCGACGACTATAGGGTCGTCCCCACGACCCCGGGACTAGATTGGCCCGCCACCGTCATGTCCGACGACTATACGGTCGTCCCCACGACCCCGGGACAAGGTTGGCCCGCCGCCGACTTGTCCGACGACTATAGGTTCGTACCCACGACCCCGGGACTACATTGGCCCGCCACCGTCATGTCCAACGACTATAGGGTCGTCCCCACGACCCCGGAACTAGGTTGACAAGCCGCCGAAATGTCCGACGACTATAGGGTCGTCCCCACGACCCCGGGACTAGATTGGCCCGCCACCGTCATGTCCGACAACTATCGGATCGTCCCCACGACCACGGGACTAGGTTGGCTCGCCGCCGACTTGTCCGACGACTATAGGGTCGTCCCCACGACCACGGGCCAAAGTTGGCCAGCCGCCGACATGTCCGACGACTATAGGGTCGTCCCATGGACCCCGGGACTAGATTGGCCCGCCACCGTCATGTCCGACGACTATAAGGTAGTCCCCACGACCCCCGGACTAGGTTGGCTCGCCGCCGACTTGTCCGACGACTATAGGGTCGTCCCCACGACCCCAGCACTATATTGGTCCGCCACCGTCATGTCCGACGACTATAGGGTCGTTCCCACGGCCCCGGGCCAAAGTTGGCCAGTCGCCGACTTGTCCGACGACTATACGGTCGTACCCACGACCCCGGGACTAGATTGGCCCGGCACCGTCAAGTCCGACGACTATACGGTCGTCCCCACGACCCCGGGACTAGATTGGCCCGCCACCGTCATGTCCGACGACTTCAGGGTCGTCCCCACGACCACCGGCCAAAGTTGGCCAGCCGCCGACATGTCCGACGACTATAGGGTCGTCCCATGGACCCCGGGACTAGATTGGCCCGCCACCGTCATGTCCGACGACTATAAGGTCGTCCCCACGACCCTCGGACTAGGTTGGCTCGCCGCCGACTTGTCCGACGACTATTGGGTCGTCCCCACGACCCCGGGCCAAAGTTGGCAAGCCGCCGACATGTCCGACGACTATAGGGTCGTCCCCACGACCCCGGGACTAGGTTGGCCCACCACCGACTTGTCCGACGACAATAGGGTCGTCCCCACGACCCCGGGTCTAGGTTGGCCAGCTGCCGACATGTCCGACGATTATAGGGTCGTCCCCATGACCAGGGGCCAAAGTTGGCCTGCCGCCGAAATGTCCGACAACTATACAGTCGTCCCCACGACACCAGGCCAAAGTTGGCCAGCCGCCAACATGTCCGACGACTATAGGGTCGTCCCTACGACCCCGGGACTAGATTGGCCCGCCGCCGACTTGTCCGACGACTATAGGGTCGTTCCCACGGCCCCGGGCCAAAGTTGGCCAGACGCCGACTTGTCCGACGACTATACGGTCGTACCCACGACCCCGGGACTAGATTGGCCCGCCACCGTCAAGTCCGACGACTATACGGTCGTCCCCACGACCCCGGGACTAGATTGGCCCGCCACCGTCATGTCCGACGACTTCAGGGTCGTCCCCACGACCACGGGCCAAAGTTGGCCAGCCGCCGACATGTCCGACGACTGTAGGATCGTCCCCACGACCCCGGGCCAAAGTTGGCCAGCCGCCGACATGTCCGACGACTATAGGGTCGTCCCCACGACCACGGGCCAAAGTTGGCCAGCCGCCGACTTGTCCGACGACTATAGGGTCGTCCCCATGACCCGGGACTAGACTGGCCCGCCACCGACATGTCCGACGACTATAGAGTCGTCCCCACGACCCCGGGTCAATGTTGGCTCGCCGCCGACATGTCCGACGACTATAGGGTCGTCCCCACGACCCCCGGGCCAAAGTTGGACAGCCACCGACATTTCCGACGACTATAGGGTCGTCCCCACGACCACGGGCCAAAGTTGGCCAGCCGCCGACATGTCCGACGACTATAGGGTCGTCCCCACGACCCGGGACTAGACTGGCCCGCCACCGTCATGTCCGACGACTATAGGGTCGTCCCCACGACCCCCGGTCCAGGTTGGCCAGCCGCCGACATTTCCGACGACTATAGGGTCGTCCCCACGACCCCCGGGCCAAAGTTGGACAGCCACCGACATTTCCGACGACTATAGGGTCGTCCCCACGACCACGGGCCAAAGTTGGCCAGCCGCCGACATGTCCGACGACTATAGGGTCGTCCCCACGACCCGGGACTAGACTGGCCCGCCACCGTCATGTCCGACGACTATAGGGTCGTCCCCACGACCCCGGGTCCAGGTTGGCCAGCCGCCGACATTTCCGACGACTATAGAGTCGTCCCCAAGACACCGGGCCAAAGTTGGCCAGCCGCCGACATGTCCGACGATTATAGGGTCGTCCCCACGACCCCGGGAATAGATTGGCCCGCCCCCGACAAGTCCGACGACTATAGGGTCGTCCCCACGACCCCGGGTCTAGGTTGGCCAGCTGCCGACATGTCCGACGATTATAGGGTCGTCCCCATGACCAGGGGCCAAAGTTGGCCTGCCGCCGAAATGTCCGACAACTATACAGTCGTCCCCACGACACCAGGCCAAACTTGGCCAGCCGCAACATGTCCGACGACTATAGGGTCGTCCCTACGACCCCGGGACTAGATTGGCCCGCCGCCGACTTGTCCGACGACTATAGGGTCGTCCCCACGACCCCCGGACTAGGTTGGCTCGCCGCCGACTTGTCCGACGACTATAGGGTCGTCCCCACGACCACGGGCCAAAGTTGGCCAGCCGCCGACATGTCCGACGACTATAGGGTCGTCCCATGGACCCCGGGACTAGATTGGCCCGCCACCGTCATGTCCGACGACTATAAGGTCGTCCCCACGACCCCGGGTCTAGGTTGGCCAGCCGCCGACATATCCGACGACTATAGAGTCGTCCCCACGACACCGGGCCAAAGTTGGACAGCCGCCGACATGTCCGACTACTATAGGGTCGTCCCCAGGACCTCGGGTCTAGATTGGCCCGCTACCGTCATGTCCGAAGACTATAGGGTCGTCCCCACGACCACGGGACTAGATTGGCCCGCCACCGCCATGTCCGACGACAATAGGGTCGTCCCCACGACCCCGGGTCTAGGTTGGCCAGCCGCCGACATGTCCGACGACTATAGGGTCGTCCCCACGACCCCGGGCCAATAATGGCCAATCGCCGACATGTCCGACGACTATAGGGTCGTACCTACGACCCCGGGACTTGATTGGCCCGGCACCGTCATGTCCAACGACTATCGGATCGTCCCTACGACCACGGGCCAAAGTTGGCCAGCCGCCGACAGGTCCGACGACTATTTGGTCGTCCCCACGACCCTGGGACTAGATTGGCTAGCCACCGTCACGTCCGACGACTATCGGATCGTCCCCACGACCACGAGCCAAAGTTGGCCAGCCGCCGACATGTCCAACGACTATTGGGTCGCCCCACGACCACGGGCCAAAGGTGGCCAGCCGCCGACATGTCCGATGACTATATGGTCGTCCCCACGACCCCGGGTCTAGGTTGGCCAGCCGCCGACATGTTCGACGACTATTGGATGGTCCCCACGACCACGGGCCAAAGTTGGCCAGCCGCCGACATGTCCGACGACTATAGGGTCGTCCCCACGACCCCGGGACAAGGTTGGCCAGCCGCCGACATGTCCGACGACTATAGGGTCGTCCCGACGACCCCGGGCCAATGTTGGCCAATCGCCAACATGTCCGACGACTATAGGGTCGTCCCTACGACCCCGGGACTAGATTGGCCCGCCACCGTCAAGTCCAACGATTATAGGGTCGTCCCCATGACCCCGGGACTAGATTGGCCCGCCGCCGACATGTCCGACGACTATTGGATCGTCCCCACGACCACGGGCCAAAGTTGGCCAGCCGCCGACATGTCCGGCGAATATAGGTTCGTCCCCACGACCCCGGAACTAGGTTGGCCAGCCGCCGACATGTCCGACGACAATCGGATCGTCCCCACGACCACGCGCCAAAGATGGCCAGCCGCCGACATGTCCGACGACAATCGGATCGTCCCCACGACCACGCGCCAAAGTTGGCCAGCCGCCGACATGTCCGACGACTATAGGGTCGTCCCCACGACCCCGGGCCAATGTTGGCCAATCGCCGACATGTCCAACGACTATAGGGTCGTCCCTACGACCCAGGGACTAGATTAGCCCGCCACCGTCATGTCCAACAACTATAGGGTCGTCCCCACGACCACGGGCCAAAGTTGGCATGCCGCCGAAATGTCCGACGACTATAGGGTCGTCCCCACGACCTCGGGACTAGGTTGGCCAGCCGCCGACATGTCCGACGACTATAGGGTCGTCGCCACGACCCCGGGCCAATGTTGGCCAATCGCCGACATGTCCGACGACTATAGGGTCGTCCCTACGACCCCGGACTAGGTTGGCCAGCCGCCGACATGTCCGACGACTATAGGGTCGTCCCCACGACCCCGGGCCAAAGTTGGCAAGCCGCCGACATGTCCGACGACTATAGGGTCGTCCCCACGACCCCGGGCCAATGTTGGCCAATCGCCGACATGTCCAACGACTATAGGGTCGTCCCTACGACCCAGGGACTAGATTAGCCCGCCACCGTCATGTCCAACAACTATAGGGTCGTCCCCACGACCACAGGCCAAAGTTGGCATGCCGCCGAAATGTCCGACGACTATAGGGTCGTCCCCACGACCTCGGGACTAGGTTGGCCCGCCGCCGACATGTCCGACGACTATAGGGTCGTCGCCACGACCCCGGGCCAATGTTGGCCAATCGCCGACATGTCCGACGACTATAGGGTCGTCCCAACGACCCCGGACTAGGTTGGCCAGCCGCCGACATGTCCGACGACTATAGGGTCGTCCCCACGACCCCGGGCCAAAGTTGGCAAGCCGCCGACATGTCCGATGACTATAGGGTCGTCCCCACGACCCCGGGACTAGGTTGGCCCACCGCCGACTTGCCCGACGACAATAGGGTCGTCCCCACGACCCCGGGTCTAGGTTGGCCAGCTGCCGACATGTCCGACGATTATAGGGTCGTCCCCATGACCAGGGGCCAAAGTTGGCCTGCCGCCGAAATGTCCGACAACTATACAGTCGTCCCCACGACACCAGGCCAAAGTTGGCCAGCCGCCAACATGTCCGACGACTATAGGGTCGGCCCTACGACCCCGGGACTAGATTGGCCCGCCGCCGACTTGTCCGACGACTATAGGGTCGTTCCCACGGCCCCGGGCCAAAGTTGGCCAGACGCCGACTTGTCCGACGACTATACGGTCGTACCCACGACCCCGGGACTAGATTGGCCCGCCACCGTCAAGTCCGACGACTATACGGTCGTCCCCACGACCCCGGGACTAGATTGGCCCGCCACCGTCATGTCCGACGACTTCAGGGTCGTCCCCACGACCACGGGCCAAAGTTGGCCAGCCGCCGACATGTCCGACGACTGTAGGATCGTCCCCACGACCCCGGGCCAAAGTTGGCCAGCCGCCGACATGTCCGACGACTATAGGGTCGTCCCCACGACCACGGGCCAAAGTTGGCCAGCCGCCGACTTGTCCGACGACTATAGGGTCGTCCCCATGACCCGGGACTAGACTGGCCCGCCACCGTCATGTCCGACGACTATAGGGTCGTCCCCACGACCCCCTGACTAGGTTGGTACGCCGCCGACTTGTCCGACGAGTATAGGGTCCTCCCCACGACCACGGGCCAAAGTTGGCCAGCCGCCGACATGTCCGACGACTATAGGGTCGTCCCCACGGCCCCGGGCCAAAGTTGGCCAGCCGCCGACATGTCCGACGACTATAGGGTCGTCCCCACGACCACGGGCCAAAGTTGGCCAGCCGCCGACTTGTCCGACGACTATAGGGTCGTCCCCATGACCCGGGACTAGACTGGCCCGCCACCGTCATGTCCGACGACTATAGGGTCGTCCCCACGACCCCCGGACTAGGTTGGTACGCCGCCGACTTGTCCGACGAGTATAGGGTCCTCCCCACGACCACGGGCCCAAGTTGGCCAGCCGCCGTCATGTCCGACGACTATAGGGTCGTCCCCACGACCCGGGACTAGACTGGCCCGCCACCGACATGTCCGACGACTATAGAGTCGTCCCCACGACCCCGGGTCAATGTTGGCTCGCCGCCGACATGTCCGACGACTATAGGGTCGTCCCCACGACCCCCGGGCCAAAGTTGGACAGCCACCGACATTTCCGACGACTATAGGGTCGTCCCCACGACCACGGGCCAAAGTTGGCCAGCCGCCGACATGTCCGACGACTATAGGGTCGTCCCCACGACCCGGGACTAGACTGGCCCGCCACCGTCATGTCCGACGACTATAGGGTCGTCCCCACGACCCCCGGACTAGGTTGGCCGGCCGCCGACTTGTCCGACGACTGTAGGGTCGTCCCCACGACCCCCCGACTAGGTGGGCTCGCCGCCGACTTGTCCGACGACTATAGGGTCGTCCCCACGACCCCGGGACTAGGTTGGCTCGCCACCGTCATGTCTGACGACTATAGGGTCGTCCCCACGACCACGGGCCAAAGTTGGCCAGCCGCCGACATGTCCGACGACTACAGGGTCGTCCCCACGACCCGGGACTAGACTGGCCCGCCACCGTCATGTCCGACGACTATAGGATCATCCCCACGACCCCGGGTCTAGGTTGGCCCGCCGCCGACTTGTCCGACGACTATAGGGTCGTCCCCACGACCCCGGGACTAGGTTGGCTCGCCACCGATATGTCTCACGACTATAGAGTCGTCCCCACGACCCCGGGACTAGATTGGCGCGCCACCGTCAAGTCCGACGACTATAGGGTCGTCCCCACGACCCCGGGCCAAAGTTGGACAGCCGCCGACATGTCCGACGACTATAGATTCGTCCTCACGACCCCGGGCCAAAGTTGACCAGCCGCCGACTTGTCCGACGACTATAGGGTCGTCCCTACGATCCCGGGACTAGATTGGGCAGCCGCCGACTTGTCCGACGACTATAGGGTCGTCCCCACGGCCACGGGCCAAAGATGGCCAGCCGCCGAATTGTCCGACGACTATAGGGTCGTCCCTACGATCCCAGGACTAGATTGGGCCGCCACCGCCATGTCCGACGACAATAAGGTCGTCCCCACGGCCACGGGCCAAAGTTGGCCAGCCGCCGACATGTCCGACGACTATAGATTCGTCCCCACGACCCCGGGCCAAAGTTGGCCAGCCGCCGACTTGTCCGACGACTATGGGGTCGTCCCTACGATCCCGGGACTAGATTGGGCAGCCGCCGACTTGTCCGACGACTATAGGGTCGTCCCCACGATCCCGGGACTAGATTGGCCCGCCACCGCCATGTCCGACGACAATAGGGTCGTCCCCACGATCCCGGGACTAGATTGGCCCGCCACCGCCATGTCCGACGATTATAGGGTTGTCCCCACGACCACGGGCCAACTTTGGCCAGCCGCCGACATATCCGACGACTAAAGGGTCGTCCCCACGACCACGGGCCAAAGTTTGCCAGCCGCCGACTTGTCCGACGACTATAGGGTCGTCCCCACGGCCCCGGGACTAGGTTGGCCCGCAGCCGACTTGTCCGACGACTATAGGGTCGTCCCCACGACTACGGTCTAAAGTTGGCTCGCCGCCGACATGTCCGACGAATATAGGCTCGTCCCCACGACCCCCGGACTAGCTTGGCTCGCCGCCGACTTGTCCGACGACTATAGGGTCGTCCCCACGACCCCGGGCAAACGTTGGCCAGCCGCCGACTTGTCCGACGACTATAGGGTCGTCCCCACGATCCCGGGACTAGATTGGCCCGCCACCGCCATGTCCGACGACAATAGGGTCGTCCCCACGATCCCGGGACTAGATTGGCCCGCCACCGTCTTGTCCGACGACTATAGGGTCGTCTTCACGACCACGGGCCAAAGTTGGCCAGCCGCCGACATTTCCGACGACAATAGGGTCGTCCTCACGACCACGGGCCAAATTTGGCCAGCCGCCGACTTGTCCGACGACTATAGGGTCGTCCCCACGACCCCGGGCCAATAATGGCCAATCGCCGACATGTCCGACGACTATAGGGTCGTACCCACGACCCCGGGACTTGATTGGCCCGGCACCGTCATGTCCAACGACTATCGGATCGTCCCTACGACTACGGGCCTAAGTTGACCAGCCGCCGACATGTCCGACGACTATAGGGTCGTCCCTATTACCCCGGGACTAGATTGGCCCGCCACCGTCATGTCCGACGACTATAGGGTCGTCCCCACGACCCCGGGCCAAAGGTGGCATGCCGCCGAAATGTCCGACGACTATAGGGTCGTCCCCACGACCCCGGGTCTAGGTTGGGCAGCCGCCGACATGTCCGACGACTATAGAGTCGTCCCCACGACCCCGGGTCCAGGTTGGCCAGCCGCCGACATTTCCGACGACTATAGAGTCGTCCCCACGACACCGGGCCAAAGTTGGCCAGCCGCCGACATGTCCGACGATTATAGGGTCGTCCCCACGACCCCGGGCCAATGTTGGCCAATCGCCGACATGTCCGACGACTATAGGGTCGTCCCCACGACCCCGGGACTAGGTTGACAAGCCGCCGAAATGTCCGACGACTATAGGGTCGTCCCCACGACCGCGAGCCAAGGATGTCCAGCCGCCGTCTTGTCCGACGACCATAGGGTCGTACCCACGACCCCGGGACTAGATTGGCCCGCCACCCTCATGTCCAACGACTATAGGGTCGTCCCCACGACCCCGGGACTAGGTTGACAAGCCGCCGAAATGTCCGACGACTATAGGGTCGTCCCCACAACCCCGGGCCAAAGTTGGCATGCCGCCGAAATGTCCGACGACTATAGGGTCGTCCCCACGACCGCGGGCCAAAGATGTCCAGCCGCCGTCATGTCCAACGACTATAGGGTCGTCCCCACGACCCCGGGACTAGGTTGACAAGCCGCCGAAATGTCCGACGACTATAGGGTCGTCCCCACGACCGCGAGCCAAGGATGTCCAGCCGCCGTCTTGTCCGACGACTATAGGGTCGTCCCCATGACCCCGGGACTAGATTGGCCCGCCACCGTCATGTCCGACGACTATAGGGTCGTCTCCACGACCCCGGGACAAGGTTGGCCCGCCGCCGACTTGTCCGACGACTATAGGGTCGTACCCACGACCCCGGATCTAGGCTGACAAGCCGCCAACATATCCGAAGACTATAGAGTCGTCCCCACGACCCCGGGCCAATGTTGGCCAATCGCCAACATGTCCGACGACTATAGGGTCGTCCGTACGACCCCGGGAATAGATTGGCCCGCCACCGTCATGTCCGACGACAATAGGGTCGTCCCCACGACCCCGGGTCTAGGATGGCCAGCCGCCGACATGTCCGACGACTATAGAGTCGTCCCCACGACACCGGGCCAAAGTTGGCCAGCCGCTGACATGTCCAACGACTATAGGGTCGTCCCCACGACCACGGGCCAAAGTTGGCCAGCCGCCGAACTGTCCGACGACTATTGGATCGTCCCCACGACCACGGGCCAAAGTTGGCCAGCCGCCGACATGTCCGACGACTATAGGGTCGTCCCCACGACTCCGGGACTAGATTGGTCCGCCACCGTCATGTCCGACGACTATAGGTTCGTCCCCACGACCCCGGGACTAGGTTGACAAGCCGCCGAAATGTCCGACGACTATAGGGTCGTCCCCACGACCGCGAGCCAAGGATGTCCAGCCGCCGTCTTGTCCGACGACTATAGGGTCGTCCCCATGACCCCGGGACTAGATTGGCCCGCCACCGTCATGTCCGACGACTATAGGGTCGTCTCCACGACCGCGGGCCAAAGATGTCCAGCCGCCTTCATGTCCAACGACTATAGGGTCGTCCCCACGACCCCGGGACTAGGTTGACAAGCCGCCGAAATGTCCGACGACTATAGGGTCGTCCCCACGACCGCGAGCCAAGGATGTCCAGCCGCCGTCTTGTCCGACGACTATAGGGTCGTCCCCACGACCCCGGGCCAAAGTTGGCAACCGCCGAAATGTCCGACGACTGTAGGGTCGTCCCTACGACCCCGGGCCAAAGTTGGCAAGCCGCCGACATGTCCGATGACTATAGGGTCGTCCCCACGACCCCGGGACTAGGTTGGCCCACCGCCGACTTGCCCGACGACAATAGGGTCGTCCCCACGACCCCGGGTCTAGGTTGGCCAGCTGCCGACATGTCCGACGATTATAGGGTCGTCCCCATGACCAGGGGCCAAAGTTGGCCTGCCGCCGAAATGTCCGACAACTATACAGTCGTCCCCACGACACCAGGCCAAAGTTGGCCAGCCGCCAACATGTCCGACGACTATAGGGTCGTCCCTACGACCCCGGGACTAGATTGGCCCGCCGCCGACTTGTCCGACGACTATAGGGTCGTCCCCACGACCCCCGGACTAGGTTGGCTCGCCGCCGACTTGTCCGACGAGTATAGGGTCGTCCCCACGACCACGGGCCAAAGTTGGCCAGCCGCCGACATGTCCGACGACTATAGGGTCGTCCCATGGACCCCGGGACTAGATTGGCCCGCCACCGTCATGTCCGACGACTATAAGGTCGTCCCCACGACCCCCGGACTAGGTTGGCTCGCCGCCGACTTGTCCGACGACTATAGGGTCGTCCCCACGACCCCAGCACTATATTGGTCCGCCACCGTCATGTCCGACGACTATAGGGTCGTTCCCACGGCCCCGGGCCAAAGTTGGCCAGTCGCCGACTTGTCCGACGACTATACGGTCGTACCCACGACCCCGGGACTAGATTGGCCCGCCACCGTCAAGTCCGACGACTATACGGTCGTCCCCACGACCCCGGGACTAGATTGGCCCGCCACCGTCATGTCCGACGACTTCAGGGTCGTCCCCACGACCACCGGCCAAAGTTGGCCAGCCGCCGACATGTCCGACGACTATAGGGTCGTCCCATGGACCCCGGGACTAGATTGGCCCGCCACCGTCATGTCCGACGACTATAAGGTCGTCCCCACGACCCTCGGACTAGGTTGGCTCGCCGCCGACTTGTCCGACGACTATAGGGTCGTCCCCACGACCCCGGGCCAAAGTTGGCAAGCCGCCGACATGTCCGACGACTATAGGGTCGTCCCCACGACCCCGGGACTAGGTTGGCCCACCACCGACTTGTCCGACGACAATAGGGTCGTCCCCACGACCCCGGGTCTAGGTTGGCCAGCTGCCGACATGTCCGACGATTATAGGGTCGTCCCCATGACCAGGGGCCAAAGTTGGCCTGCCGCCGAAATGTCCGACAACTATACAGTCGTCCCCACGACACCAGGCCAAAGTTGGCCAGCCGCCAACATGTCCGACGACTATAGGGTCGTCCCTACGACCCCGGGACTAGATTGGCCCGCCGCCGACTTGTCCGACGACTATAGGGTCGTTCCCACGGCCCCGGGCCAAAGTTGGCCAGACGCCGACTTGTCCGACGACTATACGGTCGTACCCACGACCCCGGGACTAGATTGGCCCGCCACCGTCAAGTCCGACGACTATACGGTCGTCCCCACGACCCCGGGACTAGATTGGCCCGCCACCGTCATGTCCGACGACTTCAGGGTCGTCCCCACGACCACGGGCCAAAGTTGGCCAGCCGCCGACATGTCCGACGACTGTAGGATCGTCCCCACGACCCCGGGCCAAAGTTGGCCAGCCGCCGACATGTCCGACGACTATAGGGTCGTCCCCACGACCACGGGCCAAAGTTGGCCAGCCGCCGACTTGTCCGACGACTATAGGGTCGTCCCCATGACCCGGGACTAGACTGGCCCGCCACCGTCATGTCCGACGACTATAGGGTCGTCCCCACGACCCCCTGACTAGGTTGGTACGCCGCCGACTTGTCCGACGAGTATAGGGTCCTCCCCACGACCACGGGCCAAAGTTGGCCAGCCGCCGACATGTCCGACGACTATAGGGTCGTACCCACGGCCCCGGGCCAAAGTTGGCCAGCCGCCGACATGTCCGACGACTATAGGGTCGTCCCCACGACCACGGGCCAAAGTTGGCCCGCCACCGTCATGTCCGACGACTATAGGGTCGTCCCCACGACCCCCGGACTAGGTTGGTACGCCGCCGACTTGTCCGACGAGTATAGGGTCCTCCCCACGACCACGGGCCCAAGTTGGCCAGCCGCCGTCATGTCCGACGACTATAGGGTCGTCCCCATGACCCGGGACTAGACTGGCCCGCCACCGACATGTCCGACGACTATAGAGTCGTCCCCACGACCCCGGGTCAATGTTGGCTCGCCGCCGACATGTCCGACGACTATAGGGTCGTCCCCACGACCCCCGGGCCAAAGTTGGACAGCCACCGACATTTCCGACGACTATAGGGTCGTCCCCACGACCACGGGCCAAAGTTGGCCAGCCGCCGACATGTCCGACGACTATAGGGTCGTCCCCACGACCCGGGACTAGACTGGCCCGCCACCGTCATGTCCGACGACTATAGGGTCGTCCCCACGACCCCCGGACTAGGTTGGCCGGCCGCCGACTTGTCCGACGACTGTAGGGTCGTCCCCACGACCCCCCGACTAGGTGGGCTCGCCGCCGACTTGTCCGACGACTATAGGGTCGTCCCCACGACCCCGGGACTAGGTTGGCTCGCCACCGTCATGTCTGACGACTATAGGGTCGTCCCCACGACCACGGGCCAAAGTTGGCCAGCCGCCGACATGTCCGACGACTATAGGGTCGTCCCCACGACCCGGGACTAGACTGGCCCGCCACCGTCATGTCCGACGACTATAGGGTCATCCCCACGACCCCGGGTCTAGGTTGGCCCGCCGCCGACTTGTCCGACGACTATAGGGTCGTCCCCACGACCCCGGGACTAGGTTGGCTCGCCACCGATATGTCTCACGACTATAGAGTCGTCCCCACGACCCCGGGACTAGATTGGCGCGCCACCGTCAAGTCCGACGACTATAGGGTCGTCCCCACGACCCCGGGCCAAAGCTGGACAGCCGCCGACATGTCCGACGACTATAGATTCGTCCTCACGACCCCGGGCCAAAGTTGACCAGCCGCCGACTTGTCCGACGACTATAGGGTCGTCCCTACGATCCCGGGACTAGATTGGGCAGCCGCCGACTTGTCCGACGACTATAGGGTCGTCCCCACGGCCACGGGCCAAAGATGGCCAGCCGCGGACTTGTCCGACGACTATAGGGTCGTCCCTACGATCCCGGGACTAGATTGGGCCGCCACCGCCATGTCCGACGACAATAAGGTCGTCCCCACGGCCACGGGCCAAAGTTGGCCAGCCGCCGACATGTCCGACGACTATAGATTCGTCCCCACGACCCCGGGCCAAAGTTGGCCAGCCGCCGACTTGTCCGACGACTATGGGGTCGTCCCTACGATCCCGGGACTAGATTGGGCAGCCGCCGACTTGTCCGACGACTATAGGGTCGTCCCCACGATCCCGGGACTAGATTGGCCCGCCACCGCCATGTCCGACGACAATAGGGTCGTCCCCACGATCCCGGGACTAGATTGGCCCGCCACCGCCATGTCCGACGATTATAGGGTTGTCCCCACGACCACGGGCCAACTTTGGCCAGCCGCCGACATATCCGACGACTAAAGGGTCGTCCCCACGACCACGGGCCAAAGTTTGCCAGCCGCCGACTTGTCCGACGACTATAGGGTCGTCCCCACGGCCCCGGGACTAGGTTGGCCCGCAGCCGACTTGTCCGACGACTATAGGGTCGTCCCCACGACTACGGTCTAAAGTTGGCTCGCCGCCGACATGTCCGACGAATATAGGCTCGTCCCCACGACCCCCGGACTAGCTTGGCTCGCCGCCGACTTGTCCGACGACTATAGGGTCGTCCCCACGACCCCGGGCAAACGTTCGCCAGCCGCCGACTTGTCCGACGACTATAGGGTCGTCCCCACGATCCCGGGACTAGATTGGCCCGCCACCGCCATGTCCGACGACAATAGGGTCGTCCCCACGATCCCGGGACTAGATTGGCCCGCCACCGTCTTGTCCGACGACTATAGGGTCGTCTTCACGACCACGGGCCAAAGTTGGCCAGCCGCCGACATTTCCGACGACAATAGGGTCGTCCTCACGACCACGGGCCAAATTTGGCCAGCCGCCGACTTGTCCGACGACTATAGGGTCGTCCCCACGACCCCGGGCCAATAATGGCCAATCGCCGACATGTCCGACGACTATAGGGTCGTACCCACGACCCCGGGACTTGATTGGCCCGGCACCGTCATGTCCAACGACTATCGGATCGTCCCTACGACTACGGGCCTAAGTTGACCAGCCGCCGACATGTCCGACGACTATAGGGTCGTCCCTATTACCCCGGGACTAGATTGGCCCGCCACCGTCATGTCCGACGACTATAGGGTCGTCCCCACGACCCCGGGCCAAAGGTGGCATGCCGCCGAAATGTCCGACGACTATAGGGTCGTCCCCACGACCCCGGGTCTAGGTTGGGCAGCCGCCGACATGTCCGACGACTATAGAGTCGTCCCCACGACCCCGGGTCCAGGTTGGCCAGCCGCCGACATTTCCGACGACTATAGAGTCGTCCCCACGACACCGGGCCAAAGTTGGCCAGCCGCCGACATGTCCGACGATTATAGGGTCGTCCCCACGACCCCGGGCCAATGTTGGCCAATCGCCGACATGTCCGACGACTATAGGGTCGTCCCTACGACCCCGGACTAGATTGGCCCGCCACCGTCATGACCGACGATTATAGGGTCGTCCCCACGACCGCGAGACTAGATTGGCCCGCCACCGTCATGTCCGACGACAATAGGGTCGTCCCCACGACCCCGGGTCCAGGTTGGCCAGCCGCCGACATTTCCGACGACTATAGAGTCGTCCCCACGACACCGGGCCAAAGTTGGCCAGCCGCCGACATGTCCGACGATTATAGGGTCGTCCCCACGACCCCGGGAATAGATTGGCCCGCCCCCGACAAGTCCGACGACTATAGGGTCGTCCCCACGACCTCGGGAGTAGGTTGGCCAGCCGCCGACATGTCCGACGACTATAGGGTCGTCGCCACGACCCCGGGCCAATGTTGGCCAATCGCCGACATGTCCGACGACTATAGGGTCGTCCCGACGACCCCGGGCCAATGTTGGCCAATCGCCAACATGTCCGACGTCTATAGGGTCGTCCCCACGACCCCGGGACTAGGTTGGCCCACCGCCGACTTGTCCGACGACAATAGGGTCGTCCCCACGACCCCGGGTCTAGGTTGGCCAGCTGCCGACATGTCCGACGATTATAGGGTCGTCCCCATGACCAGGGGCCAAAGTTGGCCTGCCGCCGAAATGTCCGACAACTATACAGTCGTCCCCACGACACCAGGCCAAACTTGGCCAGCCGCCAACATGTCCGACGACTATAGGGTCGTCCCTACGACCCCGGGACTAGATTGGCCCGCCGCCGACTTGTCCGACGACTATAGGGTCGTCCCCACGACCCCCGGACTAGGTTGGCTCGCCGCCGACTTGTCCGACGACTATAGGGTCGTCCCCACGACCACGGGCCAAAGTTGGCCAGCCGCCGACATGTCCGACGACTATAGGGTCGTCCCATGGACCCCGGGACTAGATTGGCCCGCCACCGTCATGTCCGACGACTATAAGGTCGTCCCCACGACCCCGGGTCTAGGTTGGCCAGCCGCCGACATATCCGACGACTATAGAGTCGTCCCCACGACACCGGGCCAAAGTTGGACAGCCGCCGACATGTCCGACTACTATAGGGTCGTCCCCAGGACCTCGGGTCTAGATTGGCCCGCTACCGTCATGTCCGAAGACTATAGGGTCGTCCCCACGACCACGGGACTAGATTGGCCCGCCACCGCCATGTCCGACGACAATAGGGTCGTCCCCACGACCCCGGGTCTAGGTTGGCCCGCCACCGTCATGTCCGACGACTATAAGGTCGTCCCCACGACCCCCGGACTAGGTTGGCTCGCCGCCGACTTGTCCGACGACTATAGGGTCGTCCCCACGACCCCAGCACTATATTGATCCGCCACCGTCATGTCCGACGACTATAGGGTCGTTCCCACGGCCCCGGGCCAAAGTTGGCCAGTCGCCGACTTGTCCGACGACTATACGGTCGTACCCACGACCCCGGGACTAGATTGGCCCGCCACCGTCAAGTCCGACGACTATACGGTCGTCCCCACGACCCCGGGACTAGATTGGCCCGCCACCGTCATGTCCGACGACTTCAGGGTCGTCCCCACGACCACGGGCCAAAGTTGGCCAGCCGCCGACATGTCCGACGATTATAGGGTCGTCCCCACGACCCCGGGAATAGATTGGCCCGCCCCCGACAAGTCCGACGACTATAGGGTCGTCCCCACGACCTCGGGACTAGGTTGGCCAGCCGCCGACATGTCCGACGACTATAGGGTCGTCGCCACGACCCCGGGCCAATGTTGGCCAATCGCCGACATGTCCGACGACTATAGGGTCGTCCCTACGACCCCGGACTAGGTTGGCCAGCCGCCGACATGTCCGACGACTATAGGGTCGTCCCCACGACCCCGGGAATAGATTGGCCCGCCCCCGACAAGTCCGACGACTATAGGGTCGTCCCCACGACCTCGGGACTAGGTTGGCCAGCCGCCGACATGTCCGACGACTATAGGGTCGTCGCCACGACCCCGGGCCAATGTTGGCCAATCGCCGACATGTCCGACGACTATAGGGTCGTCCCTACGACCCCGGACTAGGTTGGCCAGCCGCCGACATGTCCGACGACTATAGGGTCGTCCCCACGACCCCGGGCCAAAGTTGGCAAACCGCCGACATGTCCGATGATTATAGGGTCGTCCCCACGACCCCGGGACTAGGTTGGCCCACCGCCGACTTGTCCGACGACAATAGGGTCGTCCCCACGACCCCGGGTCTAGGTTGGCCAGCTGCCGACATGTCCGACGATTATAGGGTCGTCCCCATGACCAGGGGCCAAAGTTGGCCTGCCGCCGAAATGTCCGACAACTATACAGTCGTCCCCACGACACCAGGCCAAAGTTGGCCAGCCGCCAACATGTCCGACGACTATAGGGTCGTCCCTACGACCCCGGGACTAGATTGGCCCGCCGCCGACTTGTCCGACGACTATAGGGTCGTCCCCACGACCCCCGGACTAGGTTGGCTCGCCGCCGACTTGTCCGACGACTATAGGGTCGTCCCCACGACCACGGGCCAAAGTTGGCCAGCCGCCGACATGTCCGACGACTATAGGGTCGTCCCATGGACCCCGGGACTAGATTGGCCCGCCACCGTCATGTCCGACGACTATAAGGTCGTCCCCACGACCCCCGGACTAGGTTGGCTCGCCGCCGACTTGTCCGCGACTATAGGGTCGTCCCCACGACCCCAGCACTATATTGGCCCGCCACCGTCATGTCCGACGACTATAGGGTCGTTCCCACGACACCGGGCCAAAGTTGGCCAGCCGCTGACATGTCCAACGACTATAGGGTCGTCCCCACGACCACGGGCCAAAGTTGGCCAGTCGCCGACTTGTCCGACGACTATACGGTCGTACCCACGACCCCGGGACTAGATTGGCCCGCCACCGTCAAGTCCGACGACTATACGGTCGTCCCCACGACCCCGGGACTAGATTGGCCCGCCACCGTCATGTCCGACGACTTCAGGGTCGTCCCCACGACCACGGGCCAAAGTTGGCCAGCCGCCGACATGTCCGACGACTATAGGGTCGTCCCATGGACCCCGGGACTAGATTGGCCCGCCACCGTCATGTCCGACGACTATAAGGTCGTCCCCACGACCCCCGGACTAGGTTGGCTCGCCGCCGACTTGTCCGCGACTATAGGGTCGTCCCCACGACCCCAGCACTATATTGGCCCGCCACCGTCATGTCCGACGACTATAGGGTCGTTCCCACGACACCGGGCCAAAGTTGGCCAGCCGCTGACATGTCCAACGACTATAGGGTCGTCCCCACGACCACGGGCCAAAGTTGGCCAGCCGCCGACATGTCCGACGACTATTGGATCGTCCCCACGACCACGGGCCAAAGTTGGCCAGCCGCCGACATGTCCGACGACAATCGGATCGTCCCCACGACCACGGGCCAAAGTTTGCCAGCCGCCGACTTGTCCGACGACTATAGGGTCGACCCCACGACCCCGGGTCAAAGTTGGCCAGCCACCGACATGTCCGACGACTATAGGGTCGTCCCCACGACCCCCGCACAAGGTTGGCTCGCCGCCGACTTGTCCGACGACTATAGTGTCGTCCCCACGACCCCGGACTAGGTTGGCCAGCCGCCGACATGTCCGACGACTATAGGGTCGTCCCCACGACCCCGGGCCAAAGTTGGCAAACCGCCGACATGTCCGATGATTATAGGGTCGTCCCCACGACCCCGGGACTAGGTTGGCCCACCGCCGACTTGTCCGACGACAATAGGGTCGTCCCCACGACCCCGGGTCTAGGTTGGCCAGCTGCCGACATGTCCGACGATTATAGGGTCGTCCCCATGACCAGGGGCCAAAGTTGGCCTGCCGCCGAAATGTCCGACAACTATACAGTCGTCCCCACGACACCAGGCCAAAGTTGGCCAGCCGCCAACATGTCCGACGACTATAGGGTCGTCCCTACGACCCCGGGACTAGATTGGCCCGCCGCCGACTTGTCCGACGACTATAGGGTCGTCCCCACGACCCCCGGACTAGGTTGGCTCGCCGCCGACTTGTCCGACGACTATAGGGTCGTCCCCACGACCACGGGCCAAAGTTGGCCAGCCGCCGACATGTCCGACGACTATAGGGTCGTCCCATGGACCCCGGGACTAGATTGGCCCGCCACCGTCATGTCCGACGACTATAAGGTCGTCCCCACGACCCCCGGACTAGGTTGGCTCGCCGCCGACTTGTCCGCGACTATAGGGTCGTCCCCACGACCCCAGCACTATATTGGCCCGCCACCGTCATGTCCGACGACTATAGGGTCGTTCCCACGACACCGGGCCAAAGTTGGCCAGCCGCTGACATGTCCAACGACTATAGGGTCGTCCCCACGACCACGGGCCAAAGTTGGCCAGTCGCCGACTTGTCCGACGACTATACGGTCGTACCCACGACCCCGGGACTAGATTGGCCCGCCACCGTCAAGTCCGACGACTATACGGTCGTCCCCACGACCCCGGGACTAGATTGGCCCGCCACCGTCATGTCCGACGACTTCAGGGTCGTCCCCACGACCACGGGCCAAAGTTGGCCAGCCGCCGACATGTCCGACGACTATAGGGTCGTCCCATGGACCCCGGGACTAGATTGGCCCGCCACCGTCATGTCCGACGACTATAAGGTCGTCCCCACGACCCCCGGACTAGGTTGGCTCGCCGCCGACTTGTCCGCGACTATAGGGTCGTCCCCACGACCCCAGCACTATATTGGCCCGCCACCGTCATGTCCGACGACTATAGGGTCGTTCCCACGACACCGGGCCAAAGTTGGCCAGCCGCTGACATGTCCAACGACTATAGGGTCGTCCCCACGACCACGGGCCAAAGTTGGCCAGCCGCCGACATGTCCGACGACTATTGGATCGTCCCCACGACCACGGGCCAAAGTTGGCCAGCCGCCGACATGTCCGACGACAATCGGATCGTCCCCACGACCACGGGCCAAAGTTTGCCAGCCGCCGACTTGTCCGACGACTATAGGGTCGACCCCACGACCCCGGGTCAAAGTTGGCCAGCCACCGACATGTCCGACGACTATAGGGTCGTCCCCACGACCCCCGCACAAGGTTGGCTCGCCGCCGACTTGTCCGACGACTATAGTGTCGTCCCCACGACCCCCGGACTAGGTTGGCTCGCCGCCGACTTGTCCGACGACTATAGGGTCGTCCCCACGACCCCGGGACAATATTGGCCAGCTGCCGGCTTGACCGACGACTATAGGGTCGACCCCACGACCCCGGGACTAGATTGGCCCGCCACCGTCATGTCCGACGACTATAAGGTCGTCCCCACGACCCCGGGCCAAAGTTGGCCAGCCGCCGACATGTCCGACGATTATAGTGTCGTCCAAACGACCCCGGGAATAGATTGGCCCGCCCCCGACAAGTCCGACGACTATAGCATCGTCCCCACGACCTGGGGACTAGGTTGGCCAGCCGCCGACATATCCGACGACTATATGGTCGTCGCCACGACCCCGGGCCAATGTTGGCCAATCGCCGACATATCCGACGACTATAGGGTCGTCCCCACGACCCCGGGCCTAGATTAGCCCGCCACCGTCATGTCCGACGACAATAGGGTCGTCCCCACGACCCCGGGTCTAGGTTGGCCAGCCGCCGACATGTCCGACAACTATAGAGTCGTCCCCACGACTCCGGGCCAAAGTTGGACAGCCGCCGACATGTCCGACTACTGTAGGGTCGTCCCCAGGACCTCGGGTCTAGATTGGCCCGCTACCGTCATGTCCGAAGACTATAGGGTCGTCCCCACGACCACGGGACTAGATTGGCCCGCCACCGTCATGTCCAACGACTATAGGGTCGTCCCCACAACCACGGGCCAAAGTTGGCCAGCCGCCGTCATGTCCGACGACTATAGGTTCGTCCCCACGACCCCGGGCCAATGTTGGCCAATCGCCGACATGTCCAACGACTATAGGGTCGTCCCTACGACCCCGGGACTAGATTAGCCCGCCACCGTCATGTCCAACAACTATAGGGTCGTCCCAACGACCACGGGCCAAAGTTGGCATGCCGCCGAAATGTCCGACGACTATAGGGTCGTCCCCACGACACCGGGCCAAAGTTGGCCAGCCGCCGACATGTCCGACGACTATAGGGTCGTCCCCACGACCCCGGGACTAGATTGGCCCGCCACCGTCATGTCCGACGATTATAGGGTCGTCCCCACGACCGCGAGACTAGATTGGCCCGCCACCGTCATGTCCGACGACAATAGGGTCGTCCCCACGACCCCGGGTCCAGGTTGGCCAGCCGCCGACATGTCTGACGACTATTGGATCGTCCCCACGACCACGGTGCCAAAGTTGGCCAGCCGCCGACATGTCCGACGACAATCGGATCGTCCCCACGACCCCGGGTCTAGGTTGGCCAGCCGCCGACATGTCCGACGACAATCGGATCGTCCCCACGACCACGCGCCAAAGTTGGCCAGCCGCCGACATGTCCGACGACTATTGGATCGTCCCCACGACCCCGGGACAAGCTTGGACCGCCGCCGACTTGCCCGACGACTATAGGGTCGTCCCCACGACACCGGGACTAGATTGGCCCGCCACCGTCATGTCCGACGACAATAGGGTCGTCCCCACGACCCCGGGTCTAGGTTGGCCAGCTGCCGACATGTCCGACGATTATAGGGTCGTCCCCACGACCCCGGGACAAGCTTGGCCCGCCGCCGACTTGCCCGAAGACTATAGGGTCGTCCCTACGACCCCGGGATTAGATTGGCCCGCCACCGTCATGTCCAACGATTATAGGGTCGTCCCCACGACCCCGGGACTAGATTGGCCCGCCACCGTCATGTCCGACGATTATAGGGTCGTCCCCACGACCCCGGGACAAGCTTGGCCCGCCGCCGACTTGTCCGACGACTATAGGGTCGTCCCCACGACCCCGGGCCTAGATTGGCCCGCCACCGTCATGTCCGACGACAATAGGGTCGTCCCCACGACCCCGGGTCTAGGTTGGCCAGCCGCCGACATGTCCGACGACTATAGAGTCGTCCCCACGACTCCGGGCCAAAGTTGGCCAGCCGCCGACATGTCCGACGACTATAGGGTCGTCCCATGGACCCCGGGACTAGATTGGCCCGCCACCGTCATGTCCGACGACTATAAGGTCGTCCCCACGACCCCCGGACTAGGTTGGCTCGCCGCCGACTTGTCCGCGACTATAGGGTCGTCCCCACGACCCCAGCACTATATTGGCCCGCCACCGTCATGTCCGACGACTATAGGGTCGTTCCCACGACACCGGGCCAAAGTTGGCCAGCCGCTGACATGTCCAACGACTATAGGGTCGTCCCCACGACCACGGGCCAAAGTTGGCCAGCCGCCGACATGTCCGACGACTATTGGATCGTCCCCACGACCACGGGCCAAAGTTGGCCAGCCGCCGACATGTCCGACGACAATCGGATCGTCCCCACGACCACGGGCCAAAGTTTGCCAGCCGCCGACTTGTCCGACGACTATAGGGTCGACCCCACGACCCCGGGTCAAAGTTGGCCAGCCACCGACATGTCCGACGACTATAGGGTCGTCCCCACGACCCCCGCACAAGGTTGGCTCGCCGCCGACTTGTCCGACGACTATAGTGTCGTCCCCACGACCCCCGGACTAGGTTGGCTCGCCGCCGACTTGTCCGACGACTATAGGGTCGTCCCCACGACCCCGGGACAATATTGGCCAGCTGCCGGCTTGACCGACGACTATAGGGTCGACCCCACGACCCCGGGACTAGATTGGCCCGCCACCGTCATGTCCGACGACTATAAGGTCGTCCCCACGACCCCGGGCCAAAGTTGGCCAGCCGCCGACATGTCCGACGATTATAGTGTCGTCCAAACGACCCCGGGAATAGATTGGCCCGCCCCCGACAAGTCCGACGACTATAGCGTCGTCCCCACGACCTGGGGACTAGGTTGGCCAGCCGCCGACATGTCCGACGACTATATGGTCGTCGCCACGACCCCGGGCCAATGTTGGCCAATCGCCGACATATCCGACGACTATAGGGTCGTCCCCACGACCCCGGGCCTAGATTAGCCCGCCACCGTCATGTCCGACGACAATAGGGTCGTCCCCACGACCCCGGGTCTAGGTTGGCCAGCCGCCGACATGTCCGACAACTATAGAGTCGTCCCCACGACTCCGGGCCAAAGTTGGACAGCCGCCGACATGTCCGACTACTGTAGGGTCGTCCCCAGGACCTCGGGTCTAGATTGGCCCGCTACCGTCATGTCCGAAGACTATAGGGTCGTCCCCACGACCACGGGACTAGATTGGCCCGCCACCGTCATGTCCAACGACTATAGGGTCGTCCCCACAACCACGGGCCAAAGTTGGCCAGCCGCCGTCATGTCCGACGACTATAGGTTCGTCCCCACGACCCCGGGCCAATGTTGGCCAATCGCCGACATGTCCAACGACTATAGGGTCGTCCCTACGACCCCGGGACTAGATTAGCCCGCCACCGTCATGTCCAACAACTATAGGGTCGTCCCAACGACCACGGGCCAAAGTTGGCATGCCGCCGAAATGTCCGACGACTATAGGGTCGTCCCCACGACACCGGGCCAAAGTTGGCCAGCCGCCGACATGTCCGACGACTATAGGGTCGTCCCCACGACCCCGGGACTAGATTGGCCCGCCACCGTCATGTCCGACGATTATAGGGTCGTCCCCACGACCGCGAGACTAGATTGGCCCGCCACCGTCATGTCCGACGACAATAGGGTCGTCCCCACGACCCCGGGTCCAGGTTGGCCAGCCGCCGACATGTCTGACGACTATTGGATCGTCCCCACGACCACGGTGCCAAAGTTGGCCAGCCGCCGACATGTCCGACGACAATCGGATCGTCCCCACGACCCCGGGTCTAGGTTGGCCAGCCGCCGACATGTCCGACGACAATCGGATCGTCCCCACGACCACGCGCCAAAGTTGGCCAGCCGCCGACATGTCCGACGACTATTGGATCGTCCCCACGACCCCGGGACAAGCTTGGACCGCCGCCGACTTGCCCGACGACTATAGGGTCGTCCCCACGACACCGGGACTAGATTGGCCCGCCACCGTCATGTCCGACGACAATAGGGTCGTCCCCACGACCCCGGGTCTAGGTTGGCCAGCTGCCGACATGTCCGACGATTATAGGGTCGTCCCCACGACCCCGGGACAAGCTTGGCCCGCCGCCGACTTGCCCGAAGACTATAGGGTCGTCCCTACGACCCCGGGATTAGATTGGCCCGCCACCGTCATGTCCAACGATTATAGGGTCGTCCCCACGACCCCGGGACTAGATTGGCCCGCCACCGTCATGTCCGACGATTATAGGGTCGTCCCCACGACCCCGGGACAAGCTTGGCCCGCCGCCGACTTGTCCGACGACTATAGGGTCGTCCCCACGACCCCGGGCCTAGATTGGCCCGCCACCGTCATGTCCGACGACAATAGGGTCGTCCCCACGACCCCGGGTCTAGGTTGGCCAGCCGCCGACATGTCCGACGACTATAGAGTCGTCCCCACGACTCCGGGCCAAAGTTGGACAGCCGCCGACATGTCCGACTACTATAGGGTCGTCCCCAGGACCTCGGGTCTAGATTGGCCCGCTACCGTCATGTCCGAAGACTATAGGATCGTCCCCACGACCACGGGACTAGATTGGCCCGCCACCGTCATGTCCGACGACAATAGGGTCGTCCCCACGACCCCGGGTCCAGGCTGGCCAGCCGCCGACATTTCCGACGACTATAGAGTCGTCCCCACGACACCGGGCCAAAGTTGGCCAGCCGCCGACATGTCCGACGACTATAGGGTCGTCCCCACGACCCCGGGACTAGATTGGCCCGCCACCGTCATGTCCAACGACTATAGGGTCGTCCCCACAACCACGGGCCAAAGTTGGCCAGCCGCCGACATGTCCGACGAATATAGGGTCGTCCCCACGACCCCGGGCCAATGTTGGCCAATCGCCGACATGTCCAACGACTATAGGGTCGTCCCTACGACCCCGGGACTAGATTAGCCCGCCACCGTCATGTCCAACAACTATAGGGTCGTCCCCACGACCACGGGCCAAAGTTGGCATGCCGCCGAAATGTCCGACGACTATAGGGTCGTCCCCACGACACCGGGCCAAAGTTGGCCAGCCGCCGACATGTCCGACGACTATAGGGTCGTCCCCACGACCCCGGGACTAGATTGGCCCGCCACCGTCATGTCCGACGATTATAGGGTCGTCCCCACGACCGCGAGACTAGATTGGCCCGCCACCGTCATGTCCGACGACAATAGGGTCGTCCCCACGACCCCGGGTCCAGGTTGGCCAGCCGCCGACATTTCCGACGACTATAGGGTCGTCCCCACGACCCCGGGACTAGATTGGCCCGCCACCGTCATGTCCAACGATTATAGGGTCGTCCCCACGACCCCGGGACTAGATTGGCCCGCCACCGTCATGTCCGACGATTATAGGGTCGTCCCCACGACCCCGGGACAAGCTTGGCCCGCCGCCGACTTGTCCGACGACTATAGGGTCGTCCCCACGACCCCGGGCCTAGATTGGCCCGCCACCGTCATGTCCGACGACAATAGGGTCGTCCCCACGACCCCGGGTCTAGGTTGGCCCGCCGCCGACTTGTCCGACGACTATAGGTTCGTCCCCACGACCCCGGGCCTAGATTGGCCCGCCACCGTCATGTCCGACGACAATAGGGTCGTCCCCACGACCCCGGGACAAGCTTGGCCCGCCGCCGACTTGTCCGACGACTATAGGGTCGTCCCCACGACCCCGGGCCTAGATTGGCCCGCCACCGTCATGTCCGACGACAATAGGGTCGTCCCCACGACCCCGGGTCTAGGTTGGCCAGCCGCCGACATGTCCGACGACTATAGAGTCGTCCCCACGACTCCGGGCCAAAGTTGGACAGCCGCCGACATGTCCGACGACTATAGGGTCGTCCCCACGACCCCGGGACTAGATTGGCCCGCCACCGTCATGTCCAACGACTATAGGGTCGTCCCCACAACCACGGGCCAAAGTTGGCCAGCCGCCGACATGTCCGACGAATATAGGGTCGTCCCCACGACCCCGGGCCAATGTTGGCCAATCGCCGACATGTCCAACGACTATAGGGTCGTCCCTACGACCCCGGGACTAGATTAGCCCGCCACCGTCATGTCCAACAACTATAGGGTCGTCCCCACGACCACGGGCCAAAGTTGGCATGCCGCCGAAATGTCCGACGACTATAGGGTCGTCCCCACGACACCGGGCCAAAGTTGGCCAGCCGCCGACATGTCCGACGACTATAGGGTCGTCCCCACGACCCCGGGACTAGATTGGCCCGCCACCGTCATGTCCGACGATTATAGGGTCGTCCCCACGACACCGGGACTAGATTGGCCCGCCACCGTCATGTCCGACGACAATAGGGTCGTCCCCACGACCCCGGGTCTAGGTTGGCCAGCCGCCGACATGTCCGACGATTATAGGGTCGTCCCCACGACCCCGGGACAAGCTTGGCCCGCCGCCGACTTGCCCGACGACTATAGGGTCCTCCCCACGACCCCGGGACAAGCTTGGCCCGCCGCCAACATGTCCGACGACTATAGGGTCGTCCCCACGACCCCGGGCCAAAGATGTCCAGCCGCCGTCTTGTCCGACGACTATAGGGTCGTCCCCACGACCCCGAGTCCAGGTTGGCTAACCGCCGACATTTCCGACGACTATAGAGTCGTCCCCACGACCCCGGGCCAAAGTTGGCCAGCCGCCGACATGTCCGACGACTATAGGGTCGTCCCCACGACCCCGAGACTAGATTGGCCCGCCACCGTCATGTCCGACGACAATAGGGTCGTCCCCACGACCCCGGGTCCAGGTTGGCCAGCCGCCGACATTTCCGACGACTATAGGGTCGTCCCTACGACCCCGGGACTAGATTGGCCCGCCACCGTCATGTCCAACGATTATAGCGTCGTCCGCACGACCCCGGGACTAGATTGGCCCGCCACCGTCATGTCCGACGATTATAGGGTCGTCCCCACGACCCCGGGACAAGCTTGGCCCGCCGCCGACTTGTCCGACGACTATAGGGTCGTCCCCACGACCCCGGGACTAGATTGGCCCGCCACCGTCATGTCCGACGACAATAGGGTCGTCCCCACGACCCCGGGTCTAGGTTGGCCAGCCGCCGACATGTCCGACGACTATAGAGTCGTCCCCACGACACCGGGCCAAAGTTGGACAGCCGCCGACATGTCCGACTACTATAGGGTCGTCCCCAGGACCTCGGGTCTAGATTGGCCCGCTACCGTCATGTCCGAAGACTATAGGGTCGTCCCCACGACCCCGGGTCTAGGTTGGCCAGCCGCCGACATGTCCGACGACAATCGGATCATCCCCACGACCACGCGCCAAAGTTGGCCTGCCGCCGACATGTCCGACGACTATTGGATCGTCCCCACGACCACGGGCCAAAGTTGGCCTGCCGCCGACATGTCCGACGATAATCGGATCGTCCCCACGACCACGCGCCAAAGTTGGCCAGCCGCCGACATGTCCGACGACTATAGGGTCGTCCCCACGACCCCGGGCCAATGTTGGCCAATCGCCGACATGTCCAACGACTATAGGGTCGTCCCCACGACCACGGGCCAAAGTTGGCCAGCCGCCGACATGTCCGACGACTATAGGGTCGTCCCCACGACCCCGGGACTAGGCTGACAAGCCGCCAACATGTCCGACGACTATTGGGTCGTCCCCACGACCCCGGGCCAAAGATGTCCAGCCGCCGTCTTGTCCGACGACTATAGGGTCGTCCCCACGACCCCGAGTCCAGGTTGGCTAGCCGCCGACATTTCCGACGACTATAGAGTCGTCCCCACGACACCGGGCCAAAGTTGGCCAGCCGCCGACATGTCCGACGACTATAGGGTCGTCCCCACGACCCCGGGCCAAAGATGTCCAGCCGCCGTCTTGTCCGACGACTATAGGGTCGTCGTCACGATCCCGGGTCCAGGTTGGCCAGCCGCCGACATTTCCGACGACTATAGAGTCGTCCCCACGACACCGGGCCAAAGTTGGCCAGCCGCCGACATGTCCGACGACTATAGGGTCGTCCCCACGACCCCGGGCCAAAGATGTCCAGCCGCCGTCTTGTCCGACGACTATGGGGTCGTCCCCACGACCCCGAGTACAGGTTGGCCGGCCGCCGACATTTCCGACGACTATAGAGTCGTCCCCACGACCCCGGGCCAAAGTTGGCCACACGCCGATATGTCCGACGACTATAGGGTCGTCCCCACGACCCCGAGACTAGATTGGCCCGCCACCGTCATGTCCGACGACAATAGGGTCGTCCCCACGACCCCGGGTCCAGGTTGGCCAGCCGCCGACATTTCCGACGACTATAGAGTCGTCCCCACGACACCGGGCCAAAGTTGGCCAGCCGCCGACATGTCCGACGACTATAGGGTCGTCCCCACGACCCCGGGACTAGGCTGACAAGCCGCCAACATGTCCGACGACTATAGGGTCGTCCCCACGACCCCGGGCCAAAGATGTCCAGCCGCCGTCTTGTCCGACGACTATAGGGTCGTCCCCACGACCCCGAGTCCAGGTTGGCTAGCCGCCGACATTTCCGACGACTATAGAGTCGTCCCCACGACCCCGGGCCAAAGTTGGCCAGCCGCCGACATGTCCGACGACTATAGGGTCGTCCCCACGACCCCGAGACTAGATTGGCCCGCCACCGTCATGTCCGACGACAATAGGGTCGTCCCCACGACCCCGGGTCCAGGTTGGCCAGCCGCCGACATTTCCGACGACTATAGTGTCGTCCCTACGACACCGGGCCAAAGTTGGCCAGCCGCAGACATGTCCGACGACTATAGGGTCATCCCCACGACCCCGGGACTAGATTGGCCCGCCACCGTCATGTCCGACGATTATAGGGTCGTCCCCACGACCCCGGGACAAGCTTGGCCCGCCGCCGAATTGTTCGACGACTATAGGGTCGTCCCCACGACCCCGGGACTAGATTGGCCCGCCACCGTCATGTCCGACGACAATAGGGTCGTCCCCACGACCCCGGGTCTAGGTTGGCCAGCCGCCGACTTGTCCGACGATTATAGGGTCGTCCCCACGACCGCGAGACTAGATTGGCCCGCCACCGTCATGTCCGACGACAATAGGGTCGTCCCCACGACCCCGGGTCCAGGTTGGCCAGCCGCCGACATTTCCGACGACTATAGAGTCGTCCCCACGACACCGGGCCAAAGTTGGCCAGCCGCCGACATGTCCGACGATTATAGGGTCGTCCCCACGACCTCGGGACAAGGTTGGCCCGCCGCCGACTTGTCCGACGACTATAGGGTCGTACCCACGACCCTGGGACTAGGCTGACAAGCCGCCAACATGTCCGACGACTATAGGGTCGTCCCCACGACCCCGGGCCAAAGATGTCCAGCCGCTGTCTTGTCCGACGACTATAGGGTCGTCCCCACGACCCCGGGACTAGATTGGCCCGCCACCGTCATGTCCAACGACTATAGGGTCGTCCCCACAACCACGGGCCAAAGTTGGCCAGCCGCCGACATGTCCGACGACTATAGGGTCGTCCCCACGACCCCGGGCCAAAGTTCGCAAGCCGCCGAAATGTCCGACGACTATAGGGTCGTCCCCACGACCCCGGGACTAGGTTGGCCAGCCGCCGACATGTCCGACGACTATAGGGTCGTCCCGACGACCCCGGGCCAATGTTGGCCAATCGCCAACATGTCCGACGATTATAGGGTCGTCCCTACGACCCCGGGACTAGATTGGCCCGCCACCGTCATGTCCAACGATTATAGGGTCGTCCCCACGACCCCGGGACTAGATTGGCCCGCCACCGTCATGTCCGACGACAATAGGGTCGTCCCCACGACCCCGGGTCTAGGTTGCCCAGCTGCCGACATGTCCGACGACTATAGAGTCGTTCCCACGACACCGCGCCAAAGTTGGACAGCCGCCGACATGTCCGACTACTATAGGGTCGTCCCCACGACCTCGGGTCTAGATTGGCCCGCTACCGTCATGTCCGAAGACTATAGGGTCGTCCCCACGACCTCGGGACTAGATTGGCCCGCTACCGTCAAGTCCGACGACTATAGGGTCGTCCCCACGACCCCGGGTCCAGGTTGGCCAGCCGCCGACATTTCCGACGACTATAGAGTCGTCCCCACGACACCGGGACAAAGTTGGCCAGCCACCGTCTTGTCCGACGACTATAGGGTCGTCCCCACGACCCCGAGTACAGGTTGGCCAGCCGCCGACATTTCCGACGACTATAGAGTCGTCCCCACGACCCCGGGCCAAAGTTGGCCACACGCCGACATGTCCGACGACTATAGGGTCGTCCCCACGACCCCGAGACTAGATTGGCCCGCCACCGTCATGTCCGACGACAATAGGGTCGTCCCCACGACCCCGGGTCCAGGTTGGCCAGCCGCCGACATGTCCGACGACTATAGGGTCGTCCCCACGACCCCGGGACTAGGCTGACAAGCCGCCAACATGTCCGACGACTATAGGGTCGTCCCCACGACCCCGGGCCAAAGATGTCCAGCCGCCGTCTTGTCCGACGACTATAGGGTCGTCCCCACGACCCCGAGTCCAGGTTGGCCAGCCGCCGACATTTCCGACGACTATAGAGTCGTCCCCACGACCCCGGGCCAAAGTTGGCCAGCCGCCGACATGTCCGACCACTATAGGGTCGTCCCCACGACCCCGAGACTAGATTGGCCCGCCACCGTCATGTCCGACGACAATAGGGTCGTCCCCACGACCCCGGGTCCAGGTTGGCCAGCCGCCGACATTTCCGACGACTATAGTGTCGTCCCTACGACACCGGGCCAAAGTTGGCCAGCCGCAGACATGTCCGACGACTATAGGGTCATCCCCACGACCCCGGGACTAGATTGGCCCGCCACCGTCATGTCCGACGTTTATAGGGTCGTCCCCACGACCCCGGGTCTAGGTTGGCCAGCCGCCGACTTGTCCGACGACTATAGGGTCGTACCCACGACCCCGGGACTAGGCTGACAAGCCGCCAACATGTCCGACGACTATAGGGTCGTCCCCACGACCCCGGGCCAAAGATGTCCAGCCGCCGTCTTCTCCGACGACTATAGGGTCGTCGTCACGATCCCGGGTCCAGGTTGGCCAGCCGCCGACATTTCCGACGACTATAGAGTCGTCCCCACGACACCGGGCCAAAGTTGGCCAGCCGCCGACATGTCCGACGACTATAGGGTCGTCCCCACGACCCCGGGCCAAAGATGTCCAGCCGCCGTCTTGTCCGACGACTATAGGGTCGTCGTCACGATCCCGGGTCCAGGTTGGCCAGCCGCCGACATTTCCGACGACTATAGAGTCGTCCCCACGACCCCGGGCCAAAGTTGGCCACCCGCCGAAATGTCCGACGACTGTAGGGTCGTCTCCACGACCCCGGGACTAGATTGGCCCGCCACCGTCAAGTCCGACGACTATAGGGTCGTCCCCACGACCCCGGGACTAGATTGGCCCGCCACCGTCATGTCCGACGACAATAGGGTCGTCCCCACGACCCCGGGTCTAGGTTGGCCAGCTGCCGACATGTCCGACGACTATAGAGTCGTCCCCACGACACCGCGCCAAAGTTGGACAGCCGCCGACATGTCCGACTACTATAGGGTCGTCCCCACGACCTCGGGTCTAGATTGGCCCGCTACCGTCATGTCCGAAGGCTATAGGGTCGTCCCCACGACCTCGGGACTAGATTGGCCCGCTACCGTCAAGTCCGACGACTATAGGGTCGTCCCACGACCCCGGGCCAAAGTTGGCAAGCCGCCGAAATGTCCGACGACTGTAGGGTCGTCCCCACGACCTCGGGACTAGGTTGGCCAGCCGCCGGCATGTCCGACCACTATTGGGTCGTCCCCACGACCACGGGCCAAAGTTGGCCAGCCGCCGACATGTCCGACGACTATAGGGTCGTCCCCACGACCCCGGGCCAAAGATGTCCAGCCGCCGTCTTGTCCGACGACTATAGGGTCGTCCCCACGACCCCGAGTACAGGTTGGCCAGCCGCCGACATTTCCGACGACTATAGAGTCGTCCCCACGACCCCGGGCCAAAGTTGGCCACCCGCCGAAATGTCCGACGACTGTAGGGTCGTCTCCACGACCCCGGGACTAGATTGGCCCGCCACCGTCAAGTCCGACGACTATAGGGTCGTCCCCACGACCCCGGGACTAGATTGGCCCGCCACCGTCATGTCCGACGACAATAGGGTCGTCCCCACGACCCCGGGTCTAGGTTGGCCAGCTGCCGACATGTCCGACGACTATAGAGTCGTCCCCACGACACCGCGCCAAAGTTGGACAGCCGCCGACATGTCCGACTACTATAGGGTCGTCCCCACGACCTCGGGTCTAGATTGGCCCGCTACCGTCATGTCCGAAGGCTATAGGGTCGTCCCCACGACCTCGGGACTAGATTGGCCCGCTACCGTCAAGTCCGACGACTATAGGGTCGTCCCACGACCCCGGGCCAAAGTTGGCAAGCCGCCGAAATGTCCGACGACTGTAGGGTCGTCCCCACGACCTCGGGACTAGGTTGGCCAGCCGCCGGCATGTCCGACCACTATTGGGTCGTCCCCACGACCACGGGCCAAAGTTGGCCAGCCGCCGACATGTCCGACGACTATAGGGTCGTCCCCACGACCCCGGGCCAAAGTTGGCCAGCCGCCGACATGTCCGACGACAATAGGGTCGTCTCCACGACCCGGGGACTAGATTGGCCCGCTACCGTCAAGTCCGACGACTATAGGGTCGTCCCACGACCCCGGGCCAAAGTTGGCAAGCCGCCGAAATGTCCGACGACTGTAGGGTCGTCTCCACGACCCCGGGACTAGATTGGCCCGCCACCGTCAAGTTCGACGACTATAGGGTCGTCCCACGACCCCGGGCCAAAGTTGGCAAGCCGCCGAAATGTCCGACGACTGTAGGGTCGTCTCCACGACCCCGGGACTAGATTAGCCCGCCACCGTCAAGTCCGACGACTATAGGGTCGTCCCCACGACCCCGGGACTAGATTGGCCCGCCACCGTCATGTCCAACGACTATAGGGTCGTCCCCACAACCACGGGCCAAAGTTGGCCAGCCGCCGACATGTCCGACGACTATAGGGTCGTCCCCACGACCCCGGGCCAAAGTTGGCCAGCCGCCGACATGTCCGATGACTATAGGGTCGTCCCCACGACCCCGGGCCAAAGTTGGCCAGCCGCCGACATGTCCGACGACTATAGGGTCGTCCCCACGACCCCGAGACTAGATTGGCCCGCTACCGTCATGTCCGACGACAATAGGGTCGTCCCCACAACCACGGGCCAAAGTTGGCCAGCCGCCGACATGTCCGACGACTATAGGGTCGTCTCCACGACCCCGGGACTAGATTGGCCCGCTACCGTCAAGTCCGACGACTATAGGTTCGTCCCACGACCCCGGGCCAAAGTTGGCAAGCCGCCGAAATGTCCGACGACTGTAGGGTCGTCTCCACGACCCCGGGACTAGATTGGCCCGGCACCGTCAAGTCCGACGACTATAGGGTCGTCCCCACGACCCCGGGACTAGATTGGCCCGCCACCGTCATGTCCGACGACAATAGGGTCGTCCCCACGACCCCGGGTCTAGGTTGGCCAGCTGCCGACATGTCCGACGACTATAGAGTCGTCCCCACGACACCGCGCCAAAGTTGGACAGCCGCCGACATGTCCGACGACTATAGGGTCGGCCCCACGACCCCGGGCCAAAGTTGGCAAGCCGCCGAAATGTCCGACGACTATAGGGTCGTCCCCACGACCCCGGGCCAAAGTTGGCCAGCCGCCGACATGTCCGATGACTATAGGGTCGTCCCCACGACCCCGGGCCAAAGTTGGCCAGCCGCCGACATGTCCGACGACTATAGGGTCGTCCCCACGACCCCGAGACTAGATTGGCCCGCTACCGTCATGTCCGACGACAATAGGGTCGTCCCCACAACCACGGGCCAAAGTTGGCCAGCCGCCGACATGTCCGACGACTATAGGGTCGTCTCCACGACCCCGGGACTAGATTGGCCCGCCACCGTCAAGTCCGACGACTATAGGGTCGTCCCCACGACCCCGGGACTAGATTGGCCCGCCACCGTCATGTCCAACGACTATAGGGTCGTCCCCACAACCACGGGCCAAAGTTGGCCAGCCGCCGACATTTCCGACGACTATAGTGTCGTCCCTACGACACCGGGCCAAAGTTGGCCAGCCGCAGACATGTCCGACGACTATAGGGTCATCCCCACGACCCCGGGACTAGATTGGCCCGCCACCGTCATGTCCGACGATTATAGGGTCGTCCCCACGACCCCGGGACAAGCTTGGCCCGCCGCCGAATTGTTCGACGACTATAGGGTCGTCCCCACGACCCCGGGACTAGATTGGCCCGCCACCGTCATGTCCGACGACAATAGGGTCGTCCCCACGACCCCGGGTCTAGGTTGGCCAGCCGCCGACTTGTCCGACGATTATAGGGTCGTCCCCACGACCGCGAGACTAGATTGGCCCGCCACCGTCATGTCCGACGACAATAGGGTCGTCCCCACGACCCCGGGTCCAGGTTGGCCAGCCGCCGACATTTCCGACGACTATAGAGTCGTCCCCACGACACCGGGCCAAAGTTGGCCAGCCGCCGACATGTCCGACGATTATAGGGTCGTCCCCACGACCTCGGGACAAGGTTGGCCCGCCGCCGACTTGTCCGACGACTATAGGGTCGTACCCACGACCCTGGGACTAGGCTGACAAGCCGCCAACATGTCCGACGACTATAGGGTCGTCCCCACGACCCCGGGCCAAAGATGTCCAGCCGCTGTCTTGTCCGACGACTATAGGGTCGTCCCCACGACCCCGGGACTAGATTGGCCCGCCACCGTCATGTCCAACGACTATAGGGTCGTCCCCACAACCACGGGCCAAAGTTGGCCAGCCGCCGACATGTCCGACGACTATAGGGTCGTCCCCACGACCCCGGGCCAAAGTTCGCAAGCCGCCGAAATGTCCGACGACTATAGGGTCGTCCCCACGACCCCGGGACTAGGTTGGCCAGCCGCCGACATGTCCGACGACTATAGGGTCGTCCCGACGACCCCGGGCCAATGTTGGCCAATCGCCAACATGTCCGACGACTATAGGGTCGTCCCTACGACCCCGGGACTAGATTGGCCCGCCACCGTCATGTCCAACGATTATAGGGTCGTCCCCACGACCCCGGGACTAGATTGGCCCGCCACCGTCATGTCCGACGACAATAGGGTCGTCTCCACGACCCGGGGACTAGATTGGCCCGCTACCGTCAAGTCCGACGACTATAGGGTCGTCCCACGACCCCGGGCCAAAGTTGGCAAGCCGCCGAAATGTCCGACGACTGTAGGGTCGTCTCCACGACCCCGGGACTAGATTGGCCCGCCACCGTCAAGTTCGACGACTATAGGGTCGTCCCCACGACCCCGGGACTAGATTGGCCCGCCACCGTCATGTCCGACGACAATAGGGTCGTCCCCACGACCCCGGGTCTAGGTTGGCCAGCTGCCGACATGTCCGACGACTATAGAGTCGTCCCCACGACACCGCGCCAAAGTTGGACAGCCGCCGACATGTCCGACGACTATAGGGTCGTCCCCACGACCCCGGGCCAAAGTTGGACGGCCGCCGACTTGTCCGACGACTATAGGGTCGTCCCCACGACCACGGGCCAAAGTAGGCCAGCCGCCGGCTTGTCCGACGATTATAGGGTCGTCCCCACGACCCCGGGACTAGGTTGGCCCGCCGCCGACTTGTCCGACGACTATAGGGTCGTCCCCACGATCACGGGCCAAAGTTGGCCAGCCGCCGACATATCCGACGACTATAGGGTCGTCCCCACGACCCCCGGACTAGGTGGGCTCGCCGCCGACTTGTCCGACGACTATAGGGTCGTTCCCACGACCCCGGGCCAAAGTTGGCAAGCTGCCGACTTATCCGATGACTATAGGGTCGTCCCCACGACCCCGGGACTAGGTAGGCCCGCCGCCGACTTGTCCGACGACTATAGGGTCGTCCCTACGACCCCGGGACTAGGTTGGCTCGCCACCGACATGTCTGACGACTATAGGGTCGTCCCCACGACCCCGGGACTAGATTGGCCCGCCACCGTCAAGTCCGACGACTATAGGGTCGTCCCCACGACCCCGGGCCAAAGTTGTACGGCCGCCGACTTGTCCGACGACTATAGGGTCGTCCCCACGACCACGGGCCAAAGTTGGCCAGCCGCCGGCTTGTCCGACGATTATAGGGTCGTCCCCACGACCCCGGGACTAGCTTGGCCCGCCGCCGACTTGTCCGACGGCTATAGGGTCGTCCCCACGACCACGGGCCAAAGTTGGCCAGCCGCCGACATATCCGACGACTATAGGGTCGTCCCCACGACCCCGGGCCAAAGTTGGCCAGCCGCCGACATGTCCGACGACTATAGGGTCGTCCCCACGACCCGGGACTAGAGTGGCCCGCCACCGTCATGTCCGACGACTATATGGTCGTCCCCACGACCACGCGCCATTGTTGGCCAGCCGCTGACTTGTCCGACGACTATAGGGTCGTCCCCACGACCGCGGGACTAGATTGGCTCGCCGCCGACTTGTCCGACGACTGTAGGCTCGTCCCCACGACCACGGGACTAGATTGGCCCGCCACCGTCATTTCCGACGACTATAAGGTCGTCCCCATGACCCCGGGCCAAAGTTGGCAAGCCGCCGAAATGTCCGACGACTGTAGGGTCGTCTCCACGACCCCGGGACTAGATTGGCCCGGCACCGTCAAGTCCGACGACTATAGGGTCGTCCCCACGACCCCGGGACTAGATTGGCCCGCCACCGTCATGTCCGACGACAATAGGGTCGTCCCCACGACCCCGGGTCTAGGTTGGCCAGCTGCCGACATGTCCGACGACTATAGAGTCGTCCCCACGACACCGCGCCAAAGTTGGACAGCCGCCGACATGTCCGACTACTATAGGGTCGTCCCCACGACCTCGGGTCTAGATTGGCCCGCTACCGTCATGTCCAAAGACTGTAGGGTCGTCCCCACGACCTCGGGACTAGATTGGGCCGCTACCGTCAAGTCCGACGACTATAGGGTCGTCCCACGACCCCGGGCCTAAGTCGGCAAGCCGCCGAAATGTCCGACGACTGTAGGGTCGTCTCCACGACCCCGGGACTAGATTGGCCCGCCACCGTCAAGTCCGACGACTATAGGGTCGTCCCCACGATCTCGGGACTAGGTTGGCCAGCCGCCGACATGTCCGACCACTATTGGGTCGTCCCCACGACCACGGGCCAAAGTTGGCCAGCCGCCGACATGTCCGACGACTATAGGGTCGTCCCCACGACCCGGGACTAGACTGGCCCGCCACCGACATGTCCGCCGGCTATAGAGTCGTCACCACGACCCCGGGTCAATTTTGGCTCGCCGCCGACATGTCCGACGACTATAGGGTCGTCCCCACGACCCCTGGGCCAAAGTTGGACAGCCACCGACATTTCCAACGACTATAGGGTCGTCCCCACGACCACGGGCCAAAGTTGGCCAGCCGCCGACATGTCCGACGACAATAGGGTCGTCCCCACGACCCCGGGCCAAAGTTGGCCAGACGCCGACATGTCCGACGACTATAGGGTCGTCCCCCGACCCCGGGCCAAAGATATCCAGCCGCCGTCTTGTCCGACGACTATAGGGTCATCCCCACGACCCCGAGTCCAGGTTGGCCAGCCGCCGACATTTCCGACGACTATAGAGTCGTCCCCACGACACCGGGCCAAAGTTGGACAGCCGCCGACATGTCTGACGACTATAGGGTCGTCCCCACGACCCCGGGCCAAAGATGTCCAGCCGCCGTCTTGTCCGACGACTATTGGATCGTCCCCACGACCTCGGGACAAGCTTGGCCCGCCGCCGCCTTGCCCGACGACTATAGGGTCGTCCCCACGACCCCGGGACTAGATTGGCCCGCCACCGTCATGTCCGACGACAATAGGGTCGTCCCCACGACCCCGGGTCTAGGTTGGCCAGCCGCCGACATGTCCGACGACTATAGAGTCGCCCCCACGACACCGGGCCAAAGTTGGACAGCCGCCGACATGTCCGACTACTATAGGGTCGTCCCCAGGACCTCGGGTCTAGATTGGCCCGCTACCGTCATGTCCGAAGACTATAGGGTCGTCCCCACGACCCCGGGTCTAGGTTGGCCAGCCGCCGACATGTCCGACGACAATCGGATCGTCCCCACGACCACGCGCCAAAGTTGGCCAGCCGCCGACATGTCCGACGACTATTGGATCGTCCCCACGACCACGGGCCAAAGTTGGCCTGCCGCCGACATGTCCGACGATAATCGGATCGTCCCCACGACCACGCGCCAAAGTTGGCCAGCCGCCGACATGTCCGACGACTATAGGGTCGTCCCCACGACCCCGGGCCAATGTTGGCCAATCGCCGACATGTCCAACGACTATAGGGTCGTCCCTACGACCCCGGGACTAGAATAGCCCGCCACCGTCATGTCCAACAACTATAGGGTCGTCCCCACGACCACGGGCCAAAGTTGGCATGCCGCCGAAATGTCCGACGACTATAGGGTCGTCCCCACGACACCGGGCCAAAGTTGGCCAGCCGCCGACATGTCCGACGACTATAGGGTCGTCCCCACGACCCCGGGACTAGATTGGCCCGCCACCGTCATGTCCGACGATTATAGGGTCGTCCCCACGACCGCGAGACTAGATTGGCCCGCCACCGTCATGTCCGACGACAATAGGGTCGTCCCCACGACCCCGGGTCCAGGTTGGCCAGCCGCCGACATGTCTGACGACTATTGGATCGTCCCCACGACCACGCGCCAAAGTTGGCCAGCCGCCGACATGTCCGACGACTATAGGGTCGTCCCCACGACCCCGGGCCAATGTTGGCCAATAGCCGACATGTCCAACGACTATAGGGTCGTCCCTACGACCCCGGGACTAGATTAGCCCGCCACCGTCATGTCCAACAACTATAGGGTCGTCCCCACGACCACGGGCCAAAGTTGGCATGCCGCCGAAATGTCCGACGACTATAGGGTCGTCCCCACGACACCGGGCCAAAGTTGGCCAGCCGCCGACATGTCCGACGACTATAGGGTCGTCCCCACGACCCCGGGACTAGATTGGCCCGCCACCGTCATGTCCGACGATTATAGGGTCGTCCCCACGACCGCGAGACTAGATTGGCCCGCCACCGTCATGTCCGACGACAATAGGGTCGTCCCCACGACCCCGGGTCCAGGTTGGCCAGCCGCCGACATGTCTGACGACTATTGGATCGTCCCCACGACCACGGTGCCAAAGTTGGCCAGCCGCCGACATGTCCGACGACAATCGGATCGTCCCCACGACCCCGGGTCTAGGTTGGCCAGCCGCCGACATGTCCGACGACAATCGGATCGTCCCCACAACCACGGGCCAAAGTTGGCCAGCCGCCGACATGTCCGACGACAATAGGGTCGTCCCCACGACCCCGGGTCCAGGTTGGCCAGCCGCCGACATTTCCGACGACTATAGGGTCGTCCCCACGACCCCGGGACTAGATTGGCCCGCCACCGTCATGTCCGACGCCTATAGGGTCGTCCCGACGACCCCGGGCCAATGTTGGCCAATCGCCAACATGGCCGACGACTATAGGGTCGTCCCTACGACCCCGGGACTAGATTGGCCCGCCACCGTCATGTCCAACGATTATAGCGTCGTCCCCACGACCCCGGGACTAGATTGGCCCGCCACCGTCATGTCCGACGATTATAGGGTCGTCCCCACGACCCCGGGACAAGCTTGGCCCGCCGCCGACTTGTCCGACGACTATAGGGTCGTCCCCACGACCCCGGGACTAGATTGGCCCGCCACCGTCATGTCCGACGACAATAGGGTCGTCCCCACGACCCCGGGTCTAGGTTGGCCAGCCGCCGACATGTCCGACGACTATAGAGTCGTCCCCACGACACCGGGCCAAAGTTGGACAGCCGCCGACATGTCCGACTACTATAGGGTCGTCCCCAGGACCTCGGGTCTAGATTGGCCCGCTACCGTCATGTCCGAAGACTATAGGGTCGTCCCCACGACCCCGGGTCTAGGTTGGCCAGCCGCCGACATGTCCGACGACAATCGGATCATCCCCACGACCACGCGCCAAAGTTGGCCAGCCGCCGACATGTCCGACGACTATTGGATCGTCCCCACGACCACGGGCCAAAGTTGGCCTGCCGCCGACATGTCCGACGATAATCGGATCGTCCCCACGACCACGCGCCAAAGTTGGCCAGCCGCCGACATGTCCGACGACTATAGGGTCGTCCCCACGACCCCGGGCCAATGTTGGCCAATCGCCGACATGTCCAACGACTATAGGGTCGTCCCCACGACCACGGGCCAAAGTTGGCCAGCCGCCGACATGTCCGACGACTATAGGGTCGTCCCCACGACCCCGGGACTAGGCTGACAAGCCGCCAACATGTCCGACGACTATAGGGTCGTCCCCACGACCCCGGGCCAAAGATGTCCAGCCGCCGTCTTGTCCGACGACTATAGGGTCGTCCCCACGACCCCGAGTCCAGGTTGGCTAGCCGCCGACATTTCCGACGACTATAGAGTCGTCCCCACGACACCGGGCCAAAGTTGGCCAGCCGCCGACATGTCCGACGACTATAGGGTCGTCCCCACGACCCCGGGCCAAAGATGTCCAGCCGCCGTCTTGTCCGACGACTATAGGGTCGTCGTCACGATCCCGGGTCCAGGTTGGCCAGCCGCCGACATTTCCGACGACTATAGAGTCGTCCCCACGATACCGGGCCAAAGTTGGCCAGCCGCCGACATGTCCGACGACTATAGGGTCGTCCCCACGACCCCGGGCCAAAGATGTCCAGCCGCCGTCTTGTCCGACGACTATAGGGTCGTCCCCACGACCCCGAGTACAGGTTGGCCGGCCGCCGACATTTCCGACGACTATAGAGTCGTCCCCACGACCCCGGGCCAAAGTTGGCCACACGCCGATATGTCCGACGACTATAGGGTCGTCCCCACGACCCCGAGACTAGATTGGCCCGCCACCGTCATGTCCGACGACAATAGGGTCGTCCCCACGACCCCGGGTCCAGGTTGGCCAGCCGCCGACATTTCCGACGACTATAGAGTCGTCCCCACGACACCGGGCCAAAGTTGGCCAGCCGCCGACATGTCCGACGACTATAGGGTCGTCCCCACGACCCCGGGACTAGGCTGACAAGCCGCCAACATGTCCGACGACTATAGGGTCGTCCCCACGACCCCGGGCCAAAGATGTCCAGCCGCCGTCTTGTCCGACGACTATAGGGTCGTCCCCACGACCCCGAGTCCAGGTTGGCTAGCCGCCGACATTTCCGACGACTATAGAGTCGTCCCCACGACCCCGGGCCAAAGTTGGCCAGCCGCCGACATGTCCGACGACTATAGGGTCGTCCCCACGACCCCGAGACTAGATTGGCCCGCCACCGTCATGTCCGACGACAATAGGGTCGTCCCCACGACCCCGGGTCCAGGTTGGCCAGCCGCCGACATTTCCGACGACTATAGTGTCGTCCCTACGACACCGGGCCAAAGTTGGCCAGCCGCAGACATGTCCGACGACTATAGGGTCATCCCCACGACCCCGGGACTAGATTGGCCCGCCACCGTCATGTCCGACGATTATAGGGTCGTCCCCACGACCCCGGGAGAAGCTTGGCCCGCCGCCGAATTGTTCGACGACTATAGGGTCGTCCCCACGACCCCGGGACTAGATTGGCCCGCCACCGTCATGTCCGACGACAATAGGGTCGTCCCCACGACCCCGGGTCTAGGTTGGCCAGCCGTCGACTTGTCCGACGATTATAGGGTCGTCCCCACGACCGCGAGACTAGATTGGCCCGCCACCGTCATGTCCGACGACAATAGGGTCGTCCCCACGACCCCGGGTCCAGGTTGGCCAGCCGCCGACATTTCCGACGACTATAGAGTCGTCCCCACGACACCGGGCCAAAGTTGGCCAGCCGCCGACATGTCCGACGATTATAGGGTCGTCCCCACGACCTCGGGACAAGGTTGGCCCGCCGCCGACTTGTCCGACGACTATAGGGTCGTACCCACGACCCTGGGACTAGGCTGACAAGCCGCCAACATGTCCGACGACTATAGGGTCGTCCCCACGACCCCGGGCCAAAGATGTCCAGCCGCTGTCTTGTCCGACGACTATAGGGTCGTCCCCACGACCCCGGGACTAGATTGGCCCGCCACCGTCATGTCCAACGACTATAGGGTCGTCCCCACAACCACGGGCCAAAGTTGGCCAGCCGCCGACATGTCCGACGACTATAGGGTCGTCCCCACGACCCCGGGCCAATGTTCGCAAGCCGCCGAAATGTCCGACGACTATAGGGTCGTCCCCACGACCCCGGGACTAGGTTGGCCAGCCGCCGACATGTCCGACGACTATAGGGTCGTCCCCACGACCCCGGGAATAGATTGGCCCGCCCGCGACAAGTCCGACGACTATAGGGTCGTCCCCACGACCTCGGGACTAGGTTGGCCAGCCGCCGACATGTCCGACGACTATAGGGTCGTCCCTACGACCCCGGGACTAGATTGGCCCGCCACAGTCATGTCCAACGATTATAGGGTCGTCCCCACGACCCCGGGACTAGATTGGCCCGCCACCGTCATGTCCGACGACAATAGGGTCGTCCCCACGACCCCGGGTCTAGGTTGCCCAGCTGCCGACATGTCCGACGACTATAGAGTCGTTCCCACGACACCGCGCCAAAGTTGGACAGCCGCCGACATGTCCGAGTACTATAGGGTCGTCCCCACGACCTCGGGTCTAGATTGGCCCGCTACCGTCATGTCCGAAGACTATAGGGTCGTCCCCACGACCTCGGGACTAGATTGGCCCGCTACCGTCAAGTCCGACGACTATAGGGTCGTCCCCACGACCCCGGGTCCAGGTTGGCCAGCCGCCGACATTTCCGACGACTATAGAGTCGTCCCCACGACACCGGGACAAACTTGGCCAGCCGCCGTCTTGTCCGACGACTATAGGGTCGTCCCCACGACCCCGAGTACAGGTTGGCCAGCCGCCGACATTTCCGACGACTATAGAGTCGTCCCCACGACCCCGGGCCAAAGTTGGCCACACGCCGACATGTCCGACGACTATAGGGTCGTCCCCACGACCCCGAGACTAGATTGGCCCGCCACCGTCATGTCCGACGACAATAGGGTCGTCCCCACGACCCCGGGTCCAGGTTGGCCAGCCGCCGACATGTCCGACGACTATAGGGTCGTCCCCACGACCCCGGGACTAGGCTGACAAGCCGCCAACATGTCCGACGACTATAGGGTCGTCCCCACGACCCCGGGCCAAAGATGTCCAGCCGCCGTCTTGTCCGACGACTATAGGGTCGTCCCCACGACCCCGAGTCCAGGTTGGCCAGCCGCCGACATTTCCGACGACTATAGAGTCGTCACCACGACCCCGGGCCAAAGTTGGCCAGCCGCCGACATGTCCGACGACTATAGGGTCGTCCCCACGACCCCGAGACTAGATTGGCCCGCCACCGTCATGTCCGACGACAATAGGGTCGTCCCCACGACCCCGGGTCCAGGTTGGCCAGCCGCCGACATTTCCGACGACTATAGTGTCGTCCCTACGACACCGGGCCAAAGTTGGCCAGCCGCAGACATGTCCGACGACTATAGGGTCATCCCCACGACCCCGGGACTAGATTGGCCCGCCACCGTCATGTCCGACGTATATAGGGTCGTCCCCACGACCCCGGGTCTAGGTTGGCCAGCCGCCGACTTGTCCGACGACTATAGGGTCGTACCCACGACCCCGGGACTAGGCTGACAAGCCGCCAACATGTCCGACGACTATAGGGTCGTCCCCACGACCCCGGGCCAAAGATGTCCAGCCGCCGTCTTCTCCGACGACTATAGGGTCGTCCCCACGACCCCGAGTACAGGTTGGCTGCCGCCGACATTTCCGACGACTATAGAGTCGTCCCCACGACCCCGGGCCAAAGTTGGCCACCCGCCGAAATGTCCGACGACTGTAGGGTCGTCTCCACGACCCCGGGACTAGATTGGCCCGCCACCGTCAAGTCCGACGACTATAGGGTCGTCCCCACGACCCCGGGACTAGATTGGCCCGCCACCGTCATGTCCGACGACAATAGGGTCGTCCCCACGACCCCGGGTCTAGGTTGGCCAGCTGCCGACATGTCCGACGACTATAGAGTCGTCCCCACGACACCGCGCCAAAGTTGGACAGCCGTCGACATGTCCGACTACTATAGGGTCGTCCCCACGACCTCGGGTCTAGATTGGCCCGCTACCGTCATGTCCGAAGGCTATAGGGTCGTCCCCACGACCTCGGGACTAGATTGGCCCGCTACCGTCAAGTCCGACGACTATAGGGTCGTCCCACGACCCCGGGCCAAAGTTGGCAAGCCGCCGAAATGTCCGACGACTGTAGGGTCGTCTCCACGACCCCGGGACTAGATTGGCCCGCCACCGTCAAGTCCGACGACTATAGGGTCGTCCCCACGACCTCGGGACTAGGTTGGCCAGCCGCCGGCATGTCCGACCACTATTGGGTCGTCCCCACGACCACGGGCCAAAGATGTCCAGCCGCCGTCTTGTCCGACGACTATAGGGTCGTCCCCACGACCCCGAGTCCAGGTTGGCCAGCCGCCGACATTTCCGACGACTATAGAGTCGTCCCCACGACCCCGGGCCAAAGTTGGCCAGCCGCCGACATGTCCGACGACTATAGGGTCGTCCCCACGACCCCGAGACTAGATTGGCCCGCCACCGTCATGTCCGACGACAATAGGGTCGTCCCCACGACCCCGGGTCCAGGTTGGCCAGCCGCCGACATTTCCGACGACTATAGTGTCGTCCCTACGACACCGGGCCAAAGTTGGCCAGCCGCAGACATGTCCGACGACTATAGGGTCATCCCCACGACCCCGGGACTAGATTGGCCCGCCACCGTCAAGTTCGACGACTATAGGGTCGTCCCACGAACCCGGGCCAAAGTTGGCAAGCCGCCGAAATGTCCGACGACTGTAGGGTCGTCTCCACGACCCCGGGACTAGATTGGCCCGCCACCGTCAAGTCCGACGACTATAGGGTCGTCCCCACGACCCCGGGACTAGATTGGCCCGCCACCGTCATGTCCAACGACTATAGGGTCGTCCCCACAACCACGGGCCAAAGTTGGCCAGCCGCCGACATGTCCGACGACTATAGGGTCGTCCCCACGACCCCGGGCCAAAGTTGGCCAGCCGCCGACATGTCCGATGACTATAGGGTCGTCCCCACGACCCCGGGCCAAAGTTGGCCAGCCGCCGACATGTCCGACGACTATAGGGTCGTCCCCACGACCCCGAGACTAGATTGGCCCGCCACCGTCAAGTCCGACGACTATAGGGTCGTCCCCACGACCCCGGGACTAGATTGGCCCGCCACCGTCATGTCCGACGACAATAGGGTCGGCCCCACGACTCCGGGTCCAGGTTGGCCAGCCGCCGACATTTCCGACGACTATAGAGTCGTCCCCACGACACCGGTCCAAAGTTGGCCAGCCGCCGACATGTCCGACGACTATAGGGTCGTCCCCACGACCCCGGGACTAGATTGGCCCGCCACCGTCATGTCCAACGACTATAGGGTCGTCCCCACAACCACGGGCCAAATTTGGCCAGCCGCCGACATGTCCGACGACTATAGGGTCGTCTCCACGACCCCGGGACTAGATTGGCCCGCTACCGTCAAGTCCGACGACTATAGGTTCGTCCCACGACCCCGGGCCAAAGTTGGCAAGCCGCCGAAATGTCCGACGACTGTAGGGTCGTCTCCACGACCCCGGGACTAGATTGGCCCGGCACCGTCAAGTCCGACGACTATAGGGTCGTCCCCACGACCCCGGGACTAGATTGGCCCGCCACCGTCATGTCCGACGACAATAGGGTCGTCCCCACGACCCCGGGTCTAGGTTGGCCAGCTGCCGACATGTCCGACGACTATAGAGTCGTCCCCACGACACCGCGCCAAAGTTGGACAGCCGCCGACATGTCCGACGACTATAGGGTCGGCCCCACGACCCCGGGCCAAAGATGTCCAGCCGCCGTCTTGTCCGACGACTATAGGGTCGTCCCCACGACCCCGAGTCCAGGTTGGCCAGCCGCCGACATTTCCGACGACTATAGAGTCGTCCCCCCGACCCCGGGCCAAAGTTGGCCAGACGCCGACATGTCCGACGACTATAGGGTCGTCCCCCGACCCCGGGCCAAAGATATCCAGCCGCCGTCTTGTCCGACGACTATAGGGTCGTCCCCACGACCCCGAGTCCAGGTTGACCAGCCGCCGACATTTCCGACGACTATAGAGTCGTCCCCACGACCCCGGGCCAAAGTTGGCAAGCCGCCGAAATGTCCGACGACTATAGGGTCGTCCCCACGACCCCGGGACTAGGTTGGCCAGCCGCCGACATATCCGACGACTATAGGGTCGTCCCCACGACCCCGGGCCAAAGTTGGCCAGCCGCCGACATGTCCGACGACTATAGGGTCGTCCCCACGACCCGGGACTAGAGTGGCCCGCCACCGTCATGTCCGACGACTATATGGTCGTCCCCACGACCACGGGCCATTGTTGGCCAGCCGCTGACTTGTCCGACGACTATAGGGTCGTCCCCACGACCGCGGGACTAGATTGGCTCGCCGCCGACTTGTCCGACGACTGTAGGGTCGTCCCCACGACCACGGGACTAGATTGGCCCGCCACCGTCATTTCCGACGACTATAAGGTCGTCCCCACGACCACGGGCCAAAGTTGGCCAGCCGCCGACTTGTCCGACGACTATAGGGTCGTCCCCATGACCCGGGACTAGACTGGCCCGCCACCGTCATGTCCGACGGCTATAGGGTCGTCCTCACGACCCCGAGACTAGTTTGGCCCGCCACCGTCATGTCCGACGACAATAGGGTCGTCCCCACGACCCCGGGCCAGGTTGGCCAGCGGCCGACATTTCCGACGACTATAGAGTCGTCCCCACGACACCGGGCCAAAGTTGGACAGCCGCCGACATGTCCGACGACTATAGGGTCGTCCCCACGACCCCGGGCCAAAGATGTCCAGCCGCCGTCTTGTCCGACGACTATAGGGTCGTCCCCACGACCCCGAGTCCAGGTTGGCCAGCCGCCGACATGTCCGACGACTATAGGGTCGTCCCCACGACCCCGGGCCAAAGTTGGACGGCCGCCGACTTGTCCGACGACTATAGGGTCGTCCCCACGACCACGGGCCAAAGTAGGCCAGCCGCCGGCTTGTCCGACGATTATAGGGTCGTCCCCACGACCCCGGGACTAGGTTGGCCCGCCGCCGACTTGTCCGACGACTATAGGGTCGTCCCCACGACCACGGGCCAAAGTTGGCCAGCCGCCGACATATCCGACGACTATAGGGTCGTCCCCACGACCCCGGGACTAGATTGGCCCGCCACCGTCATGTCCAACGACTATAGGGTCGTCCCCACAACCACGGCCCAAAGTTGGCCAGCCGCCGACATGTCCGACGACTATAGGGTCGTCCCCACGACCCCGGGCCAAAGTTCGCAAGCCGCCGAAATGTCCGACGACTATAGGGTCGTCCCCACGACCCCGGGACTAGGTTGGCCAGCCGCCGACATGTCCGACGACTATAGGGTCGTCCCGACGACCCCGAGCCAATGTTGGCAATCGCCAACATGTCCGACGATTATAGGGTCGTCCCTACGACCCCGGGACTAGATTGGCCCGCCACCGTCATGTCCAACGATTATAGGGTCGTCCCCACGACCCCGGGACTAGATTGGCCCGCCACCGTCATGTCCGACGACAATAGGGTCGTCCCCACGACCCCGGGTCTAGGTTGCCCAGCTGCCGACATGTCCGACGACTATAGAGTCGTTCCCACGACACCAAGCCAAAGTTGGACAGCCGCCGACATGTCCGAGTACTATAGGGTCGTCCCCACGACCTCGGGTCTAGATTGGCCCGCTACCGTCATGTCCGAAGACTATAGGGTCGTCCCCACGACCTCGGGACTAGATTGGCCCGCTACCGTCAAGTCCGACGACTATAGGGTCGTCCCCACGACCCCGGGTCCAGGTTGGCCAGCCGCCGACATTTCCGACGACTATAGAGTCGTCCCCACGACACCGGGACAAAGTTGGCCAGCCGCCGTCTTGTCCGACGACTATAGGGTCGTCCCCACGACCCCGAGTACAGGTTGGCCAGCCGCCGACATTTCCGACGACTATAGAGTCGTCCCCACGACCCCGGGCCAAAGTTGGCCACACGCCGACATGTCCGACGACTATAGGGTCGTCCCCACGACCCCGAGACTAGATTGGCCCGCCACCGTCATGTCCGACGACAATAGGGTCGTCCCCACGACCCCGGGTCCAGGTTGGCCAGCCGCCGACATGTCCGACGACTATAGGGTCGTCCCCACGACCCCGGGACTAGGCTGACAAGCCGCCAACATGTCCGACGACTATAGGGTCGTCCCCACGACCCCGGGCCAAAGATGTCCAGCCGCCGTCTTGTCCGACGACTATAGGGTCGTCCCCACGACCCCGAGTCCAGGTTGGCCAGCCGCCGACATTTCCGACGACTATAGAGTCGTCCCCACGACCCCGGGCCAAAGTTGGCCAGCCGCCGAAATGTCCGACGACTATAGGGTCGTCCCCACGACCCCGAGACTAGATTGGCCCGCCACCGTCATGTCCGACGACAATAGGGTCGTCCCCACGACCCCGGGTCCAGGTTGGCCAGCCGCCGACATTTCCGACGACTATAGTGTCGTCCCTACGACACCGGGCCAAAGTTGGCCAGCCGCAGACATGTCCGACGACTATAGGGTCATCCCCACGACCCCGGGACTAGATTGGCCCGCCACCGTCATGTCCGACGTTTATAGGGTCGTCCCCACGACCCCGGGTCTAGGTTGGCCAGCCGCCGACTTGTCCGACGACTATAGGGTCGTACCCACGACCCCGGGACTAGGCTGACAAGCCGCCAACATGTCCGACGACTATAGGGTCGTCCCCACGACCCCGGGCCAAAGATGTCCAGCCGCCGTCTTCTCCGACGACTATAGGGTCGTCGTCACGATCCCGGGTCCAGGTTGGCCAGCCGCCGACATTTCCGACGACTATAGAGTCGTCCCCACGACACCGGGCCAAAGTTGGCCAGCCGCCGACATGTCCGACGACTATAGGGTCGTCCCCACGACCCCGGGCCAAAGATGTCCAGCCGCCGTCTTGTCCGACGAATATAGGGTCGTCCCCACGACCCCGAGTACAGGTTGGCTGCCGCCGACATTTCCGACGACTATAGAGTCGTCCCCACGACCCCGGGCCAAAGATGGCCAGCCGCCGACTTGTCCGACGACTATAGGGTCGTCCCCATGACCCGGGACTAGACTGGCCCGCCACCGTCATGTCCGACGGCTATAGGGTCGTCCTCACGACCCCGAGACTAGTTTGGCCCGCCACCGTCATGTCCGACGACAATAGGGTCGTCCCCACGACCCCGGGTCTAGGTTGGCCAGCCGCCAACATGTCCGACGACTATAGGGTCGTCCCCACGACCCCGGGCCAAAGATGTCCAGCCGCCGTCTTCTCCGACGACTATAGAGTCGTCCCCACGACCCCGGGCCAAAGTTGGCCACCCGCCGAAATGTCCGACGACTGTAGGGTCGTCTCCACGACCCCGGGACTAGATTGGCCCGCCACCGTCAAGTCCGACGACTATAGGGTCGTCCCCACGACCCCGGGACTAGATTGGCCCGCCACCGTCATGTCCGACGACAATAGGGTCGTCCCCACAACCACGGGCCAAAGTTGGCCAGCCGCCGACATGTCCGACGACTATAGGGTCGTCTCCACGACCCCGGGACTAGATTAGCCCGCTACCGTCAAGTCCGACGACTATAGGTTCGTCCCACGACCCCGGGCCAAAGTTGGCAAGCCGCCGAAATGTCCGACGACTGTAGGGTCGTCTCCACGACCCCGGGACTAGATTGGCCCGGCACCGTCAAGTCCGACGACTATAGGGTCGTCCCCACGACCCCGGGACTAGATTGGCCCGCCACCGTCATGTCCGACGACAATAGGGTCGTCCCCACGACCCCGGGTCTAGGTTGGCCAGCTGCCGACATGTCCGACGACTATAGAGTCGTCCCCACGACACCGCGCCAAAGTTGGACAGCCGCCGACATGTCCGACGACTATAGGGTCGGCCCCACGACCCCGGGCCAAAGATGTCCAGCCGCCGTCTTGTCCGACGACTATAGGGTCGTCCCCACGACCCCGGGTCTAGGTTGGCCAGCCGCCGACTTGTCCGACGATTATAGGGTCGTCCCCACGACCGCGAGACTAGATTGGCCCGCCACCGTCATGTCCGACGACAATAGGGTCGTCCCCACGACCCCGGGTCCAGGTTGGCCAGCCGCCGACTTGTCCGACGATTATAGGGTCGTCCCCACGACCGCGATACTAGATTGGCCCGCCACCGTCATGTCCGACGACAATAGGGTCGTCCCCACGACCCCGGGTCTAGGTTGGCCAGCCGCCGACTTGTCCGACGATTATAGGGTCGTCCCCACGACCGCGAGACTAGATTGGCCCGCCACCGTCATGTCCGACGACAATGGGGTCGTCCCCACGACCCCGGGTCCAGGTTGGCCAGCCGCCGACATTTCCGACGACTATAGAGTCGTCCCCACGACACCGGGCCAAAGTTGGCCAGCCGCCGACATGTCCGACGATTATAGGGTCGTCCCCACGACCTCGGGACAAGGTTGGCCCGCCGCCGACTTGTCCGACGACTATAGGGTCGTACCCACGACCCTGGGACTAGGCTGACAAGCCGCCAACATGTCCGACGACTATAGGGTCGTCCCCACGACCCCGGGCCAAAGATGTCCAGCCGCTGTCTTGTCCGACGACTATAGGGTCGTCCCCACGACCCCGGGACTAGATTGGCCCGCCACCGTCATGTCCAACGACTATAGGGTCGTCCCCACAACCACGGGCCAAAGTTGGCCAGCCGCCGACATGTCCGACGACTATAGGGTCGTCCCCACGACCCCGGGCCAAAGTTCGCAAGCCGCCGAAATGTCCGACGACTATAGGGTCGTCCCCACGACCCCGGGACTAGGTTGGCCAGCCGCCGACATGTCCGACGACTATAGGGTCGTCCCGACGACCCCGGGCCAATGTTGGCCAATCGCCAACATGTCCGACGACTATAGGGTCGTCCCTACGACCCCGGGACTAGATTGGCCCGCCACCGTCATGTCCAACGATTATAGGGTCGTCCCCACGACCCCGGGACTAGATTGGCCCGCCACCGTCATGTCCGACGACAATAGGGTCGTCCCCACGACCCCGGGTCTAGGTTGCCCAGCTGCCGACATGTCCGACGACTATAGAGTCGTTCCCACGACACCGCGCCAAAGTTGGACAGCCGCCGACATGTCCGACTACTATAGGGTCGTCCCCACGACCTCGGGTCTAGATTGGCCCGCTACCGTCATGTCCGAAGACTATAGGGTCGTCCCCACGACCTCGGGACTAGATTGGCCCGCTACCGTCAAGTCCGACGACTATAGGGTCGTCCCCACGACCCCGGGTCCAGGTTGGCCAGCCTCCGACATTTCCGACGACTATAGAGTCGTCCCCACGACACCGGGACAAAGTTGGCCAGCCGCCGTCTTGTCCGACGACTATAGGGTCGTCCCTACGACCCCGAGTACAGGTTGGCCAGCCGCCGACATTTCCGACGACTATAGAGTCGTCCCCACGACCCCGGGCCAAAGTTGGCCAGCCGCCGACATGTCCGACGACTATAGGGTCGTCCCCACGACCCCGAGACTAGATTGGCCCGCCACCGTCATGTCCGACGACAATAGGGTCGTCCCCACGACCCCGGGTCCAGGTTGGCCAGCCGCCGACATTTCCGACGACTATAGTGTCGTCCCTACGACACCGGGCCAAAGTTGGCCAGCCGCAGACATGTCCGACGACTATAGGGTCATCCCCACGACCCCGGGACTAGATTGGCCCGCCACCGTCATGTCCGACGTTTATAGGGTCGTCCCCACGACCCCGGGTCTAGGTTGGCCAGCCGCCGACTTGTCCGACGACTATAGGGTCGTACCCACGACCCCGGGACTAGGCTGACAAGCCGCCAACATGTCCGACGACTATAGGGTCGTCCCCACGACCCCGGGCCAAAGATGTCCAGCCGCCGTCTTCTCCGACGACTATAGGGTCGTCGTCACGATCCCGGGTCCAGGTTGGCCAGCCGCCGACATTTCCGACGACTATAGAGTCGTCCCCACGACACCGGGCCAAAGTTGGCCAGCCGCCGACATGTCCGACGACTATAGGGTCGTCCCCACGACCCCGGGCCAAAGATGTCCAGCCGCCGTCTTGTCCGACGACTATAGGGTCGTCCCCACGACCCCGAGTACAGGTTGGCCAGCCGCCGACATTTCCGACGACTATAGAGTCGTCCCCACGACCCCGGGCCAAAGTTGGCCACCCGCCGAAATGTCCGACGACTGTAGGGTCGTCTCCACGACCCCGGGACTAGAAGGGCCCGCCACCGTCAAGTCCGACGACTATAGGGTCGTCCCCACGACCCCGGGACTAGATTGGCCCGCCACCGTCATGTCCGACGACAATAGGGTCGTCCCCACGACCCCGGGTCTAGGTTGGCCAGCTGCCGACATGTCCGACGACTATAGAGTCGTCCCCACGACACCGCGCCAAAGTTGGACAGCCGCCGACATGTCCGACTACTATAGGGTCGTCCCCACGACCTCGGGTCTAGATTGGCCCGCTACCGTCATGTCCGAAGGCTATAGGGTCGTCCCCACGACCTCGGGACTAGATTGGCCCGCTACCGTCAAGTCCGACGACTATAGGGTCGTCCCGCGACCCCGGGTCAAAGTTGGCAAGCCGCCGAAATGTCCGACGACTGTAGGGTCGTCTCCACGACCCCGGGACTAGATTGGCCCGCCACCGTCAAGTTCGACGACTATAGGGTCGTCCCCACGACACCGCGCCAAAGTTGGACAGCCGCCGACATGTCCGACGACTATAGGGTCGGCCCCACGACCCCGGGCCAAAGATGTCCAGCCGCCGTCTTGTCCGACGACTATAGGGTCGTCCCCACGACCCCGAGTCCAGGTTGGCCAGCCGCCGACATTTCCGACGACTATAGAGTCGTCCCCACGACCCCGGGCCAAAGTTGGCCAGCCGCCGACATGTCCGACGACTATAGGGTCGTCCCCACGACCCCGAGACTAGATTGGCCCGCCACCGTCATGTCCGACGACAATAGGGTCGTCCCCACGACCCCGGGTCCAGGTTGGCCAGCCGCCGACATTTCCGACGACTATAGTGTCGTCCCTACGACACCGGGCCAAAGTTGGCCAGCCGCAGACATGTCCGACGACTATAGGGTCATCCCCACGACCCCGGGACTAGATTGGCCCGCCACCGTCATGTCCGACGTTTATAGGGTCGTCCCCACGACCCCGGGTCTAGGTTGGCCAGCCGCCGACTTGTCCGACGACTATAGGGTCGTACCCACGACCCCGGGACTAGGCTGACAAGCCGCCAACATGTCCGACGACTATAGAGTCGTCCCCACGACACCGGGCCAAAGTTGGCCAGCCGCCGACATGTCCGACGACTATAGGGTCGTCCCCACGACCCCGGGCCAAAGATGTCCAGCCGCCGTCTTGTCCGACGAATATAGGGTCGTCCCCACGACCCCGAGTACAGGTTGGCTGCCGCCGACATTTCCGACGACTATAGAGTCGTCCCCACGACCCCGGGCCAAAGTTGGCCACCCGCCGAAATGTCCGACGACTGTAGGGTCGTCTCCACGACCCCGGGACTAGATTGGCCCGCCACCGTCAAGTCCGACGACTATAGGGTCGTCCCCACGACCCCGGGACTAGATTGGCCCGCCACCGTCATGTCCGACGACAATAGGGTCGTCCCCACGACCCCGGGTCTAGGTTGGCCAGCTGCCGACATGTCCGACGACTATAGAGTCGTCCCCACGACACCGCGCCAAAGTTGGACAGCCGCCGACATGTCCGACTACTATAGGGTCGTCCCCACGACCTCGGGTCTAGATTGGCCCGCTACCGTCATGTCCGACGACTGTAGGGTCGTCTCCACGACCCCGGGACTAGATTGGCCCGCCACCGTCAAGTCCGACGACTATAGGGTCGTCCCCACGACCCCGGGACTAGATTGGCCCGCCACCGTCATGTCCAACGACTATAGGGTCGTCCCCACAACCACGGGCCAAAGTTGGCCAGCCGCCGACATGTCCGACGACTATAGGGTCGTCCCCACGACCCCGGGCCAAAGTTGGCCAGCCGCCGACATGTCCGATGACTATAGGGTCGTCCCCACGACCCCGGGCCAAAGTTGGCCAGCCGCCGACATGTCCGACGACTATAGGGTCGTCCCCACGACCCCGAGACTAGATTGGCCCGCTACCGTCATGTCCGACGACAATAGGGTCGTCCCCACAACCACGGGCCAAAGTTGGCCAGCCGCCGACATGTCCGACGACTATAGGGTCGTCTCCACGACCCCGGGACTAGATTGGCCCGCTACCGTCAAGTCCGACGACTATAGGTTCGTCCCACGACCCCGGGCCAAAGTTGGCAAGCCGCCGAAATGTCCGACGACTGTAGGGTCGTCTCCACGACCCCGGGACTAGATTGGCCCGGCACCGTCAAGTCCGACGACTATAGGGTCGTCCCCACGACCCCGGGACTAGATTGGCCCGCCACCGTCATGTCCGACGACAATAGGGTCGTCCCCACGACCCCGGGTCTAGGTTGGCCAGCTGCCGACATGTCCGACGACTATAGAGTCGTCCCCACGACACCGCGCCAAAGTTGGACAGCCGCCGACATGTCCGACGACTATAGGGTCGGCCCCACGACCCCGGGCCAAAGATGTCCAGCCGCCGTCTTGTCCGACGACTATAGGGTCGTCCCCACGACCCCGAGTCCAGGTTGGCCAGCCGCCGACATTTCCGACGACTATAGAGTCGTCCCCCAGACCCCGGGCCAAAGTTGGCCAGACGCCGACATGTCCGACGACTATAGGGTCGTCCCCCGACCCCGGGCCAAAGATATCCAGCCGCCGTCTTGTCCGACGACTATAGGGTCGTCCCCACGACCCCGGGTCTAGGTTGGCCAGCCGCCGACTTGTCCGACGATTATAGGGTCGTCCCCACGACCGCGAGACTAGATTGGCCCGCCACCGTCATGTCCGACGACAATAGGGTCGTCCCCACGACCCCGGGTCCAGGTTGGCCAGCCGCCGACTTGTCCGACGATTATAGGGTCGTCCCCACGACCGCGAGACTAGATTGGCCCGCCACCGTCATGTCCGACGACAATAGGGTCGTCCCCACGACCCCGGGTCTAGGTTGGCCAGCCGCCGACTTGTCCGACGATTATAGGGTCGTCCCCACGACCGCGAGACTAGATTGGCCCGCCACCGTCATGTCCGACGACAATGGGGTCGTCCCCACGACCCCGGGTCCAGGTTGGCCAGCCGCCGACATTTCCGACGACTATAGAGTCGTCCCCACGACACCGGGCCAAAGTTGGCCAGCCGCCGACATGTCCGACGATTATAGGGTCGTCCCCACGACCTCGGGACAAGGTTGGCCCGCCGCCGACTTGTCCGACGACTATAGGGTCGTACCCACGACCCTGGGACTAGGCTGACAAGCCGCCAACATGTCCGACGACTATAGGGTCGTCCCCACGACCCCGGGCCAAAGATGTCCAGCCGCTGTCTTGTCCGACGACTATAGGGTCGTCCCCACGACCCCGGGACTAGATTGGCCCGCCACCGTCATGTCCAACGACTATAGGGTCGTCCCCACAACCACGGGCCAAAGTTGGCCAGCCGCCGACATGTCCGACGACTATAGGGTCGTCCCCACGACCCCGGGCCAAAGTTCGCAAGCCGCCGAAATGTCCGACGACTATAGGGTCGTCCCCACGACCGCGAGACTAGATTGGCCCGCCACCGTCATGTCCGACGTTTATAGGGTCGTCCCCACGACCCCGGGTCTAGGTTGGCCAGCCGCCGACTTGTCCGACGACTATAGGGTCGTACCCACGACCCCGGGACTAGGCTGACAAGCCGCCAACATGTCCGACGACTATAGGGTCGTCCCCACGACCCCGGGCCAAAGATGTCCAGCCGCCGTCTTCTCCGACGACTATAGGGTCGTCGTCACGATCCCGGGTCCAGGTTGGCCAGCCGCCGACATTTCCGACGACTATAGAGTCGTCCCCACGACACCGGGCCAAAGTTGGCCAGCCGCCGACATGTCCGACGACTATAGGGTCGTCCCCACGACCCCGGGCCAAAGATGTCCAGCCGCCGTCTTGTCCGACGACTATAGGGTCGCCCCCACGACCCCGAGTACAGGTTGGCCAGCCGCCGACATTTCCGACGACTATAGAGTCGTCCCCACGACCCCGGGCCAAAGTTGGCCACCCGCCGAAATGTCCGACGACTGTAGGGTCGTCTCCACTACCCCGGGACTAGATTGGCCCGCCACCGTCAAGTCCGACGACTATAGGGTCGTCCCCACGACCCCGGGACTAGATTGGCCCGCCACCGTCATGTCCGACGACAATAGGGTCGTCCCCACGACCCCGGGTCTAGGTTGGCCAGCTGCCGACATGTCCGACGACTATAGAGTCGTCCCCACGACACCGCGCCAAAGTTGGACAGCCGCCGACATGTCCGACTACTATAGGGTCGTCCCCACGACCTCGGGTCTAGATTGGCCCGCTACCGTCATGTCCGAAGGCTATAGGGTCGTCCCCACGACCTCGGGACTAGATTGGCCCGCTACCGTCAAGTCCGACGACTATAGGGTCGTCCCGCGACCCCGGGCCAAAGTTGGCAAGCCGCCGAAATGTCCGACGACTGTAGGGTCGTCTCCACGACCCCGGGAATAGATTGGCCCGCCACCGTCAAGTTCGACGACTATAGGGTCGTCCCACGAACCCGGGCCAAAGTTGGCAAGCCGCCGAAATGTCCGACGACTGTAGGGTCGTCTCCACGACCCCGGGACTAGATTGGCCCGCCACCGTCAAGTCCGACGACTATAGGGTCGTCCCCACGACCCCGGGACTAGATTGGCCCGCCACCGTCATGTCCAACGACTATAGGGTCGTCCCCACAACCACGGGCCAAAGTTGGCCAGCCGCCGACATGTCCGACGACTATAGGGTCGTCCCCACGACCCCGGGCCAAAGTTGGCCAGCCGCCGACATGTCCGATGACTATAGGGTCGTCCCCACGACCCCGGGCCAAAGTTGGCCAGCCGCCGACATGTCCGACGACTATAGGGTCGTCCCCACGACCCCGAGACTAGATTGGCCCGCTACCGTCATGTCCGACGACAATAGGGTCGTCCCCACAACCACGGGCCAAAGTTGGCCAGCCGCCGACATGTCCGACGACTATAGGGTCGTCCCCACGACCCCGAGACTAGATTGGCCCGCCACCGTCATGTCCGACGACAATAGGGTCGGCCCCACGACTCCGGGTCCAGGTTGGCCAGCCGCCGACATTTCCGACGACTATAGAGTCGTCCCCACGACACCGGTCCAAAGTTGGCCAGCCGCCGACATGTCCGACGACTATAGGGTCGTCCCCACGACCCCGGGACTAGATTGGCCCGCCACCGTCATGTCCAACGACTATAGGGTCGTCCCCACAACCACGGGCCAAATTTGGCCAGCCGCCGACATGTCCGACGACTATAGGGTCGTCTCTACGACCCCGGGACTAGATTGGCCCGCTACCGTCAAGTCCGACGACTATAGGTTCGTCCCACGACCCCGGGCCAAAGTTGGCAAGCCGCCGAAATGTCCGACGACTGTAGGGTCGTCTCCACGACCCCGGGACTAGATTGGCCCGGCACCGTCAAGTCCGACGACTATAGGGTCGTCCCCACGACCCCGGGACTAGATTGGCCCGCCACCGTCATGTCCGACGACAATAGGGTCGTCCCCACGACCCCGGGTCTAGGTTGGCCAGCTGCCGACATGTCCGACGACTATAGAGTCGTCCCCACGACACCGCGCCAAAGTTGGACAGCCGCCGACATGTCCGACGACTATAGGGTCGGCCCCACGACCCCGGGCCAAAGATGTCCAGCCGCCGTCTTGTCCGACGACTATAGGGTCGTCCCCACGACCCCGAGTCCAGGTTGGCCAGCCGCCGACATTTCCGACGACTATAGAGTCGTCCCCCCGACCCCTGGCCAAAGTTGGCCAGACGCCGACATGTCCGACGACTATAGGGTCGTCCCCCGACCCCGGGCCAAAGATATCCAGCCGCCGTCTTGTCCGACGACTATAGGGTCGTCCCCACGACCCCGAGTCCAGGTTGACCAGCCGCCGACATTTCCGACGACTATAGAGTCGTCCCCACGACCCCGGGCCAAAGTTGGCAAGCCGCCGAAATGTCCGACGACTATAGGGTCGTCCCCACGACCCCGGGACTAGGTTGGCCAGCCGCCGACATATCCGACGACTATAGGGTCGTCCCCACGACCCCGGGCCAAAGTTGGCCAGCCGCCGACATGTCCGACGACTATAGGGTCGTCCCCACGACCCGGGACTAGAGTGGCCCGCCACCGTCATGTCCGACGACTATATGGTCGTCCCCACGACCACGGGCCATTGTTGGCCAGCCGCTGACTTGTCCGACGACTATAGGGTCGTCCCCACGACCGCGGGACTAGATTGGCTCGCCGCCGACTTGTCCGACGACTGTAGGGTCGTCCCCACGACCACGGGACTAGATTGGCCCGCCACCGTCATTTCCGACGACTATAAGGTCGTCCCCACGACCACGGGCCAAAGTTGGCCAGCCGCCGACTTGTCCGACGACTATAGGGTCGTCCCCATGACCCGGGACTAGACTGGCCCGCCACCGTCATGTCCGACGGCTATAGGGTCGTCCTCACGACCCCGAGACTAGTTTGGCCCGCCACCGTCATGTCCGACGACAATAGGGTCGTCCCCACGACCCCGGGCCAGGTTGGCCAGCGGCCGACATTTCCGACGACTATAGAGTCGTCCCCACGACACCGGGCCAAAGTTGGACAGCCGCCGACATGTCCGACGACTATAGGGTCGTCCCCACGACCCCGGGCCAAAGATGTCCAGCCGCCGTCTTGTCCGACGACTATAGGGTCGTCCCCACGACCCCGAGTCCAGGTTGGCCAGCCGCCGACATGTCCGACGACTATAGGGTCGTCCCCACGACCCCGGGCCAAAGTTGGACGGCCGCCGACTTGTCCGACGACTATAGGGTCGTCCCCACGACCACGGGCCAAAGTAGGCCAGCCGCCGGCTTGTCCGACGATTATAGGGTCGTCCCCACGACCCCGGGACTAGGTTGGCCCGCCGCCGACTTGTCCGACGACTATAGGGTCGTCCCCACGACCACGGGCCAAAGTTGGCCAGCCGCCGACATATCCGACGACTATAGGGTCGTCCCCACGACCCCCGGACTAGGTGGGCTCGCCGCCGACTTGTCCGACGACTATAGGGTCGTTCCCACGACCCCGGGCCAAAGTTGGCAAGCTGCCGACTTATCCGATGACTATAGGGTCGTCCCCACGACCCCGGGACTAGGTAGGCCCGCCGCCGACTTGTCCGACGACTATAGGGTCGTCCCTACGACCCCGGGACTAGGTTGGCTCGCCACCGACATGTCTGACGACTATAGGGTCGTCCCCACGACCCCGGGACTAGATTGGCCCGCCACCGTCAAGTCCGACGACTATAGGGTCGTCCCCACGACCCCGGGCCAAAGTTGTACGGCCGCCGACTTGTCCGACGACTATAGGGTCGTCCCCACGACCACGGGCCAAAGTTGGCCAGCCGCCGGCTTGTCCGACGATTATAGGGTCGTCCCCACGACCCCGGGACTAGCTTGGCCCGCCGCCGACTTGTCCGACGGCTATAGGGTCGTCCCCACGACCACGGGCCAAAGTTGGCCAGCCGCCGACATATCCGACGACTATAGGGTCGTCCCCACGACCCCGGGCCAAAGTTGGCCAGCCGCCGACATGTCCGACGACTATAGGGTCGTCCCCACGACCCGGGACTAGAGTGGCCCGCCACCGTCATGTCCGACGACTATATGGTCGTCCCCACGACCACGCGCCATTGTTGGCCAGCCGCTGACTTGTCCGACGACTATAGGGTCGTCCCCACGACCGCGGGACTAGATTGGCTCGCCGCCGACTTGTCCGACGACTGTAGGCTCGTCCCCACGACCACGGGACTAGATTGGCCCGCCACCGTCATTTCCGACGACTATAAGGTCGTCCCCATGACCCCGGGCCAAAGTTGGCAAGCCGCCGAAATGTCCGACGACTGTAGGGTCGTCTCCACGACCCCGGGACTAGATTGGCCCGGCACCGTCAAGTCCGACGACTATAGGGTCGTCCCCACGACCCCGGGACTAGATTGGCCCGCCACCGTCATGTCCGACGACAATAGGGTCGTCCCCACGACCCCGGGTCTAGGTTGGCCAGCTGCCGACATGTCCGACGACTATAGAGTCGTCCCCACGACACCGCGCCAAAGTTGGACAGCCGCCGACATGTCCGACTACTATAGGGTCGTCCCCACGACCTCGGGTCTAGATTGGCCCGCTACCGTCATGTCCAAAGACTGTAGGGTCGTCCCCACGACCTCGGGACTAGATTGGCCCGCTACCGTCAAGTCCGACGACTATAGGGTCGTCCCACGACCCCGGGCCAAAGTCGGCAAGCCGCCGAAATGTCCGACGACTGTAGGGTCGTCACCACGACCCCGGGACTAGATTGGCCCGCCACCGTCAAGTCCGACGACTATAGGGTCGTCCCCACGATCTCGGGACTAGGTTGGCCAGCCGCCGACATGTCCGACCACTATTGGGTCGTCCCCACGACCACGGGCCAAAGTTGGCCAGCCGCCGACATGTCCGACGACTATAGGGTCGTCCCCACGACCCGGGACTAGACTGGCCCGCCACCGACATGTCCGCCGGCTATAGAGTCGTCACCACGACCCCGGGTCAATTTTGGCTCGCCGCCGACATGTCCGACGACTATAGGGTCGTCCCCACGACCCCTGGGCCAAAGTTGGACAGCCACCGACATTTCCAACGACTATAGGGTCGTCCCCACGACCACGGGCCAAAGTTGGCCAGCCGCCGACATGTCCGACGACAATAGGGTCGTCCCCACGACCCCGGGCCAAAGTTGGCCAGACGCCGACATGTCCGACGACTATAGGGTCGTCCCCCGACCCCGGGCCAAAGATATCCAGCCGCCGTCTTGTCCGACGACTATAGGGTCGTCCCCACGACCCCGAGTCCAGGTTGGCCAGCCGCCGACATTTCCGACGACTATAGAGTCGTCCCCACGACACCGGGCCAAAGTTGGACAGCCGCCGACATGTCCGACGACTATAGGGTCGTCCCCACGACCCCGGGCCAAAGATGTCCAGCCGCCGTCTTGTCCGACGACTATAGGGTCGTCCCCACGACCCCGAGTCCAGGTTGGCCAGCCGCCGACATTTCCGACGACTATAGAGTCGTCCCCACGACCCCGGGCCAAAGTTGGCAAGCCGCCGAAATGTCCGACGACTATAGGGTCGTCCCCACGACCCCGGAACTAGGTTGGCCAGCCGCCGACATATCCGACGACTATAGGGTCGTCCCCACGACCCCGGGCCAAAGTTGGCCAGCCGCCGACATGTCCGACGACTATAGGGTCGTCCCCACGACCCGGGACTAGAGTGGCCCGCCACCGTCATGTCCGACGACTATATGGTCGTCCCCACGACCGCGGGACTAGATTGGCTCGCCGCCGACTTGTCCGACGACTGTAGGGTCGTCCCCACGACCACGGGACTAGAGTGGCCCGCCACCGTCATGTCCGACGACTATATGGTCGTCCCCACGACCACGGGCCATTGTTGGCCAGCCGCTGACTTGTCCGACGACTATAGGGTCGTCCCCACGACCCCGGGACTAGATTGGCCCGCCACCGTTATGTCCGACGACTATAGGGTCGTCCCCAAGACCACGGGCCAAAGTTGGCCAGCCGCCGACTTGTCCGACGACTATAGGGTCGTCCCCACGACCGCGGGACTAGATTGGCTCGCCGCCGACTTGTCCGACGACTGTAGGGTCGTCCCCACGACCACGGGACTAGATTGGCCCGCCACCGTCATTTCCGACGACTATAAGGTCGTCCCCACGACCACGGGCCAAAGTTGGCCAGCCGCCGACTTGTCCGACGACTATAGGGTCGTCCCCATGACCCGGGACTAGACTGGCCCGCCACCGTCATGTCCGACGACTATAGGGTCGTCCTCACGACCCCGAGACTAGTTTGGCCCGCCACCGTCATGTCCGACGACAATAGGGTCGTCCCCACGACCCCGGGCCAGGTTGGCCAGCGGCCGACATTTCCGACGACTATAGAGTCGTCCCCACGACACCGGGCCAAAGTTGGACAGCCGCCGACATGTCCGACGACTATAGGGTCGTCCCCACGACCCCGGGCCAAAGATGTCCAGCCGCCGTCTTGTCCGACGACTATAGGGTCGTCCCCACGACCCCGAGTCCAGGTTGGCCAGCCGCCGACATGTCCGACGACTATAGGGTCGTCCCCACGACCCCGGGCCAAAGTTGGACGGCCGCCGACTTGTCCGACGACTATAGGGTCGTCCCCACGACCACGGGCCAAAGTTGGCCAGCCGCCGGCTTGTCCGACGATTATAGGGTCGACCCCACGACCCCGGGACTAGGTTGGCCCGCCGCCGACTTGTCCGACGACTATAGGGTCGTCCCCACGACCCCGGGACTAGATTGGCCCGCCACCGTCAAGTCCGACGACTATAGGGTCGTCCCCACGACCCCGGGCCAAAGTTGGACGGCCGCCGACTTGTCCGACGACTATAGGGTCGTTCCCACGACCCCGGGCCAAAGTTGGCAAGCTGCCGACTTATCCGATGACTATAGGGTCGTCCCCACGACCCCGGGACTAGGTAGGCCCGCCGCCGACTTGTCCGACGACTATAGGGTCGTCCCTACGACCCCGGGACTAGGTTGGCTCGCCACCGACATGTCTGACGACTATAGGGTCGTCCCCACGACCCCGGGACTAGATTGGCCCGCCACCGTCAAGTCCGACGACTATAGGGTCGTCCCCACGACCCCGGGCCAAAGTTGGACGGCCGCCGACTTGTCCGACGACTATAGGGTCGTCCCCACGACCACGGGCCAAAGTTGGCCAGCCGCCGTCTTGTCCGACGACTATAGGGTCGTCCCCACGACCCCGAGTCCAGGTTGGCCAGCCGCCGACATATCCGACGACTATAGGGTCGTCCCCACGACCCCCGGACTAGGTGGGCTCGCCGCCGACTTGTCCGACGACTATAGGGTCGTTCCCACGACCCCGGGCCAAAGTTGGCAAGCTGCCGACTTATCCGATGACTATAGGGTCGTCCCCACGACCCCGGGACTAGGTAGGCCCGCCGCCGACTTGTCCGACGACTATAGGGTCGTCCCTACGACCCCGGGACTAGGTTGGCTCGCCACCGACATGTCTGACGACTATAGGGTCGTCCCCACGACCCCGGGACTAGATTGGCCCGCCACCGTCAAGTCCGACGACTATAGGGTCGTCCCCACGACCCCGGGCCAAAGTTGGACGGCCGCCGACTTGTCCGACGACTATAGGGTCGTCCCCACGACCACGGGCCAAAGTTGGCCAGCCGCCGGCTTGTCCGACGATTATCGGGTCGTCCCCACGACCCCGGGACTAGCTTGGCCCGCCGCCGACTTGTCCGACGGCTATAGGGTCGTCCCCACGACCACGGGCCAAAGTTGGCCAGCCGCCGACATATCCGACGACTATAGGGTCGTCCCCACGACCCCGGGCCAAAGTTGGCCAGCCGCCGACATGTCCGACGACTATAGGGTCGTCCCCACGACCCGGGACTAGAGTGGCCCGCCACCGTCATGTCCGACGACTATATGGTCGTCCCCACGACCACGGGCCATTGTTGGCCAGCCGCTGACTTGTCCGACGACTATAGGGTCGTCCCCACGACCCCGGGACTAGATTGGCCCGCCACCGTTATGTCCGACGACTATAGGGTCGTCCCCAAGACCACGGGCCAAAGTTGGCCAGCCGCCGACTTGTCCGACGACTATAGGGTCGTCCCCACGACCGCGGGACTAGATTGGCTCGCCGCCGACTTGTCCGACGACTGTAGGGTCGTCCCCACGACCCCGGGACTAGATTGGCCCGCCACCGTCATTTCCGACGACTATAGGGTCGTCCCCACGACCACGGGCCAAAGTTGGCCAGCCGCCGACATATCCGACGACTGTAGGGTCGTCCCCACGACCCCGGGCCAAAGTTGGCCAGCCGCTGATATGTCCGACGACTATAGGGTCGTCTCCACGACCCCGGGACTAGATTGGCCCGCCACCGTCATTTCCGACGACTATAGGGTCGTCCCCACGACCACGGGCCAAAGTTGGCCAGCCGCCGACTTGTCCGACGACTATAGGGTCGTCCCCATGACCCGGGACTAGACTGGCCCGCCACCGTCATGTCCGACGACCATAGGGTCGTCCCCACGACCCCCGGACTAGGTTGGTACGCCGCCGACTTGTCCGACGACTATAGGGTCGTCCCCACGACCCCGGGACTAGATTGGCCCGCCACCGTCATTTCCGACGACTATAGGGTCGTCCTCACGACCACGGGCCGAAGTTGGCCAGCCGCCGACATATCCGACGAGTATAGGGTCCTCCCCACGACCCCCGGGCCAAGGTTGGACAGCCACCGACATTTCCGACGACTATAGGGTCGTCCCCACGACCACGGGCCAAAGTTGGCCAGCCGCCGACATGTCCGACGACTATAGGGTCGTCCCCACGACCCGGGACTAGACTGGCCCGCCACCGTCATGTCCGACGACTATAGGGTCGTCCCCACGACCCCCGGACTAGGTTGGCCGGCCGCCGACTTGTCCGACGACTATAGGGTCGTCCCCACGACCCCCCGACTAGGTGGGCTCGCCGCCGACTTGTCCGACGACTATAGGGTCGTCCCCACGACCCCGGGACTAGACTGGCCCGCCACCGTCATGTCCGACGACTATAGGGTCGTCCCCACGACCCCGGGACAAGGTTGGCCCGCCGCCGACTTGTCCGAAGACAATAGGGTCGTCCCCACGACCCCGGGTCTAGGTTGGCCAGCCGCCGACATATCCGACGACTATAGAGTCGTCCCCACGACACCGGGCCAAAGTTGGCCAGCCGCTGACATGTCCAACGACTATAGGGTCGTCCCCACGACCACGGGCCAAAGTTGGCCAGCCGTCGACATGTCCGACGACTATTGGATCGTCCCCACGACCACGGGCCAAAGTTGGCCAGCCGCCGACATGTCCGACGACTATAGGGTCGCCCCCACGACCCCGGGACTAGATTGGTCCGCCACCGTCATGTCCGACGACTATAGGGTCGTCCCCACGACCCCGGGACTAGGTTGACAAGCCGCCAACATATCCGACGACTATACGGTCGTCCCCACGACCCCGGGCCAAAGTTGGCAAGCCGCCGAAATGTCCGACGACTATAGGGTCGTCCCCACAACCCCGGGACTAGATTGGCCCGCCACCGTCAAGTCCGACGACTATAGGATCGTCTCCACGACCACGGGCCAAAGTTGGCCAGCCGCCGACATGTCCGTCGACTATAGGGTCGTCCCCACGACCCCGGGCCAATGTTGGCCAATCGCCGACATGTCCGACGACTATAGGGTCTTCCCTACGACCCCGGGACTAGATTGGCCCGCCACCGACATGTCCAACGACTATAGGGTCGTCCCCACGACCATGGGCCAAAGTTGGCCAGCCGCCGTAATGTCCAACGACTATTGGGTCGTCCCCACGACCCCGGGACTAGATTGGCAAGCCACCGTCAAGTCCGACGACTATAGGGTCGTCCCCACGACCCCGGGCAAATTTGGCAAGCCGCCGACATATCCGACGACTATAGGGTCGTCCCCACAACCCTGGGACTAGATTGGCCCGCCACCGTCAAGTCCGACGACTATAGGATCGTCTCCACGACCACGGCCCAAAGTTGGCCAGCCGCCGACATGTCCAACGACTATTGGGTCGTCCCCACGACCACGGGCCAAAGTTAGCCAGCCGCCGACATGTCCGACGACTATAGGGTCGTCCCCACGACCCCGGGCCAAAGTTGGCAAGCGGCCGAAATGTCCGACGACTATAGGGTCGTCCCCACGACCGCGGGCCAAAGATGTCCAGCCGCCGTCTTGTCCGACGACTATAGGGTCGTCCCCACGACCCCGGGACTAGATTGGCCCGCCACCGTCATGTCCGACGACTTTACGGTCGTCCCCACGACCCCGGGACAAGGTTGGCCCGCCGCCGACTTGTCCGACGACTATAGGGTCGTACCCACGACCCCGGGACTAGATTGGCCCGCCACCGTCATGTCCAACGACTATAGGGTCGTCCCCACGACCCCGGGACTAGGATGACAAGCCGCCGAAATGTCCGACGACTATAGGGTCGTCCCCACGACCGCGAGCCAAGGATGTCCAGCCGCCGTCTTGTCCGACGACTGTAGGGTCGTCGCCACGACCCCGGGACTAGATTGGCCCGCCGCCGTCATGTCCGACGACTATAGGGTCGTCCCCACGACCCCGGGACAAGGTTGGCCCGCCGCCGACTTGTCCGACGACTATAGGGTCGTACCCACGACCCCGGGACTAGGCTGACAAGCCGCCAACATGTCCGACGACTATAGAGTCGTCCCCACGACCCCGGTCCAATGTTGGCCAATCGCCAACATGTCCGACGACTATAGGGTCGTCCGTACGACCCCGGGAATAGATTGGCCCGCCACCGTCATGTCCGAAGACAATAGGGTCGTCCCCACGACCCCGGGTCTAGGTTGGCCAGCCGCCGACATATCCGACGACTATAGAGTCGTCCCCACGACACCGGGCCAAAGTTGGCCAGCCGCTGATATGTCCAACGACTATAGGGTCGTCCCCACGACCACGGGCCAAAGTTGGCCAGCCGCCGACATGTCCGACGACTATAGGGTCGCCCCCACGACCCCGGGACTAGATTGGCCCGCCACCGTGAAGTCCGACGACTATAGGGTCGTCCCCACGACCCCGGGACTAGATTGGCCCGCCACCGTGAAGTCCGACGACTATAGGGTCGTCCCCACGACCTCGGGACTAGGTTGGCCAGCCGCCGACATGTCCGACGACTATAGGGTTGTCCCTACGACCCTGGGACTAGATTGGCCCGCCACCGTCATGTCCAACGACTATAGGGTCGTCCCCACGACCCCGGGCCAAAGTTGGCATGCCGCCGAAATGTCCAACGACTATAGGGTCGTCCCCACGACCCCGGGCCAAAGTTGGCAAGCCGCCGAAATGTCCGACGACTATAGGGTCGCCCCCACGACCGCGAGCCAAGAATATCCAGCCGCCGTCTTGTCCGACGACTATAGGGTCGTCCCCACGACCCCGCGACTAGATTGGCCCGCCACCGTCATGTCCGACGATTATAGTGTCGTCCCCACGACCCCGGGACAAGGTTGGCCCGCCGCCGACTTGTCCGACGACTATAGGGTCGTACCCACGACCCCGGGACTAGGCTGACAAGCCGCCAACATGTCCGACGACTATAGGGTCGTCCCGACGACCCCGGGCCAATGTTGGCCAATCGCCAACATGTCCGACGACTATAGGGTCGGCCCTACGACCCCGGCACTAGATTGGCCGGCCACCGTCATGTCCAACGACTATAGGGTCGTCCCCACGACCCCGGGACTAGGTTGACAAGCCGCCAACATATCCGACGACTATACGGTCGTCCCCACGACCTCGGGACAAGGTCGGCCAGCCGCCGTCATGTCCGACGACTATAGGGTCGTCCCCACGACCCCGGGCCAAAGTTGGCAAGCCGCCGAAATGTCCGACGACTATAGGGTCGTCCCCACAACCCCGGGACTAGATTGGCCCGCCACCGTCAAGTCCGACGACTATAGGATCGTCTCCACGACCACGGGCCAAAGTTGGCCAGCCGCCGACATGTCCGTCGACTATAGGGTCGTCCCCACGACCCCGGGCCAATGTTGGCCAATCGCCGACATGTCCGACGACTATAGGGTCTTCCCTACGACCCCGGGACTAGATTGGCCCGCCACCGACATGTCCAACGACTATAGGGTCGTCCCCACGACCATGGGCCAAAGTTGGCCAGCCGCCGTAATGTCCAACGACTATTGGGTCGTCCCCACGACCCCGGGACTAGATTGGCCCGCCACCGTCAAGTCCGACGACTATAGGGTCGTCCCCACGACCCCGGGCAAATTTGGCAAGCCGCCGACATATCCTACGACTATAGGGTCGTCCCCACAACCCAGGGACTAGATTGGCCCGCCACCGTCAAGTCCGACGACTATAGGATCGTCTCCACGACCACGGCCCAAAGTTGGCCAGCCGCCGACATGTCCAACGACTATTGGGTCGTCCCCACGACCACGGGCCAAAGTTAGCCAGCCGCCGACATGTCCGACGACTATAGGGTCGTCCCCACGACCCCGGGCCAAAGTTGGCAAGCGGCCGAAATGTCCGACGACTATAGGGTCGTCCCCACGACCACGGGCCAAAGTTGGCCAGCCGCCGACATGTCCGACGACTATAGGGTCGCCCCCACGACCCCGGGACTAGATTGGCCCGCCACCGTGAAGTCCGACGACTATAGGGTCGTCCCCACGACCCCGGGACTAGATTGGCCCGCCACCGTGAAGTCCGACGACTATAGTGTCGTCCCCACGACCTCGGGACTAGGTTGGCCAGCCGCCGACATGTCCGACGACTATAGGGTTGTCCCTACGACCCCGGGACTAGATTGGCCCGCCACCGTCATGTCCAACGACTATAGGGTCGTCCCCACGACCCCGGGCCAAAGTTGGCATGCCGCCGAAATGTCCAACGACTATAGGGTCGTCCCCACGACCCCGGGCCAAAGTTGGCAAGCCGCCGAAATGTCCGACGACTATAGGGTCGTCCCCTCGACCCCGGGACTAGATTGGCCCGCCACCGTCATGTCCGACGACTATAGGGTCGTCTCCACGACCCCGGGACAAGGTTGGCCCGCCGCCGACTTGTCCGAAGACAATAGGGTCGTCCCCACGACCCCGGGTCTAGGTTGGCCAGCCGCCGACATATCCGACGACTATAGAGTCGTCCCCACGACACCGGGCCAAAGTTGGCCAGCCGCTGACATGTCCAACGACTATAGGGTCGTCCCCACGACCACGGGCCAAAGTTGGCCAGCCGTCGACATGTCCGACGACTATTGGATCGTCCCCACGACCACGGGCCAAAGTTGGCCAGCCGCCGACATGTCCGACGACTATAGGGTCGCCCCCACGACCCCGGGACTAGATTGGTCCGCCACCGTCATGTCCGACGACTATAGGGTCGTCCCCACGACCCCGGGACTAGGTTGACAAGCCGCCAACATATCCGACGACTATACGGTCGTCCCCACGACCCCGGGCCAAAGTTGGCAAGCCGCCGAAATGTCCGACGACTATAGGGTCGTCCCCACAACCCCGGGACTAGATTGGCCCGCCACCGTCAAGTCCGACGACTATAGGATCGTCTCCACGACCACGGGCCAAAGTTGGCCAGCCGCCGACATGTCCGTCGACTATAGGGTCGTCCCCACGACCCCGGGCCAATGTTGGCCAATCGCCGACATGTCCGACGACTATAGGGTCTTCCCTACGACCCCGGGACTAGATTGGCCCGCCACCGACATGTCCAACGACTATAGGGTCGTCCCCACGACCATGGGCCAAAGTTGGCCAGCCGCCGTAATGTCCAACGACTATTGGGTCGTCCCCACGACCCCGGGACTAGATTGGCCCGCCACCGTCAAGTCCGACGACTATAGGGTCGTCCCCACGACCCCGGGCAAATTTGGCAAGCCGCCGACATATCCGACGACTATAGGGTCGTCCCCACAACCCTGGGACTAGATTGGCCCGCCACCGTCAAGTCCGACGACTATAGGATCGTCTCCACGACCACGGCCCAAAGTTGGCCAGCCGCCGACATGTCCAACGACTATTGGGTCGTCCCCACGACCACGGGCCAAGGTTAGCCAGCCGCCGACATGTCCGACGACTATAGGGTCGTCCCCACGACCCCGGGCCAAAGTTGGCAAGCGGCCGAAATGTCCGACGACTATAGGGTCGTCCCCACGACCGCGGGCCAAAGATGTCCAGCCGCCGTCTTGTCCGACGACTATAGGGTCGTCCCCACGACCCCGGGACTAGATTGGCCCGCCACCGTCATGTCCGACGACTATACGGTCGTCCCCACGACCCCGGGACTAGGATGACAAGCCGCCGAAATGTCCGACGACTATAGGGTCGTCCCCACGACCGCGAGCCAAGGATGTCCAGCCGCCGTCTTGTCCGACGACTGTAGGGTCGTCGCCACGACCCCGGGACTAGATTGGCCCGCCGCCGTCATGTCCGACGACTATAGGGTCGTCCCCACGACCCCGGGACAAGGTTGGCCCGCCGCCGACTTGTCCGACGACTATAGGGTCGTACCCACGACCCCGGGACTAGGCTGACAAGCCGCCAACATGTCCGACGACTATAGAGTCGTCCCCACGACCCCGGTCCAATGTTGGCCAATCGCCAACATGTCCGACGACTATAGGGTCGTCCGTACGACCCCGGGAATAGATTGGCCCGCCACCGTCATGTCCGAAGACAATAGGGTCGTCCCCACGACCCCGGGTCTAGGTTGGCCAGCCGCCGACATATCCGACGACTATAGAGTCGTCCCCACGACACCGGGCCAAAGTTGGCCAGCCGCTGACATGTCCAACGACTATAGGGTCGTCCCCACGACCACGGGCCAAAGTTGGCCAGCCGCCGACATGTCCGACGACTATAGGGTCGCCCCCACGACCCCGGGACTAGATTGGCCCGCCACCGTGAAGTCCGACGACTATAGGGTCGTCCCCACGACCCCGGGACTAGATTGGCCCGCCACCGTGAAGTCCGACGACTATAGGGTCGTCCCCACGACCCCGGGACTAGGTTGACAAGCCGCCGAAATGTCCGACGACTATAGGGTCGTCCCCACGACCGCGAGCCAAGGATGTCCAGCCGCCGTCTTGTCCGACGACTATAGGGTCGTCCCCACGACCCCGGGACTAGATTGGCCCGCCACCGTCAAGTCCGACGACTATAGGGTCGTCCCCACGACCCCGGGCAAATTTGGCAAGCCGCCGACATATCCGACGACTATAGGGTCGTCCCCACAACCCTGGGACTAGATTGGCCCGCCACCGTGAAGTCCGACGACTATAGGGTCGTCCCCACGACCCCGGGACTAGATTGGCCCGCCACCGTGAAGTCCGACGACTATAGGGTCGTCCCCACGACCCCGGGACTAGGTTGACAAGCCGCCGAAATGTCCGACGACTATAGGGTCGTCCCCACGACCGCGAGCCAAGGATGTCCAGCCGCCGTCTTGTCCGACGACTATAGGGTCGTCCCCACGACCCCGGGACTAGATTGGCCCGCCACCGTCAAGTCCGACGACTATAGGGTCGTCCCCACGACCCCGGGCAAATTTGGCAAGCCGCCGACATATCCGACGACTATAGGGTCGTCCCCACAACCCTGGGACTAGATTGGCCCGCCACCGTGAAGTCCGACGACTATAGGGTCGTCCCCACGACCCCGGGACTAGATTGGCCCGCCACCGTGAAGTCCGACGACTATAGGGTCGTCCCCACGACCCCGGGACTAGGTTGACAAGCCGCCGAAATGTCCGACGACTATAGGGTCGTCCCCACGACCGCGAGCCAAGGATGTCCAGCCGCCGTCTTGTCCGACGACTATAGGGTCGTCCGTACGACCCCGGGAATAGATTGGCCCGCCACCGTCATGTCCGAAGACAATAGGGTCGTCCCCACGACCCCGGGTCTAGGTTGGCCAGCCGCCGACATATCCGACGACTATAGAGTCGTCCCCACGACACCGGGCCAAAGTTGGCCAGCCGCTGACATGTCCAACGACTATAGGGTCGTCCCCACGACCACGGGCCAAAGTTGGCCAGCCGCCGACATGTCCGACGACTATAGGGTCGCCCCCACGACCCCGGGACTAGATTGGCCCGCCACCGTGAAGTCCGACGACTATAGGGTCGTCCCCACGACCCCGGGACTAGATTGGCCCGCCACCGTGAAGTCCGACGACTATAGGGTCGTCCCCACGACCCCGGGACTAGGTTGACAAGCCGCCGAAATGTCCGACGACTATAGGGTCGTCCCCACGACCGCGAGCCAAGGATGTCCAGCCGCCGTCTTGTCCGACGACTATAGGGTCGTCCCCACGACCCCGGGACTAGATTGGCCCGCCGCCGTCATGTCCGACGACTATAGGGTCGTCCCCACGACCCCGGGACAAGGTTGGCCCGCCGCCGAATTGTCCGACGACTATAGGGTCGTACCCACGACCCCGGGACTAGGCTGACAAGCCGCCAACATGTCCGACGACTATAGAGTCGTCCCCACGACCCCGGGCCAATGTTGGCCAATCGCCAACATGTCCGACGACTATAGGGTCGTCCCCACGACACCGGGCCAAAGTTAGCCAGCCGCCGACATGTCCGACGACTATTGGATCGTCCCCACGACCACGGGCCAATGTTGGCCAGCCGCCGACATGTCCGACGACTATTGGATCGTCCCCACGACCACGGGCCAAAGTTGGCCAGCCGCCGACTTGTCCGAAGACTATAGGCTCGTCCCCACGTCCCCGGGTCATATTTGGCCAGCCGCCGACATGTCCGACGACTATAGGGTCGTCCCCACGACCGCGAGCCAAGGATGTCCAGCCGCCGTCTTGTCCGACGACTATAGGGTCGTCCCTACGACCCCGGGACTAGACTGGCCCACCACCGTCATGTCCGACGACTATAGGGTCGTCCCCACGACCCCGGGACTAGATTGCCCCGCCGCCGACTTGTCCGACGACTATAGGGTCGTCCCCACGACCCCGGGCCAAAGTTGGCAAGCCGCCGACATGTCCGACGACTTAAGGGGCGTTCCTACGACCCCGGGACTAGATTGGCCCGCCACCGTCATGTCCAACGACTATAGGGTCGTCACCACAACCCCGGGACTAGGTTGACAAGCCGCCGAAATGTCCGACGACTATAGGGTCGTCCCCACGACCCCGGGACTAGATTGGCCCGCCACCGTCATATCCGACGACTATAGGGTCGTCCCCACGACCCAGGGACAAGGTTGGCCCGCCGCCGACTTGTCCGACGACTATAGGGTCGCACCCACGACCCCGGGACTAGGCTGACAAGCCGCCAACATGTCCGACGACTATAGAGTCGTCCCCACGACCCCGGGCCAATGTTGGCCAATCGCCAACATATCCGACGACTATAGGGTCGTCCGTACGACCCCGGGAATAGATTGGCCCGCCACCGTCATGTCCGACGACAATAGGGTCGTCCCGACGACCCCGGGTCTAGGTTGGCCAGCCGCGGACATGTCCGACGACTATAGGGTCGTCCCCACGACCGCGAGCCAAGAATATCCAGCCGCCGTCTTATCCGACGACTATAGGGTCGTCCCCACGACCCAGGGACAAGGTTGGCCCGCCGCCGACTTGTCCGACGACTATAGGGTCGCACCCACGACCCCGGGACTAGGCTGACAAGCCGCCAACATGTCCGACGACTATAGAGTCGTCCCCACGACCCCGGGCCAATGTTGGCCAATCGCCAACATATCCGACGACTATAGGGTCGTCCGTACGACCCCGGGAATAGATTGGCCCGCCACCGTCATGTCCGACGACAATAGGGTCGTCCCGACGACTATAGGGTCGCACCCACGACCCCGGGACTAGGCTGACAAGCCGCCAACATGTCCGACGACTATAGAGTCGTCCCCACGACCCCGGGCCAATGTTGGCCAATCGCCAACATATCCGACGACTATAGGGTCGTCCGTACGACGCCGGGAATAGATTGGCCCGCCACCGTCATGTCCGACGACAATAGGGTCGTCCCGACGACCCCGGGTCTAGGTTGGCCAGCCGCCGACATGTCCAACGACTATTGGGTCGTCCCCACGACCACGGGCCAAAGTTAGCCAGCCGCCGACATGTCCGACGACTATAGGGTCGTCCCCACGACCCCGGGCCAAAGTTGGCAAGCGGCCGAAATGTCCGACGACTATAGGGTCGTCCCCACGACCGCGGGCCAAAGATGTCCAGCCGCCGTCTTGTCCGACGACTATAGGGTCGTCCCCACGACCCCGGGACTAGATTGGCCCGCCACCGACTTGTCCGACGACTATAGGGTCGTACCCACGACCCCGGGACTAGATTGGCCCGCCACCGTCATGTCCAACGACTATAGGGTCGTCCCCACGACCCCGGGACTAGGATGACAAGCCGCCGAAATGTCCGACGACTATAGGGTCGTCCCCACGACCGCGAGCCAAGGATGTCCAGCCGCCGTCTTGTCCGACGACTGTAGGGTCGTCGCCACGACCCCGGGACTAGATTGGCCCGCCGCCGTCATGTCCGACGACTATAGGGTCGTCCCCACGACCCCGGGACAAGGTTGGCCCGCCGCCGACTTGTCCGACGACTATAGGGTCGTACCCACGACCCCGGGACTAGGCTGACAAGCCGCCAACATGTCCGACGACTATAGAGTCGTCCCCACGACCCCGGTCCAATGTTGGCCAATCGCCAACATGTCCGACGACTATAGGGTCGTCCGTACGACCCCGGGAATAGATTGGCCCGCCACCGTCATGTCCGAAGACAATAGGGTCGTCCCCACGACCCCGGGTCTAGGTTGGCCAGCCGCCGACATATCCGACGACTATAGAGTCGTCCCCACGACCACGGGCCAAAGTTGGCCAGCCGCCGACATGTCCGACGACTATAGGGTCGCCCCCACGACCCCGGGACTAGATTGGCCCGCCACCGTGAAGTCCGACGACTATAGGGTCGTCCCCACGACCCCGGGACTAGATTGGCCCGCCAACGTGAAGTCCGACGACTATAGGGTCGTCCCCACGACCTCGGGACTAGGTTGGTCAGCCGCCGACATGTCCGACGACTATAGGGTTGTCCCTACGACCCCGGGACTAGATTGGCCCGCCACCGTCATGTCCAACGACTATAGGGTCGTCCCCACGACCCCGGGCCAAAGTTGGCATGCCGCCGAAATGTCCAACGACTATAGGGTCGTCCCCACGACCCCGGGCCAAAGTTGGCAAGCCGCCGAAATGTCCGACGACTATAGGGTCGTCCCCACGACCGCGAGCCAAGAATATCCAGCCGCCGTCTTGTCCGACGACTATAGGGTCGTCCCCACGACCCCGCGACTAGATTGGCCCGCCACCGTCATGTCCGACGATTATAGTGTCGTCCCCACGACCCCGGGACAAGGTTGGCCCGCCGCCGACTTGTCCGACGACTATAGGGTCGTACCCACGACCCCGGGACTAGGCTGACAAGCCGCCAACATGTCCGACGACTATAGGGTCGTCCCGACGACCCCGGGCCAATGTTGGCCAATCGCCAACATGTCCGACGACTATAGGGTCGGCCCTACGACCCCGGCACTAGATTGGCCGGCCACCGTCATGTCCAACGACTATAGGGTCGTCCCCACGACCCCGGGACTAGGTTGACAAGCCGCCAACATATCCGACGACTATACGGTCGTCCCCACGACCTCGGGACAAGGTCGGCCAGCCGCCGTCATGTCCGACGACTATAGGGTCGTCCCCACGACCCCGGGCCAAAGTTGGCAAGCCGCCGAAATGTCCGACGACTATAGGGTCGTCCCCACAACCCCGGGACTAGATTGGCCCGCCACCGTCAAGTCCGACGACTATAGGATCGTCTCCACGACCACAGGCCAAAGTTGGCCAGCCGCCGACATGTCCGTCGACTATAGGGTCGTCCCCACGACCCCGGGCCAAAGTTGGCCAGCCGCCGACATGTCCGACGACTATTGGATCGTCCCAACGACCACGGGCCAAAGTTGGCCAGCCGCCGACATGTCCGACGACTATAGGGTCATCCCCACGACCCCGGGACTAGATTGGTCCGCCACCGTCATGTCCGACGACTATAGGGTCGTCCCCACGACACCGGGCCAAAGTTGGCACGCCGCCGAAATGTCCGACGACTGTAGGGTCGTCCCCACGACCCCGGGACTAGATTGGCCCGCCACCGTGAAGTCCGACGACTATAGGGTCGTCCCCACGACCTCGGGACTAGGTTGGCCAGCCGCCGACATGTCCGACGACTATAGGGTCGTCCCCACGACCCCGGGCCAATGTTGGCCAATCGCCGACTTGTCCGACGACTATAGGGTCGTCCCAACGACCCCGGGACTAGATTGGCCCGCCACCGTCATGTCCAACGACTATAGGGTCGTCCCCACGACCCCGGGCCAAAGTTGGCATGCCGCCGAAATGTCCGACGACTATAGGGTCGTCCCCACGACCCCGGGCCAAAGTTGGCAAGCCGCCGAAATGTCCGACGACTATAGGGTCGTCCCCACGACCGCGAGCCAAGAATATCCAGCCGCCGTCTTGTCCGACGACTATAGGGTCGTCCCCACGACCCCGGGACTAGATTGGCCCGCCACCGTCATGTCCGACGACTATAGGGTCGTCCCCACGACCCCGGGACAAGGTTGGCCCGCCGCCGACTTGTCCGACGACTATAGGGTCGTACCCACGACCCCGGGACTAGGCTGACAAGCCGCCAACATGTCCGACGACTATAGGGTCGTCCCGACGACCCCGGGCCAATGTTGGCCAATCACCAACATGTCCGTCGACTATAGGGTCGTCCCTACGACCCCGGCACTTGATTGGCCGGCCACCGTCATGTCCAACGACTATAGGGTCGTCCCCACGACCCCGGGACTAGGTTGACAAGCCGCCAACATATCCGACGACTATACGGTCGTCCCTACGACCTCGGGTCTAGGTCGGCCAGCCGCCGACATGTCCGACGACTATAGGGTCGTCCCCACGACCCCGGGCCAAAGTTGGCAAGCCGCCGAAATGTCCGACGACTATAGGGTCGTCCCCACAACCCCGGACTAGATTGGCCCGCCACCGTCAAGTCCGACGAGTATAGGATCGTCTCCACGACCACGGGCCAAAGTTGGCCAGCCGCCGACATGTCTGTCGACTATAGGGTCGTCCCCACGACCCCGGGACTAGGTTGACAAGCCGCCAACATATCCGACGACTATACGGTCGTCCCTACGACCTCGGGACTAGGTCGGCCAGCCGCCGACATGTCCGACGACTATAGGGTCGTCCCCACGACCCCGGGACTAGGTTGACAAGCCGCCGAAATGTCCGACGACTATAGGGTCGTCCCCACGACCCCGGGCCAAAGTTGGCAAGCCGCCGAAATGTCCGACGACTATAGGGTCGTCCCCGCAACCCCGGACTAGATTGGCCCGCCACCGTCAAGTCCGACGAGTATAGGATCGTCTCCACGACCACGGGCCAAAGTTGGCCAGCCGCCGACATGTCCGTCAACTATAGGGTCGTCCCCACGACCCCGGGACTAGGTTGACAAGCCGCCAACATATCCGACGACTATACGGTCGTCCCCACGACCTCGGGACTAGGTCGGCCAGCCGCCGTCATGTCCGACGACTATAGGGTCGTCCCCACGACCCCGGGCCAAAGTTGGCAAGCCGCCGAAATGTCCGACGACTATAGGGTCGTCCCCACAACCCCGGGACTAGATTGGCCCGCCACCGTCAAGTCCGACGACTATAGGATCGTCTCCACGACCACGGGCCAAAGTTGGCCAGCCGCCGACATGTCCGTCGACTATAGGGTCGTCCCCACGACCCCGGGCCAATGTTGGCCAATCGCCGACATGTCCGACGACTATAGGGTCTTCCCTACGACCCCGGGACTAGATTGGCCCGCCACCGTCATGTCCAACGACTATAGGGTCGTCCCCACAACCCCGGGACTAGGTTGACAAGCCGCCGAAATGTCCGACGACTATACGGTCGTCCCCACGACCTCGGGACTAGGTCGGCCAGCCGCCGTCATGTCCGACGACTATAGGGTCGTCCCCACGACCCCGGGCCAAAGTTGGCAAGCCGCCGAAATGTCCGACGACTATAGGGTCGTCCCCACAACCCCGGGACTAGATTGGCCCGCCACCGTCAAGTCCGACGACTATAGGATCGTCTCCACGACCACGGGCCAAAGTTGGCCAGCCGCCGACTTGTCCGAAGACTATAGGCTCGTCCCCACGTCCCCGGGTCATATTTGGCCAGCCGCCGACATGTCCGACGACTATAGGGTCGTCCCCACGACCGCGAGCCAAGGATGTCCAGCCGCCGTCTTGTCCGACGATTATAGGGTCGTCCCCACGACCCCGGGACTAGACTGGCCCACCACCGTCATGTCCGACGACTATAGGGTCGTCCCCACGACCCCGGGACTAGATTGCCCCGCCGCCGACTTGTCCGACGACTATAGGGTCGTCCCCACGACCCCGGGCCAAAGTTGGCAAGCCGCCGACATGTCCGACGACTTAAGGGGCGTTCCTACGACCCCGGGACTAGATTGGCCCGCCACCGTCATGTCCAACGACTATAGGGTCGTCCCCACAACCCCGGGACTAGGTTGACAAGCCGCCGAAATGTCCGACGACTATAGGGTCGTCCCCACGACCCCGGGACTAGATTGGCCCGCCACCGTCATGTCCGACGACTATAGGGTCGTCCCCACGACCCAGGGACAAGGTTGGCCCGCCGCCGACTTGTCCGACGACTATAGGGTCGCACCCACGACCCCGGGACTAGGCTGACAAGCCGCCAACATGTCCGACGACTATAGAGTCGTCCCCACGACCCCGGGCCAATGTTGGCCAATCGCCAACATATCCGACGACTATAGGGTCGTCCGTACGACCCCGGGAATAGATTGGCCCGCCACCGTCATGTCCGACGACAATAGGGTCGTCCCGACGACCCCGGGTCTAGGTTGGCCAGCCGCGGACATGTCCGACGACTATAGGGTCGTCCCCACGACCGCGAGCCAAGAATATCCAGCCGCCGTCTTGTCCGACGACTATAGGGTCGTCCCCACGACCCCGGGACTAGATTGGCCCGCCACCGTCATGTCCAACGACTATAGGGTCGTCCCCACAACCCCGGGACTAGGTTGACAAGCCGCCGAAATGTCCGACGACTATAGGGTCGTCCCCACGACCACGGGCCAAAGTTGGCCAGCCGCTGACATGTCCAACGACTATAGGGTCGTCCCCACGACCCCGGGCCAAAGTTGGCAAGCCGCCGACATGTCCGACGACTATAGGGTCGTTCCTACGACCCCGGGACTAGATTGGCCCGCCACCGTCATGTCCAACGACTATAGGGTCGTCCCCACAACCCCGGGACTAGGTTGACAAGCCGCCGAAATGTCCGACGACTATAGGGTCGACCCCACGACCACGGGCCAAAGTTGGCCAGCCGCTGACATGTCCAACGACTATAGGGTCGTCCCCACGACCACGGGCCAAAGTTGGCCAGCCGCCGACATGTCCGACGACTATTGGATCGTCCCAACGACCACGGGCCAAAGTTGGCCAGCCGCCGACATGTCCGACGACTATAGGGTCATCCCCACGACCCCGGGACTAGATTGGTCCGCCACCGTCATGTCCGACGACTATAGGGTCGTCCCCACGACACCGGGCCAAAGTTGGCACGCCGCCGAAATGTCCGACGACTGTAGGGTCGTCCCCACGACCCCGGGACTAGATTGGCCCGCCACCGTGAAGTCCGACGACTATAGGGTCGTCCCCACGACCTCGGGACTAGGTTGGCCAGCCGCCGACATGTCCGACGACTATAGGGTCGTCCCCACGACCCCGGGCCAATGTTGGCCAATCGCCGACTTGTCCGACGACTATAGGGTCGTCCCAACGACCCCGGGACTAGATTGGCCCGCCACCGTCATGTCCAACGACTATAGGGTCGTCCCCACGACCCCGGGCCAAAGTTGGCATGCCGCCGAAATGTCCGACGACTATAGGGTCGTCCCCACGACCCCGGGCCAAAGTTGGCAAGCCGCCGAAATGTCCGACGACTATAGGGTCGTCCCCACGACCGCGAGCCAAGAATATCCAGCCGCCGTCTTGTCCGACGACTATAGGGTCGTCCCCACGACCCCGGGACTAGATTGGCCCGCCACCGTCATGTCCGACGACTATAGGGTCGTCCCCACGACCCCGGGACAAGGTTGGCCCGCCGCCGACTTGTCCGACGACTATAGGGTCGTACCCACGACCCCGGGACTAGGCTGACAAGCCGCCAACATGTCCGACGACTATAGGGTCGTCCCGACGACCCCGGGCCAATGTTGGCCAATCACCAACATGTCCGTCGACTATAGGGTCGTCCCTACGACCCCGGCACTTGATTGGCCGGCCACCGTCATGTCCAACGACTATAGGGTCGTCCCCACGACCCCGGGACTAGGTTGACAAGCCGCCAACATATCCGACGACTATACGGTCGTCCCTACGACCTCGGGACTAGGTCGGCCAGCCGCCGACATGTCCGACGACTATAGGGTCGTCCCCACGACCCCGGGCCAAAGTTGGCAAGCCGCCGAAATGTCCGACGACTATAGGGTCGTCCCCACAACCCCGGACTAGATTGGCCCGCCACCGTCAAGTCCGACGAGTATAGGATCGTCTCCACGACCACGGGCCAAAGTTGGCCAGCCGCCGACATGTCCGTCGACTATAGGGTCGTCCCCACGACCCCGGGACTAGGTTGACAAGCCGCCAACATATCCGACGACTATACGGTCGTCCCTACGACCTCGGGACTAGGTCGGCCAGCCGCCGACATGTCCGACGACTATAGGGTCGTCCCCACGACCCCGGGACTAGGTTGACAAGCCGCCGAAATGTCCGACGACTATAGGGTCGTCCCCACGACCGCGAGCCAAGGATGTCCAGCCGCCGTCATGTCCAACGACTATAGGGTCGTCCCCACGACCCCGGGACTAGGTTGACAAGCCGCCAACATATCCGACGACTATACGGTCGTCCCCACGACCTCGGGACTAGGTCGGCCAGCCGCCGTCATGTCCGACGACTATAGGGTCGTCCCCACGACCCCGGGCCAAAGTTGGCAAGCCGCCGAAATGTCCGACGACTATAGGGTCGTCCCCACAACCCCGGGACTAGATTGGCCCGCCACCGTCAAGTCCGTCGACTATAGGGTCGTCCCCACGACCCCGGGCCAATGTTGGCCAATCGCCGACATGTCCGACGACTATAGGGTCTTCCCTACGACCCCGGGACTAGATTGGCCCGCCACCGTCATGTCCAACGACTATAGGGTCGTCCCCACAATCCCGGGACTAGGTTGACAAGCCGCCGAAATGTCCGACGACTATAGGGTCGTCCCCACGACCCCGGAACTAGATTGGCCCGCCACCGTCATGTCCGACGACTATAGGGTCGTCCCCACGACCCAGGGACAAGGTTGGCCCGCCGCCGACTTGTCCGACGACTATAGGGTCGCACCCACGACCCCGGGACTAGGCTGACAAGCCGCCAACATGTCCAACGACTATAGGGTCGTCCCCACGACCCCGGGCCAAAGTTGGCAAGCAGCCGACATGTCCGACGACTATAGGGTCGTTCCTACGACCCCGGGACTAGATTGGCCCGCCACCGTCATGTCCAACGACTATAGGGTCGTCCCCACAACCCCGGGACTAGGTTGACAGGCCGCCGAAATGTCCGACGACTATAGGGTCGTCCCCACGACCACGGGCCAAAGTTGGCCAGCCGCTGACATGTCCAACGACTATAGGGTCGTCCCCACGACCACGGGCCAAAGTTGGCCAGCCGCCGACATGTCCGACGACTATTGGATCGTCCCGACGACCACGGGCCAAAGTTGGCCAGCCGCCGACATGTCCGACGACTATAGAGTCGTCCCCACGACACCGGGCCAAAGTTGGCCAGCCGCTGACATGTCCAACGACTATAGGGTCGTCCCCACGACCACGGGCCAAAGTTGGCCAGCCGCCGACATGTCCGACGACTATTGGATCGTCCCCACGACCACGGGCCAAAGTTGGCCAGCCGCCGACTTGTCCGAAGACTATAGGCTCGTCCCCACGTCCCCGGGTCATATTTGGCCAGCCGCCGACATGTCCGACGACTATAGGATCGTCCCCACGACCGCGAGCCAAGGATGTCCAGCCGCCGTCTTGTCCGACGATTATAGGGTCGTCCCCACGACCCCGGGACTAGACTGGCCCACCACCGTCATGTCCGACGACTATAGGGTCGTCCCCACGACCCCGGGACTAGATTGCCCCGCCGCCGACTTGTCCGACGACTATAGGGTCGTCCCCACGACCCCGGGCCAAAGTTGGCAAGCCGCCGACATGTCCGACGACTTAAGGGGCGTTCCTACGACCCCGGGACTAGATTGGCCCGCCACCGTCATGTCCAACCACTATAGGGTCGTCCCCACAACCCCGGGACTAGGTTGACAAGCCGCCGAAATGTCCGACGACTATAGGGTCGTCCCCACGACCCCGGGACTAGATTGGCCCGCCACCGTCATGTCCGACGACTATAGGGTCGTCCCCACGACCCAGGGACAAGGTTGGCCCGCCGCCGACTTGTCCGACGACTATAGGGTCGCACCCACGACCCCGGGACTAGGCTGACAAGCCGCCAACATGTCCGACGACTATAGAGTCGTCCCCACGACCCCGGGCCAATGTTGGCCAATCGCCAACATATCCGACGACTATAGGGTCGTCCCTACGACCCCGGCACTTGATTGGCCGGCCACCGTCATGTCCAACGACTATAGGGTCGTCCCCACGACCCCGGGACTAGGTTGACAAGCCGCCAACATATCCGACGACTATACGGTCGTCCCTACGACCTCGGGACTAGGTCGGCCAGCCGCCGACATGTCCGACGACTATAGGGTCGTCCCCACGACCCCGGGCCAAAGTTGGCAAGCCGCCGAAATGTCCGACGACTATAGGGTCGTCCCCACAACCCCGGACTAGATTGGCCCGCCACCGTCAAGTCCGACGAGTATAGGATCGTCTCCACGACCACGGGCCAAAGTTGGCCAGCCGCCGACATGTCCGTCGACTATAGGGTCGTCCCCACGACCCCGGGACTAGGTTGACAAGCCGCCAACATATCCGACGACTATACGGTCGTCCCTACGACCTCGGGACTAGGTCGGCCAGCCGCCGACATGTCCGACGACTATAGGGTCGTCCCCACGACCCCGGGACTAGGTTGACAAGCCGCCGAAATGTCCGACGACTATAGGGTCGTCCCCACGACCGCGAGCCAAGGATGTCCAGCCGCCGTCATGTCCAACGACTATAGGGTCGTCCCCACGACCCCGGGACTAGGTTGACAAGCCGCCAACATATCCGATGACTATACGGTCGCCCCCACGACCTCGGGACTAGGTCGGCCAGCCGCCGTCATGTCCGACGACTATAGGGTCGTCCCCACGACCCCGGGCCAAAGTTGGCAAGCCGCCGAAATGTCCGACGACTATAGGGTCGTCCCCACAACCCCGGGACTAGATTGGCCCGCCACCGTCAAGTCCGACGACTATAGGATCGTCTCCACGACCACGGGCCAAAGTTGGCCAGCCGCCGACATGTCCGTCGACTATAGGGTCGTCCCCACGACCCCGGGCCAATGTTGGCCAATCGCCGACATGTCCGACGACTATAGGGTCTTCCCTACGACCCCGGGACTAGATTGGCCCGCCACCGTCATGTCCAACGACTATAGGGTCGTCCCCACAACCCCGGGACTAGGTTGACAAGCCGCCGAAATGTCCGACGACTATAGGGTCGTCCCCACGACCCCGGGACTAGATTGGCCCGCCACCGTCATGTCCGACGACTATAGGGTCGTCCCCACGACCCAGGGACAAGGTTGGCCCGCCGCCGACTTGTCCGACGACTATAGGGTCGCACCCACGACCCCGGGACTAGGCTGACAAGCCGCCAACATGTCCGACGACTATAGGGTCGTCCCCACGACCACGGGCCAAAGTTGGCCAGCCGCTGACATGTCCAACGACTATAGGGTCGTCCCCACGACCCCGGGACTAGATTGGCCCGCCACCATCATGTCCGACGACTATAAGGTCGTCCCCACGACCCCGGGACAAGGTTGGCCCGCCGCCGACATGTCCGACGACTATAGAGTCGTCCCCACGACACCGGGCCAAAGTTGGCCAGCCGCTGACATGTCCAACGACTATAGGGTCGTCCCCACGACCACGGGCCAAAGTTGGCCTGCCGCCGACATGTCCGACGACTATTGGATCGTCCCCACGACCACGGGCCAAAGTTGGCCAGCTGCCGATATGTCCAACGACTATTGGGTCGTCCCCACGACCCCGGGACTAGTTTGGCCCGCCACCGTCAAGTCCGACGACTATAGGGTCGTCCCCACGACCCCGGGACTAGATTGTCCCGCCACCGTCATGTCCAACGACTATAGGGTCGTCCCCACGACCCCGGGCCAAAGTTGGCCAATCGCCAACATGTCCGACGACTATAGGGTCGTCCGTACGACCCCGGGAATAGATTGGCCCGCCACCGTCATGTCCGACGACAATAGGGTCGTCCCCACGACCCCGGGTCTAGGTTGGCCAGCCGCCGACATGTCCGACGACTATAGAGTCGTCCCCACGACACCGGGCCAAAGTTGGCCAGCCGCTGACATGTCCAACGACTATAGGGTCGTCCCCACGACCACGGGCCAAAGTTGGCCAGCCGCCGACATGTCCGACGACTATTGGATCGTCCCCACGACCACGGGCCAAAGTTGGCCAGCCGCCGACATGTCCGACGACTATAGGGTCGTCCCCACGACCCCGGGACTAGTTTGGCCAGCCGCCGACATGTCCAACGACAATAGGGTCGTCCCCACGACCCCGAGCCAAAGTTGGCATGCCGCCGAAATGTCCGACGAATATAGGGTCGTCCCCACGACCCCGGGCCAAAGTTGGCACGCCGCCGAAATGTCCGACGACTATAGGGTTGTCCCCACGACCCCGGGCCAAAGTTGGCCAATCGCCAACATGTCCGACGACTATAGGGTCGTCCGTACGACCCCGGGAATAGATTGGCCCGCCACCGTGATGTCCGACGACAATAGGGTCGTCCCCACGACCCCGGGTCTAGGTTGGCCAGCCGCCGACATGTCCGACGACTATAGAGTCGTCCCCACGACACCGGGCCAAAGTTGGCTAGCCGCTGACATGTCCAACGACTATAGGGTCGTCCCCACGACCACGGGCCAAAGTTGGCTGGCCGCCGACATGTCCGACGACTATTGGATCGTCCCCACGACCACGGGCCAAAGTTGGCCAGCCGCCGACATGTCCAACGACTATAGGGTCGTCCCCACGACCCCGGGACTAGATTGGTCCGCCACCGTCATGTCCGACGACTATAGGGTCGTCCCCACGACCCCGGGCCAAAGATGTCCAGCCGCCGTCTTGTCCGACGACTATAGGGTCGTACCCACGACCCCGGGACTAGATTGGTCCGCCACCGTCATGTCCGACGACTATATGGTCGTCCCCACGACCTCGGGACTAGTTTGGCCCGCCACCGTCATGTCCAACGACTATAGGGTCGTCCCCACGACCCCGGGACTAGGTTGACAAGCCGCCGAAATGTCCGACGACTATAAGGTCGTCCCCACGACCGCGAGCCAAGGATGTCCAGCCGCCGTCTTGTCCGACGACTATAGGGTCGTCCCCACGACCCCGGGGCAAGGTTGGCCCGCCGCCGACTTGTCCGACGACTATAGGGTCGTACCCACGACCCCGGGACTAGGCTGACAAGCCGCCAACATGTCCGACGACTATAGAGTCGTCCCCACGACCCCGGGCCAATGTTGGCCAATCGCCAACATGTCCGACGACTATAGGGTCGTCCATACGACCCCGGGAATAGATTGGCCCGCCACCGTCATGTCCGAAGACAATGGGGTCGTCCCCACGACCCCGGGTCTAGGTTGGCCAGCCGCCGACATATCCGACGACTATAGAGTCGTCCCCACGACACCGGGCCAAAGTTGGCCAGCCGCTGACATGTCCAACGACTATAGGGTCGTCCCCACGACCACGGGCCAAAGTTGGCCAGCCGTCGACATGTCCGACGACTATTGGATCGTCCCCACGACCACGGGCCAAAGATGGCCAGCTGCCGACATGTCCGACGACTATAGGGTCGCCCCCACGACCCCGGGGCTAGATTGGTCCGCCACCGTTATGTCCGACGACTATAGGGTCGTCCCCACGACCTCGGGACTAGTTTGGCCAGCCGCCGACATGTCCGACGACTATAGGGTCGTCCCCACGACCCCGGGCCAATGTTGGCCAAACGCCGACATGTCCGACGACTATAGGGTCGTCCCTACGACCCCGGGAATAGATTGGCCCGCCACCGTCATGTCCAACGACAATAGGGTCGTCCCCACGACCCCGAGCCAAAGTTGGCATGCCGCCGACATGTCCGACGACTATTGGATCGTCCCCACGACCACGGGCCAAAGTTGGCCAGCCGCCGACATGTCCGACGACTATTGGATCGTCCCCACGACCACGGGCCAAAGTTGGCCAACCGCCGACATGTCCGACGACTATAGGGTCGTCCCCACGACCCCGGGGCTAGATTGGTCCGCCACCGTCATGTCCGACGACTATAGGGTCGTCCCCACGACACCGGGCCAAAGTTGGCACGCGGCCGAAATGTCCGACGACTGTAGGGTCGTCCCCACAACCCCGGGACTAGATTGGCCGGCCACCGTCAAGTCCGACGACTATAGGATCGTCTCCACGACCACGGGCCAAAGTTGGCCAGCCGCCGACATGTCCGTCGACTATAGGGTCGTCCCCACGACCCCGGGCCAATGTTGGCCAATCGCCGACATGTCCGACGACTATAGGGTCTTCCCTACGACCCCGGGACTAGATTGGCGCGCCACCGACATGTCCAACGACTATAGGGTCGTCCCCACGACCATGGGCCAAAGTTGGCCAGCCGCCGTAATGTCCAACGACTATTGGGTCGTGCCCACGACCCCGGGACTAGATTGGCCCGCCACCGTCAAGTCCGACGACTATAGGGTCGTCCCCACGACCCCGGGCAAATTTGGCAAGCCGCCGACATATCCGACGACTATAGGGTCGTCCCCACAACCCCGGGAGTAGATTGGCCCGCCACCGTCAAGTCCGACGACTATAGGGTCGTCCCCACGACCCCGGGCCAAAGTTGGCAAGCGGCCGAAATGTCCGACGACTATAGGGTCGTCCCCACGACCGCGGGCCAAAGATGTCCAGCCGCCGTCTTGTCCGACGACTATAGGGTCGTCCCCACGACCCCGGGACTAGATTGTCCCGCCACCGTCATGTCCAACGACTATAGGGTCGTCCCCACGACCCCGGGCCAAAGTTGGCCAATCGCCAACATGTCCGACGACTATAGGGTCGTCCGTACGACCCCGGGAATAGATTGGCCCGCCACCGTCATGTCCGACGACAATAGGGTCGTCCCCACGACCCCGGGTCTAGGTTGGCCAGCCGCCGACATGTCCGACGACTATAGAGTCGTCCCCACGACACCGGGCCAAAGTTGGCCAGCCGCTGACATGTCCAACGACTATAGGGTCGTCCCCACGACCACGGGCCAAAGTTGGCCAGCCGCCGACATGTCCGACGACTATTGGATCGTCCCCACGACCACGGGCCAAAGTTGGCCAGCCGCCGACATGTCCGACGACTATAGGGTCGTCCCCACGACCCCGGGACTAGTTTGGCCAGCCGCCGACATGTCCAACGACAATAGGGTCGTCCCCACGACCCCGAGCCAAAGTTGGCATGCCGCCGAAATGTCCGACGAATATAGGGTCGTCCCCACGACCCCGGGACTAGATTGGTCCGCCACCGTCATGTCCGACGACTATAGGGTCGTCCCCACGACCCCGGGCCAAAGATGTCCAGCCGCCGTCTTGTCCGACGACTATAGGGTCGTCCCCACGACCCCGGGCAAATTTGGCAAGCCGCCGACATATCCGACGACTATAGGGTCGTCCCCACAACCCCGGGAGTAGATTGGCCCGCCACCGTCAAGTCCGACGACTATAGGGTCGTCCCCACGACCCCGGGCCAAAGTTGGCAAGCGGCCGAAATGTCCGACGACTATAGGGTCGTCCCCACGACCGCGGGCCAAAGATGTCCAGCCGCCGTCTTGTCCGACGACTATAGGGTCGTCCCCACGACCCCGGGACTAGATTGTCCCGCCACCGTCATGTCCAACGACTATAGGGTCGTCCCCACGACCCCGGGCCAAAGTTGGCCAATCGCCAACATGTCCGACGACTATAGGGTCGTCCGTACGACCCCGGGAATAGATTGGCCCGCCACCGTCATGTCCGACGACAATAGGGTCGACCCCACGACCCCGGGTCTAGGTTGGCCAGCCGCCGTCATGTCCGACGACTATAGAGTCGTCCCCACGACACCGGGCCAAAGTTGGCCAGCCGCTGACATGTCCAACGACTATAGGGTCGTCCCCACGACCCCGGGCCAAAGTTGGCAAGCGGCCGAAATGTCCGACGACTATAGGGTCGTCCCCACGACCGCGGGCCAAAGATGTCCAGCCGCCGTCTTGTCCGACGACTATAGGGTCGTCCCCACGACCCCGGGACTAGATTGGTCCGCCACCGTCATGTCCGACGACTATAGGGTCGTCCCCACGACCCCGGGCCAATGTTGGCCAATCGCCAACATGTCCGACGACTATAGGGTCGTCCCGACGACCCCGGGCCAATGTTGGCCAATCGCCAACATGTCCGACGACTATAGGGTCGTCCCTACGACCCCGGGACTAGATTGGCCCGCCACCGTCATGTCCAACGACTATAGGGTCGTCCCCACGACCATGGGCCAAAGTTGGCCAGCTGCCGATATGTCCAACGACTATTGGGTCGTCCCCACGACCCCGGGACTAGTTTGGCCCGCCCCCGTCAAGTCCGACGACTATAGGGTCGTCCGTACGACCCCGGGAATAGATTGGCCCGCCACCGTCATGTCCGAAGACAATAGGGTCGTCCCCACGACCCCGGGCCAAAGTTGGCCAATCGCCAACATGTCCGACGACTATAGGGTCGTCCGTACGACCCCGGGAATAGATTGGCCCGCCACCGTCATGTCCGACGACAATAGGGTCGTCCCCACGACCCCGGGTCGAGGTTGGCCAGCCGCCGACATGTCCGACGACTATAGAGTCGTCCCCACGACACCGGGCCAAAGTTGGCTAGCTGCTGACATGTCCAACGACTATAGGGTCGTCCCCACGACCACGGGCCAAAGTTGGACAGCCGCCGACATGTCCGACGACTATTGGATCGTCCCCACGACCACGGGCCAAAGTTGGCCAGCCGCCGTCTTGTCCGACGACTATAGGGTCGTCCCCACGACCCCGGGACTAGATTGTCCCGCCACCGTCATGTCCAACGACTATAGGGTCGTCCCCACGACCCCGGGCCATAGTTGGCCAATCGCCAACATGTCCGACGACTATAGGGTCGTCCGTACGACCCCGGGAATAGATTGGCCCGCCACCGTCATGTCCGACGACAATAGGGTCGTCCCCACGACCCCGGGTCTAGGTTGGCCAGCCGCCGACATGTCCGACGACTATAGAGTCGTCCCCACGACACCGGGCCAAAGTTGGCCAGCCGCTGACATGTCCAACGACTATAGGGTCGTCCCCACGACCACGGGCCAAAGTTGGCCAGCCGCCGACATGTCCGACGACTATTGGATCGTCCCCACGACCACGGGCCAAAGTTGGCAAGCCGCCGACATGTCCGACGACTATAGGGTCGTCCCCACGACCCCGGGACTAGATTGGTCCGCCACCGTCATGTCCGACGACTATAGGGTCGTCCCCACGACCCCGGGCCAAAGTTGGCAAGCCGCCGAAATGTCCGACGACTGTAGGGTCGTCCCCACGACCCCGGGACTAGATTGGCCCGCCACCGTGAAGTCCGACGACTATAGGGTCGTCCCGACGACCTCGGGACTAGTTTGGCCAGCCGCCGACATGTCCGACGACTATAGGGTCGTCCCCACGACCCCGGGCCAATGTTGGCCAATCGCCGACATGTCCGACGACTATAGGGTCGTCCCTACGACCCCGGGACTAGATTGGCCCGCCACCGTCATGTCCAACGACAATAGGGTCGTCCCCACGACCCCGAGCCAAAGTTGGCATGCCGCCGAAATGTCCGACGACTATAGGGTCGTCCCCACGACCCCGGGCCAAAGTTGGCACGCCGCCGAAATGTCCGACGACTATAGGGTTGTCCCCACGACCCCGGGCCAAAGTTGGCCAATCGTCAACATGTCCGACGACTATAGGGTCGTCCGTACGACCCCGGGAATAGATTGGCCCCCCACCGTCATGTCCGACGACAATAGGGTCGTCCCCACGACCCCGGGCCAAAGTTGGCAAGCCGCCGAAATGTCCGACGACTATAGGGTCGTCCCCACAACCCCGGACTAGATTGGCCCGCCACCGTCAAGTCCGACGAGTATAGGATCGTCTCCACGACCACGGGCCAAAGTTGGCCAGCCGCCGACATGTCCGTCGACTATAGGTTCGTCCCCACGACCGCGAGCCAAGGATGTCCAGCCGCCGTCTTGTCCGACGACTATAGGGTCGTCCCCACGACCCCGGGGCAAGGTTGGCCCGCCGCCGACTTGTCCGACGACTATAGGGTCGTACCCACGACCCCGGGACTAGGCTGACAAGCCGCCAACATGTCCGACGACTATAGAGTCGTCCCCACGACCCCGGGCCAATGTTGGCCAATCGCCAACATGTCCGACGACTATAGGGTCGTCCATACGACCCCGGGAATAGATTGGCCCGCCACCGTCATGTCCGAAGACAATGGGGTCGTCCCCACGACCCCGGGTCTAGGTTGGCCAGCCGCCGACATATCCGACGACTATAGAGTCGTCCCCACGACACCGGGCCAAAGTTGGCCAGCCGCTGACATGTCCAACCACTATAGGGTCGTCCCCACGACCACGGGCCAAAGTTGGCCAGCCGTCGACATGTCCGACGACTATTGGATCGTCCCCACGACCACGGGCCAAAGATGGCCAGCCGCCGACATGTCCGACGACTATAGGGTCGCCCCCACGACCCCGGGGCTAGATTGGTCCGCCACCGTCATGTCCGACGACTATAGGGTCGTCCCCACGACCTCGGGACTAGTTTGGCCAGCCGCCGACATGTCCGACGACTATAGGGTCGTCCCCACGACCCCGGGCCAATGTTGGCCAATCGCCGACATGTCCGACGACTATAGGGTCGTCCCTACGACCCCGGGACTAGATTGGCCCGCCACCGTCATGTCCAACGACAATAGGGTCGTCCCCACGACCCCGAGCCAAAGATGGCATGCCGCCGAAATGTCCGACGACTATAGGGTCGTCCCCACGACCCCGGGCCAAAGTTGGCACGCCGCCGAAATGTCCGACGACTATAGGGTCGTCCCCACGACCCCGGGACTAGATTGGTCCGCCACCGTCATGTTCGACGACTATAAGGTCGTCCCCACGACCCCGGGACAAGGTTGGCCCGCCGCCGACTTGTCCGACGACTATAGGGTCGTACCCACGACCCCGGGACTAGGCTGACAAGCCGCCAACATGTCCGACGACTATAGGGTCGTCCCGACGACCCCGGGCCAATGTTGGCCAATCGCCAACATGTCCGACGACTATATGGTCGTCCCTACGACCCCGGGACTAGATTGGCCCGCCACCGTCATGTCCAACGACTATAGGGTCGTCCCCACGACCATGGGCCAAAGTTGGCCAGCTGCCGATATGTCCAACGACTATTGGGTCGTCCCCACGACCCCGGGACTAGTTTGGCCCGCCACCGTCAAGTCCGACGACTATAGGGTCGTCCCCACGACCCCGGGACTAGATTGTCCCGCCACCGTCATGTCCAACGACTATAGGGTCGTCCCCACGACCCCGGGCCAAAGTTGGCCAATCGCCAACATGTCCGACGACTATAGGGTCGTCCGTACGACCCCGGGAATAGATTGGCCCGCCACCGTCATGTCCGACGACAATAGGGTCGTCCCCACGACCCCGGGTCTAGGTTGGCCAGCCGCCGACATGTCCGACGACTATAGAGTCGTCCCCACGACACCGGGCCAAAGTTGGCCAGCCGCTGACATGTCCAACGACTATAGGGTCGTCCCCACGACCACGGGCCAAAGTTGGCCAGTCGCCGACATGTCCGACGACTATTGGATCGTCCCCACGACCACGGGCCAAAGTTGGCCAGCCGCCGACATGTCCGACGACTATAGGGTCGTCCCCACGACCCCGGGACTAGATTGGTCCGCCACCGTCATGTCCGACGACTATAGGGTCGTCCCCACGACCCCGGGCCAAAGTTGGCAAGCCGCCGAAATGTCCGACGACTGTAGGGTCGTCCCCACGACCCCGGGACTAGATTGGCCCGCCACCGTGAAGTCCGACGACTATAGGGTCGTCCCCACGACCTCGGGACTAGTTTGGCCAGCCGCCGACATGTCCGACGACTATAGGGTCGTCCCCACGACCCCGGGCCAATGTTGGCCAATCGCCGACATGTCCGACGACTATAGGGTCGTCCCTACGACCCCGGGACTAGATTGGCCCGCCACCGTCATGTCCAACGACAATAGGGTCGTCCCCACGACCCCGAGCCAAAGTTGGCATGCCGCCGACATGTCCGACGACTATAGGGTCGTCCCCACGACCCCGGGCCAATGTTGGCCAATCGCCGACATGTCCGACGACTATAGGGTCGTCCCTACGACCCCGGGACTAGATTGGCCCGCCACCGTCATGTCCAACGACAATAGGGTCGTCCCCACGACCCCGAGCCAAAGTTGGCATGCCGCCGAAATGTCCGACGACTATAGGGTCGTCCCCACGACCTCGGGACTAGATTGGCCCGCCACCGTCAAGTCCGACGACTATAAGGTCGTCCCCACGACCCCGGGACAAGGTTGGCCCGCCGCCGACTTGTCCGACGACTATAGGGTCGTACCCACGACCCCGGGACTAGGCTGACAAGCCGCCAACATGTCCGACGACTATAGGGTCGTCCCGACGACCCCGGGCCAATGTTGGCCAATCGCCAACATGTCCGACGACTATAGGGTCGTCCCTACGACCCCGGGACTAGATTGGCCCGCCACCGTCATGTCCAACGACTATAGGGTCGTCCCCACGACCATGGGCCAAAGTTGGCCAGCTGCCGATATGTCCAACGACTATTGGGTCGTCCCCACGACCCCGGGACTAGTTTGGCCCGCCCCCGTCAAGTCCGACGACTATAGGGTCGTCCGTACGACCCCGGGAATAGATTGGCCCGCCACCGTCATGTCCGACGACAATAGGGTCGTCCCCACGACCCCGGGTCTAGGTTGGCCAGCCGCCGACATGTCCGACGACTATAGAGTCGTCCCCACGACACCGGGCCAAAGTTGGCCAGCCGCTGACATGTCCAACGACTATAGGGTCGTCCCCACGACCACGGGACAAGATTGGCCCGCCACCGTCATGTCCAACGACAATAGGGTCGTCCCCACGACCCCGAGCCAAAGTTGGCATGCCGCCGAAGTGTCCGACGACTATAGGGTCGTCCCCACGACCCCGGGCCAAAGTTGGCACGCCGCCGAAATGTCCGACGACTATAGGGTCGTCCCCACGACCCCGGGACTAGATTGGTCCGCCACCGTCATGTCCGACGACTATAGGGTCGTCCCCACGACCCCGGGCCAAAGTTGGCAAGCGGCCGAAATGTCCGACGACTATAGGGTCGTCCCCACGACCCCGGGACTAGATTGGCCCGCCACCATCATGTTCGACGACTATAAGGTCGTCCCCACGACCCCGGGACAAGGTTGGCCCGCCGCCGACTTGTCCGACGACTATAGGGTCGTACCCACGACCCCGGGACTAGGCTGACAAGCCGCCAACATGTCCGACGACTATAGGGTCGTCCCGACGACCCCGGGCCAATGTTGGCCAATCGCCAACATGTCCGACGACTATAGGGTCGTACCCACGACCCCGGGCCAATGTTGGCCAATCGCCAACATGTCCGACGACTATAGGGTCGTACCCACGACCCCGGGCCAAAGGTGGCATGCCGCCGAAATGTCCGACGACTATAGGGTCGTCCCCACGACCCCGGGCCAAAGTTGGCAAGCCGCCGAAATGTCCGACGACTATAGGGTCGTCCCCACGACCCCGGGACTAGATTGGCCCGCCACCATCATGTTCGACGACTATAAGGTCGTCCCCACGACCCCGGGACAAGGTTGGCCCGCCGCCGACTTGTCCGACGACTATAGGGTCGTACCCACGACCCCGGGACTAGGCTGACAAGCCGCCAACATGTCCGACGACTATAGGGTCGTCCCGACGACCCCGGGCCAATGTTGGCCAATCGCCAACATGTCCGACGACTATATGGTCGTCCCTACGACCCCGGGACTAGATTGGCCCGCCCCCGTCATGTCCAACGACTATAGGGTCGTCCCCACGACCATGGGCCAAAGTTGGCCAGCTGCCGATATGTCCAACGACTATTGGGTCGTCCCCACGACCCCGGGACTAGTTTGGCCCGCCACCGTCAAGTCCGACGACTATAGGGTCGTCCCCACGACCCCGGGACTAGATTGTCCCGCTACCGTCATGTCCAACGACTATAGGGTCGTCCCCACGACCCCGGGCCAAAGTTGGCCAATCGCCAACATGTCCGACGACTATAGGGTCGTCCGTACGACCCCGGGAATAGATTGGCCCGCCACCGTCATGTCCGACGACAATAGGGTCGTCCCCACGACCCCGGGTCTAGGTTGGCCAGCCGCCGACATGTCCGACGACTATAGAGTCGTCCCCACGACACCGGGCCAAAGTTGGCCAGCCGCTGACATGTCCAACGACTATAGGGTCGTCCCCACGACCACGGGCCAAAGTTGGCCAGTCGCCGACATGTCCGACGACTATTGGATCGTCCCCACGACCACGGGCCAAAGTTGGCCAGCCGTCGACATGTCCGACGACTATTGGATCGTCCCCACGACCACGGGCCAAAGATGGCCAGCCGCCGACATGTCCGACGACTATAGGGTCGCCCCCACGACCCCGGGGCTAGATTGGTCCGCCACCGTCATGTCCGACGACTATAGGGTCGTCCCCACGACCTCGGGACTAGTTTGGCCAGCCGCCGACATGTCCGACGACTATAGGGTCGTCCCCACGACCCCGGGCCAATGTTGGCCAATCGCCGACATGTCCGACGACTATAGGGTCGTCCCTACGACCGCGGGACTAGATTGGCCCGCCACCGTCATGTCCAACGACAATAGGGTCGTCCCCACGACCCCGAGCCAAAGTTGGCATGCCGCCGAAATGTCCGACGACTATAGGGTCGTCCCCACGACCCCGGGCCAAAGTTGGCACGCCGCCGAAATGTCCGACGACTATAGGGTCGTCCCCACGACCCCGGGACTAGATTGGTCCGCCACCGTCATGTCCGACGACTATAGGGTCGTCCCCACGACCCCGGGCCAAAGTTGGCAAGCGGCCGAAATGTCCGACGACTATAGGGTCGTCCCCACGACCCCGGGACTAGATTGGCCCGCCACCATCATGTTCGACGACTATAAGGTCGTCCCCACGACCCCGGGACAAGGTTGGCCCGCCGCCGACTTGTCCGACGACTATAGGGTCGTACCCACGACCCCGGGACTAGGCTGACAAGCCGCCAACATGTCCGACGACTATAGGGTCGTCCCGACGACCCCGGGCCAATGTTGGCCAATCGCCAACATGTCCGACGACTATAGGGTCGTACCCACGACCCCGGGCCAATGTTGGCCAATCGCCAACATGTCCGACGACTATAGGGTCGTACCCACGACCCCGGGCCAAAGGTGGCATGCCGCCGAAATGTCCGACGACTATAGGGTCGTCCCCACGACCCCGGGCCAAAGTTGGCAAGCCGCCGAAATGTCCGACGACTATAGGGTCGTCCCCACGACCCCGGGACTAGATTGGCCTGCCACCATCATGTTCGACGACTATAAGGTCGTCCCCACGACCCCGGGACAAGGTTGGCCCGCCGCCGACTTGTCCGACGACTATAGGGTTGTACCCACGACCCCGGGACTAGGCTGACAAGCCGCCAACATGTCCGACGACTATAGGGTCGTCCCGACGACCCCGGGCCAATGTTGGCCAATCGCCAACATGTCCGACGACTATATGGTCGTCCCTACGACCCCGGGACTAGATTGGCCCGCCACCGTCATGTCCAACGACTATAGGGTCGTCCCCACAACCGTGGGCCAAAGTTGGCCAGCTGCCGATATGTCCAACGACTATTGGGTCGTCCCCACGACCCCGGGACTAGTTTGGCCCGCCACCGTCAAGTCCGACGACTATAGGGTCGTCCCCACGACCCCGGGACTAGATTGTCCCGCCACCGTCATGTCCAACGACTATAGGGTCGTCCCCACGACCCCGGGCCAGAGTTGGCCAATCGCCAACATGTCCGACGACTATAGGGTCGTCCGTACGACCCCGGGAATAGATTGGCCCGCCACCGTCATGTCCGACGACAATAGGGTCGTCCCCACGACCCCGGGTCTAGGTTGGCCAGCCGCCGACATGTCCGACGACTATAGAGTCGTCCCCACGACACCGGGCCAAAGTTGGCCAGCCGCTGACATGTCCAACGACTATAGGGTCGTCCCCACGACCACGGGCCAAAGTTGGCCAGTCGCCGACATGTCCGACGACTATTGGATCGTCCCCACGACCACGGGCCAAAGTTGGCCAGCCGCCGACATGTCCGACGACTATAGGGTCGTCCCCACGACCCCGGGACTAGATTGGTCCGCCACCGTCATGTCCGACGACTATAGGGTCGTCCCCACGACCCCGGGCCAAAGTTGGCAAGCCGCCGAAATGTTCGACGACTGTAGGGTCGTCCCCACGACCCCGGGACTAGATTGGCCCGCCACCGTGAAGTCCGACGACTATAGGGTCGTCCCCACGACGTCGGGACTAGTTTGGCCAGCCGCCGACATGTCCGACGACTATAGGGTCGTCCCCACGACCCCGGGCCAATGTTGGCCAATCGCCGACATATCCGACGACTATAGGGTCGTCCCTACGACCCCGGGACTAGATTGACCCGCCTCCGTCATGTCCAACGACAATAGGGTCGTCCCCACGACCCCGAGCCAAAGTTGGCATGGCGCCGACATGTCCGACGACTATAGGGTCGTCCCCACGACCCCGGGCCAATGTTGGCCAATCGCCGACATGTCCGACGACTATAGGGTCGTCCCTACGACCCCGGGACTAGATTGGCCCGCCACCGTCATGTCCAACGACAATAGGGTCGTCCCCACGACCCCGAGCCAAAGTTGGCATGCCGCCGAAATGTCCGACGACTATAGGGTCGTCCCCACGACCCCGGGACTAGATTGGCCCGCCACCGTCAAGTCCGACGACTATAAGGTCGTCCCCACGACCCCGGGACAAGGTTGGCCCGCCGCCGACTTGTCCGACGACTATAGGGTCGTACCCACGACCCCGGGACTAGGCTGACAAGCCGCCAACATGTCCGACGACTATAGGGTCGTCCCGACGACCCCGGGCCAATGTTGGCCAATCGCCAACATGTCCGACGACTATATGGTCGTCCCTACGACCCCGGGACTAGATTGGCCCGCCACCGTCATGTCCAACGACTATAGGGTCGTCCCCACGACCATGGGCCAAAGTTGGCCAGCTGCCGATATGTCCAACGACTATTGGGTCGTCCCCACGACCCCGGGACTAGTTTGGCCCGCCACCGTCAAGTCCGACGACTATAGGGTCGTCCCCACGACCCCGGGACTAGATTGTCCCGCCACCGTCATGTCCAACGACTATAGGGTCGTCCCCACGACCCCGGGCCAAAGTTGGCCAATCGCCAACATGTCCGACGACTATAGGGTCGTCCGTACGACCCCGGGAATAGATTGGCCCGCCACCGTCATGTCCGACGACAATAGGGTCGTCCCCACGACCCCGGGTCTAGGTTGGCCAGCCGCCGACATGTCCGACGACTATAGAGTCGTCCCCACGACACCGGGCCAAAGTTGGCCAGCCGCTGACATGTCCAACGACTATAGGGTCGTCCCCACGACCACGGGCCAAAGTTGGCCAGTCGCCGACATGTCCGACGACTATTGGATCGTCCCCACGACCACGGGCCAAAGTTGGCCAGCCGCCGACATGTCCGACGACTATAGGGTCGTCCCCACGACCCCGGGGCTAGATTGGTCCGCCACCGTCATGTCCGACGACTATAGGGTCGTCCCCACGACACCGGGCCAAAGTTGGCACGCCGCCGAAATGTCCGACGACTGTAGGGTCGTCCCCACAACCCCGGGACTAGATTGGCCGGCCACCGTCAAGTCCGACGACTATAGGATCGTCTCCACGACCACGGGCCAAAGTTGGCCAGCCGCCGACATGTCCGTCGACTATAGGGTCGTCCCCACGACCCCGGGACAATGTTGGCCAATCGCCGACATGTCCGACGACTATAGGGTCTTCCCTACGACCCCGGGACTAGATTGGCGCGCCACCGACATGTCCAACGACTATAGGGTCGTCCCCACGACCATGGGCCAAAGTTGGCCAGCCGCCGTAATGTCCAACGACTATTGGGTCGTGCCCACGACCCCGGGACTAGATTGGCCCGCCACCGTCAAGTCCGACGACTATAGGGTCGTCCCCACGACCCCGGGCAAATTTGGCAAGCCGCCGACATATCCGACGACTATAGGGTCGTCCCCACAACCCCGGGAGTAGATTGGCCCGCCACCGTCAAGTCCGACGACTATAGGGTCGTCCCCACGACCCCGGGCCAAAGTTGGCAAGCGGCCGAAATGTCCGACGACTATAGGGTCGTCCCCACGACCGCGGGCCAAAGATGTCCAGCCGCCGTCTTGTCCGACGACTATAGGGTCGTCCCCACGACCCCGGGACTAGATTGTCCCGCCACCGTCATGTCCAACGACTATAGGGTCGTCCCCACGACCCCGGGCCAAAGTTGGCCAATCGCCAACATGTCCGACGACTATAGGGTCGTCCGTACGACCCCGGGAATAGATTGGCCCGCCACCGTCATGTCCGACGACAATAGGGTCGTCCCCACGACCCCGGGTCTAGGTTGGCCAGCCGCCGACATGTCCGACGACTATAGAGTCGTCCCCACGACACCGGGCCAAAGTTGGCAAGCCGCTGACATGTCCAACGACTATAGGGTCGTCCCCACGACCACGGGCCAAAGTTGGCCAGCCGCCGACATGTCCGACGACTATTGGATCGTCCCCACGACCACGGGCCAAAGTTGGCCAGCCGCCGACATGTCCGACGACTATAGGGTCGTCCCCACGACCCCGGGACTAGATTGGTCCGCCACCGTCATGTCCGACGACTATAGGGTCGTCCCCACGACCCCGGGCCAAAGTTGGCAAGACGCCGAAATGTCCGACGACTGTAGGGTCGTCCCCACGACCCCGGGACTAGATTGGCCCGCCACCGTGAAGTCCGACGACTATAGGGTCGTCCCCACGACCTCGGGACTAGTTTGGCCAGCCGCCGACATGTCCGACGACTATAGGGTCGTCCCCACGACCCCGGGCCAATGTTGGCCAATCGCCGACATGTCCGACGACTATAGGGTCGTCCCTACGACCCCGGGACTAGATTGGCCCGCCACCGTCATGTCCAACGACAATAGGGTCGTCCCCACGACCCCGAGCCAAAGTTGGCATGCCGCCGAAATGTCCGACGACTATAGGGTCGTCCCCACGACCCCGGGCCATAGTTGGCACGCCGCCGAAATGTCCGACGACTATAGGGTTGTCCCCACGACCCCGGGCCAAAGTTGGCCAATCGCCAACATGTCCGACGACTATAGGGTCGTCCGTACGACCCCGGGAATAGATTGGCCCGCCACCGTCATGTCCGACGACAATAGGGTCGTCCCCACGACCCCGGGCCAAAGTTGGCAAGCCGCCGAATTGTCCGACGACTATAGGGTCGTCCCCACAACCCCGGACTAGATTGGCCCGCCACCGTCAAGTCCGACGAGTATAGGATCGTCTCCACGACCACGGGCCAAAGTTGGCCAGCCGCCGACATGTCCGTCGACTATAGGTTCGTCCCCACGACCCCGGGCCAAAGTTGGCAAGCCGCCGAAATGTCCGACGACTATAGGGTCGTCCCCACAACCCCGGACTAGATTGGCCCGCCACCGTCAAGTCCGACGAGTATAGGATCGTCTCCACGACCACGGGCCAAAGTTGGCCAGCCGCCGACATGTCCGTCGACTATAGGTTCGTCCCCACGACCCCGGGCCAAAGTTGGCAAGCCGCCGAAATGTCCGACGACTATAGGGTCGTCCCCACGACCCCGGGACTAGATTGGCCCGCCACCGTCATGTCCAACGACTATAGGGTCGTCCCCACGACCCCGGGACTAGGTTGACAAGCCGCCAACATGTCCGACGACTATAGAGTCGTCCCCACGACCCCGGGCCAATGTTGGCCAATCGCCAACATGTCCGACGACTATAGGGTCGTCCATACGACCCCGGGAATAGATTGGCCCGCCACCGTCATGTCCGAAGACAATGGGGTCGTCCCCACGACCCCGGGTCTAGGTTGGCCAGCCGCCGACATATCCGACGACTATAGAGTCGTCCCCACGACACCGGGCCAAAGTTGGCTAGCCGCTGACATGTCCAACGACTATAGGGTCGTCCCCACGACCACGGGTCAAAGTTGGACAGCCGCCGACATGTCCGACGACTATTGGATCGTCCCCACGACCACGGGCCAAAGTTGGCCAGCCGCCGACATGTCCGACGACTATAGGGTCGTCCCCATGACCCGGGACTAGACTGGCCCGCCACCGTCATGTCCGACGACTATAGGGTCGTCCCCACGACCCCGCGACTAGATTGGCCCGCCACCGTCAAGTCCGACGACTATAGGATCGTCTCGACGACCACGGCCCAAAGTTGGCCAGCCGCCGACATGTCCAACGACTATTGGGTCGTCCCCACGACCACGGGCCAAAGTTAGCCAGCCGCCGACATGTCCGACGACTATAGGGTCGTCCCCACGACCCCGGGCCAAAGTTGGCAAGCCGCCGAAATGTCCGACGACTATAGGGTCGTCCCCACGACCGCGGGCCAAAGATGTCCAGCCGCCGTCTTGTCCGACGACTATAGGGTCGTCCCCACGACCCCGGGACTAGATTGGCCCGCCACCGTCATGTCCGACGACTATACGGTCGTCCCCACGACCACGGGCCAAAGTTGGCCAGCCGCCGACATGTCCGACGACTATTGGATCGTCCCCACGACCACGGGCCAAAGTTGGCCTGCCGCCGACATATCCGACGACTATAGGGTCGTCCCCACGACCCCGGGACTCGATTGGTCCGCCACCGTCATGTCCGACGACTATAGGGTCGTCCCCACGACCCCGGGCCAAAGTTGGCCAATCGCCGACATGTCCGACGATTATAGGGTCGTCCCTACGACCCCGGGACTAGATTGGCCCGCCACCGTCATGTCCAACGACTATAGGGTCGTCCCCACGACCCCGAGCCAAAGTTGGCATGCCGCCGAAATGTCCGACGACTATAGGGTCGTCCCCACGACCCCGGGCCAAAGTTGGCACGCCGCCGAAATGTCCGACGACTATAGGGTCGTCCCCACGACCCCGGGCCAAAGTTGGCCACTCGCCAACATGTCCGACGACTATAGGGTCGTCCGTACGACCCCGGGAATAGATTGGCCCGCCACCGTCATGTCCGACGACAATAGGGTCGTCCCCACGACCCCGGGACTAGATTGGCCCGCCACCGTGAAGTCCGACGACTATAGGGTCGTCCCCACGACCACGGGCCAAAGTTGGCCAGCCGCCGACATGTCCGACGACTATAGGGTCGTCCCCACGACCCCGGGCCAATGTTGGCCAATCGCCGACATGTCCGACGACTATAGGGTCGTCCCTACGACCCCGGGACTAGATTGGCCCGCCACCGTCATGTCCAACGACTATAGGGTCGTCCCCACGACCCCGAGCCAAAGTTGGCATGCCGCCGAAATGTCCGACGACTATAGGGTCGTCCCCACGACCCCGGGCCAAAGTTGGCACGCCGCCGAAATGTCCGACGACTATAGGGTCGTCCCCACGACCGCGAGCCAAGGATGTCCAGCCGCCGTCTTGTCCGACGACTATAGGGTCGTCCCCACGACCCCGGGGCAAGGGTGGCCCGCCGCCGACTTGTCCGACGACTATAGGGTCGTACCCACGACCCCGGGACTAGGCTGACAAGCCGCCAACATGTCCGACGACTATAGAGTCGTCCCCACGACCCCGGGCCAATGTTGGCCAATCGCCAACATGTCCGACGACTATAGGGTCGTCCCCACGACCCCGGGACTAGATTGGCCCGCCACCGTCAAGTCCGACGACTATAAGGTCGTCCCCACGACCCCGGGACAAGGTTGGCCCGCCGCCGACTTGTCCGACGACTATAGGGTCGTACCCACGACCCCGGGACTAGGCTGACAAGCCGCCAACATGTCCGACGACTATAGGGTCGTCCCGACGACCCCGGGCCAATGTTGGCCAATCGCCAACATGTCCGACGACTATAGGGTCGTCCCTACGACCCCGGGACTAGATTGGCCCGCCACCGTCATGTCCAACGACTATAGGGTCGTCCCCACGACCATGGGCCAAAGTTGGCCAGCTGCCGATATGTCCAACGACTATAGGGTCGTCCGTACGACCCCGGGAATAGATTGGCCCGCCACCGTCATGTCCGACGACAATAGGGTCGTCCCCACGACCCCGGGTCGAGGTTGGCCAGCCGCCGACATGTCCGACGACTATAGAGTCGTCCCCACGACACCGGGCCAAAGTTGGCTAGCCGCTGACATGTCCAACGACTATAGGGTCGTCCCCACGACCACGGGTCAAAGTTGGACAGCCGCCGACATGTCCGACGACTATTGGATCGTCCCCACGACCACGGGCCAAAGTTGGCCAGCCGCCGACATGTCCGACGACTATAGGGTCGTCCCCATGACCCGGGACTAGACTGGCCCGCCACCGTCATGTCCGACGACTATAGGGTCGTCCCCACGACCCCGCGACTAGATTGGCCCGCCACCGTCAAGTCCGACGACTATAGGATCGTCTCGACGACCACGGCCCAAAGTTGGCCAGCCGCCGACATGTCCAACGACTATTGGGTCGTCCCCACGACCACGGGCCAAAGTTAGCCAGCCGCCGACATGTCCGACGACTATAGGGTCGTCCCCACGACCCCGGGCCAAAGTTGGCAAGCCGCCGAAATGTCCGACGACTATAGGGTCGTCCCCACGACCGCGGGCCAAAGATGTCCAGCCGCCGTCTTGTCCGACGACTATAGGGTCGTCCCCACGACCCCGGGACTAGATTGGCCCGCCACCGTCATGTCCGACGACTATACGGTCGTCCCCACGACCACGGGCCAAAGTTGGCCAGCCGCCGACATGTCCGACGACTATTGGATCGTCCCCACGACCACGGGCCAAAGTTGGCCTGCCGCCGACATATCCGACGACTATAGGGTCGTCCCCACGACCCCGGGACTCGATTGGTCCGCCACCGTCATGTCCGACGACTATAGGGTCGTCCCCACGACCCCGGGCCAAAGTTGGCCAATCGCCGACATGTCCGACGACTATAGGGTCGTCCCTACGACCCCGGGACTAGATTGGCCCGCCACCGTCATGTCCAACGACTATAGGGTCGTCCCCACGACCCCGAGCCAAAGTTGGCATGCCGCCGAAATGTCCGACGACTATAGGGTCGTCCCCACGACCCCGGGCCAAAGTTGGCACGCCGCCGAAATGTCCGACGACTATAGGGTCGTCCCCACGACCCCGGGCCAAAGTTGGCCACTCGCCAACATGTCCGACGACTATAGGGTCGTCCGTACGACCCCGGGAATAGATTGGCCCGCCACCGTCATGTCCGACGACAATAGGGTCGTCCCCACGACCCCGGGACTAGATTGGCCCGCCACCGTGAAGTCCGACGACTATAGGGTCGTCCCCACGACCTCGGGACTAGTTTGGCCAGCCGCCGACATGTCCGACGACTATAGGGTCGTCCCCACGACCCCGGGCCAATGTTGGCCAATCGCCGACATGTCCGACGACTATAGGGTCGTCCCCACAACCACGGGCCAAAGTTGGCCAGCCGCCGTCATGTCCGACGACTATAGGTTCGTCCCAACGACCCCGGGCCAATGTTGGCCAATCGCCGACATGTCCAACGACTATAGGGTCGTCCCTACGACCCCGGGACTAGATTAGCCCGCCACCGTCATGTCCAACAACTATAGGGTCGTCCCAACGACCACGGGCCAAAGTTGGCATGCCGCCGAAATGTCCGACGACTATAGGGTCGTCCCCACGACACGGGGCCAAAGTTGGCCAGCCGCCGACATGTCTGACGACTATAGGGTCGTCCCCACGACCCCGGGACTAGATTGGCCCGCCACCGTCATGTCCGACGATTATAGGGTCGTCCCCACGACCGCGAGACTAGATTGGCCCGCCACCGTCATGTCCGACGAAAATAGGGTCGTCCCCACGACCCCGGGTCCAGGTTGGCCAGCCGCCGACATGTCTGACGACTATTGGATCGTCCCCACGACCACGGTGCCAAAGTTGGCCAGCCGCCGACATGTCCGACGACAATCGGATCGTCCCCACGACCCCGGGTCTAGGTTGGCCAGCCGCCGACATGTCCGACGACAATCGGATCGTCCCCACGACCACGCGCCAAAGTTGGCCAGCCGCCGACATGTCCGACGACTATTGGATCGTCCCCACGACCCCGGGACAAGCTTGGCCCGCCGCCGACTTGCCCGACGACTATAGGGTCGTCCCCACGACACCGGGACTAGATTGGCCCGCCACCGTCATGTCCGACGACAATAGGGTCGTCCCCACGACCCCGGGTCTAGGTTGGCCAGCTGCCGACATGTCCGACGATTATAGGGTCGTCCCCACGACCGCGGGCCAAAGATGTCCAGCCGCCGTCTTGTCCGACGACTATAGGGTCGTACCCACGACCCCGAGCCAAAGTTGGCATGCCGCCGAAATGTCCGACGACTATAGGGTCGTCCCCACGACCCCGGGCCAAAGTTGGCACGCCGCCGAAATGTCCGACGACTATAGGGTCGTCCCCACGACCCCGGGCCAAAGTTGGCCACTCGCCAACATGTCCGACGACTATAGGGTCGTCCGTACGACCCCGGGAATAGATTGGCCCGCCACCGTCATGTCCGACGACAATAGGGTCGTACCCACGACCCCGGGACTAGATTGGCCCGCCACCGTGAAGTCCGACGACTATAGGGTCGTCCCCACGACCGCGGGACTAGTTTGGCCAGCCGCCGACATGTCCGACGACTATAGGGTCGTCCCCACGACCCCGGGCCAATGTTGGCCAATCGCCGACATGTCCGACGACTATAGGGTCGTCCCTACGACCCCGGGACTAGATTGGCCCGCCACCGTCATGTCCAACGACTATAGGGTCGTCCCCACGACCCCGAGCCAAAGTTGGCATGCCGCCGAAATGTCCGACGACTATAGGGTCGTCCCCACGACCCCGGGCCAAAGTTGGCACGCCGCCGAAATGTCCGACGACTATAGGGTCGTCCCCACGACCCCGGGCCAAAGTTGGCACGCCGCCGAAATGTCCGACGACTATAGGGTCGTCCCCACGACCCCGGGCCAAAGTTGGCACGCCGCCGAAATGTCCGACGACTATAGGGTCGTCCCCACGACCCCGGGCCAAAGTTGGCCACTCGCCAACATGTCCGACGACTATAGGGTCGTCCGTACGACCCCGGGAATAGATTGGCCCGCCACCGTCATGTCCGACGACAATAGGGTCGTCCCCACGACCCCGGGACTAGATTGGCCCGCCACCGTGAAGTCCGACGACTATAGGGTCGTCCCCACGACCTCGGGACTAGTTTGGCCAGCCGCCGACATGTCCGACGACTATAGGGTCGTCCCCACGACCCCGGGCCAATGTTGGCCAATCGCCGACATGTCCGACGACTATAGGGTCGTCCCTACGACCCCGGGACTAGATTGGCCCGCCACCGTCATGTCCGACGACAATAGGGTCGTCCCCACGACCCCGGGTCCAGGTTGGCCAGCCGCCGACATTTCCGACGACTGTAGGGTCGTCCCCACGACCCCGGGACTAGATTGGCCCGCCACCGTCATGTCCAACGACTATAGGGTCGTCCCCACAACCATGGGCCAAAGTTGGCCAGCCGCCGACATGTCCGACGACTATAGGGTCGTCCCCACGACCCCGGGCCAAAGTTGGCCAGCTGCCGAAATGTCCGACGACTATAGGGTCGTCCCCACGACCCCGGGCCAAAGTTGGCCACTCGCCAACATGTCCGACGACTATAGGGTCGTCCGTACGACCCCGGGAATAGATTGGCCCGCCACCGTCATGTCCGACGACAATAGGGTCGTCCCCACGACCCCGGGACTAGATTGGCCCGCCACCGTCATGTCCAACGACTATAGGGTCGTCCCCACGACCCCGGGCCAAAGTTGGCATGCCGCCGAAATGTCCGACGACTATAGGGTCGTCCCCACGACCACGGGCCAAAGTTGGCAAGCCGCCGAAATGTCCGACGACTATAGGGTCGTCCCCACGACCGCGAGCCAAGGATATCCAGCCGCCGTCTTGTCCGACGACTATAGGGTCGTCCCCACGACCCCGGGACTAGATTGGCCCGCCACCGTCATGTGCGACGACTATAGGTTCGTCCCCACGACCCCGGGGCAAGGTTGGCCCGCCGCCGAAATGTCCGACGACTGTAGGGTCGTCCCCACAACCCCGGGACTCGATTGGCCGGCCACCGTCAAGTCCGACGACTATAGGATCGTCTCCACGACCACGGGCCAAAGTTGGCCAGCCGCCGACATGTCCGTCGACTATAGGGTCGTCCCCACGACCCCGGGCCAATGTTGGCCAATCGCCGACATGTCCGACGACTATAGGGTCTTCCCTACGACCCCGGGACTAGATTGGCGCGCCACCGACATGTCCAACGACTATAGGGTCGTCCCCACGACCATGGGCCAAAGTTGGCCAGCCGCCGTAATGTCCAACGACTATTGGGTCGTGCCCACGACCCCGGGACTAGATTGGCCCGCCACCGTCAAGTCCGACGACTATAGGGTCGTCCCCACGACCCCGGGCAAATTTGGCAAGCCGCCGACATATCCGACGACTATAGGGTCGTCCCCACAACCCCGGGAGTAGATTGGCCCGCCACCGTCAAGTCCGACGACTATAGGGTCGTCCCCACGACCCCGGGCCAAAGTTGGCAAGCGGCCGAAATGTCCGACGACTATAGGGTCGTCCCCACGACCGCGGGCCAAAGATGTCCAGCCGCCGTCTTGTCCGACGACTATAGGGTCGTCCCCACGACCCCGGGACTAGATTGTCCCGCCACCGTCATGTCCAACGACTATAGGGTCGTCCCCACGACCCCGGGCCAAAGTTGGCCAATCGCCAACATGTCCGACGACTATAGGGTCGTCCGTACGACCCCGGGAATAGATTGGCCCGCCACCGTCATGTCCGACGACAATAGGGTCGTCCCCACGACCCGGGTCTAGGTTGGCCAGCCGCCGACATGTCCGACGACTATAGAGTCTTCCCCCCGACACCGGGCCAAAGTTGGCCAGCCGCTGACATGTCCAACGACTATAGGGTCGTCCCCACGACCACGGGCCAAAGTTGGCCAGCCGCCGACATGTCCGACGACTATTGGATCGTCCCCACGACCACGGGCCAAAGTTGGCCAGCCGCCGACATGTCCGACGACTGTAGGGTCGTCCCCACGACCCCGGGAATAGATTGGCCCGCCACCGTCATGTCCGACGACAATAGGGTCGTCCCCACGACCCCGGGCCAAAGTTGGCAAGCCGCCGAAATGTCCGACGACTATAGGGTCGTCCCCACAACCCCGGACTAGATTGGCCCGCCACCGTCAAGTCCGACGAGTATAGGATCGTCTCCACGACCACGGGCCAAAGTTGGCCAGCCGCCGACATGTCCGTCGACTATAGGTTCGTCCCCACGACCCCGGGCCAAAGTTGGCAAGCCGCCGAAATGTCCGACGACTATAGGGTCGTCCCCACGACCGCGGGCCAAAGATGTCCAGCCGCCGTCTTGTCCGACGACTATAGGGTCGTACCCACGACCCCGGGACTAGATTGGCCCGCCACCGTCATGTCCAACGACTATAGGGTCGTCCCCACGACCCCGGGACTAGGTTGACAAGCCGCCGAAATGTCCGACGACTATAGGGTCGTCCCCACGACCGCGAGCCAAGGATGTCCAGCCGCCGTCTTGTCCGACGACTATAGGGTCGTCCCCACGACCCCGGGGCAAGGGTGGCCCGCCGCCGACTTGTCCGACGACTATAGGGTCGTACCCACGACCCCGGGACTAGGCTGACAAGCCGCCAACATGTCCGACGACTATAGAGTCGTCCCCACGACACCGGGCCAATGTTGGCCAATCGCCAACATGTCCGACGACTATAGGGTCGTCCCCACGACCCCGGGACTAGATTGGCCCGCCACCGTCAAGTCCGACGACTATAAGGTCGTCCCCACGACCCCGGGACAAGGTTGGCCCGCCGCCGACTTGTCCGACGACTATAGGGTCGTACCCACGACCCCGGGACTAGGCTGACAAGCCGCCAACATGTCCGACGACTATAGGGTCGTCCCTACGACCCCGGGACTAGATTGGCCCGCCACCGTCATGTCCAACGACTATAGGGTCGTCCCCACGACCATGGGCCAAAGTTGGCCAGCTGCCGATATGTCCAACGACTATAGGGTCGTCCGTACGACCCCGGGAATAGATTGGCCCGCCACCGTCATGTCCGACGACAATAGGGTCGTCCCCACGACCCCGGGTCGAGGTTGGCCAGCCGCCGACATGTCCGACGACTATAGAGTCGTCCCCACGACACCGGGCCAAAGTTGGCTAGCCGCTGACATGTCCAACGACTATAGGGTCGTCCCCACGACCACGGGTCAAAGTTGGACAGCCGCCGACATGTCCGACGACTATTGGATCGTCCCCACGACCACGGGCCAAAGTTGGCCAGCCGCCGACATGTCCGACGACTATAGGGTCGTCCCCATGACCCGGGACTAGACTGGCCCGCCACCGTCATGTCCGACGACTATAGGGTCGTCCCCACGACCCCGCGACTAGATTGGCCCGCCACCGTCAAGTCCGACGACTATAGGATCGTCTCGACGACCACGGCCCAAAGTTGGCCAGCCGCCGACATGTCCAACGACTATTGGGTCGTCCCCACGACCACGGGCCAAAGTTAGCCAGCCGCCGACATGTCCGACGACTATAGGGTCGTCCCCACGACCCCGGGCCAAAGTTGGCAAGCCGCCGAAATGTCCGACGACTATAGGGTCGTCCCCACGACCGCGGGCCAAAGATGTCCAGCCGCCGTCTTGTCCGACGACTATAGGGTCGTCCCCACGACCCCGGGACTAGATTGGCCCGCCACCGTCATGTCCGACGACTATACGGTCGTCCCCACGACCACGGGCCAAAGTTGGCCAGCCGCCGACATGTCCGACGACTATTGGATCGTCCCCACGACCACGGGCCAAAGTTGGCCTGCCGCCGACATATCCGACGACTATAGGGTCGTCCCCACGACCCCGGGACTCGATTGGTCCGCCACCGTCATGTCCGACGACTATAGGGTCGTCCCCACGACCCCGGGCCAAAGTTGGCCAATCGCCGACATGTCCGACGACTATAGGGTCGTCCCTACGACCCCGGGACTAGATTGGCCCGCCACCGTCATGTCCAACGACTATAGGGTCGTCCCCACGACCCCGAGCCAAAGTTGGCATGCCGCCGAAATGTCCGACGACTATAGGGTCGTCCCCACGACCCCGGGCCAAAGTTGGCACGCCGCCGAAATGTCCGACGACTATAGGGTCGTCCCCACGACCCCGGGCCAAAGTTGGCCACTCGCCAACATGTCCGACGACTATAGGGTCGTCCGTACGACCCCGGGAATAGATTGGCCCGCCACCGTCATGTCCGACGACAATAGGGTCGTCCCCACGACCCCGGGACTAGATTGGCCCGCCACCGTGAAGTCCGACGACTATAGGGTCGTCCCCACGACCTCGGGACTAGTTTGGCCAGCCGCCGACATGTCCGACGACTATAGGGTCGTCCCGACGACCCCGGGCCAATGTTGGCCAATCGCCAACATGTCCGACGATTATAGGGTCGTCCCCACGACCGCGAGACTAGATTGGCCCGCCACCGTCATGTCCGACGACAATAGGGCCGTCCCCACGACCCCGGGTCCAGGTTGGCCAGCCGCCGACATGTCTGACGACTATTGGATCGTCCCCACGACCACGGTGCCAAAGTTGGCCAGCCGCCGACATGTCCGACGACAATCGGATCGTCCCCACGACCCCGGGTCTAGGTTGGCCAGCCGCCGACATGTCCGACGACAATCGGATCGTCCCCACGACCACGCGCCAAAGTTGGCCAGCCGCCGACATGTCCGACGACTATTGGATCGTCCCCACGACCCCGGGACAAGCTTGGCCCGCCGCCGACTTGCCCGACGACTATAGGGTCGTCCCCACGACACCGGGACTAGATTGGCCCGCCACCGTCATGTCCGACGACAATAGGGTCGTCCCCACGACCCCGGGTCTAGGTTGGCCAGCTGCCGACATGTCCGACGATTATAGGGTCGTCCCCACGACCCCGGGACAAGCTTGGCCCGCCGCCGACTTGCCCGACGACTATAGGGTCGTCCCTACGACCCCGGGATTAGATTGGCCCGCCACCGTCATGTCCAACGATTATAGGGTCGTCCCCACGACCCCGGGACTAGATTGGCCCGCCACCGTCATGTCCGACGAGTATAGGGTCGTCCCCACGACCCCGGGACAAGCTTGGCCCGCCGCCGACTTGTCCGACGACTATAGGGTCGTCCCCACGACCCCGGGCCTAGATTGGCCCGCCACCGTCATGTCCGACGACAATAGGGTCGTCCCCACGACCCCGGGTCTAGGTTGGCCAGCCGCCGACATGTCCGACGACTATAGAGTCGTCCCCACGACTCCGGGCCAAAGTTGGACAGCCGCCGACATGTCCGACTACTATAGGGTCGTCCCCAGGACCTCGGGTCTAGATTGGCCCGCTACCGTCATGTCCGAAGACTATAGGATCGTCCCCACGACCACGGGACTAGATTGGCCCGCCACCGCCATGTCCGACGACAATAGGGTCGTCCCCACGACCCCGGGACTAGGTTGGCCAGCCGCCGACATGTCCGACGACTATAGGGTCGTCCCGACGACCCCGGGCCAATGTTGGCCAATCGCCAACATGTCCGACGACTATAGGGTCGTCCCTACCACCCCGGGACTAGATTAGCCCGCCACCGTCATGTCCAACAACTAAAGGGTCGTCCTCACGACCACGGGCCAAAGTTGGCATGCCGCCGAAATGTCCGACGACTATAGGGTCGTCCCCACGACCCCGGGACTAGATTGGCCCGCCACCGTCATGTCCAACGATTATAGGGTCGTCCCCACGACCGCGAGACTAGATTGGCCCGCCACCGTCATGTCCGACGACAATAGGGTCGTCCCCACGACCCCGGGTCCAGGCTGGCCAGCCGCCGACATTTCCGACGACTATAGAGTCGTCCCCACGACACCGGGCCAAAGTTGGCCAGCCGCCGACATGTCCGACGACTATAGGGTCGTCCCCACGACCCCGGGACTAGATTGGCCCGCCACCGTCATGTCCAACGACTATAGGGTCGTCATCACAACCACGGGCCAAAGTTGGCCAGCCGCCGACATGTCCGACGAATATAGGGTCGTCCCCACGACCCCGGGCCAATGTTGGCCAATCGCCGACATGTCCAACGACTATAGGGTCGTCCCTACGACCCCGGGACTAGATTAGCCCGCCACCGTCATGTCCAACAACTATAGGGTCGTCCACACGACCACGGGCCAAAGTTGGCATGCCGCCGAAATGTCCGACGACTATAGGGTCGTCCCCACGACCCCCGGACTAGATGGGCTCGCCCCCGACTTGTCCGACGACTATAGGGTCGTTCCCACGACCCCGGGCCAAAGTTGGCAAGCTGCCGACTTATCCGACGACTATAGGGTCGTCCCCACGACCCCGGGCCAAAGTTGGCAAGCCGCCGACATGTCCGACGACTTAAGGGGCGTTCCTACGACCCCGGGACTAGATTGGCCCGCCACCGTCATGTCCAACCACTATAGGGTCGTCCCCACAACCCCGGGACTAGGTTGACAAGCCGCCGAAATGTCCGACGACTATAGGGTCGTCCCCACGACCCCGGGACTAGATTGGCCCGCCACCGTCATGTCCGACGACTATAGGGTCGTCCCCACGACCCAGGGACAAGGTTGGCCCGCCGCCGACTTGTCCGACGACTATAGGGTCGCACCCACGACCCCGGGACTAGGCTGACAAGCCGCCAACATGTCCGACGACTATAGAGTCGTCCCCACGACCCCGGGCCAATGTTGGCCAATCGCCAACATATCCGACGACTATAGGGTCGTCCCTACGACCCCGGCACTTGATTGGCCGGCCACCGTCATGTCCAACGACTATAGGGTCGTCCCCACGACCCCGGGACTAGGTTGACAAGCCGCCAACATATCCGACGACTATACGGTCGTCCCTACGACCTCGGGACTAGGTCGGCCAGCCGCCGACATGTCCGACGACTATAGGGTCGTCCCCACGACCCCGGGCCAAAGTTGGCAAGCCGCCGAAATGTCCGACGACTATAGGGTCGTCCCCACAACCCCGGACTAGATTGGCCCGCCACCGTCAAGTCCGACGAGTATAGGATCGTCTCCACGACCACGGGCCAAAGTTGGCCAGCCGCCGACATGTCCGTCGACTATAGGGTCGTCCCCACGACCCCGGGACTAGGTTGACAAGCCGCCAACATATCCGACGACTATACGGTCGTCCCTACGACCTCGGGACTAGGTCGGCCAGCCGCCGACATGTCCGACGACTATAGGGTCGTCCCCACGACCCCGGGACTAGGTTGACAAGCCGCCGAAATGTCCGACGACTATAGGGTCGTCCCCACGACCGCGAGCCAAGGATGTCCAGCCGCCGTCATGTCCAACGACTATAGGGTCGTCCCCACGACCCCGGGACTAGGTTGACAAGCCGCCAACATATCCGATGACTATACGGTCGCCCCCACGACCTCGGGACTAGGTCGGCCAGCCGCCGTCATGTCCGACGACTATAGGGTCGTCCCCACGACCCCGGGCCAAAGTTGGCAAGCCGCCGAAATGTCCGACGACTATAGGGTCGTCCCCACAACCCCGGGACTAGATTGGCCCGCCACCGTCAAGTCCGACGACTATAGGATCGTCTCCACGACCACGGGCCAAAGTTGGCCAGCCGCCGACATGTCCGTCGACTATAGGGTCGTCCCCACGACCCCGGGCCAATGTTGGCCAATCGCCGACATGTCCGACGACTATAGGGTCTTCCCTACGACCCCGGGACTAGATTGGCCCGCCACCGTCATGTCCAACGACTATAGGGTCGTCCCCACAACCCCGGGACTAGGTTGACAAGCCGCCGAAATGTCCGACGACTATAGGGTCGTCCCCACGACCCCGGGACTAGATTGGCCCGCCACCGTCATGTCCGACGACTATAGGGTCGTCCCCACGACCCAGGGACAAGGTTGGCCCGCCGCCGACTTGTCCGACGACTATAGGGTCGCACCCACGACCCCGGGACTAGGCTGACAAGCCGCCAACATGTCCGACGACTATAGGGTCGTCCCCACGACCACGGGCCAAAGTTGGCCAGCCGCTGACATGTCCAACGACTATAGGGTCGTCCCCACGACCCCGGGACTAGATTGGCCCGCCACCATCATGTCCGACGACTATAAGGTCGTCCCCACGACCCCGGGACAAGGTTGGCCCGCCGCCGACATGTCCGACGACTATAGAGTCGTCCCCACGACACCGGGCCAAAGTTGGCCAGCCGCTGACATGTCCAACGACTATAGGGTCGTCCCCACGACCACGGGCCAAAGTTGGCCTGCCGCCGACATGTCCGACGACTATTGGATCGTCCCCACGACCACGGGCCAAAGTTGGCCAGCTGCCGATATGTCCAACGACTATTGGGTCGTCCCCACGACCCCGGGACTAGTTTGGCCCGCCACCGTCAAGTCCGACGACTATAGGGTCGTCCCCACGACCCCGGGACTAGATTGTCCCGCCACCGTCATGTCCAACGACTATAGGGTCGTCCCCACGACCCCGGGCCAAAGTTGGCCAATCGCCAACATGTCCGACGACTATAGGGTCGTCCGTACGACCCCGGGAATAGATTGGCCCGCCACCGTCATGTCCGACGACAATAGGGTCGTCCCCACGACCCCGGGTCTAGGTTGGCCAGCCGCCGACATGTCCGACGACTATAGAGTCGTCCCCACGACACCGGGCCAAAGTTGGCCAGCCGCTGACATGTCCAACGACTATAGGGTCGTCCCCACGACCACGGGCCAAAGTTGGCCAGCCGCCGACATGTCCGACGACTATTGGATCGTCCCCACGACCACGGGCCAAAGTTGGCCAGCCGCCGACATGTCCGACGACTATAGGGTCGTCCCCACGACCCCGGGACTAGTTTGGCCAGCCGCCGACATGTCCAACGACAATAGGGTCGTCCCCACGACCCCGAGCCAAAGTTGGCATGCCGCCGAAATGTCCGACGAATATAGGGTCGTCCCCACGACCCCGGGCCAAAGTTGGCACGCCGCCGAAATGTCCGACGACTATAGGGTTGTCCCCACGACCCCGGGCCAAAGTTGGCCAATCGCCAACATGTCCGACGACTATAGGGTCGTCCGTACGACCCCGGGAATAGATTGGCCCGCCACCGTGATGTCCGACGACAATAGGGTCGTCCCCACGACCCCGGGTCTAGGTTGGCCAGCCGCCGACATGTCCGACGACTATAGAGTCGTCCCCACGACACCGGGCCAAAGTTGGCTAGCCGCTGACATGTCCAACGACTATAGGGTCGTCCCCACGACCACGGGCCAAAGTTGGCTGGCCGCCGACATGTCCGACGACTATTGGATCGTCCCCACGACCACGGGCCAAAGTTGGCCAGCCGCCGACATGTCCAACGACTATAGGGTCGTCCCCACGACCCCGGGACTAGATTGGTCCGCCACCGTCATGTCCGACGACTATAGGGTCGTCCCCACGACCCCGGGCCAAAGATGTCCAGCCGCCGTCTTGTCCGACGACTATAGGGTCGTACCCACGACCCCGGGACTAGATTGGTCCGCCACCGTCATGTCCGACGACTATATGGTCGTCCCCACGACCTCGGGACTAGTTTGGCCCGCCACCGTCATGTCCAACGACTATAGGGTCGTCCCCACGACCCCGGGACTAGGTTGACAAGCCGCCGAAATGTCCGACGACTATAGGGTCGTCCCCACGACCGCGAGCCAAGGATGTCCAGCCGCCGTCTTGTCCGACGACTATAGGGTCGTCCCCACGACCCCGGGGCAAGGTTGGCCCGCCGCCGACTTGTCCGACGACTATAGGGTCGTACCCACGACCCCGGGACTAGGCTGACAAGCCGCCAACATGTCCGACGACTATAGAGTCGTCCCCACGACCCCGGGCCAATGTTGGCCAATCGCCAACATGTCCGACGACTATAGGGTCGTCCATACGACCCCGGGACTAGATTGGCCCGCCACCGTCATGTCCAACGACAATAGGGTCGTCCCCACGACCCCGAGCCAAAGATGGCATGCCGCCGAAATGTCCGACGACTATAGGGTCGTCCCCACGACCCCGGGCCAAAGTTGGCACGCCGCCGAAATGTCCGACGACTATAGGGTCGTCCCCACGACCCCGGGACTAGATTGGTCCGCCACCGTCATGTTCGACGACTATAAGGTCGTCCCCACGACCCCGGGACAAGGTTGGCCCGCCGCCGACTTGTCCGACGACTATAGGGTCGTACCCACGACCCCGGGACTAGGCTGACAAGCCGCCAACATGTCCGACGACTATAGGGTCGTCCCGACGACCCCGGGCCAATGTTGGCCAATCGCCAACATGTCCGACGACTATATGGTCGTCCCTACGACCCCGGGACTAGATTGGCCCGCCACCGTCATGTCCAACGACTATAGGGTCGTCCCCACGACCATGGGCCAAAGTTGGCCAGCTGCCGATATGTCCAACGACTATTGGGTCGTCCCCACGACCCCGGGACTAGTTTGGCCCGCCACCGTCAAGTCCGACGACTATAGGGTCGTCCCCACGACCCCGGGACTAGATTGTCCCGCCACCGTCATGTCCAACGACTATAGGGTCGTCCCCACGACCCCGGGCCAAAGTTGGCCAATCGCCAACATGTCCGACGACTATAGGGTCGTTCGTACGACCCCGGGAATAGATTGGCCCGCCACCGTCATGTCCGACGACAATAGGGTCGTCCCCACGACCCCGGGTCTAGGTTGGCCAGCCGCCGACATGTCCGACGACTATAGAGTCGTCCCCACGACACCGGGCCAAAGTTGGCCAGCCGCTGACATGTCCAACGACTATAGGGTCGTCCCCACGACCACGGGCCAAAGTTGGCCAGTCGCCGACATGTCCGACGACTATTGGATCGTCCCCACGACCACGGGCCAAAGTTGGCCAGCCGCCGACATGTCCGACGACTATAGGGTCGTCCCCACGACCCCGGGACTAGATTGGTCCGCCACCGTCATGTCCGACGACTATAGGGTCGTCCCCACGACCCCGGGCCAAAGTTGGCAAGCCGCCGAAATGTCCGACGACTGTAGGGTCGTCCCCACGACCCCGGGACTAGATTGGCCCGCCACCGTGAAGTCCGACGACTATAGGGTCGTCCCCACGACCTCGGGACTAGTTTGGCCAGCCGCCGACATGTCCGACGACTATAGGGTCGTCCCCACGACCCCGGGCCAATGTTGGCCAATCGCCGACATGTCCGACGACTATAGGGTCGTCCCTACGACCCCGGGACTAGATTGGCCCGCCACCGTCATGTCCAACGACAATAGGGTCGTCCCCACGACCCCGAGCCAAAGTTGGCATGCCGCCGACATGTCCGACGACTATAGGGTCGTCCCCACGACCCCGGGCCAATGTTGGCCAATCGCCGACATGTCCGACGACTATAGGGTCGTCCCTACGACCCCGGGACTAGATTGGCCCGCCACCGTCATGTCCAACGACAATAGGGTCGTCCCCACGACCCCGAGCCAAAGTTGGCATGCCGCCGAAATGTCCGACGACTATAGGGTCGTCCCCACGACCTCGGGACTAGATTGGCCCGCCACCGTCAAGTCCGACGACTATAAGGTCGTCCCCACGACCCCGGGACAAGGTTGGCCCGCCGCCGACTTGTCCGACGACTATAGGGTCGTACCCACGACCCCGGGACTAGGCTGACAAGCCGCCAACATGTCCGACGACTATAGGGTCGTCCCGACGACCCCGGGCCAATGTTGGCCAATCGCCAACATGTCCGACGACTATAGGGTCGTCCCTACGACCCCGGGACTAGATTGGCCCGCCACCGTCATGTCCAACGACTATAGGGTCGTCCCCACGACCATGGGCCAAAGTTGGCCAGCTGCCGATATGTCCAACGACTATTGGGTCGTCCCCACGACCCCGGGACTAGTTTGGCCCGCCCCCGTCAAGTCCGACGACTATAGGGTCGTCCGTACGACCCCGGGAATAGATTGGCCCGCCACCGTCATGTCCGACGACAATAGGGTCGTCCCCACGACCCCGGGTCTAGGTTGGCCAGCCGCCGACATGTCCGACGACTATAGAGTCGTCCCCACGACACCGGGCCAAAGTTGGCCAGCCGCTGACATGTCCAACGACTATAGGGTCGTCCCCACGACCACGGGACAAGATTGGCCCGCCACCGTCATGTCCAACGACAATAGGGTCGTCCCCACGACCCCGAGCCAAAGTTGGCATGCCGCCGAAGTGTCCGACGACTATAGGGTCGTCCCCACGACCCCGGGCCAAAGTTGGCACGCCGCCGAAATGTCCGACGACTATAGGGTCGTCCCCACGACCCCGGGACTAGATTGGTCCGCCACCGTCATGTCCGACGACTATAGGGTCGTCCCCACGACCCCGGGCCAAAGTTGGCAAGCGGCCGAAATGTCCGACGACTATAGGGTCGTCCCCACGACCCCGGGACTAGATTGGCCCGCCACCATCATGTTCGACGACTATAAGGTCGTCCCCACGACCCCGGGACAAGGTTGGCCCGCCGCCGACTTGTCCGACGACTATAGGGTCGTACCCACGACCCCGGGACTAGGCTGACAAGCCGCCAACATGTCCGACGACTATAGGGTCGTCCCGACGACCCCGGGCCAATGTTGGCCAATCGCCAACATGTCCGACGACTATAGGGTCGTACCCACGACCCCGGGCCAATGTTGGCCAATCGCCAACATGTCCGACGACTATAGGGTCGTACCCACGACCCCGGGCCAAAGGTGGCATGCCGCCGAAATGTCCGACGACTATAGGGTCGTCCCCACGACCCCGGGCCAAAGTTGGCAAGCCGCCGAAATGTCCGACGACTATAGGGTCGTCCCCACGACCCCGGGACTAGATTGGCCCGCCACCATCATGTTCGACGACTATAAGGTCGTCCCCACGACCCCGGGACAAGGTTGGCCCGCCGCCGACTTGTCCGACGACTATAGGGTCGTACCCACGACCCCGGGACTAGGCTGACAAGCCGCCAACATGTCCGACGACTATAGGGTCGTCCCGACGACCCCGGGCCAATGTTGGCCAATCGCCAACATGTCCGACGACTATATGGTCGTCCCTACGACCCCGGGACTAGATTGGCCCGCCCCCGTCATGTCCAACGACTATAGGGTCGTCCCCACGACCATGGGCCAAAGTTGGCCAGCTGCCGATATGTCCAACGACTATTGGGTCGTCCCCACGACCCCGGGACTAGTTTGGCCCGCCACCGTCAAGTCCGACGACTATAGGGTCGTCCCCACGACCCCGGGACTAGATTGGCCCGCCACCGTCATGTCCGACGACAATAGGGTCGTCCCCACGACCCCGGGTCTAGGTTGGCCAGCCGCCGACATGTCCGACGACTATAGAGTCGTCCCCACGACACCGGGCCAAAGTTGGCCAGCCGCTGACATGTCCAACGACTATAGGGTCGTCCCCACGACCACGGGACAAGATTGGCCCGCCACCGTCATGTCCAACGACAATAGGGTCGTCCCCACGACCCCGGGCCAAAGTTGGCCAATCGCCAACATGTCCGACGACTATAGGGTCGTCCGTACGACCCCGGGAATAGATTGGCCCGCCACCGTCATGTCCGACGACAATAGGGTCGTCCCCACGACCCCGGGTCTAGGTTGGCCAGCCGCCGACATGTCCGACGACTATAGAGTCGTCCCCACGACACCGGGCCAAAGTTGGCCAGCCGCTGACATGTCCAACGACTATAGGGTCGTCCCCACGACCACGGGCCAAAGTTGGCCAGTCGCCGACATGTCCGACGACTATTGGATCGTCCCCACGACCACGGGCCAAAGTTGGCCAGCCGTCGACATGTCCGACGACTATTGGATCGTCCCCACGACCACGGGCCAAAGATGGCCAGCCGCCGACATGTCCGACGACTATAGGGTCGCCCCCACGACCCCGGGGCTAGATTGGTCCGCCACCGTCATGTCCGACGACTATAGGGTCGTCCCCACGACCTCGGGACTAGTTTGGCCAGCCGCCGACATGTCCGACGACTATAGGGTCGTCCCCACGACCCCGGGCCAATGTTGGCCAATCGCCGACATGTCCGACGACTATAGGGTCGTCCCTACGACCGCGGGACTAGATTGGCCCGCCACCGTCATGTCCAACGACAATAGGGTCGTCCCCACGACCCCGAGCCAAAGTTGGCATGCCGCCGAAATGTCCGACGACTATAGGGTCGTCCCCACGACCCCGGGCCAAAGTTGGCACGCCGCCGAAATGTCCGACGACTATAGGGTCGTCCCCACGACCCCGGGACTAGATTGGTCCGCCACCGTCATGTCCGACGACTATAGGGTCGTCCCCACGACCCCGGGCCAAAGTTGGCAAGCGGCCGAAATGTCCGACGACTATAGGGTCGTCCCCACGACCCCGGGACTAGATTGGCCCGCCACCATCATGTTCGACGACTATAAGGTCGTCCCCACGACCCCGGGACAAGGTTGGCCCGCCGCCGACTTGTCCGACGACTATAGGGTCGTACCCACGACCCCGGGACTAGGCTGACAAGCCGCCAACATGTCCGACGACTATAGGGTCGTCCCGACGACCCCGGGCCAATGTTGGCCAATCGCCAACATGTCCGACGACTATAGGGTCGTACCCACGACCCCGGGCCAATGTTGGCCAATCGCCAACATGTCCGACGACTATAGGGTCGTACCCACGACCCCGGGCCAAAGGTGGCATGCCGCCGAAATGTCCGACGACTATAGGGTCGTCCCCACGACCCCGGGCCAAAGTTGGCAAGCCGCCGAAATGTCCGACGACTATAGGGTCGTCCCCACGACCCCGGGACTAGATTGGCCTGCCACCATCATGTTCGACGACTATAAGGTCGTCCCCACGACCCCGGGACAAGGTTGGCCCGCCGCCGACTTGTCCGACGACTATAGGGTTGTACCCACGACCCCGGGACTAGGCTGACAAGCCGCCAACATGTCCGACGACTATAGGGTCGTCCCGACGACCCCGGGCCAATGTTGGCCAATCGCCAACATGTCCGACGACTATATGGTCGTCCCTACGACCCCGGGACTAGATTGGCCCGCCACCGTCATGTCCAACGACTATAGGGTCGTCCCCACAACCGTGGGCCAAAGTTGGCCAGCTGCCGATATGTCCAACGACTATTGGGTCGTCCCCACGACCCCGGGACTAGTTTGGCCCGCCACCGTCAAGTCCGACGACTATAGGGTCGTCCCCACGACCCCGGGACTAGATTGTCCCGCCACCGTCATGTCCAACGACTATAGGGTCGTCCCCACGACCCCGGGCCAAAGTTGGCCAATCGCCAACATGTCCGACGACTATAGGGTCGTCCGTACGACCCCGGGAATAGATTGGCCCGCCACCGTCATGTCCGACGACAATAGGGTCGTCCCCACGACCCCGGGTCTAGGTTGGCCAGCCGCCGACATGTCCGACGACTATAGAGTCGTCCCCACGACACCGGGCCAAAGTTGGCCAGCCGCTGACATGTCCAACGACTATAGGGTCGTCCCCACGACCACGGGCCAAAGTTGGCCAGTCGCCGACATGTCCGACGACTATTGGATCGTCCCCACGACCACGGGCCAAAGTTGGCCAGCCGCCGACATGTCCGACGACTATAGGGTCGTCCCCACGACCCCGGGACTAGATTGGTCCGCCACCGTCATGTCCGACGACTATAGGGTCGTCCCCACGACCCCGGGCCAAAGTTGGCAAGCCGCCGAAATGTTCGACGACTGTAGGGTCGTCCCCACGACCCCGGGACTAGATTGGCCCGCCACCGTGAAGTCCGACGACTATAGGGTCGTCCCCACGACGTCGGGACTAGTTTGGCCAGCCGCCGACATGTCCGACGACTATAGGGTCGTCCCCACGACCCCGGGCCAATGTTGGCCAATCGCCGACATATCCGACGACTATAGGGTCGTCCCTACGACCCCGGGACTAGATTGACCCGCCTCCGTCATGTCCAACGACAATAGGGTCGTCCCCACGACCCCGAGCCAAAGTTGGCATGCCGCCGACATGTCCGACGACTATAGGGTCGTCCCCACGACCCCGGGCCAATGTTGGCCAATCGCCGACATGTCCGACGACTATAGGGTCGTCCCTACGACCCCGGGACTAGATTGGCCCGCCACCGTCATGTCCAACGACAATAGGGTCGTCCCCACGACCCCGAGCCAAAGTTGGCATGCCGCCGAAATGTCCGACGACTATAGGGTCGTCCCCACGACCCCGGGACTAGATTGGCCCGCCACCGTCAAGTCCGACGACTATAAGGTCGTCCCCACGACCCCGGGACAAGGTTGGCCCGCCGCCGACTTGTCCGACGACTATAGGGTCGTACCCACGACCCCGGGACTAGGCTGACAAGCCGCCAACATGTCCGACGACTATAGGGTCGTCCCGACGACCCCGGGCCAATGTTGGCCAATCGCCAACATGTCCGACGACTATATGGTCGTCCCTACGACCCCGGGACTAGATTGGCCCGCCACCGTCATGTCCAACGACTATAGGGTCGTCCCCACGACCATGGGCCAAAGTTGGCCAGCTGCCGATATGTCCAACGACTATTGGGTCGTCCCCACGACCCCGGGACTAGTTTGGCCCGCCACCGTCAAGTCCGACGACTATAGGGTCGTCCCCACGACCCCGGGACTAGATTGTCCCGCCACCGTCATGTCCAACGACTATAGGGTCGTCCCCACGACCCCGGGCCAAAGTTGGCCAATCGCCAACATGTCCGACGACTATAGGGTCGTCCGTACGACCCCGGGAATAGATTGGCCCGCCACCGTCATGTCCGACGACAATAGGGTCGTCCCCACGACCCCGGGTCTAGGTTGGCCAGCCGCCGACATGTCCGACGACTATAGAGTCGTCCCCACGACACCGGGCCAAAGTTGGCCAGCCGCTGACATGTCCAACGACTATAGGGTCGTCCCCACGACCACGGGCCAAAGTTGGCCAGTCGCCGACATGTCCGACGACTATTGGATCGTCCCCACGACCACGGGCCAAAGTTGGCCAGCCGCCGACATGTCCGACGACTATAGGGTCGTCCCCACGACCCCGGGGCTAGATTGGTCCGCCACCGTCATGTCCGACGACTATAGGGTCGTCCCCACGACACCGGGCCAAAGTTGGCACGCCGCCGAAATGTCCGACGACTGTAGGGTCGTCCCCACAACCCCGGGACTAGATTGGCCGGCCACCGTCAAGTCCGACGACTATAGGATCGTCTCCACGACCACGGGCCAAAGTTGGCCAGCCGCCGACATGTCCGTCGACTATAGGGTCGTCCCCACGACCCCGGGACAATGTTGGCCAATCGCCGACATGTCCGACGACTATAGGGTCTTCCCTACGACCCCGGGACTAGATTGGCGCGCCACCGACATGTCCAACGACTATAGGGTCGTCCCCACGACCATGGGCCAAAGTTGGCCAGCCGCCGTAATGTCCAACGACTATTGGGTCGTGCCCACGACCCCGGGACTAGATTGGCCCGCCACCGTCAAGTCCGACGACTATAGGGTCGTCCCCACGACCCCGGGCAAATTTGGCAAGCCGCCGACATATCCGACGACTATAGGGTCGTCCCCACAACCCCGGGAGTAGATTGGCCCGCCACCGTCAAGTCCGACGACTATAGGGTCGTCCCCACGACCCCGGGCCAAAGTTGGCAAGCGGCCGAAATGTCCGACGACTATAGGGTCGTCCCCACGACCGCGGGCCAAAGATGTCCAGCCGCCGTCTTGTCCGACGACTATAGGGTCGTCCCCACGACCCCGGGACTAGATTGTCCCGCCACCGTCATGTCCAACGACTATAGGGTCGTCCCCACGACCCCGGGCCAAAGTTGGCCAATCGCCAACATGTCCGACGACTATAGGGTCGTCCGTACGACCCCGGGAATAGATTGGCCCGCCACCGTCATGTCCGACGACAATAGGGTCGTCCCCACGACCCCGGGTCTAGGTTGGCCAGCCGCCGACATGTCCGACGACTATAGAGTCGTCCCCACGACACCGGGCCAAAGTTGGCAAGCCGCTGACATGTCCAACGACTATAGGGTCGTCCCCACGACCACGGGCCAAAGTTGGCAAGCCGCCGACATATCCGACGACTATAGGGTCGTCCCCACAACCCCGGGAGTAGATTGGCCCGCCACCGTCAAGTCCGACGACTATAGGGTCGTCCCCACGACCCCGGGCCAAAGTTGGCACGCCGCCGAAATGTCCGACGACTATAGGGTCGTCCCCACGACCCCGGGACTAGATTGGTCCGCCACCGTCATGTCCGACGACTATAGGGTCGTCCCCACGACCCCGGGCCAAAGTTGGCAAGCGGCCGAAATGTCCGACGACTATAGGGTCGTCCCCACGACCCCGGGACTAGATTGGCCCGCCACCATCATGTTCGACGACTATAAGGTCGTCCCCACGACCCCGGGACAAGGTTGGCCCGCCGCCGACTTGTCCGACGACTATAGGGTCGTACCCACGACCCCGGGACTAGGCTGACAAGCCGCCAACATGTCCGACGACTATAGGGTCGTCCGTACGACCCCGGGAATAGATTGGCCCGCCACCGTCATGTCCGACGACAATAGGGTCGTCCCCACGACCCCGGGTCTAGGTTGGCCAGCCGCCGACATGTCCGACGACTATAGAGTCGTCCCCACGACACCGGGCCAAAGTTGGCCAGCCGCTGACATGTCCAACGACTATAGGGTCGTCCCCACGACCACGGGCCAAAGTTGGCCAGTCGCCGACATGTCCGACGACTATTGGATCGTCCCCACGACCACGGGCCAAAGTTGGCCAGCCGCCGACATGTCCGACGACTATAGGGTCGTCCCCACGACCCCGGGACTAGATTGGTCCGCCACCGTCATGTCCGACGACTATAGGGTCGTCCCCACGACCCCGGGCCAAAGTTGGCAAGCCGCCGAAATGTTCGACGACTGTAGGGTCGTCCCCACGACCCCGGGACTAGATTGGCCCGCCACCGTGAAGTCCGACGACTATAGGGTCGTCCCCACGACGTCGGGACTAGTTTGGCCAGCCGCCGACATGTCCGACGACTATAGGGTCGTCCCCACGACCCCGGGCCAATGTTGGCCAATCGCCGACATATCCGACGACTATAGGGTCGTCCCTACGACCCCGGGACTAGATTGACCCGCCTCCGTCATGTCCAACGACAATAGGGTCGTCCCCACGACCCCGAGCCAAAGTTGGCATGCCGCCGACATGTCCGACGACTATAGGGTCGTCCCCACGACCCCGGGCCAATGTTGGCCAATCGCCGACATGTCCGACGACTATAGGGTCGTCCCTACGACCCCGGGACTAGATTGGCCCGCCACCGTCATGTCCAACGACAATAGGGTCGTCCCCACGACCCCGAGCCAAAGTTGGCATGCCGCCGAAATGTCCGACGACTATAGGGTCGTCCCCACGACCCCGGGACTAGATTGGCCCGCCACCGTCAAGTCCGACGACTATAAGGTCGTCCCCACGACCCCGGGACAAGGTTGGCCCGCCGCCGACTTGTCCGACGACTATAGGGTCGTACCCACGACCCCGGGACTAGGCTGACAAGCCGCCAACATGTCCGACGACTATAGGGTCGTCCCGACGACCCCGGGCCAATGTTGGCCAATCGCCAACATGTCCGACGACTATATGGTCGTCCCTACGACCCCGGGACTAGATTGGCCCGCCACCGTCATGTCCAACGACTATAGGGTCGTCCCCACGACCATGGGCCAAAGTTGGCCAGCTGCCGATATGTCCAACGACTATTGGGTCGTCCCCACGACCCCGGGACTAGTTTGGCCCGCCACCGTCAAGTCCGACGACTATAGGGTCGTCCCCACGACCCCGGGACTAGATTGTCCCGCCACCGTCATGTCCAACGACTATAGGGTCGTCCCCACGACCCCGGGCCAAAGTTGGCCAATCGCCAACATGTCCGACGACTATAGGGTCGTCCGTACGACCCCGGGAATAGATTGGCCCGCCACCGTCATGTCCGACGACAATAGGGTCGTCCCCACGACCCCGGGTCTAGGTTGGCCAGCCGCCGACATGTCCGACGACTATAGAGTCGTCCCCACGACACCGGGCCAAAGTTGGCCAGCCGCTGACATGTCCAACGACTATAGGGTCGTCCCCACGACCACGGGCCAAAGTTGGCCAGTCGCCGACATGTCCGACGACTATTGGATCGTCCCCACGACCACGGGCCAAAGTTGGCCAGCCGCCGACATGTCCGACGACTATAGGGTCGTCCCCACGACCCCGGGGCTAGATTGGTCCGCCACCGTCATGTCCGACGACTATAGGGTCGTCCCCACGACACCGGGCCAAAGTTGGCACGCCGCCGAAATGTCCGACGACTGTAGGGTCGTCCCCACAACCCCGGGACTAGATTGGCCGGCCACCGTCAAGTCCGACGACTATAGGATCGTCTCCACGACCACGGGCCAAAGTTGGCCAGCCGCCGACATGTCCGTCGACTATAGGGTCGTCCCCACGACCCCGGGACAATGTTGGCCAATCGCCGACATGTCCGACGACTATAGGGTCTTCCCTACGACCCCGGGACTAGATTGGCGCGCCACCGACATGTCCAACGACTATAGGGTCGTCCCCACGACCATGGGCCAAAGTTGGCCAGCCGCCGTAATGTCCAACGACTATTGGGTCGTGCCCACGACCCCGGGACTAGATTGGCCCGCCACCGTCAAGTCCGACGACTATAGGGTCGTCCCCACGACCCCGGGCAAATTTGGCAAGCCGCCGACATATCCGACGACTATAGGGTCGTCCCCACAACCCCGGGAGTAGATTGGCCCGCCACCGTCAAGTCCGACGACTATAGGGTCGTCCCCACGACCCCGGGCCAAAGTTGGCAAGCGGCCGAAATGTCCGACGACTATAGGGTCGTCCCCACGACCGCGGGCCAAAGATGTCCAGCCGCCGTCTTGTCCGACGACTATAGGGTCGTCCCCACGACCCCGGGACTAGATTGTCCCGCCACCGTCATGTCCAACGACTATAGGGTCGTCCCCACGACCCCGGGCCAAAGTTGGCCAATCGCCAACATGTCCGACGACTATAGGGTCGTCCGTACGACCCCGGGAATAGATTGGCCCGCCACCGTCATGTCCGACGACAATAGGGTCGTCCCCACGACCCCGGGTCTAGGTTGGCCAGCCGCCGACATGTCCGACGACTATAGAGTCGTCCCCACGACACCGGGCCAAAGTTGGCAAGCCGCTGACATGTCCAACGACTATAGGGTCGTCCCCACGACCACGGGCCAAAGTTGGCAAGCCGCCGACATATCCGACGACTATAGGGTCGTCCCCACAACCCCGGGAGTAGATTGGCCCGCCACCGTCAAGTCCGACGACTATAGGGTCGTCCCCACGACCCCGGGCCAAAGTTGGCACGCCGCCGAAATGTCCGACGACTATAGGGTCGTCCCCACGACCCCGGGACTAGATTGGTCCGCCACCGTCATGTCCGACGACTATAGGGTCGTCCCCACGACCCCGGGCCAAAGTTGGCAAGCGGCCGAAATGTCCGACGACTATAGGGTCGTCCCCACGACCCCGGGACTAGATTGGCCCGCCACCATCATGTTCGACGACTATAAGGTCGTCCCCACGACCCCGGGACAAGGTTGGCCCGCCGCCGACTTGTCCGACGACTATAGGGTCGTACCCACGACCCCGGGACTAGGCTGACAAGCCGCCAACATGTCCGACGACTATAGGGTCGTCCGTACGACCCCGGGAATAGATTGGCCCGCCACCGTCATGTCCGACGACAATAGGGTCGTCCCCACGACCCCGGGTCTAGGTTGGCCAGCCGCCGACATGTCCGACGACTATAGAGTCGTCCCCACGACACCGGGCCAAAGTTGGCCAGCCGCTGACATGTCCAACGACTATAGGGTCGTCCCCACGACCACGGGCCAAAGTTGGCCAGTCGCCGACATGTCCGACGACTATTGGATCGTCCCCACGACCACGGGCCAAAGTTGGCCAGCCGCCGACATGTCCGACGACTATAGGGTCGTCCCCACGACCCCGGGGCTAGATTGGTCCGCCACCGTCATGTCCGACGACTATAGGGTCGTCCCCACGACACCGGGCCAAAGTTGGCACGCCGCCGAAATGTCCGACGACTGTAGGGTCGTCCCCACAACCCCGGGACTAGATTGGCCGGCCACCGTCAAGTCCGACGACTATAGGATCGTCTCCACGACCACGGGCCAAAGTTGGCCAGCCGCCGACATGTCCGACGACTATTGGATCGTCCCCACGACCACGGGCCAAAGTTGGCCAGCCGCCGACATGTCCGACGACTATAGGGTCGTCCCCACGACCCCGGGCAAATTTGGCAAGCCGCCGACATATCCGACGACTATAGGGTCGTCCCCACAACCCCGGGAGTAGATTGGCCCGCCACCGTCAAGTCCGACGACTATAGGGTCGTCCCCACGACCCCGGGCCAAAGTTGGCAAGCGGCCGAAATGTCCGACGACTATAGGGTCGTCCCCACGACCGCGGGCCAAAGATGTCCAGCCGCCGTCTTGTCCGACGACTATAGGGTCGTCCCCACGACCCCGGGACTAGATTGTCCCGCCACCGTCATGTCCAACGACTATAGGGTCGTCCCCACGACCCCGGGCCAAAGTTGGCCAATCGCCAACATGTCCGACGACTATAGGGTCGTCCGTACGACCCCGGGAATAGATTGGCCCGCCACCGTCATGTCCGACGACAATAGGGTCGTCCCCACGACCCCGGGTCTAGGTTGGCCAGCCGCCGACATGTCCGACGACTATAGAGTCGTCCCCACGACACCGGGCCAAAGTTGGCAAGCCGCTGACATGTCCAACGACTATAGGGTCGTCCCCACGACCACGGGCCAAAGTTGGCAAGCCGCCGACATATCCGACGACTATAGGGTCGTCCCCACAACCCCGGGAGTAGATTGGCCCGCCACCGTCAAGTCCGACGACTATAGGGTCGTCCCCACGACCCCGGGCCAAAGTTGGCACGCCGCCGAAATGTCCGACGACTATAGGGTCGTCCCCACGACCCCGGGACTAGATTGGTCCGCCACCGTCATGTCCGACGACTATAGGGTCGTCCCCACGACCCCGGGCCAAAGTTGGCAAGCGGCCGAAATGTCCGACGACTATAGGGTCGTCCCCACGACCCCGGGACTAGATTGGCCCGCCACCATCATGTTCGACGACTATAAGGTCGTCCCCACGACCCCGGGACAAGGTTGGCCCGCCGCCGACTTGTCCGACGACTATAGGGTCGTACCCACGACCCCGGGACTAGGCTGACAAGCCGCCAACATGTCCGACGACTATAGGGTCGTCCGTACGACCCCGGGAATAGATTGGCCCGCCACCGTCATGTCCGACGACAATAGGGTCGTCCCCACGACCCCGGGTCTAGGTTGGCCAGCCGCCGACATGTCCGACGACTATTGGATCGTCCCCACGACCACGGGCCAAAGTTGGCCAGCCGCCGACATGTCCGACGACTATAGGGTCGTCCCCACGACCCCGGGACTAGATTGGTCCGCCACCGTCATGTCCGACGACTATAGGGTCGTCCCCACGACCCCGGGCCAAAGTTGGCAAGACGCCGAAATGTCCGACGACTGTAGGGTCGTCCCCACGACCCCGGGACTAGATTGGCCCGCCACCGTGAAGTCCGACGACTATAGGGTCGTCCCCACGACCTCGGGACTAGTTTGGCCAGCCGCCGACATGTCCGACGACTATAGGGTCGTCCCCACGACCCCGGGCCAATGTTGGCCAATCGCCGACATGTCCGACGACTATAGGGTCGTCCCTACGACCCCGGGACTAGATTGGCCCGCCACCGTCATGTCCAACGACAATAGGGTCGTCCCCACGACCCCGAGCCAAAGTTGGCATGCCGCCGAAATGTCCGACGACTATAGGGTCGTCCCCACGACCCCGGGCCAAAGTTGGCACGCCGCCGAAATGTCCGACGACTATAGGGTTGTCCCCACGACCCCGGGCCAAAGTTGGCCAATCGCCAACATGTCCGACGACTATAGGGTCGTCCGTACGACCCCGGGAATAGATTGGCCCGCCACCGTCATGTCCGACGACAATAGGGTCGTCCCCACGACCCCGGGCCAAAGTTGGCAAGCCGCCGAATTGTCCGACGACTATAGGGTCGTCCCCACAACCCCGGACTAGATTGGCCCGCCACCGTCAAGTCCGACGAGTATAGGATCGTCTCCACGACCACGGGCCAAAGTTGGCCAGCCGCCGACATGTCCGTCGACTATAGGTTCGTCCCCACGACCCCGGGCCAAAGTTGGCAAGCCGCCGAAATGTCCGACGACTATAGGGTCGTCCCCACAACCCCGGACTAGATTGGCCCGCCACCGTCAAGTCCGACGAGTATAGGATCGTCTCCACGACCACGGGCCAAAGTTGGCCAGCCGCCGACATGTCCGTCGACTATAGGTTCGTCCCCACGACCCCGGGCCAAAGTTGGCAAGCCGCCGAAATGTCCGACGACTATAGGGTCGTCCCCACGACCCCGGGACTAGATTGGCCCGCCACCGTCATGTCCAACGACTATAGGGTCGTCCCCACGACCCCGGGACTAGGTTGACAAGCCGCCAACATGTCCGACGACTATAGAGTCGTCCCCACGACCCCGGGCCAATGTTGGCCAATCGCCAACATGTCCGACGACTATAGGGTCGTCCATACGACCCCGGGAATAGATTGGCCCGCCACCGTCATGTCCGAAGACAATGGGGTCGTCCCCACGACCCCGGGTCTAGGTTGGCCAGCCGCCGACATATCCGACGACTATAGAGTCGTCCCCACGACACCGGGCCAAAGTTGGCTAGCCGCTGACATGTCCAACGACTATAGGGTCGTCCCCACGACCACGGGTCAAAGTTGGACAGCCGCCGACATGTCCGACGACTATTGGATCGTCCCCACGACCACGGGCCAAAGTTGGCCAGCCGCCGACATGTCCGACGACTATAGGGTCGTCCCCATGACCCGGGACTAGACTGGCCCGCCACCGTCATGTCCGACGACTATAGGGTCGTCCCCACGACCCCGCGACTAGATTGGCCCGCCACCGTCAAGTCCGACGACTATAGGATCGTCTCGACGACCACGGCCCAAAGTTGGCCAGCCGCCGACATGTCCAACGACTATTGGGTCGTCCCCACGACCACGGGCCAAAGTTAGCCAGCCGCCGACATGTCCGACGACTATAGGGTCGTCCCCACGACCCCGGGCCAAAGTTGGCAAGCCGCCGAAATGTCCGACGACTATAGGGTCGTCCCCACGACCGCGGGCCAAAGATGTCCAGCCGCCGTCTTGTCCGACGACTATAGGGTCGTCCCCACGACCCCGGGACTAGATTGGCCCGCCACCGTCATGTCCGACGACTATACGGTCGTCCCCACGACCACGGGCCAAAGTTGGCCAGCCGCCGACATGTCCGACGACTATTGGATCGTCCCCACGACCACGGGCCAAAGTTGGCCTGCCGCCGACATATCCGACGACTATAGGGTCGTCCCCACGACCCCGGGACTCGATTGGTCCGCCACCGTCATGTCCGACGACTATAGGGTCGTCCCCACGACCCCGGGCCAAAGTTGGCCAATCGCCGACATGTCCGACGACTATAGGGTCGTCCCTACGACCCCGGGACTAGATTGGCCCGCCACCGTCATGTCCAACGACTATAGGGTCGTCCCCACGACCCCGAGCCAAAGTTGGCATGCCGCCGAAATGTCCGACGACTATAGGGTCGTCCCCACGACCCCGGGCCAAAGTTGGCACGCCGCCGAAATGTCCGACGACTATAGGGTCGTCCCCACGACCCCGGGCCAAAGTTGGCCACTCGCCAACATGTCCGACGACTATAGGGTCGTCCGTACGACCCCGGGAATAGATTGGCCCGCCACCGTCATGTCCGACGACAATAGGGTCGTCCCCACGACCCCGGGACTAGATTGGCCCGCCACCGTGAAGTCCGACGACTATAGGGTCGTCCCCACGACCACGGGCCAAAGTTGGCCAGCCGCCGACATGTCCGACGACTATAGGGTCGTCCCCACGACCCCGGGCCAATGTTGGCCAATCGCCGACATGTCCGACGACTATAGGGTCGTCCCTACGACCCCGGGACTAGATTGGCCCGCCACCGTCATGTCCAACGACTATAGGGTCGTCCCCACGACCCCGAGCCAAAGTTGGCATGCCGCCGAAATGTCCGACGACTATAGGGTCGTCCCCACGACCCCGGGCCAAAGTTGGCACGCCGCCGAAATGTCCGACGACTATAGGGTCGTCCCCACGACCGCGAGCCAAGGATGTCCAGCCGCCGTCTTGTCCGACGACTATAGGGTCGTCCCCACGACCCCGGGGCAAGGGTGGCCCGCCGCCGACTTGTCCGACGACTATAGGGTCGTACCCACGACCCCGGGACTAGGCTGACAAGCCGCCAACATGTCCGACGACTATAGAGTCGTCCCCACGACCCCGGGCCAATGTTGGCCAATCGCCAACATGTCCGACGACTATAGGGTCGTCCCCACGACCCCGGGACTAGATTGGCCCGCCACCGTCAAGTCCGACGACTATAAGGTCGTCCCCACGACCCCGGGACAAGGTTGGCCCGCCGCCGACTTGTCCGACGACTATAGGGTCGTACCCACGACCCCGGGACTAGGCTGACAAGCCGCCAACATGTCCGACGACTATAGGGTCGTCCCGACGACCCCGGGCCAATGTTGGCCAATCGCCAACATGTCCGACGACTATAGGGTCGTCCCTACGACCCCGGGACTAGATTGGCCCGCCACCGTCATGTCCAACGACTATAGGGTCGTCCCCACGACCATGGGCCAAAGTTGGCCAGCTGCCGATATGTCCAACGACTATAGGGTCGTCCGTACGACCCCGGGAATAGATTGGCCCGCCACCGTCATGTCCGACGACAATAGGGTCGTCCCCACGACCCCGGGTCGAGGTTGGCCAGCCGCCGACATGTCCGACGACTATAGAGTCGTCCCCACGACACCGGGCCAAAGTTGGCTAGCCGCTGACATGTCCAACGACTATAGGGTCGTCCCCACGACCACGGGTCAAAGTTGGACAGCCGCCGACATGTCCGACGACTATTGGATCGTCCCCACGACCACGGGCCAAAGTTGGCCAGCCGCCGACATGTCCGACGACTATAGGGTCGTCCCCATGACCCGGGACTAGACTGGCCCGCCACCGTCATGTCCGACGACTATAGGGTCGTCCCCACGACCCCGCGACTAGATTGGCCCGCCACCGTCAAGTCCGACGACTATAGGATCGTCTCGACGACCACGGCCCAAAGTTGGCCAGCCGCCGACATGTCCAACGACTATTGGGTCGTCCCCACGACCACGGGCCAAAGTTAGCCAGCCGCCGACATGTCCGACGACTATAGGGTCGTCCCCACGACCCCGGGCCAAAGTTGGCAAGCCGCCGAAATGTCCGACGACTATAGGGTCGTCCCCACGACCGCGGGCCAAAGATGTCCAGCCGCCGTCTTGTCCGACGACTATAGGGTCGTCCCCACGACCCCGGGACTAGATTGGCCCGCCACCGTCATGTCCGACGACTATACGGTCGTCCCCACGACCACGGGCCAAAGTTGGCCAGCCGCCGACATGTCCGACGACTATTGGATCGTCCCCACGACCACGGGCCAAAGTTGGCCTGCCGCCGACATATCCGACGACTATAGGGTCGTCCCCACGACCCCGGGACTCGATTGGTCCGCCACCGTCATGTCCGACGACTATAGGGTCGTCCCCACGACCCCGGGCCAAAGTTGGCCAATCGCCGACATGTCCGACGACTATAGGGTCGTCCCTACGACCCCGGGACTAGATTGGCCCGCCACCGTCATGTCCAACGACTATAGGGTCGTCCCCACGACCCCGAGCCAAAGTTGGCATGCCGCCGAAATGTCCGACGACTATAGGGTCGTCCCCACGACCCCGGGCCAAAGTTGGCACGCCGCCGAAATGTCCGACGACTATAGGGTCGTCCCCACGACCCCGGGCCAAAGTTGGCCACTCGCCAACATGTCCGACGACTATAGGGTCGTCCGTACGACCCCGGGAATAGATTGGCCCGCCACCGTCATGTCCGACGACAATAGGGTCGTCCCCACGACCCCGGGACTAGATTGGCCCGCCACCGTGAAGTCCGACGACTATAGGGTCGTCCCCACGACCTCGGGACTAGTTTGGCCAGCCGCCGACATGTCCGACGACTATAGGGTCGTCCCCACGACCCCGGGCCAATGTTGGCCAATCGCCGACATGTCCGACGACTATAGGGTCGTCCCCACAACCACGGGCCAAAGTTGGCCAGCCGCCGTCATGTCCGACGACTATAGGTTCGTCCCAACGACCCCGGGCCAATGTTGGCCAATCGCCGACATGTCCAACGACTATAGGGTCGTCCCTACGACCCCGGGACTAGATTAGCCCGCCACCGTCATGTCCAACAACTATAGGGTCGTCCCAACGACCACGGGCCAAAGTTGGCATGCCGCCGAAATGTCCGACGACTATAGGGTCGTCCCCACGACACGGGGCCAAAGTTGGCCAGCCGCCGACATGTCTGACGACTATAGGGTCGTCCCCACGACCCCGGGACTAGATTGGCCCGCCACCGTCATGTCCGACGATTATAGGGTCGTCCCCACGACCGCGAGACTAGATTGGCCCGCCACCGTCATGTCCGACGAAAATAGGGTCGTCCCCACGACCCCGGGTCCAGGTTGGCCAGCCGCCGACATGTCTGACGACTATTGGATCGTCCCCACGACCACGGTGCCAAAGTTGGCCAGCCGCCGACATGTCCGACGACAATCGGATCGTCCCCACGACCCCGGGTCTAGGTTGGCCAGCCGCCGACATGTCCGACGACAATCGGATCGTCCCCACGACCACGCGCCAAAGTTGGCCAGCCGCCGACATGTCCGACGACTATTGGATCGTCCCCACGACCCCGGGACAAGCTTGGCCCGCCGCCGACTTGCCCGACGACTATAGGGTCGTCCCCACGACACCGGGACTAGATTGGCCCGCCACCGTCATGTCCGACGACAATAGGGTCGTCCCCACGACCCCGGGTCTAGGTTGGCCAGCTGCCGACATGTCCGACGATTATAGGGTCGTCCCCACGACCGCGGGCCAAAGATGTCCAGCCGCCGTCTTGTCCGACGACTATAGGGTCGTACCCACGACCCCGAGCCAAAGTTGGCATGCCGCCGAAATGTCCGACGACTATAGGGTCGTCCCCACGACCCCGGGCCAAAGTTGGCACGCCGCCGAAATGTCCGACGACTATAGGGTCGTCCCCACGACCCCGGGCCAAAGTTGGCCACTCGCCAACATGTCCGACGACTATAGGGTCGTCCGTACGACCCCGGGAATAGATTGGCCCGCCACCGTCATGTCCGACGACAATAGGGTCGTACCCACGACCCCGGGACTAGATTGGCCCGCCACCGTGAAGTCCGACGACTATAGGGTCGTCCCCACGACCGCGGGACTAGTTTGGCCAGCCGCCGACATGTCCGACGACTATAGGGTCGTCCCCACGACCCCGGGCCAATGTTGGCCAATCGCCGACATGTCCGACGACTATAGGGTCGTCCCTACGACCCCGGGACTAGATTGGCCCGCCACCGTCATGTCCAACGACTATAGGGTCGTCCCCACGACCCCGAGCCAAAGTTGGCATGCCGCCGAAATGTCCGACGACTATAGGGTCGTCCCCACGACCCCGGGCCAAAGTTGGCACGCCGCCGAAATGTCCGACGACTATAGGGTCGTCCCCACGACCCCGGGCCAAAGTTGGCACGCCGCCGAAATGTCCGACGACTATAGGGTCGTCCCCACGACCCCGGGCCAAAGTTGGCACGCCGCCGAAATGTCCGACGACTATAGGGTCGTCCCCACGACCCCGGGCCAAAGTTGGCCACTCGCCAACATGTCCGACGACTATAGGGTCGTCCGTACGACCCCGGGAATAGATTGGCCCGCCACCGTCATGTCCGACGACAATAGGGTCGTCCCCACGACCCCGGGACTAGATTGGCCCGCCACCGTGAAGTCCGACGACTATAGGGTCGTCCCCACGACCTCGGGACTAGTTTGGCCAGCCGCCGACATGTCCGACGACTATAGGGTCGTCCCCACGACCCCGGGCCAATGTTGGCCAATCGCCGACATGTCCGACGACTATAGGGTCGTCCCTACGACCCCGGGACTAGATTGGCCCGCCACCGTCATGTTCAACGACTATAGGGTCGTCCCCACGACCCCGAGCCAAAGTTGGCATGCCGCCGAAATGTCCGACGACTATAGGGTCGTCCCCACGACCCCGGGCCAAAGTTGGCACGCCGCCGAAATGTCCGACGACTATAGGGTCGTCCCCACGACCCCGGGCCAAAGTTGGCCACTCGCCAACATGTCCGACGACTATAGGGTCGTCCGTACGACCCCGGGAATAGATTGGCCCGCCACCGTCATGTCCGACGACAATAGGGTCGTCCCCACGACCCCGGGACTAGATTGGCCCGCCACCGTCATGTCCAACGACTATAGGGTCGTCCCCACGACCCCGGGCCAAAGTTGGCATGCCGCCGAAATGTCCGACGACTATAGGGTCGTCCCCACGACCACGGGCCAAAGTTGGCAAGCCGCCGAAATGTCCGACGACTATAGGGTCGTCCCCACGACCGCGAGCCAAGGATATCCAGCCGCCGTCTTGTCCGACGACTATAGGGTCGTCCCCACGACCCCGGGACTAGATTGGCCCGCCACCGTCATGTGCGACGACTATAGGTTCGTCCCCACGACCCCGGGGCAAGGTTGGCCCGCCGCCGAAATGTCCGACGACTGTAGGGTCGTCCCCACAACCCCGGGACTCGATTGGCCGGCCACCGTCAAGTCCGACGACTATAGGATCGTCTCCACGACCACGGGCCAAAGTTGGCCAGCCGCCGACATGTCCGTCGACTATAGGGTCGTCCCCACGACCCCGGGCCAATGTTGGCCAATCGCCGACATGTCCGACGACTATAGGGTCTTCCCTACGACCCCGGGACTAGATTGGCGCGCCACCGACATGTCCAACGACTATAGGGTCGTCCCCACGACCATGGGCCAAAGTTGGCCAGCCGCCGTAATGTCCAACGACTATTGGGTCGTGCCCACGACCCCGGGACTAGATTGGCCCGCCACCGTCAAGTCCGACGACTATAGGGTCGTCCCCACGACCCCGGGCAAATTTGGCAAGCCGCCGACATATCCGACGACTATAGGGTCGTCCCCACAACCCCGGGAGTAGATTGGCCCGCCACCGTCAAGTCCGACGACTATAGGGTCGTCCCCACGACCCCGGGCCAAAGTTGGCAAGCGGCCGAAATGTCCGACGACTATAGGGTCGTCCCCACGACCGCGGGCCAAAGATGTCCAGCCGCCGTCTTGTCCGACGACTATAGGGTCGTCCCCACGACCCCGGGACTAGATTGTCCCGCCACCGTCATGTCCAACGACTATAGGGTCGTCCCCACGACCCCGGGCCAAAGTTGGCCAATCGCCAACATGTCCGACGACTATAGGGTCGTCCGTACGACCCCGGGAATAGATTGGCCCGCCACCGTCATGTCCGACGACAATAGGGTCGTCCCCACGACCCGGGTCTAGGTTGGCCAGCCGCCGACATGTCCGACGACTATAGAGTCTTCCCCCCGACACCGGGCCAAAGTTGGCCAGCCGCTGACATGTCCAACGACTATAGGGTCGTCCCCACGACCACGGGCCAAAGTTGGCCAGCCGCCGACATGTCCGACGACTATTGGATCGTCCCCACGACCACGGGCCAAAGTTGGCCAGCCGCCGACATGTCCGACGACTGTAGGGTCGTCCCCACGACCCCGGGAATAGATTGGCCCGCCACCGTCATGTCCGACGACAATAGGGTCGTCCCCACGACCCCGGGCCAAAGTTGGCAAGCCGCCGAAATGTCCGACGACTATAGGGTCGTCCCCACAACCCCGGACTAGATTGGCCCGCCACCGTCAAGTCCGACGAGTATAGGATCGTCTCCACGACCACGGGCCAAAGTTGGCCAGCCGCCGACATGTCCGTCGACTATAGGTTCGTCCCCACGACCCCGGGCCAAAGTTGGCAAGCCGCCGAAATGTCCGACGACTATAGGGTCGTCCCCACGACCGCGGGCCAAAGATGTCCAGCCGCCGTCTTGTCCGACGACTATAGGGTCGTACCCACGACCCCGGGACTAGATTGGCCCGCCACCGTCATGTCCAACGACTATAGGGTCGTCCCCACGACCCCGGGACTAGGTTGACAAGCCGCCGAAATGTCCGACGACTATAGGGTCGTCCCCACGACCGCGAGCCAAGGATGTCCAGCCGCCGTCTTGTCCGACGACTATAGGGTCGTCCCCACGACCCCGGGGCAAGGGTGGCCCGCCGCCGACTTGTCCGACGACTATAGGGTCGTACCCACGACCCCGGGACTAGGCTGACAAGCCGCCAACATGTCCGACGACTATAGAGTCGTCCCCACGACACCGGGCCAATGTTGGCCAATCGCCAACATGTCCGACGACTATAGGGTCGTCCCCACGACCCCGGGACTAGATTGGCCCGCCACCGTCAAGTCCGACGACTATAAGGTCGTCCCCACGACCCCGGGACAAGGTTGGCCCGCCGCCGACTTGTCCGACGACTATAGGGTCGTACCCACGACCCCGGGACTAGGCTGACAAGCCGCCAACATGTCCGACGACTATAGGGTCGTCCCTACGACCCCGGGACTAGATTGGCCCGCCACCGTCATGTCCAACGACTATAGGGTCGTCCCCACGACCATGGGCCAAAGTTGGCCAGCTGCCGATATGTCCAACGACTATAGGGTCGTCCGTACGACCCCGGGAATAGATTGGCCCGCCACCGTCATGTCCGACGACAATAGGGTCGTCCCCACGACCCCGGGTCGAGGTTGGCCAGCCGCCGACATGTCCGACGACTATAGAGTCGTCCCCACGACACCGGGCCAAAGTTGGCTAGCCGCTGACATGTCCAACGACTATAGGGTCGTCCCCACGACCACGGGTCAAAGTTGGACAGCCGCCGACATGTCCGACGACTATTGGATCGTCCCCACGACCACGGGCCAAAGTTGGCCAGCCGCCGACATGTCCGACGACTATAGGGTCGTCCCCATGACCCGGGACTAGACTGGCCCGCCACCGTCATGTCCGACGACTATAGGGTCGTCCCCACGACCCCGCGACTAGATTGGCCCGCCACCGTCAAGTCCGACGACTATAGGATCGTCTCGACGACCACGGCCCAAAGTTGGCCAGCCGCCGACATGTCCAACGACTATTGGGTCGTCCCCACGACCACGGGCCAAAGTTAGCCAGCCGCCGACATGTCCGACGACTATAGGGTCGTCCCCACGACCCCGGGCCAAAGTTGGCAAGCCGCCGAAATGTCCGACGACTATAGGGTCGTCCCCACGACCGCGGGCCAAAGATGTCCAGCCGCCGTCTTGTCCGACGACTATAGGGTCGTCCCCACGACCCCGGGACTAGATTGGCCCGCCACCGTCATGTCCGACGACTATACGGTCGTCCCCACGACCACGGGCCAAAGTTGGCCAGCCGCCGACATGTCCGACGACTATTGGATCGTCCCCACGACCACGGGCCAAAGTTGGCCTGCCGCCGACATATCCGACGACTATAGGGTCGTCCCCACGACCCCGGGACTCGATTGGTCCGCCACCGTCATGTCCGACGACTATAGGGTCGTCCCCACGACCCCGGGCCAAAGTTGGCCAATCGCCGACATGTCCGACGACTATAGGGTCGTCCCTACGACCCCGGGACTAGATTGGCCCGCCACCGTCATGTCCAACGACTATAGGGTCGTCCCCACGACCCCGAGCCAAAGTTGGCATGCCGCCGAAATGTCCGACGACTATAGGGTCGTCCCCACGACCCCGGGCCAAAGTTGGCACGCCGCCGAAATGTCCGACGACTATAGGGTCGTCCCCACGACCCCGGGCCAAAGTTGGCCACTCGCCAACATGTCCGACGACTATAGGGTCGTCCGTACGACCCCGGGAATAGATTGGCCCGCCACCGTCATGTCCGACGACAATAGGGTCGTCCCCACGACCCCGGGACTAGATTGGCCCGCCACCGTGAAGTCCGACGACTATAGGGTCGTCCCCACGACCTCGGGACTAGTTTGGCCAGCCGCCGACATGTCCGACGACTATAGGGTCGTCCCGACGACCCCGGGCCAATGTTGGCCAATCGCCAACATGTCCGACGATTATAGGGTCGTCCCCACGACCGCGAGACTAGATTGGCCCGCCACCGTCATGTCCGACGACAATAGGGCCGTCCCCACGACCCCGGGTCCAGGTTGGCCAGCCGCCGACATGTCTGACGACTATTGGATCGTCCCCACGACCACGGTGCCAAAGTTGGCCAGCCGCCGACATGTCCGACGACAATCGGATCGTCCCCACGACCCCGGGTCTAGGTTGGCCAGCCGCCGACATGTCCGACGACAATCGGATCGTCCCCACGACCACGCGCCAAAGTTGGCCAGCCGCCGACATGTCCGACGACTATTGGATCGTCCCCACGACCCCGGGACAAGCTTGGCCCGCCGCCGACTTGCCCGACGACTATAGGGTCGTCCCCACGACACCGGGACTAGATTGGCCCGCCACCGTCATGTCCGACGACAATAGGGTCGTCCCCACGACCCCGGGTCTAGGTTGGCCAGCTGCCGACATGTCCGACGATTATAGGGTCGTCCCCACGACCCCGGGACAAGCTTGGCCCGCCGCCGACTTGCCCGACGACTATAGGGTCGTCCCTACGACCCCGGGATTAGATTGGCCCGCCACCGTCATGTCCAACGATTATAGGGTCGTCCCCACGACCCCGGGACTAGATTGGCCCGCCACCGTCATGTCCGACGAGTATAGGGTCGTCCCCACGACCCCGGGACAAGCTTGGCCCGCCGCCGACTTGTCCGACGACTATAGGGTCGTCCCCACGACCCCGGGCCTAGATTGGCCCGCCACCGTCATGTCCGACGACAATAGGGTCGTCCCCACGACCCCGGGTCTAGGTTGGCCAGCCGCCGACATGTCCGACGACTATAGAGTCGTCCCCACGACTCCGGGCCAAAGTTGGACAGCCGCCGACATGTCCGACTACTATAGGGTCGTCCCCAGGACCTCGGGTCTAGATTGGCCCGCTACCGTCATGTCCGAAGACTATAGGATCGTCCCCACGACCACGGGACTAGATTGGCCCGCCACCGCCATGTCCGACGACAATAGGGTCGTCCCCACGACCCCGGGACTAGGTTGGCCAGCCGCCGACATGTCCGACGACTATAGGGTCGTCCCGACGACCCCGGGCCAATGTTGGCCAATCGCCAACATGTCCGACGACTATAGGGTCGTCCCTACCACCCCGGGACTAGATTAGCCCGCCACCGTCATGTCCAACAACTATAGGGTCGTCCCCACGACCACGGGCCAAAGTTGGCATGCCGCCGAAATGTCCGACGACTATAGGGTCGTCCCCACGACCCCGGGACTAGATTGGCCCGCCACCGTCATGTCCAACGATTATAGGGTCGTCCCCACGACCGCGAGACTAGATTGGCCCGCCACCGTCATGTCCGACGACAATAGGGTCGTCCCCACGACCCCGGGTCCAGGCTGGCCAGCCGCCGACATTTCCGACGACTATAGAGTCGTCCCCACGACACCGGGCCAAAGTTGGCCAGCCGCCGACATGTCCGACGACTATAGGGTCGTCCCCACGACCCCGGGACTAGATTGGCCCGCCACCGTCATGTCCAACGACTATAGGGTCGTCATCACAACCACGGGCCAAAGTTGGCCAGCCGCCGACATGTCCGACGAATATAGGGTCGTCCCCACGACCCCGGGCCAATGTTGGCCAATCGCCGACATGTCCAACGACTATAGGGTCGTCCCTACGACCCCGGGACTAGATTAGCCCGCCACCGTCATGTCCAACAACTATAGGGTCGTCCACACGACCACGGGCCAAAGTTGGCATGCCGCCGAAATGTCCGACGACTATAGGGTCGTCCCCACGACCCCCGGACTAGATGGGCTCGCCCCCGACTTGTCCGACGACTATAGGGTCGTTCCCACGACCCCGGGCCAAAGTTGGCAAGCTGCCGACTTATCCGACGACTATAGGGTCGTCCCCACGACCCCGGGCCAATGTTGGCCAATCGCCGACATGTCCGACGACTATAGGGTCGTCCCTACGACCCCGGACTAGATTGGCCCGCCACCGTCATGACCGACGATTATAGGGTCGTCCCCACGACCGCGAGACTAGATTGGCCCGCCACCGTCATGTCCGACGACAATAGGGTCGTCCCCACGACCCCGGGTCCAGGTTGGCCAGCCGCCGACATTTCCGACGACTATAGGGTCGTCCCCACGACCTGGGGACTAGGTTGGCCAGCCGCCGACATGTCCGACGACTATAGGGTCGTCGCCACGACCCCGGGCCAATGTTGGCCAATCGCCGACATGTCCGATGACTATAGGGTCGTCCCCACGACCCCGGGACTAGGTTGGCCCACCGCCGACTTGTCCAACCACTATCGGATCGTCCCCACGACCACGGGCCAAAGTTGGCCAGCCGCCGACATGTCCGACGGCTATAGGGTCGTCCCCACGACCACGGGCTAAAGTTGGCCAATCCCCGACATGTCCGACGACTATAGGGTCGTACCTACGACCCCGGGACTCGATTGCCCCGGCACCGTCATGTCCAACGACTATCGGATCGTCCCCACCACCGCGGGCCAAAGTTGGCCAGCCGCCGACATGTCCGACGACTATTGGGTCGTCCCCACGACCACGGGCTAAAGTTGGCCAGCCGCCGACATGTCCGACGACTATAGGGTCGTCCCCACGACCCCGGGCCAATAATGGCCAATCGCCGACATGTCCGACGACTATAGGGTCGTACCTACGACCCCGGGACTTGATTGGCCCGGCACCGTCATGTCCAACGACTATCGGATCGTTCCTACGACCACGGGCCAAAGTTGGCCAGCCGCCGACAGGTCCGACGACTATTTGGGCGTCCCCACGACCCTGGGACTAGATTGGCTAGCCACCGTCACGTCCGACGACTATCGGATCGTCCCCACGACCACGAGCCAAAGTTGGCCAGCCGCCGACATGTCCAACGACTATTGGGTCGCCCCACGACCACGGGCCAAAGTTGGCCAGCCGCCGACATGTCCGATGACTATATGGTCGTCCCCACGACCCCGGGTCTAGGTTGGCCAGCCGCCGACATGTTCGACGACTATAGAGGCGTCCCCACGACACCGGTCAGCCGCTGACATGCCCAACGACTATAGGGTCGTCCCCACGACCACGGGCCAAAGTTGGCCAGCCGCCGACATGTCCGACGACAATAGGGTCGTCCCCACGACCCCGGGTCTAGGTTGGCCAGCCGCCGTCATGTCCGACGACTATAGAGTCGTCCCCACGACACCGGGCCAAAGTTGGCCAGCCGCTGACATGTCCAACGACTATAGGGTCGTCCCCACGACCACGGGCCAAAGTTGGCCAGCCGCCGACATGTCCGACGACTATTGGATCGTCCCCACGACCACGGGCCAAAGTTGGCCAGCCGCCGACATGTGCGACGACTATAGGGTCGTCCCCACGACCCCGGGACAAGGTTGGCCAGCCGCCGACATGTCCGACGACTATAGGGTCGTCCCGACGACACCGGGCCAATGTTGGCCAATCGCCAACATGTCCGACTACTATAGGGTCGCCCCCACGACCCCGGGTCTAGGTTGGCCAGCCGCCGACATGTCCGACGACTATAGAGTCGTCCCCACGACCCCGGGTCCAGGTTGGCCAGCCGCCGACATTTCCGACGACTATAGAGTCGTCCCCACGACACCGGGCCAAAGTTGGCCAGCCGCCGACATGTCCGACGATTATAGGGTCGTCCCCACGACCCCGGGCCAATGTTGGCCAATCGCCGACATGTCCGACGACTATAGGGTCGTCCCTACGATCCCGGACTAGATTGGCCCGCCACCGTCATGACCGACGATTATAGGGTCGTCCCCACGACCGCGAGACTAGATTGGCCCGCCACCGTCATGTCCGACGACAATAGGGTCGTCCCCACGACCCCGGGTCCAGGTTGGCCAGCCGCCGACATTTCCGACGACTATAGAGTCGTCCCCACGACACCGGGCCAAAGTTGGCCAGCCGCCGACATGTCCGACGATTATAGGGTCGTCCCCACGACCCCGGGAATAGATTGGCCCGCCCCCGACAAGTCCGACGACTATAGGGTCGTCCCCACGACCTCGGGACTAGGTTGGCCAGCCGCCGACATGTCCGACGACTATAGGGTCGTCGCCACGACCCCGGGCCAATGTTGGCCAATCGCCGACATGTCCGACGACTATAGGGTCGTCCCTACGACCCCGGACTAGGTTGGCCAGCCGCCGACATGTCCGACGACTATAGGGTCGTCCCCACGACCCCGGGCCAAAGTTGGCAAGCCGCCGACATGTCCGATGACTATAGGGTCGTCCCCACGACGCCGGGACTAGGTTGGCCCACCGCCGACTTGTCCGACGACAATAGGGTCGTCCCCACGACCCCGGGTCTAGGTTGGCCAGCTGCCGACATGTCCGACGATTATAGGGTCGTCCCCATGACCAGGGGCCAAAGTTGGCCTGCCGCCGAAATGTCCGACAACTATACAGTCGTCCCCACGACACCAGGCCAAAGTTGGCCAGCCGCCAACATGTCCGACGACTATAGGGTCGTCCCTACGACCCCGGGACTAGATTGGCCCGCCGCCGACTTGTCCGACGACTATAGGGTCGTCCCCACGACCCCCGGACTAGGTTGGCTCGCCGCCGACTTGTCCGACGACTATAGGGTCGTCCCCACGACCACGGGCCAAAGTTGGCCAGCCGCCGACATGTCCGACGACTATAGGGTCGTCCCATGGACCCCGGGACTAGATTGGCCCGCCACCGTCATGTCCGACGACTATAAGGTCGTCCCCACGACCCCGGGTCTAGGTTGGCCAGCCGCCGACATATCCGACGACTATAGAGTCGTCCCCACGACACCGGGCCAAAGTTGGACCGCCGCCGACATGTCCGACTACTATAGGGTCGTCCCCAGGACCTCGGGTCTAGATTGGCCCGCTACCGTCATGTCCGAAGACTATAGGGTCGTCCCCACGACCACGGGACTAGATTGGCCCGCCACCGCCATGTCCGACGACAATAGGGTCGTCCCCACGACCCCGGGTCTAGGTTGGCCAGCCGCCGACATGTCCGACGACTATAGGGTCGTCCCCACGACCCCGGGCCAATAATGGCCAATCGCCGACATGTCCGACGACTATAGGGTCGTACCTACGACCCCGGGACTTGATTGGCCCGGCACCGTCATGTCCAACGACTATCGGATCGTCCCTACGACCACGGGCCAAAGTTGGCCAGCCGCCGACAGGTCCGACGACTATTTGGTCGTCCCCACGACCCTGGGACTAGATTGGCTAGCCACCGTCACGTCCGACGACTATCGGATCGTCCCCACGACCACGAGCCAAAGTTGGCCAGCCGCCGACATGTCCAACGACTATTGGGTCGCCCCACGACCACGGGCCAAAGGTGGCCAGCCGCCGACATGTCCGATGACTATATGGTCGTCCCCACGACCCCGGGTCCAGGTTGGCCAGCCGCCGACATTTCCGACGACTATAGAGTCGTCCCCACGACACCGGGCCAAAGTTGGCCAGCCGCCGACATGTCCGACGATTATAGGGTCGTCCCCACGACCCCGGGCCAATGATGGCCAATCGCCGACATGTCCGACGACTATAGGGTCGTCCCTACGACCCCGGACTAGATTGGCCCGCCACCGTCATGTCCGACGATTATAGGGTCGTCCCCACGACCGCGAGACTAGATTGGCCCGCCACCGTCATGTCCGACGACAATAGGGTCGTCCCCACGACCCCGGGTCCAGGTGGGCCAGCCGCCGACATTTCCGACGACTATAGAGTCGTCCCCACGACACCGGGCCAAAGTTGGCCCGCCGCCGACATGTCCGACGATTATAGGGTCGTCCCCACGACCCCGGGAATAGATTGGCCCGCCCCCGACAAGTCCGACGACTATAGGGTCGTCCCCACGACCTCGGGACTAGGTTGGCCAGCCGCCGACATGTCCGACGACTATAGGGTCGTCGCCACGACCCCGGGCCAATGTTGGCCAATCGCCGACATGTCCGACGACTATAGGGTCGTCCCTACGACCCCGGACTAGGTTGGCCAACCGCCGACATGTCCGACGACTATAGGGTCGTCCCCACGACCCCGGGCCAAAGTTGGCAAGCCGCCGACATGTCCGATGACTATAGGGTCGTCCCCACGACGCCGGGACTAGGTTGGCCCACCGCCGACTTGTCCGACGACAATAGGGTCGTCCCCACGACCCCGGGTCTAGGTTGGCCAGCTGCCGACATGTCCGACGATTATAGGGTCGTCCCCATGACCAGGGGCCAAAGTTGGCCTGCCGCCGAAATGTCCGACAACTATACAGTCGTCCCCACGACACCAGGCCAAAGTTGGCCAGCCGCCAACATGTCCGACGACTATAGGGTCGTCCCTACGACCCCGGGACTAGATTGGCCCGCCGCCGACTTGTCCGACGACTATAGGGTCGTCCCCACGACCCCCGGACTAGGTTGGCTCGCCGCCGACTTGTCCGACGACTATAGGGTCGTCCCCACGACCACGGGCCAAAGTTGGCCAGCCGCCGACATGTCCGACGACTATAGGGTCGTCCCATGGACCCCGGGACTAGATTGGCCCGCCACCGTCATGTCCGACGACTATAAGGTCGTCCCCACGACCCCGGGTCTAGGTTGGCCAGCCGCCGACATATCCGACGACTATAGAGTCGTCCCCACGACACCGGGCCAAAGTTGGACCGCCGCCGACATGTCCGACTACTATAGGGTCGTCCCCAGGACCTCGGGTCTAGATTGGCCCGCTACCGTCATGTCCGAAGACTATAGGGTCGTCCCCACGACCACGGGACTAGATTGGCCCGCCACCGCCATGTCCGACGACAATAGGGTCGTCCCCACGACCCCGGGTCTAGGTTGGCCAGCCGCCGACATGTCCGACGACTATAGGGTCGTCCCCACGACCCCGGGCCAATAATGGCCAATCGCCGACATGTCCGACGACTATAGGGTCGTACCTACGACCCCGGGACTTGATTGGCCCGGCACCGTCATGTCCAACGACTATCGGATCGTCCCTACGACCACGGGCCAAAGTTGGCCAGCCGCCGACAGGTCCGACGACTATTTGGTCGTCCCCACGACCCTGGGACTAGATTGGCTAGCCACCGTCACGTCCGACGACTATCGGATCGTCCCCACGACCACGAGCCAAAGTTGGCCAGCCGCCGACATGTCCAACGACTATTGGGTCGCCCCACGACCACGGGCCAAAGGTGGCCAGCCGCCGACATGTCCGATGACTATATGGTCGTCCCCACGACCCCGGGTCCAGGTTGGCCAGCCGCCGACATTTCCGACGACTATAGAGTCGTCCCCACGACACCGGGCCAAAGTTGGCCAGCCGCCGACATGTCCGACGATTATAGGGTCGTCCCCACGACCCCGGGCCAATGATGGCCAATCGCCGACATGTCCGACGACTATAGGGTCGTCCCTACGACCCCGGACTAGATTGGCCCGCCACCGTCATGTCCGACGATTATAGGGTCGTCCCCACGACCGCGAGACTAGATTGGCCCGCCACCGTCATGTCCGACGACAATAGGGTCGTCCCCACGACCCCGGGTCCAGGTGGGCCAGCCGCCGACATTTCCGACGACTATAGAGTCGTCCCCACGACACCGGGCCAAAGTTGGCCCGCCGCCGACATGTCCGACGATTATAGGGTCGTCCCCACGACCCCGGGAATAGATTGGCCCGCCCCCGACAAGTCCGACGACTATAGGGTCGTCCCCACGACCTCGGGACTAGGTTGGCCAGCCGCCGACATGTCCGACGACTATAGGGTCGTCGCCACGACCCCGGGCCAATGTTGGCCAATCGCCGACATGTCCGACGACTATAGGGTCGTCCCTACGACCCCGGACTTGGTTGGCCAGCCGCCGACATGTCCGACGACTATAGGGTCGTCCCCACGACCCCGGGCCAAAGTTGGCAAGCCGCCGACATGTCCGATGACTATAGGGTCGTCCCCACGACCCCGGGACTAGGTTGGCCCACCGCCGACTTGTCCGACGACAATAGGGTCGTCCCCACGACCCCGGGTCTAGGTTGGCCAGCTGCCGACATGTCCGACGATTATAGGGTCGTCCCCATGACCAGGGGCCAAAGTTGGCCTGCCGCCGAAATGTCCGACAACTATACAGTCGTCCCCACGACACCAGGCCAAAGTTGGCCAGCCGCCAACATGTCCGACGACTATAGGGTCGTCCCTACGACCCCGGGACTAGATTGGCCCGCCGCCGACTTGTCCGACGACTATAGGGTCGTTCCCACGGCCCCGGGCCAAAGTTGGCCAGACGCCGACTTGTCCGACGACTATACGGTCGTACCCACGACCCCGGGACTAGATTGGCCCGCCACCGTCAAGTCCGACGACTATACGGTCGTCCCCACGACCCCGGGACTAGATTGGCCCGCCACCGTCATGTCCGTCGACTTCAGGGTCGTCCCCACGACCACGGGCCAAAGTTGGCCAGCCGCCGACATGTCCGACGACTGTAGGATCGTCCCCACGACCCCGGGCCAAAGTTGGCCAGCCGCCGACTTGTCCGACGACTATAGGGTCGTCCCTACGATCCCGGGACTAGATTGGGCAGCCGCCGACTTGTCCGACGACTATAGGGTCGTCCCCACGATCCCGGGACTAGATTGGCCCGCCACCGCCATGTCTGACGACAATAGGGTCGTCCCCACGATCCCGGGACTAGATTGGCCCGCCACCGCCATGTCCGACGATTATAGGGTTGTCCCCACGACCACGGGCCAACTTTGGCCAGCCGCCGACATATCCGACGACTAAAGGGTCGTCCCCACGACCACGGGCCAAAGTTTGCCAGCCGCCGACTTGTCCGACGACTATAGGGTCGACCCCACGACCCCGGGTCAAAGTTGGCCAGCCACCGACATGTCCGACGACTATAGGGTCGTCCCCACGACCCCCGCACAAGGTTGGCTCGCCGCCGACTTGTCCGACGACTATAGTGTTGTCCCCACGACCCCCGGACTAGGTTGGCTCGCCGCCGACTTGTCCGACGACTATAGGGTCGTCCCCACGACCCCGGGACTAGATTAGCCCGCCACCGTCATGTCCAACAACTATAGGGTCGTCCCAACGACCACGGACCAAAGTTGGCATGCCGCCGAAATGTCCGACGACTATAGGGTCGTCCCCACGACACGGGGCCAAAGTTGGCCAGCCGCCGACATGTCCGACGACTATAGGGTCGTCCCCACGACCCCGGGACTAGATTGGCCCGCCACCGTCATGTCCGACGATTATAGGGTCGTCCCCACGACCGCGAGACTAGATTGGCCCGCCACCGTCATGTCCGACGACAATAGGGTCGTCCCCACGACCCCGGGTCCAGGTTGGCCAGCCGCCGACATGTCTGACGACTATTGGATCGTCCCCACGACCACGGTGCCAAAGTTGGCCAGCCGCCGACATGTCCGACGACAATCGGATCGTCCCCACGACCCCGGGTCTAGGTTGGCCAGCCGCCGACATGTCCGACGACAATCGGATCGTCCCCACGACCACGCGCCAAAGTTGGCCAGCCGCCGACATGTCCGACGACTATTGGATCGTCCCCACGACCCCGGGACAAGCTTGGCCCGCCGCCGACTTGCCCGACGACTATAGGGTCGTCCCCACGACACCGGGACTAGATTGGCCCGCCACCGTCATGTCCGACGACAATAGGGTCGTCCCCACGACCCCGGGTCTAGGTTGGCCAGCTGCCGACATGTCCGACGATTATAGGGTCGTCCCCACGACCCCGGGACAAGCTTGGCCCGCCGCCGACTTGCCCGACGACTATAGGGTCGTCCCTACGACCCCGGGATTAGATTGGCCCGCCACCGTCATGTCCAACGATTATAGGGTCGTCCCCACGACCCCGGGACTAGATTGGCCCGCCACCGTCATGTCCGACGAGTATAGGGTCGTCCCCACGACCCCGGGACAAGCTTGGCCCGCCGCCGACTTGTCCGACGACTATAGGGTCGTCCCCACGACCCCGGGCCTAGATTGGCCCGCCACCGTCATGTCCGACGACAATAGGGTCGTCCCCACGACCCCGGGTCTAGGTTGGCCAGCCGCCGACATGTCCGACGACTATAGAGTCGTCCCCACGACTCCGGGCCAAAGTTGGACAGCCGCCGACATGTCCGACTACTATAGGGTCGTCCCCAGGACCTCGGGTCTAGATTGGCCCGCTACCGTCATGTCCGAAGACTATAGGATCGTCCCCACGACCACGGGACTAGATTGGCCCGCCACCGCCATGTCCGACGACAATAGGGTCGTCCCCACGACCCCGGGACTAGGTTGGCCAGCCGCCGACATGTCCGACGACTATAGGGTCGTCCCGACGACCCCGGGCCAATGTTGGCCAATCGCCAACATGTCCGACGACTATAGGGTCGTCCCTACCACCACGGGACTAGATTAGCCCGCCACCGTCATGTCCAACAACTATAGGGTCGTCCCCACGACCACGGGCCAAAGTTGGCATGCCGCCGAAATGTCCGACGACTATAGGGTCGTCCCCACGACACCGGGCCAAAGTTGGCCAGCCGCCGACATGTCCGACGACTATAGGGTCGTCCCCACGACCCCGGGACTAGATTGGCCCGCCACCGTCATGTCCGACGATTATAGGGTCGTCCCCACGACCGCGAGACTAGATTGGCCCGCCACCGTCATGTCCGACGACAATAGGGTCGTCCCCACGACCCCGGGTCCAGGTTGGCCAGCCGCCGACATTTCCGACGACTATAGGGTCGTCCCCACGACCCCGGAACTAGATTGGCCCGCCACCGTCATGTCCAACGATTATAGGGTCGTCCCCACGACCCCGGGACTAGATTGGCCCGCCACCGTCATGTCCGACGATTATAGGGTCGTCCCCACGACCCCGGGACAAGCTTGGCCCGCCGCCGACTTGTCCGACGACTATAGGGTCGTCCCCACGACCCCGGGCCTAGATTGGCCCGCCACCGTCATGTCCGACGACAATAGGGTCGTCCCCACGACCCCGGCTCTAGGTTGGCCAGCCACCGACATGTCCGACGACTATAGAGTCGTCCCCACGACTCCGGGCCAAAGTTGGACAGCCGCCGACATGTCCGACTACTATAGGGTCGTCCCCAGGACCTCGGGTCTAGATTGGCCCGCTACCGTCATGTCCGAAGACTATAGGATCGTCCCCACGACCACGGGACTAGATTGGCCCGCCACCGCCATGTCCGACGACAATATGGTCGTCCCCACGACCCCGGGACTAGGTTGGCCAGCCGCCGACATGTCCGACGACTATAGGGTCGTCCCGACGACCCCGGGCCAATGTTGGCCAATCGCCAACATGTCCGACGACTATAGGGTCGTCCCTACGACCCCGGGACTAGATTAGCCCGCCACCGTCATGTCCAACAACTATAGGGTCGTCCCCACGACCACGGGCCAAAGTTGGCATGCCGCCGAAATGTCCGACGACTATAGGGTCGTCCCCACGACCCCGGGACTAGATTGGCCCGCCACCGTCATGTCCGACGATTATAGGGTCGTCCCCACGACCGCGAGACTAGATTGGCCCGCCACCGTCATGTCCGACGAAAATAGGGTCGTGCCCACGACCCCGGGTCCAGGCTGGCCAGCCGCCGACATTTCCGACGACTATAGAGTCGTCCCCACGACACCGGGCCAAAGTTGGCCAGCCGCCGACATGTCCGACGACTATAGGGTCGTCCCCACGACCCCGGGACTAGATTGGCCCGCCACCGTCATGTCCAACGACTATAGGGTCGTCCCCACAACCACGGGCCAAAGTTGGCCAGCCGCCGACATGTCCGACGAATATAGGGTCGTCCCCACGACCCCGGGCCAATGTTGGCCAATCGCCGACATGTCCAACGACTATAGGGTCGTCCCTACGACCCCGGGACTAGATTAGCCCGCCACCGTCATGTCCAACAACTATAGGGTCGTCCCCACGACCACGGGCCAAAGTTGGCATGCCGCCGAAATGTCCGACGACTATAGGGTCGTCCCCACGACCCCGGGCCAAAGTTGGCCAGCCGCCGACATGTCCGACGACTATAGGGTCGTCCCCACGACCCCGGGACTAGATTGGCCCGCCACCGTCATGTCCGACGATTATAGGGTCGTCCCCACGACCGCGAGACTAGATTGGCCCGCCACCGTCATGTCCGACGACAATAGGGTCGTCCCCACGACCCCGGGTCCAGGTTGGCCAGCCGCCGACATTTCCGACGACTATAGGGTCGTCCCCACGACCCCGGGACTAGATTGGCCCGCCACCGTCATGTCCAACGACTATAGGGTCGTCCCCACAACCACGGGCCAAAGTTGGCCAGCCGCCGACATGTCCGACGACTATAGGGTCGTCCCCACGACCCCGGGCCAAAGTTGGCAAGCCGCCGAAATGTCCGACGACTATAGGGTCGTCCCCACGACCCCGGGACTAGGTTGGCCAGCCGCCGACATGTCCGACGACTATAGGGTCGTCCCGACGACCCCGGGCCAAAGTTGGCCAGCCGCCGACATGTCCGACGACTATAGGGTCGTCCCCACGACCCCGGGACTAGATTGGCCCGCCACCGTCATGTCCGACGATTATAGGGTCGTCCCCACGACCGCGAGACTAGATTGGCCCGCCACCGTCATGTCCGACGACAATAGGGTCGTCCCCACGACCCCGGGTCCAGGTTGGCCAGCCGCCGACATTTCCGACGACTATAGGGTCGTCCCCACGACCCCGGGACTAGATTGGCCCGCCACCGTCATGTCCAACGACTATAGGGACGTCCCCACAACCACGGGCCAAAGTTGGCCAGCCGCCGACATGTCCGACGACTATAGGGTCGTCCCCACGACCCCGGGCCAAAGTTGGCAAGCCGCCGAAATGTCCGACGACTATAGGGTCGTCCCCACGACCCCGGGACTAGGTTGGCCAGCCGCCGACATGTCCGACGACTATAGGGTCGTCCCGACGACCCCGGGCCAATGTTGGCCAATCGCCAACATGGCCGACGACTATAGGGTCGTCCCTACGACCCCGGGACTAGATTGGCCCGCCACCGTCATGTCCAACGATTATAGCGTCCTCCCCACGACCCCGGGACTAGATTGGCCCGCCACCGTCATGTCCGACGATTATAGGGTCGTCCCCACGACCCCGGGACAAGCTTGGCCCGCCGCCGACTTGTCCGACGACTATAGGGTCGTCCCCACGACCCCGGGACTAGATTGGCCCGCCACCGTCATGTCCGACGACAATAGGGTCGTCCCCACGACCCCGGGTCTAGGTTGGCCAGCCGCCGACATGTCCGACGACTATAGAGTCGTCCCCACGACACCGGGCCAAAGTTGGACAGCCGCCGACATGTCCGACTACTATAGGGTCGTCCCCAGGACCTCGGGTCTAGATTGGCCCGCTACCGTCATGTCCGAAGACTATAGGGTCGTCCCCACGACCCCGGGTCTAGGTTGGCCAGCCGCCGACATGTCCGACGACAATCGGATCGTCCCCACGACCACGCGCCAAAGTTGGCCAGCCGCCGACATGTCCGACGACTATTGGATCGTCCCCACGACCACGGGCCAAAGTTGGCCTGCCGCCGACATGTCCGACGATAATCGGATCGTCCCCACGACCACGCGCCAAAGTTGGCCAGACGCCGACATGTCCGACGACTATAGGGTCGTCCCCACGACCCCGGGCCAATGTTGGCCAATCGCCGACATGTCCAACGACTATAGGGTCGTCCCTACGACCCCGGGACTAGAATAGCCCGCCACCGTCATGTCCAACAACTATAGGGTCGTCCCCACGACCACGGGCCAAAGTTGGCATGCCACCGTCATGTCCGACGACAATAGGGTCGTCCCCACGACACCGGGCCAAAGTTGGCCAGCCGCCGACATGTCCGACGACTATAGGGTCGTCCCCACGACCTCGGGACTAGGTTGGCCAGCCGCCGACATGTCCGACGACTATAGGGTCGTCCCCTCGACCCCGGGCCAATGTTGGCCAATCGCCGACATGTCCGAAGACTATAGGGTCGTCCCTACGACCCCGGGACTAGATTGGCCCGCCACCGTCATGTCCAACGACTATAGGGTCGTCCCCACGACCCCGGGCCAAAGTTGGCAAGCCGCCGACATGTCCGATGACTATAGGGTCGTCGCCACGACCCCGGGCCAATGTTGGCCAATCGCCGACATGTCCGACGACTATAGGGTCGTCCCCAGGACCTCGGGTCTAGATTGGCCCGCTACCGTCATGTCCGAAGACTATAGGGTCGTCCCCACGACCCCGGGTCTAGGTTGGCCAGCCGCCGACATGTCCGACGACAATAGGGTCGTCCCCACGACCCCGGGTCCAGGTGGGCCAGCCGCCGACATTTCCGACGACTATAGAGTCGTCCCCACGATACCGGGCCAAAGTTGGCCCGCCGCCGACAGGTCCGACGATTATAGGGTCGTCCCCACGACCCCGGGAATAGATTGGCCCGCCCCCGACAAGTCCGACGACTATAGGGTCGTCCCCACGACCTCGGGACTAGGTTGGCCAGCCGCCGACATGTCCGACGACTATAGGGTCGTCGCCACGACCCCGGGCCAATGTTGGCCAATCGCCGACATGTCCGACGACTATAGGGTCGTCCCTACGACCCCGGACTTGGTTGGCCAGCCGCCGACATGTCCGACGACTATAGGGTCGTCCCCACGACCCCGGGACTAGATTGGCCCGCCACCGTCATGTCCGACGATTATAGGGTCGTCCCCACGACCGCGAGACTAGATTGGCCCGCCACCGTCATGTCCGACGACAATAGGGTCGTCCCCACGACCCCGGGTCCAGGTTGGCCAGCCGCCGACATTTCCGACGACTATAGGGTCGTCCCCACGACCCCGGGACTAGATTGGCCCGCCACCGTCATGTCCAACGACTATAGGGTCGTCCCCACAACCACGGGCCAAAGTTGGCCAGCCGCCGACATGTCCGACGACTATAGGGTCGTCCCCACGACCCCGGGCCAAAGTTGGCAAGCCGCCGAAATGTCCGACGACTATAGGGTCGTCCCCACGACCCCGGGACTAGGTTGGCCAGCCGCCGACATGTCCGACGACTATAGGGTCGTCCCGACGACCCCGGGCCAATGTTGGCCAATCGCCAACATGGCCGACGACTATAGGGTCGTCCCTACGACCCCGGGACTAGATTGGCCCGCCACCGTCATGTCCAACGATTATAGCGTCGTCCCCACGACCCCGGGACTAGATTGGCCCGCCACCGTCATGTCCGACGATTATAGGGTCGTCCCCACGACCCCGGGACAAGCTTGGCCCGCCGCCGACTTGTCCGACGACTATAGGGTCGTCCCCACGACCCCGGGACTAGATTGGCCCGCCACCGTCATGTCCGACGACAATAGGGTCGTCCCCACGACCCCGGGTCTGGGTTGGCCAGCCGCCGACATGTCCGACGACTATAGAGTCGTCCCCACGACACCGGGCCAAAGTTGGACAGCCGCCGACATGTCCGACTACTATAGGGTCGTCCCCAGGACCTCGGGTCTAGATTGGCCCGCTACCGTCATGTCCGAAGACTATAGGGTCGTCCCCACGACCCCGGGACTAGATTGGCCCGCCACCGTCATGTCCGACGATTATAGGGTCGTCCCCACGACCGCGAGACTAGATTGGCCCGCCACCGTCATGTCCGACGACAATAGGGTCGTGCCCACGACCCCGGGTCCAGGCTGGCCAGCCGCCGACATTTCCGACGACTATAGAGTCGTCCCCACGACACCGGGCCAAAGTTGGCCAGCCGCCGACATGTCCGACGACTATAGGGTCGTCCCCACGACCCCGGGACTAGATTGGCCCGCCACCGTCATGTCCAACGACTATAGGGTCGTCCCCACAACCACGGGCCAAAGTTGGCCAGCCGCCGACATGTCCGACGAATATAGGGTCGTCGCCACGACCCCGGGCCAATGTTGGCCAATCGCCGACATGTCCGACGACTATAGGGTCGTCCCCAGGACCTCGGGTCTAGATTGGCCCGCTACCGTCATGTCCGAAGACTATAGGGTCGTCCCCACGACCCCGGGTCTAGGTTGGCCAGCCGCCGACATGTCCGACGACAATAGGGTCGTCCCCACGACCCCGGGTCCAGGTGGGCCAGCCGCCGACATTTCCGACGACTATAGAGTCGTCCCCACGATACCGGGCCAAAGTTGGCCCGCCGCCGACAGGTCCGACGATTATAGGGTCGTCCCCACGACCCCGGGAATAGATTGGCCCGCCCCCGACAAGTCCGACGACTATAGGGTCGTCCCCACGACCTCGGGACTAGGTTGGCCAGCCGCCGACATGTCCGACGACTATAGGGTCGTCGCCACGACCCCGGGCCAATGTTGGCCAATCGCCGACATGTCCGACGACTATAGGGTCGTCCCTACGACCCCGGACTTGGTTGGCCAGCCGCCGACATGTCCGACGACTATAGGGTCGTCCCCACGACCCCGGGACTAGATTGGCCCGCCACCGTCATGTCCGACGATTATAGGGTCGTCCCCACGACCGCGAGACTAGATTGGCCCGCCACCGTCATGTCCGACGACAATAGGGTCGTCCCCACGACCCCGGGTCCAGGTTGGCCAGCCGCCGACATTTCCGACGACTATAGGGTCGTCCCCACGACCCCGGGACTAGATTGGCCCGCCACCGTCATGTCCAACGACTATAGGGTCGTCCCCACAACCACGGGCCAAAGTTGGCCAGCCGCCGACATGTCCGACGACTATAGGGTCGTCCCCACGACCCCGGGCCAAAGTTGGCAAGCCGCCGAAATGTCCGACGACTATAGGGTCGTCCCCACGACCCCGGGACTAGGTTGGCCAGCCGCCGACATGTCCGACGACTATAGGGTCGTCCCGACGACCCCGGGCCAATGTTGGCCAATCGCCAACATGGCCGACGACTATAGGGTCGTCCCTACGACCCCGGGACTAGATTGGCCCGCCACCGTCATGTCCAACGATTATAGCGTCGTCCCCACGACCCCGGGACTAGATTGGCCCGCCACCGTCATGTCCGACGATTATAGGGTCGTCCCCACGACCCCGGGACAAGCTTGGCCCGCCGCCGACTTGTCCGACGACTATAGGGTCGTCCCCACGACCCCGGGACTAGATTGGCCCGCCACCGTCATGTCCGACGACAATAGGGTCGTCCCCACGACCCCGGGTCTGGGTTGGCCAGCCGCCGACATGTCCGACGACTATAGAGTCGTCCCCACGACACCGGGCCAAAGTTGGACAGCCGCCGACATGTCCGACTACTATAGGGTCGTCCCCAGGACCTCGGGTCTAGATTGGCCCGCTACCGTCATGTCCGAAGACTATAGGGTCGTCCCCACGACCCCGGGTCTAGGTTGGCCAGCCGCCGACATGTCCGACGACAATCGGATCGTCCCCACGACCACGCGCCAAAGTTGGCCAGCCGCCGACATGTCCGACGACTATTGGATCGTCCCCACGACCACGGGCCAAAGTTGGCCTGCCGCCGACATGTCCGACGATAATCGGATCGTCCCCACGACCACGCGCCAAAGTTGGCCAGACGCCGACATGTCCGACGACTATAGGGTCGTCCCCACGACCCCGGGCCAATGTTGGCCAATCGCCGACATGTCCAACGACTATAGGGTCGTCCCTACGACCCCGGGACTAGAATAGCCCGCCACCGTCATGTCCAACAACTATAGGGTCGTCCCCACGACCACGGGCCAAAGTTGGCATGCCACCGTCATGTCCGACGACAATAGGGTCGTCCCCACGACACCGGGCCAAAGTTGGCCAGCCGCCGACATGTCCGACGACTATAGGGTCGTCCCCACGACCCCGGGACTAGATTGGCCCGCCACCGTCATGTCCGACGATTATAGGGTCGTTCCCACGACCACGAGACTAGATTGGCCCGCCACCGTCATGTCCGACGACAATAGGGTCGTCCCCACGACCCCGGGTCCAGGTTGGCCAGCCGCCGACATGTCTGACGACTATTGGATCGTCCCCACGACCACGGTGCCAAAGTTGGCCAGCCGCCGACATGTCCGACGACAATCGGATCGTCCCCACGACCCCGGGTCTAGGTTGGCCAGCCGCCGACATGTCCGACGACAATCGGATCGTCCCCACGACCACGCGCCAAAGTTGGCCAGCCGCCGACATGTCCGACGACTATTGGATCGTCCCCACGACCCCGGGACAAGCTTGGCCCGCCGCCGACTTGCCCGACGACTATAGGGTCGTCCCCACGACACCGGGACTAGATTGGCCCGCCACCGTCATGTCCGACGACAATAGGGTCGTCCCCACGACACCGGGCCAAAGTTGGCCAGCCGCCGACATGTCCGACGACTATAGGGTCATCCCCACGACCCCGGGACTAGATTGGCCCGCCACCGTCATGTCCGACGACAATAGGGTCGTCCCCACGACCCCGGGTTTAGGTTGGCCAGCCGCCGACTTGTCCGACGACTATAGGGTCGTTCCCACGACCCCGGGACTAGGCTGACAAGCCGCCAACATGTCCGACGACTATAGGGTCGTCCCTCGACCCCGGGCCAATGTTGGCAAGCCGCCGAAATGTCCGAAGACTGTAGGGTCGTCCCCACGACCCCGGGACTAGATTGGCCCGCCACCGTCATGTCCAACGACTATAGGGTCGTTCCCACAACCACGGGCCAAAGTTGGCCAGCCGCCGAAGTAGTAAGGCAAAGCCGATTCTATCCCAGGTCCTCTGAGGGGAGCGCGGGGGGCGGGGGGGAAGTGAGGGCGCGCGGGGGAGTGCGGTGGAGGGAACTATGGGCGCGGGGAGAGCTGGGGAGTGGAAGACCGGTTGCGCGCGCACGAACCGCAGAGTGGGGGAAGCTGTAATCGTGGTGGGGATCAGTCCGGGCCGAGCCGCCGCGGACACCTCTCCAGACTTGACCCATTGTTGGAAAATTTTCAGAGGGTGAACCAATATGTAGAATATTTTTTCCCCAAAAACCAACAGAGCAAACAAATATACATCATATTCTAAAGCTAACAATTTTTCAAACTCTTGTAGCAAACAAATATGCATCATGCATTCTTAGCACTGTGAAAATGGTATCGCCTCGCGCGATTGCACCAGAAGAGTCAAATTACACACGTTATCGCGCGAGACGATACCATTTTCACAGTGCTAAGAATGCATGATACATCTTTGTTTGCTTTAAAATTATGGGAAGAGGAAAGAAGGAGGATGGATGACAAGTAAATAAAATTGAGATGTAATATATGTTTAAGAAATCATATATATATTGTTACATAAAGGAAAAATATATATAAAATGATATGGATAATGATATAAATAAAAGGAAACAATATATATATATTACATACAAATCAGAAAAAAATACTAATAATGATGATAAAGAATAAAAAAAGAACAAAAAAATATAAAATGATATGGATAATATATTGTTACATAAAGGAAAAATATATATATAAAATGATACGGATAATGATATATATATTACATACAAATCAGAAAAAAATACTAATAATGATGATAAAAAATAAAAAAAGAACAAAATAAATATAAAATGATATGGATAAAACATAAAATAAAATAAAATAAAATAAAATAATATTGTTACATAAAATAAAATAAAATAAAATAAAAATAGAACAAAATATGTAATGATGATGATGATGATGATGGTGATAATGATAAAATAAAATAAAATAAAATAAAATAAAATAAAATAAAATAAAATAAAATAAAATAAAATAAAATAAAATAAAATAAAATAAAATAAAATAAAATAAAATAAAATAAAATAAAATAAAATAAAATAAAATAAAATAAAATAAAATAAAATAAAATAAAATAAAATAAAATAAAATAAAATAAAATAAAATAAAATAAAATAAAATAAAATAAAATAAAATAAAATAAAATAAAATAAAATAAAATAAAATAAAATAAAATAAAATAAAATAAAATAAAATAAAATAAAATAAAATAAAATAAAATAAAATAAAATAAAATAAAATAAAATAAAATAAAATAAAATAAAATAAAATAAAATAAAATAAAATAAAATAAAATAAAATAAAATAAAATAAAATAAAATAAAATAAAATAAAATAAAATAAAATAAAATAAAATAAAATAAAATAAAATAAAATAAAATAAAATAAAATAAAATAAAATAAAATAAAATAAAATAAAATAAAATAAAATAAAATAAAATAAAATAAAATAAAATAAAATAAAATAAAATAAAATAAAATAAAATAAAATAAAATAAAATAAAATAAAATAAAATAAAATAAAATAAAATAAAATAAAATAAAATAAAATAAAATAAAATAAAATAAAATAAAATAAAATAAAATAAAATAAAATAAAATAAAATAAAATAAAATAAAATAAAATAAAATAAAATAAAATAAAATAAAATAAAATAAAATAAAATAAAATAAAATAAAATAAAATAAAATAAAATAAAATAAAATAAAATAAAATAAAATAAAATAAAATAAAATAAAATAAAATAAAATAAAATAAAATAAAATAAAATAAAATAAAATAAAATAAAATAAAATAAAATAAAATAAAATAAAATAAAATAAAATAAAATAAAATAAAATAAAATAAAATAAAATAAAATAAAATAAAATAAAATAAAATAAAATAAAATAAAATAAAATAAAATAAAATAAAATAAAATAAAATAAAATAAAATAAAATAAAATAAAATAAAATAAAATAAAATAAAATAAAATAAAATAAAATAAAATAAAATAAAATAAAATAAAATAAAATAAAATAAAATAAAATAAAATAAAATAAAATAAAATAAAATAAAATAAAATAAAATAAAATAAAATAAAATAAAATAAAATAAAATAAAATAAAATAAAATAAAATAAAATAAAATAAAATAAAATAAAATAAAATAAAATAAAATAGAACAAAATAAAAATAGAACAAAATATATATAATGATGATGATGATGATGATGATAATGATAATTACTATAAGGGTGGTGATGGTGGGGGTGTGAAAAACCCCTCGGGCCACAGAGAAGGCGGAGATGGTGGTGACACCGGCGGCGTAAACAGCCCGAGGGGCCACTCAGGGGATGGAGATGCTGGCGATGGGGGTTCATGGGGGTTCTATAGATGATGATGATGACGATGCTGATGTTGGTGTATAAGGGGCAGAGGGAGTGGATGGTGGCCACCAGGGCGGCGTATCAAGCGATGTTGATGTAGATGTTGATGACGATGAGCCAATCGCCGCCGCCATCGATGATGGTGAGGGGGGCCTCATCGCCACAGATGGTGATCGTCGCAACCGCCCCACATCTATCCAAGGTGGAGACGGCGGCGACGATGTCGGGGGTGGCGATGAGGGTCGCGGTCGCCTCAGCTGCAGGGGCCCCATTCGTCTATATGGCACCCACGGGCGCTGCAGCCGAGTCGCCATCGATGAGCTGACAACCATGCCAGATTGCCGTCGCATGTTCGGCTCTCGGGGAGGTACCATCGGAGATACAATCTCCTCCAGAGGTACCCTCCCCGACATGATACATGCCAGCAATCGCAACCGCTCCAGCAATAATTGATTATCCTAGAACACAAACACCAGTATAAGAATAATACATCAAAATACACACACACACACACACACACACACACACGCGCGCGCACGCACGCACGCACACACACACACACACGCACGCACGCACGCACGCACGCACACACACACACACACACACACACGCGCGCGCACATGGACACCAATGCAATGTATTACATACCACTGAAGGGAGCGGCGGCGAAAGCGATGGCGATGGTGTTCTGGATAGCGATGGCGATGGCGACCGCGACAGCGATGGCGACGACGATGATGATGATGATAACTGTGGCGGTAATTGCTAAAACACAGAAAACCCGCGATATAATATTAGTATGATTTAATCTCACACGATTTAAACGGTTAAATGTGATAAAATATTAAAAATATTGATATGTACATACCTCAGGATTGTGTTGGCACGGTTCAGAGTCCCACTCGGGAGCAATTCTTTTGAACCCCATGGCGCGGTACCACATTCAAATGACAACTAGGCTCGCAGCATCTTCAAGCTCTTGCGTATAGAAACTCTTCCAAGCTCACGCATGCAAAAACCCCCACCATCATGAAATCGAGAAGTGCATATCTTTGCAAAGTAAGATGTTGTTGTTCTCCACCTCAAGTTTCTTCTCTTATTGTTCTCCACCTCAAGTTTCTTCTCTTGTTGTTCTCCACCTCAAGTTTCTTCTCCACCTTCAGTTTCTTCTTCATTGGTAATCCTCTCAATATTTACACGCATCTTCTTCGAATTCTTCTTTGGACACATTATTCGACTAGATCATACCACTCTGAACATGTATTGAACATGTATCGAACTTGTATGGTACCACTCTGAACATGTATTGAACGTGTATGATACCACTCTGAACGTGTATCGTACCACTTCTAAATAATTACAACTACCGTCTTAATCTATCGTACATCATATTAAGGAGGTTGGGTTTGGAAAGGGTGAAGAAAAAACATTTATGCATTAAAAATTGATTATATTTATTTATGAATTTCCATCTGATGTTTAGACCACCAGTAGAATATTTTAAATACATTTTGCAAAGCACAATGCTTTACATGTCTACAGCATCGCAAAGTATTAACTACATTTAGCTTATTTAGAGATTTGATAGCATCGTAGTCAATGTCCAACGTTTCAATGATCACGTTCGCTCTCGTATTTTCATCGAGGAAATCTGCAAGCCAACCACATTTCTGCAGCCCTTTAACATATACGATATAGGATGCGTCATCTTCTTCATCGACAGCATCAGCTATAGCTTTCGTAATTAGCTGTTTAGCCATACTGTATGGAACGTCTCCATCATCCCACCGTAGCCCATGATGTTTTGCAACCAACCATCGGATGCTTGATTTGTCAGATTTTGTAAGAAGATATTGAGGCATCGAACTCCCAAAAATATAGTGCGAGAGAATTGTTCCCATTCGTAGGATAGCCACTTCCTTGACAACAAATCTTCCATCAACGATGAATCCTTGCAGATCAACAAATGTTGGTACAACCATTATCGATACGATTTAGAGGTCCACTCGCTTCCACAACAGACGGGAGAATGCAGTCTTTCTTGTAAAGCATCTCAATTTTCATGATGAAATTTTTGTATGAATTTTGACATAGGAGAGGGCATGTAAGCAGCATGACAATTTTAATTGATTTTGCGCACCACGTTTGTCAGCGGATTGTATTCAACCACCCGATCGTGCAGAATCAGGCAGTAGGCTGTAGTATTTGCAGGCACATTCTCTTTGCAATCAAATTCTATGCGCACATCCACGGTGCCATTCTTGATCGACTCATTTTGTCGCGAACAATCAATCACCACGAGGGGGCCAAATTGTAAAAATTGGGCCACGGTGAATAATGCCTCGTTGCAACTATGTCCATAATACGATTTACGGAAATGCGTATACATGTTAAACAAGATGGCGTGCTTATTCTTGTCAAAGTCCAAGTTCAGATCATCATATGGATAAAATTCCGAGTTGAGAAAAAGTTTTACATTGGTCAATTTACAGTGGTCGAACCGAGTAGCATCTTCAGTCATCACATTCTTTCGAGCAGTCTGTAGAGCAAAGATAACGTATCGCGGCTTCTCCAACTGTGCAGCTGCCTTCACAGCCCACGAATGCTTGGTTGTGCTCTGTAAGAGAGGATACTCGTACAGATCCCATGAGCGAAAACTAATGCTCAGGTTTTGTCCACGATCCAAAGCATGTAGCAACGATAGCTTATTAACATCGTTCAGCGTCACATGAGGCATCCGCCATTGCACTTTAAGTAATTCAATTTCCGGTTCCAACGTTGATGATCCTATTAGAGAATTGTTATCGTTGCGCGATCGTATTAAAATCAATTCGTGACGTGCATTAATAATCATGCGTTTGTAATCCTCGCAAAATCCCAGCAAATATTTGAGCGGGATGCAAAAATTGAAATGATTTTTCACTATTAGCTCATCGTGTCGTTTCAAGCCCCATCCAGCATTCTCCATATTTTTGTCTTCGTCAGATGTCAACGATACATAGTTTTTAAGCGTGCTAGTTATTCCAACGTTTCTGTTACGGTCAATCTCCACACCATTCAGCTCGTATCGAATCTCATCAAATATGAACGCCATACAATTATTTCCCAACATCACTGTTAATGCATCGTTTGGCTTATTTATCACCAATTTCCCCTCCACGTAGAGGAAACTTTCACACGGCAATGTGTATAAATCCTGCTGCTGTATAGGTATTCTTATCTCATCACTATGTCCAAACGTTGTGTTGACATATGGGTTGTACGTGTGAGTCTCGAGCTTGACGATGCGATCATCAAACGTCGGCTTCCCTCCAATGCTTAGAATGTCTGCCATTTTTCAACTTATATGCGTACAATAAATCCCAATGATTTCAAAAATGCAATGTTTACAGCACTGAGTCTCTTCTTTTTAGCGTAATCAGAGCTATTGTAGTTGTAAACAATTTCACTTGGAAGAAACGGGTTTCTGGAGTCGTTCAGCACAAGCATCTCAATCATTCACACCACACGTATTATCGCCGCCGTCGCATGTGCAACCTGATGGTAATCTCTTCACCTCGAAAATCGAGCAACCGTCCGTCTTGATCCACAACGCGTATCGTTAGATCCGTAATGACCCGTGCGGTGATTGGAAGATAAATGATCTGTGCAGGCGTTTCCGATATCTTATATCCTGGAGGGACTCTCGGAGAAAATTCATGTATCGTATGTACACGCTTCCCATTGTTGTATGCGCCAGCGGTCACACTACATTCTACGCGAATAATGTTCACGTTCATGATATTAATTGGATCATCCGATTCGTGCCACCGTCCTGGTTCTAATACCCGATTCATCGAGAATCCTAGCAGCGATCCAATGTTATTGCGCTTCGTAAAATCTACGGTGAATGAGCAGTACAGCTCGCTTTTCATGGTGTTATTGTTGGGACGCAACACTATAGGATACACATCGTTATCATCATCAGTGTCATCAGGATTTTTAGGATACCGCTCGAGTAATCGCTGCCTCAAATACTTGGCAATGGCGTCTAGTTCGTAGGAGCCGTGTGGAATCCTAATAGTTTCAGGAGTGGTATCAACACTGTTGTTTTTGATGCCATATTTCGAGGTGAAGTAGAATTTATCGTTGCTCCAGTCGATGTTCGGTATTGTATGATAAGTTTCAAAGGTTGTTAAACCAAGCTCGTAATCATCATCGCTCAAATCTATGGGTGGATTGTGGATCGTGGAAAGTAGCTCACCGCGAGGGTGCTACTCTTGCCGGTTAGAGTGAATGTTAACGACATATTCCGAGCTGTACGACTCGGCTAGTACTGAATCATAGCGGTGGGAAGTCAATCCTTAAATTTGCGGCCGATCGTTTGTAGAAAGCGTAGGCAGAGTTGTCCACAATTGCTCTGATTGTACTTCTGATAAGACGTTCGATTGTATTCGATTTTCACAGCATCATTATCCAGATATTGCACCAATTCCTTAGGTGGTCGAAGATTCCCAAAGCTGTCGAAATATATAGCTCGGCACCCTCTCTTCACATATGCCACCCAATGAGTCCCTGACCCCTCAACATTGCCCAAATTTACGATACCGCTCTCGTTTCGATGTACTCCTCCGACAGGTAGTGCATTGCGCATAAAAACACCTCTAAAGAATGGAATACGCATACGTTTTGCCAACTCCTCCAACTGCACATCGGTAGTTACGCCCACCGGCATTTTTATTTTCTTTTCGGCGTTTTTTTTTTTCGTTTTGATATTCCCTGCCCGCGCTTGTATGGTGCGAGATAAAGTCCGCGACCTTCCATGGAGCGATTATGACGCTGCATTTCCTGTAGCTGATGTTGCGCCGCCTTATTATCATTTACCGCCTTGGCGATCCCCGCTGCTCCACCAGCTAATGATCCGAGAACACCTAGCAGTGGGAGAAGTGGTAATATACCACCACGTTTTGCTATCGGAAGAATTCGCTTTTTCAATGCTCTCTTTGGAGTCCTTTTGCGAGTTTTTGTTTTCATTCCCATCCCAATTTTCGTCTTAGCCTTCATAGCTGCCCAAACAGCTGTAGCAGCACCTCTTTCACCCAGTGTCGAGTCTCGCGCAACGATGCGTTTTCGCGCTTTGTCAGCGAGAACGTTATCTGCAGCGTGTCGTTCGCCGAGGTCGTTGCTATGCGAATACGCAATATCGTGTTCGCGACACGCTGCGTCCAACGGATTGATACCTTGATCACCTCTAGCCAATCGTTTTGTCAGATGAGTTCCTGGACCGCAAAACTGATATCCTGGGATATGTAATTCGATAGGTAGCGCGTTTATCACCCGATTTAACAAACCACGACCTTTCTTTATTCTCGTCGACGACATTCGCCACAGTTTTTAATCAATGGGGCTGGACCGTCGATATGCGTTCGCTGCCAAGGGCGATTATAATGTTTCAAACACCGACGATACTGTTGAACCTCAGAATCGGCTTTTATATGCTTGGGGAGTCTGTCCCACAACTGATGAATGTGTCTGTCAAACTCTCGCAGTAGAATAATCTTTGGTATATATTTCAGCTGCTCAGAGGTTAGGTTTCGAATATCGAAATTATCCGACAGGACCAGAAGCATTTTGAATACTGAGCTGTTTTGCATCGGCGCAGACCTATAAATAGGTCGCGTCACCGCTTCGATGTATCAAAATCATTTTTGCAGTTCGCGGAGAGGATGCGATTCGTGCGACAACCTGAAACAATACGCGTGACAAATTTTGACGATAAATCGCAAATGATGTCTTCGAAAACAATGCACAGACATGGTAGCATGCTACCAAACACTATACGCTGCCTCATTTGTGGTCCATCAAATTGTGGAAAGACCAACGTGTTGGTGAGCTTGTTGGAAAGTCCACACGGCGTCCGCTTCGAGAACGTGTACGTGTATTCCAAGTCGTTGCAACAACCAAAATATCAATATTTGGAGAATTTATTGACTCAGATAGATGAAATTGGCTACTTTACGTTTTCGAATAACAGTGATGTCATCCCACCGAGCGAATCGCTTCCGAATTCCATTTTTATCTTTGATGATGTGGCATGTGACAAGCAAGATACGATAAGGGAATACTTTGCAATGGGGCGCCACTCGAACGTTGACTGTTTCTATCTCTGTCAGACGTATGCAAAGATTCCAAAACATCTTATACGCGACAATGCGAATCTATTGATTCTGTTTAAGCAGGATTGTACCAACTTGAAACATGTGTACAACGACCACGTAAACACTGATATGTCTTACGAGGATTTCTGCGCGTTGTGTCGTAATTGTTGGCAACGGGAGTATGGTTTCGCGGTAATAGACAAGGATAGCGCGATGTTCAAAGGACGTTATAGAAAGGGATTTAACGAGTTTGCGATACCGTGAGATTGTCAATTGTCATCAACACGTCGGTGGGGAAAGCAACGTCTGCGGTACAACGATGATTGATATCGATAGTCTGGAGATTAAGGATCGCGAGAGAATAGCGAAGGAAATTGCAAAAACCAGCGAATCCATTCGCAAGAAGCATCAGGCTTTGAAGACTGGCAAGATGGAGGAAGATATTGCGTTGGAGAGATACTTTAAACCTATTGTCGAACCCCTAAAACATATTACGGAAAATACTACAGCGACAGAAGCTGACACGTCACCGTTGATGAGCACATATGTCGATGGGAATGAAACATTAACACCTAAAACAAAAATCCATCCGAAAGGGAACGTATCACGCAAGACAAAGAGGAAACCACACATGCCATCGGAAAAATCACTCGTAACCTCTACACCAGTTCAATCGAAGCGGAAACGGCAGAATGTTGCATCAAACGATTCCTCGATTCCTTCGACACCAATAAATACATTTCTCGATGTACAATCGCTCACAACCAATGATGAAGACGTTTTCGAAACTAGTCCCGATGTGTCGTTTGCAACATCTATTAGACATCAACTCCAAACATCCGAGGGACAAGAAACGTTTCGCAGCCATTTCGGTCCGCTGGGGCAAAAATACATGAGCGCAATCCTAAGTGGTGATAGGGATACAACCATGGACTATGTGTATGGCGTATACTTTGGCGGTAGTGGAACGATGCTTGGGGATAAGGCTTTCGATATAGACATGGATGATAATATAATCATCGATGGTGTAAGATATGGAGGAACACCTGGTCTTTACGAACTGATTTTCAAGAGAATTCCCGACGATACCACATACACCGATGCTGATAAACAAAAATACAAAAGCATACTGCTGGCGACGAATGCTCACAGACGCGATCATAACGCTCAAAATCCCATATTGGGCAACAAAGGATATAAATACAAACATGTAATTGCACCGCTACTCCCCCGTGTATCGACTAGTAGGACAGGGAAAGGTCTGACGACACCGAGAGTCATGGTTGTAAGCGATAACAAGATCGATTATGTGCACTGGGACGATCCCAACGAGTTGGTGGAGCGATTCCGTTTGCTGGAAGCATCGCGTCAGGCGGGTAATAACTCGCACGACAATGAAATTCTATCGATTATCGAGGAACTCCGCGAGGTAGGCCTCATTATAAATTAAGCTGCGCACCGATAATGTGCATTGTATGCATCGAGATGCCGATCAACAAATTTGGGGTATCGCTCGAGAAGAGTGGGGCAGCTAGAATGGACTATTACAAATGGAGCGGTGTGCTTCGAAATTATATGCGAGATAACGCTCTTTGCATGATCGGTGCTGACTTTGATGCAAAATCATGCAAGATACGGCATGTAGCGCAGCCCACAGCTGACAGCGATGCTGTCAATAAACTATACATGGAAAAGAGCATTAAACTTTTGAGAGAGCAGCAGGAAGAATTAGAGAGGAAGCTGGTTGTGTTTCAGAGAGATATGCTGACATTGCAAAACAGCATTCAAAAGATAACGCAGGCGTCGAATTCTATCCCACAGCAGCGCTGCGAAGGAGAATCATGCGAGACGATTGAACTTGTCCAGAATTACCTCGAGGCGGTGGAGGACACATAATGCACATACACAATAATTACCGAACCATTCGTGTCAGGCACCTCTGCGATCAAACATGCAACCATTATCAAAATCCAAGAGTAAAGAAGAAAACCATGGCCACAAGAAGCGGCAGCTTGTTGAGGAATTGCATGCTCCAGCTCGAAGACATTTCCCACGGAGGCGTGTCATAGTGCATGGATACGATGATCTGTGGCAAGCTGATGTTGTAGAAATGCGCCCATACTCGCGATTCAACCAAGGTCACCACTACATACTCACCGTCATCGATGTGCTGAGCAAGTATGCATGGGCATTGCCGCTCAAGACTAAAAGTGGTGCAGAGGTGACTAAAGCGTTTGCAAAGATATTTAGAGATCGATATCCAAAATATTTGCAAACCGATCAAGGAAAAGAATTTTACAACACCGATGTGCAGAAACTCTTGGCAAAGCATGACATTAATCATTATTCGACGTATTCGGTGATGAAGGCCTCCGTCGTAGAACGTTTCAATCGAACTTTGAAGAACAATATGTGGAAACTGTTTACGCTCAATGGAACCTATAAATGGATCGATGCGCTACCGCGTCTACTTTCAGAATATAACGCACGAAAACATAGAACCATCAAAATGTGTCCTCGCGATGTTACCCCTGCGATCGCCGATAAGCTGCTAGCCACCATATACAGCAACATAAAGATTGCTGCTCCAGCGAGATTCAAATTGGGCGAGTTTGTGCGTGTGAGCAAATTCAAAACCATATTCGATAAAGGCTATACACCGAATTGGACAACGGAGGTGTTCAAGATAGCGAAAGTACAGACAACTAATCCTGCGACGTATCTGCTCATCGATTCCTGTGGAAAACCTGTTGCTGGAGGATTCTATGAATACGAGCTGCAACGCGTCACCGATCCTGATGTATATCTAGTGGAAAAAGTGTTGCGTAGGAAGGGGGATAAGGTATACGTTAAGTGGTTGGGGTTTGATAAATCACACAATTCATGGATAGTGAAAAATAATGTATTGTAAAATAATAATACATGGTTCAATAAATACAATGATATACATATACATATCTAAATGTGCATACAATATACAATGATACTTCATGGATAGTGAAAAATAATGTATTGTAAAATAATAATACATGGTTCAATAAATACAATGATATACATATACATATCTAAATGTGCATACAATATACAACGATACATATGCAATAATTCCACTATTTATAATAATTTCCATACATGTTATATTATACAATAAATACAAAATAATTTTCTATTTTACATCGATATTTTTACAATGGAATTTTGTAATGTCCCCAGGGCAGAGTGTCGATCGAATCAGGTACGATATGCCGCTTGTCGTCGTGTGGACTTAGAGCGATTTTGGATTCCGAAATGGTGTACACTTTGTGCAATTTAGACCGTATGCATGATTGTCTGCGAACCATTTCGATCTCCCTTTGCAAACACTGCGCGTAGTCGTCGAAAGTTATCGTTCTGGCTATGACGTTGGTCTTGACGCCTTTCGCCTTTTTTGTATCTTTTTTACCGTCTACGCGAAGTGCATACATTTTCGCTCTAAGACCTACGAATTCAGTCATTATCGCACCATTATTTTCATCCTTCATCAACCCTGGAACCTTCTTATTTAAGCACGGCATATTATATGGATTGTTGATAGGATAATCGGATGTGTCAAATCTATCGATATTGTATTTCATAGTTTCATAGATATCTTCGCACTGAATATGATAAATGAGGCTGTCTGTGTCTGTGTATAGAATTTTACAATTTTGTCTGTGCAGGGGAGACATGTACTCATGATGAAATTCATACAAACAAATTTTTGATATGTCCAGAATGCACATACCCACATATATCGGTTTGTTGAATTTCACCTCGACTTTTCGCAATTCAACAGCTATTAAATTTTCCGAAAATACACTTCTGCTGTGGAAATTCGGTTTAGCGATCATTGCCTCCGCGCCATATCGTCCATCCCATTGTGTTAAAAGTTTTACATCCACGTGATTTCGCACGTTTTCCATAGTTTTACCAAATACCGCGTTGTTCATCAATTTGTATAAATTTTTTTCAAAATCGTTTGTCGCGCCTGTTCTGAACCGTGTATTTAGTTCGATGTAATCGCGGAGCCAGGGAGATTGCGCGAATTGAAGCACGCGGTGTATCTTTGTAATACGAATACCGTGACGTGTACACTGCTGCAGGTTGCGATAATGGATAACGTAACGCTGCTTATCGTATAATGTCGCGAGTAACTTTTCCTGTCTGCTGCCTGGCGGTTTGGCACGCGTCGGGCAGAATGGTAGATCAGCATGAGCGTCGTGCAGACGTTGCGGATATTCTAGATCTACCTCGAGAATGTATCCTGTGGGCGAATCGATAGCGATTGAAGACACATCAAAATTTGCAACATCTTCAACCCATTGAAATTGGGCATATGGTAGGGCCTGGCACATTGCCCATCCATACAAATTGTTTACGTCAAAGTACATCAAGTATGATGATTGTTCCGATGCGTCATAAGATGGCATGTACTTGTTATTGGCATGTGCATATCTTCCAGAACATTGACTTAAACCCCCACGTATACCACGTTCGATAAACATGACCATATCGATATCAGTGAGCAATTCGAATGTAATTTTGGTATGTTTTAGCATGGCATCCCATGTGAAACCAGGTAATGTATAATAATGCGCTGAATCTAATCCATAACTCTTGATACAACTTTCACGAAAATTTTCAAAAATATCTGCCAATAACAAGACATCCGTTTTCAAATACAAGTCGCTGTATTCGCCCAATGTTTTAATCCCGAAACGCTGCCAAACAGTCTCAGCGTGTGCGTAATCGCTCTCGGATACAGTCTCACCCGTTAACGAACTGTAGAATGACTCGCGCGGTGGTAAGCATGGATCCTGCAGCTTGTCCACACAATCGAGATATTCGTATGGAAAGACACCCTTTCGCGTTAATAAATTGAAATCTTCAGTGGACAATGTTTCAAATTGGGATCGTAAAATTTTTAATTTATTTGTGCTAAGAAAAGATGCTAATTTGTTGAGACTGGTATTGAGAAATTTGTATGAATCGATGAATCGCAATTTAATACAATTTCGTGGGTCTGAATCAACCTGATCTTCGACATTTTTTGTGAAAGAAATATACTTTTCCTTAGTTATAGGTAATACGTCAACACGACCTTTGAAAGCGGTAGATATTTCTTCGATAATGAAATGTGAATCATAGCCGGATAAATTATGAAAAACTATGGGGATGTAAAACGCATTTTTATATTTTAAATTGCACTCCGAATGTGCAGGTCCTCTAAACCGTCCGGATATATGGCAATGATCACGAACTCGTTTATCACCAGCTTCAAATGGCTCTTCGCAAATATGACAATGTGACGCATTGCGAAATGTCGCCCACTGGTCTTTCGTCAACTTTTCCATGGAAGCATTATTGGCTAGAATGGGCTTGGCAAAATTTGAAAAATTTTTTAATTCGTCGACGAACCATGAAATACAATTCACATCGCGGCGACATCGATATATCGACAGTGATGTATCATACGAACAATGCATATAATATGCAATGCTATGCACTTTATGGTGTTGATATGTATGTAATTTATCATCACCCATTCGATTGTCCCCCGTTTTCTCGATGATGCATTCGAGATCTGCATAAACCACGAAAGGAAGCCGCTCCTTCATGCAGTGGTTCTTAAAACTGAGCAAGTTGTTGTCTTCGCTGGGCAGCAGAATTGCACAATCATTCATTTTTCCACAGTCTAGCGAATGCATCTCCAACTTCTCGGTGGATCCAAAGTAATGCAGACATCTGCAAAAACCAAAATTTTTTCTTTAATTTTTTTCGCGAGACATTTCAACATTTCAACATTTCGCAAGTTTATATACATACCGATCACAGATGAATTTCTTTTTCCCATGCTTGCTCAGCTGCATGCTCACCAGCCTGGACAAGTCCTTGATTAGTACAAAGTGCCCTACATCCCCATGCTCTTTATTTGGTGTGTAGAGCAGATTGACATGTCGATCCCTCTTGCAGCTAGTAAGATGCAGTGGAAACACTGCGACAATTATCTTCTCGGTCTTCTTCTCCAATCGCTCCTCGAAGCTGTACACATTGATCGAGATGTTGTTCAGCTGTTCAAACTTCCCAATCTGTTTCATGGACATTGGAAACTCAATGCCATGGAGATTTAATATGGTGTCATAATTGGGGTATGAACTTGGACGGTCAACATGTCTTTCGACAGGATGTAGTGCGGCAACCACTGCCCATGCGAAACAGGCGTTGTCTGAGGATTGTATGCTAATCGTCGCTTTCTTCAGCAATAATTCTCGTGGCAACTTGTGGTGACACCCCGCATGCAGTGGATTATACTTGTTGACATTGACAGTCAGATTGAGGATTCTCGTCAATGCCCATCCACTGTCGCGTTCCTGGAACTCTTCCAGCGATGACAGGGTGGGTTCGATGACACATCGCTGGTACCACTCATGTAGATCAGATGTACCGAAGAGTTCACAGTTTCGGGTATTGATGCTTTTACAAGCATGCTTGTCCCCCGCAACAAATTCACCATTGAACATTGTATTCACTTTGAGGTTCAGATGTTTCCTCAAAGCATCTCGTACATGTTCCAACACAATGGTCTCCGCATCCTTGAGGAAGTTGCGCGGTTCGATGTAGTTGGAATTTAGCACGACACCAGTTAATATGCGGCTTTCGAATGCAGTGTCTATTTCACGCCATGAAAGTCCTGTGCTCGAATGCCCGGCACCTTCACGCATGAAACGTCCACGCAACGACAGCTTCAGTCCTTCGAGTCGCGCGATTCGAGCAACCAATGATTGCCGAACACCAATCGATAATCGAGGACGTTTTACTCGGCTGTGTTCTTCCAACGATTCGATACACTCGTTGCACCGTTCTTCCCACGTGAGGTATTCTTCCCGTGAAATCAATCGTTCAGATTGATCTGACAATTGGCGTTCTACTTGCGCGAATTCTTCCATGATCATTGATAGAGTGTAAATGTAATGTCTTTTTCTATGCAACACGATGCAACGATTTGAGGCTTTGTGCAGAGTAGAGCATGCTTTTATAGCTTGTGCAGCGATTTGGTATCTCTGTTGAACTCTTTCAGTGTTTCTCCCTCGAATGCATTGCATGCAAAAACGAAGATTCCATGTGACACACATATGACGAATTAGTGTGCAAAAAATCATCCGACACAGTTTCTACCAACACCGCATAATTCTAAGATTCGACGCTTCCAAAGGTATTATATTACATTCGACGCGTGTCAAGTCTTCCATCCTCCTTCTGTGACACACGTATGACGAATTAGTGTGTAAAAATCATCCGACACAGTTTCTACCAACATCACATAATTCTAAGATTTGACGCTTCCAAAAGTATTATATTACATTCGACACGTGTCAAGTCTTCCATCCTCCTTCTTTCCTCATTTCCATCACATATATGTATGGAAAAAAATATTTCTGCCGATGTTGCAAAAACAATCGTTCAGATTGTTCCAACATTTTGCGTTCTACTTGCGCGAATTCTTCCATTATCCCAGTTTCTGCTGATGCTGTTACATTCAACATGTGTCGAAACTTTTAATCTTGAGGATGGGAACTGAAATTGCAATCGTGTGATATGCTATGATGTTCTCCCTCGAATGCATTGCATGCAAAAACTGATGACCCATCCCAATATTCTATGGAGGGGATGGTGCTATGCACCTCTATTTAATCCAGCTCCTCGTGTGGTGTTACATTAATCGCTCAGTAGCTCTCCAGTGACGTTCGACATATACAAGCACAGTGCTCCAAAAAATGTATAACGCTAGTGTTGGGAATTATTACACACCAATAATCGCAGACGATAATGCATGTTCAAACATTACGACTACATCTAACAGGTATGATATAATTTTTTTCATATCCTCTCATGATTTTTAGTTGTGTTTTCTCGATAGTAGTGATCATTTTCATAACTTTTATTGTTCTTTTTTAGCTCCCATTACACAGCTCGCATCATGGTTAGAAGATATGCGCTAACATCTACGGCATATAAGTACTTGGAAATCGGAATCAGTGTGCGGCCTATAACACAAGTAGAAATCGTTCTCGGCGACAATCGAGGGAATCGGTTGATATTGTCTATTCCAACATGGAAAGGATTAATTGAAAAACGTACCGACATCGAGCAGCGCATGCGGTCAAGCGGATCATCACTACAGATTAATGATTTGGTGGTGGAATTTTGTGTAATGTATAATTCGCAAATGGTAAAGATGATGCGGCATAATAAGTCGCTATATTTAAAACCTGCTACATTAATCTGTTTATTTAATCTCGAGCGCTGTATCAATCATGTATATATGCAGCTTTATGAAACTATACATTATGTCGATACGAAGTTTTCAAATTTTGTGAGCGTGTTACAGCTGTGTGATACCATCGATGAAACTTTAGACTCATGCTGCGCTGCTAAAGCCATATGCGATAGTGAATATTTTGATGGTAAATCTCTTGTTGATTGTGAACTGCTGGCGTGTACCTTGAATGATATTATCGATGTCGCTCGCAGCAAATCGATACGACGTTTTCAAATTTTGTGAGCGTGTTATAGCGGTGCGATGCCGTCGATGAAACTCTAGACTCATACATCGCGCACGTATAAGATTTGTTATTGAGGGAACACTATCTCTCTACAAGCTGGAATTTCCAATGAAATTTGTTTGATAGCTTGTGTTTTACTTGCTCTCAGTTTTTTCCTCCACCCATGTCTCTGTTAGCCCAATGATATCCAGTTGATGTTAAATTGTACAATTATTCTTTGTAACAATATATATATTTTCCTTTTATTATGTAACAATATATAATTTCTTGAACATACAATACTTCTCAATTTTATTTACTCGTCATCCATCCTCCTTCTTTCCTCTACATTTTATTTACCCACCTTCCTCCTTCTCGCCACCTAATTTTAAGATTCAACGTTTCTAAAAAGTATTATTTATTTACTCGTCATCCATCCTCCTTCTTTCCTCTACATTTTATTTACCCACCTTCCTCCTTCTCGCCACCTAATTTTAAGATTCAACGTTTCTAAAAAGTATTATTTCTCTGCGTTGGGGAAAAATTTATATCATATATATGTATGGAAAAAACATTTCTGCCGACGCTGCATAATTCTTTCTGTGATTCGTACGTTCTTCGCGCCGCGAAAATGACATCCTGCACGACTGCTCCAGAGGAGTCAAATTACGCATAATCGCGCGATATGCTGCGATGTTAAATCGGAACGCTGAGATGATACCATTTCTTCACAGTGCTATGAATGCATGATGCATATTTGTTTGCTGGAGTTTGAAAAATTGGTAGCTTTAGAATGTATGATGCATATTTGTTTGCTCGGTTGGTTTGGAAAAAAATATTCTGGCGGTAGATCTGATTTAGAACCAATATTTGGGGGAAAAAATTTCTGGGGGCCGGATCGAGTCTGAAAAAAAGATTTTTTCATACAAGACCCGGCCCCAGAAATTTTTAGAGGGAGGGGACGACCCTCTGAAAATTTTCCAACAATGGGTCAGGTCTGGAGAGGTCTCCGCGGCGGCTCGGCCCGGACTGATCCCCACCACGATTACAGCTTCCCCCACTCTGCGGTTCGTGCGCGCGCAACCGGTCTTCCACTCCCCAGCTCTCCCCGCGCCCATTGTTCCCTCCACCGCACTCCCCCGCGCGCCCTCACTTCCCCCCCGCCCCCGCGCTCCCCTCAGAGGACCTGGGTTAGAATCGGCTTTGCCTTACTACTCGCCGACATGTCCGACGACTATTGGATCGTCCCCACGACCACGGGCCAAAGTTGGCCAGCCGCCGACATGTCCGACGACTATAGGGTCGTCCCCACGACCCCGGGACTAGATTGGTCCGCCACCGTCTTGTCCGACGACTATAGGGTCGTCCCCACGACCACGGGCCAAAGTTGGCATGCCGCCGACATGTCCGACGACTATAGGGTCGTCCCCACGACCCCGGGACTAGATTGGCCCGCCACCGTCATGTCCGACGACAATAGGGTCGTCCCCACGACCCCGGGTCTAGGTTGGCCAGCCGGCGACTTGTCCGACGACTATAGGGCCGTACCCACGACCCCGGGACTAGGCTGACAAGCCGCCAACATGTCCGACGACTATAGGGTCGTCCCCACGACCCCCGGCCCAAGTTGGCCAGCCGCCGAAATGTCCGACCACTATAGGGTCGTCCCCACGACCCCGGGACTAGATTGGCCCGCCACCGTCATGTCCGACGACTATAGGGTCGTCCCCACGACCCCGGGCCAAAGTTGGCAAGCCGCCGAAATGTCCGACGACTGTAGGGTCGTACCCACGACCCCGGGACTAGGCTGACAAGCCGCCGAAATGTCCGACGACTGTAGGGTCGTCCCCACGACCCCGGGACTAGATTGGCCCGCCACCGTCATGTCCGACGAGAATAGGGTCGTCCCCACGACCCCGGGTCTAGGTTGGCCAGCCGCCGACTTGTCCGACGACTATAGGGTCGTCCCCAGGACCTCGGGACTAGATTGGCCCGCCACCGTCATGTCCAACGACTATAGGGTCGTCCCCACGACCACGGGCCAAAGTTGGCATGCCGCCGAAATGTCCGTCGATTATAGGGTCGTCCCCACGACCCCGGGCCAAAGTTGGCAAGCCGCCGAAATGTCCGAAGAGCGTAGGGTCGTCCCCACGACCCCGGGACTAGATTGGCCCGCCACCGTCATGTCCAACGACTATAGGGTCGTTCCCACAACCACGGGCCAAAGTTGGCCAGCCGCCGACATGTCCGACGACTATTGGATCGTCCCCACGACCACGGGCCAAAGTTGGCCAGCCGCCGACATGTCCGACGACTATAGGGTCGTCCCCACGACCCCGGGACTAGATTGGTCCGCCTCCGTCTTGTCCGACGACTATAGGGTCGTCCCCACGACACCGGGCCAAAGTTGGCCAGCCGCCGACATGTCCGACGACTATACGGTCGTCCCCACAACCACGGGCCAAAGTTGGCCAGCCGCCGACATGTCCGACGACTATAGGGTCGTCCCCACGACCTCGGGACTAGGTTGGCCAGCCGCCGACATGTCCGACGACTATAGGGTCGTCCCCTCGACCCCGGGCCAATGTTGGCCAATCGCCGACATGTCCGAAGACTATAGGGTCGTCCCTACGACCCCGGGACTAGATTGGCCCGCCACCGTCATGTCCAACGACTATAGGGTCGTCCCCACGACCACGGGCCAAAGTTGGCATGCCGCCGACATGTCCGACGACTATAGGGTCGTCCCCACGACCCCGGGACTAGTTTGGCCCGCCACCGTCATGTCCGACGACAATAGGGTCGTCCCCACGACCCCGGGTCTAGGTTGGCCAGCCGGCGACTTGTCCGACGACTATAGGGTCGTACCCACGACCCCGGGACTAGGCTGACAAGCCGCCAACATGTCCGACGACTATAGGGTCGTCCCCTCGACCCCGGGCCAAAGATGTCCAGCCGCCGTCTTGTCCGACGACTATAGGGTCGTCCCCACGACCCCGGGACTAGATTGGCCCGCCACCGTCATGTCCAACGACTATAGGGTCGTCCCCACATCCACGGACTAGATTGGCCCGCCACCGTCATGTCCGACGATTATAGGGTCGTCCCCACGACCCCGGGACAAGCTTGGCCCGCCGCCGAATTGTTCGACGACTATAGGGTCGTCCCCACGACCCCGGGACTAGATTGGCCCGCCACCGTCATGTCCGACGACAATAGGGTCGTCCCCACGACCCCGGGTCTAGGTTGGCCAGCCGCCGACTTGTCCGACGACTATAGGGTCGTCCCCAGGACCTCGGGACTAGATTGGCCCGCCACCGTCATGTCCAACGACTATAGGGTCGTCCCCACGACCACGGGCCAAAGTTGGCATGCCGCCAACTTGTCCGACGACTATAGGGTCGTCCCCACGACCCCGGGCCAAAGATGTCCAGCCGCCGTCTTGTCCGACGACTATAGGGTCGTCCCCACGACCACGGGCCAAAGTTGACCAGCCGCCGACATATCCGACGACTATAGGGTCGTCCCCACGACCCCGGGACTAGATTGGCCCGCCACCGTCATGTCCGACGATTATAGGGTCGTCCCCACGACCGCGAGACTAGATTGGCCCGCCACCGTCATGTCCGACGACAATAGGGTCGTCCCCACGACCCCGGGTCCAGGTTGGCCAGCCGCCGACATTTCCGACGACTATAGAGTCGTCCCCACGACACCGGGCCAAAGTTGGCCAACCGCCGACATGTCCGACGACTATAGGGTCGTAGTAGTCGGTGGTAGTCAAAGCCGACGTAATATGAATCTGGTAATATAGGAGTAGGGTAGCGGCGGGTGGCGTTCGTCGGATTGGAACATGGCATCGGCGTTTCCCTACTTGGGCGCGGCGATAACCGCACGCGCGGATTGATATTGTAGAAACTGTAATATTGGCAATTGCGGTGCGCCGCTTTATATTATACAGGCTGGGTAACGAACGTACGACATTCAAAGTTCCCGTTGCGAATCCAGCCCCTGCAAGATCTGCGCCGGAGAGGGGAAATTGCACGCGTCAGTTGCACGGTTACTCGCTTCAAAACATCCCTATTCACGATCTCTTACATTGCAGTCTTTATTGACAACTCGTTTTCACCGTGTGTCTCGCGGCGAATGCATAATACATCCAGGCTTCTCGTGTTCCGCGACCTGGCGCACGAGCGGAAACGGATATTTAGGGCCGACGTGAACGCGGATACCCCCGGAGAATTAGCGATTCTTTTGAAAAACAGCGTAACTCGCGATACTGTGGCAATAGCAGTTAAGCGCAGAGGTGTTAGCGACGAGTCGATTTGGTAAGCGAAGGAGAGCCGAGGTCTTAGGCCAGCAGAGAAGCATAAATCGAAAGGGCGAGGGAGGTTAGTGGGATAAATCGTGCGGCTGAAAGCGGTGGGGATCGGTAATGGAACAAGGTTCGCGGGCGCGCGAGCGTGCAGAGGAGGGGCCGCGTATCCGTCTACATTACGCTGCATAATTCATGGGGTTGTCATAGACGCGAGAGGCGGATAATGGTACCGTACTGGCCGTGGTCCCATTGTCCATGGTTAGGCGGCGTCAACCAACTTGGATCCGGAGGATGACGATTACGATGTGGACGACGTCCCCACGACCCCGGGACAAGGTTGGCCCGCCTCCGACTTGTCCGACGACTATAGGGTCGTACCCACGACCCTGGGACTAGGCTGACAAGCCGCCAACATGTCCGACGACTGTAGGGTCGTCCCCACGACACCGGGACTAGATTGGCCCGCCACCGTCATGTTCAACGACTATAGGGTCGTCCCCACGACCCCGGGTCTAGGTTGGCCAGCCGCCGACATTTCCGACGACTATAGGGTCGTACCCACGACCCCGGGACTAGGCTGACAAGCCGCCAACATGTCCGACGACTATAGGGTCGTCCCCACGACCCCGGGCCAAAGATGTCCAGCCGCCGTCTTGTCCGACGACTATAGGGTCGTCCCCACGACCCCGGGCCAAAGTTGGCAAGCCGCCGAAATGTCCGAAGACTGTAGGGTCGTCCCCACGACCCCGGGACTAGATTGGCCCGCCACCGTCATGTCCGACGATTATAGGGTCGTCCCCACGACCCCGGGACAAGCTTGGCCCGCCGCCGAATTGTTCGACGACTATAGGGTCGTCCCCACGACCCCGGGACTAGATTGGCCCGCCACCGTCATGTCCGACGACAATACGGTCGTCCCCACAACCATGGGCCAAAGTTGGCCAGCCGCCGACATGTCCGACGACTATAGGGTCGTCCCCACGACCCCGGGCCAAAGTTGGCCAGCTGCCGACATGTCCGACGACTATAGGGTCGTCCCCACGACCCCGGGCCAAAGTTGGCCAGCTGCCGACATGTCCGACGACTATAGGGTCGTCCCCACGACCCCGGGCCAAAGTTGGCAAGCCGCCGAAATGTCCGAAGACTGTAGGGTCGTCCCCACGACCCCGGGACTAGATTGGCCCGCCACCGTCATGTCCGACGATTATAGGGTCGTCCCCACGACCCCGGGACAAGCTTGGCCCGCCGCCGAATTGTTCGACGACTATAGGGTCGTCCCCACGACCCCGGGACTAGATTGGCCCGCCACCGTCATGTCCGACGACAATACGGTCGTCCCCACGACCCCGGGTCTAGGTTGGCCAGCCGCCGACATTTCCGACGACTGTAGGGTCGTCCCCACGACACCGGGACTAGATTGGCCCGCCACCGTCATGTTCAACGACTATAGGGTCGTCCCCACGACCCCGGGTCTAGGTTGGCCAGCCGCCGACATTTCCGACGACTATAGGGTCGTACCCACGACCCCGGGACTAGGCTGACAAGCCGCCAACATGTCCGACGACTATAGGGTCGTCCCCACGACCCCGGGCCAAAGATGTCCAGCCGCCGTCTTGTCCGACGACTATAGGGTCGTCCCCACGACCCCGGGACTAGATTGGCCCGCCACCGTCATGTCCGACGACAATAGGGTCGTCCCCACGACCCCGGGTCCAGGTTGGCCAGCCGCCGACATTTCCGACGACTGTTGGGTCGTCCCCACGACACCGGGACTAGATTGGCCCGCCACCGTCATGTTCAACGACTATAGGGTCGTTCCCACAACCACGGGCCAAAGTTGGCCAGCCGCCGACATGTCCGACGACTATTGGATCGTCCCCACGACCACGGGCCAAAGTTGGCCAGCCGCCGACATGTCCGACGATTATAGGGTCGTCCCCACGACCCCGGGACAAGCTTGGCCCGCCGCCGAATTGTTCGACGACTATAGGGTCGTCCCCACGACCCCGGGACTAGATTGGCCCGCCACCGTCATGTCCGACGACAATAGGGTCGTCCCCACGACCCCGGGTCTAGGTTGGCCAGCCGCCGACTTGTCCGACGACTATAGGGTCGTACCCGCGACCCCGGGACTAGGCTGACAAGCCGCCAACATGTCCGACGACTATAGGGTCGTCCCCACGACCCCGGGCCAAAGATGTCCAGCCGCCGTCTTGTCCGACGACTATAGGGTCGTCCCCACGACCCCGGGACTAGATTGGCCCGCCACCGTCATGTCCGACGACAATAGGGTCGTCCCCACGACCCCGGGTCCAGGTTGGCCAGCCGCCGACATTTCCGACGACTGTAGGGTCGTCCCCACGACCCCGGGACTAGATTGGCCCGCCACCGTCATGTTCAACGACTATAGGGTCGTTCCCACAACCACGGGCCAAAGTTGGCCAGCCGCCGACATGTCCGACGACTATTGGATCGTCCCCACGACCACGGGCCAAAGTTGGCCAGCCGCCGACATGTCCGACGACTATAGGGTCGTCCCCACGACCCCGGGACTAGATTGGTCCGCCACCGTCTTGTCCGACGACTATAGGGTCGTCCCCACGACCCCGAGTCCAGGTTGGCCAGCCGCCGACATTTCCGACGACTATAGAGTCGTCCCCACGACCCCGGGCCAAAGTTGGCCAGCCGCCGACATGTCCGACGACTATAGGGTCGTCCCCACGACCCCGAGACTAGATTGGCCCGCCACCGTCATGTCCGACGACAATAGGGTCGTCCCCACGACGCCGGGTCCAGGTTGGCCAGCCGCCGACATTTCCGACGACTATAGAGTCGTCCCCACGACACCGGGCCAAAGTTGGCCAGCCGCCGACATGTCCGACGACTATAGGGTCGTCCCCACGACCCCGGGACTAGATTGACCCGCCACCGTCATGTCCGACGACAATAGGGTCGTCCCCACGACCCCGGGTCTAGGTTGGCCAGCCGCCGACTTGTCCGACGAGTATAGGGTCGTCCCCAGGACCTCGGGACTAGATTGGCCCGCCACCGTCATGTCCAACGACTATAGGGTCGTCCCCACGACCACGGGCCAAAGTTGGCATGCCGCCGAAATGTCCGACGACAATAGGGTCGTCCCCACGACCCCGGGCCAAAGTTGGCAAGCCGCCGAAATGTCCGAAGACTGTAGGGTCGTCCCCACGACCCCGGGCCAAAGATGTCCAGCCGCCGTCTTGTCCGACGACTATAGGGTCGTCCCCACGACCCCGGGACTAGATTGGCCCGCCACCGTCATGTCCGACGACAATAGGGTCGTCCCCACGACCCCGGGTCTAGGTTGGCCAGCCGCCGACATGTCGACGAATATAGAGTCGTCCCCACGACACCGGGCCAAAGTTGGACAGCCGCCAATATGTCCGACGACAATTGGATCGTCCCCACGACCACGAGCCAAAGATGGCCAGCCGCCGACATGTCCGAAGACTATGTGGTCGTCCCCACGACCTCGGGTCTAGATTGTCCCGCTACCGTCATGACCGACGACTATAGGGTCGTCCCCACGACCTCGGGTCTAGATTGGCCCGCTACCGTCATGTCCGAAGACTATAGGGTCGTCCTCACGACCACGGGACTAGATTGGCCCGCCACCGCCATGTCCGACGACAATAGGGTCGTCCCCACGACCCCGGGTCTAGGTTGGCCAGCCGCCGACATGTCCGACGACTATTGGATCGTCCCCACGACCACGGGCCAAAGATGGCCAGCCGCCGACATGTCCGACGACTATAGGGTCGTGCCCACGACCACGGGACTAGATTGGCCAGCCGCCGACATGTCCGACGACTATCGGATCGTCCCCACGACCACGGGCCAAAGTTGGCCAGCCGCCAATATGTCCGACGACAATTGGATCGTCCCCACGACCACGAGCCAAAGATGGCCAGCCGCCGACATGTCCGACGACTATAGGGTCGTCCCCACGACCCCGGGACTAGATTGGTCCGCCACCGTCATGTCCGACGACTATAGGGTCGTCCCCACGACCCCGGGCCAAGCTTGGCCCGCCGCCGACTTGTCCGACGACTATAGGGTCGTCCCCACGACTTCGGGACTAGGTTGGCCAGCCGCCGACATTTCCGACGACTATAGAGTCGTCCCCACGACACCGGGCCAAAGTTGGCCAGCCGCCGACATGTCCGACGACTATAAGGTCGTCCCCACGACCCCGGGACTAGATTGGCCCGCCACCGTCATGTCCGACGATTATAGGGTCGTCCCCACGACCGCGAGACTAGATTGGCCCGCCACCGACATTTCCGACGACTATAGAGTCGTCCCCACGACACCGGGCCAAAGTTGGCCAGCCGCCGACATGTCCGACGACTATAGGGTCGTCCCCACAACCACGGGCCAAAGTTGGCCAGCCGCCGACATGACCGACGACTATAGGGTCGTCCCCACGACCTCGGGACTAGGTTAGCCAGCCGCCGATATGTCCGACGACTATAGGGTCGTCCCCACGACCCCGGGCCAATGTTGGCCAATCGCCGACATGTCCGACGACTATAGGGTCGTCCCCACGACCCCGGGCCAAAGATGTCCAGCCGCCGTCTTCTCCGACGACTATAGGGTCGTCGTCACGACCCCGGGTCCAGGTTGGCCAGTCGCCGACATGTCCGACGACTATAGGGTCGTCCCCACGATCCCGGGCCAAAGTTGGCAAGCCGCCGAAATGTCCGACGACTATAGGGTCGTCCCCACGACCCCGGGCCAAAGTTGGCAAGCCGCCGAAATGTCCGACGACTATAGGGTCGTCCCCACGACCCCGGGACTAGGTTGGCCAGCCGCCGACATGTCCGACGACTATAGAGTCGACCCCACGACACCGGGCCAATGTTGGACAGCCGCCGACATGTTCGACTACTATAGGGTCGTCCCCAGGACCTCGGGTCTAGATTGGCCCGCTACCGTCATGTCCGAAGACTATAGGGTCGTCCCCACGACCACGGGACTAGATTGGCCCGCCACCGCCATGTCCGACGACAATAGGGTCGTCCCCACGACCCCGGGTCTAGGTTGGCCAGCCGCCGACATGTCCGACGACAATCGGATCGTCCCCACGACCACGCGCCAAAGTTGGCCAGCCGCCGACATGTCCGACGACTATAGGGTCGTCCCCACGACACCGGGCCAAAGTTGGCCAGCCGCCGACATGTCCGACGACTATAGGGTCGTCCCTACGACCCCGGGACTAGATTGGCCCGCCACCGTCATGTCCAACGACTATAGGGTCGTCCCCACGACCACGGGCCAAAGTTGGCATGCCGCCGACATGTCCGACGACTATAGGGTCGTCCCCACGACCCCGGGACTAGTTTGGCCCGCCACCGTCATGTCCGACGACAATAGGGTCGTCCCCACGACCCCGGGTCTAGGTTGGCCAGCCGGCGACTTGTCCGACGACTATAGGGTCGTACCCACGACCCCGGGACTAGGCTGACAAGCCGCCAACATGTCCGACGACTATAGGGTCGTCCCCTCGACCCCGGGCCAAAGATGTCCAGCCGCCGTCTTGTCCGACGACTATAGGGTCGTCCCCACGACCCCGGGACTAGATTGGCCCGCCACCGTCATGTCCAACGACTATAGGGTCGTCCCCACATCCACGGACTAGATTGGCCCGCCACCGTCATGTCCGACGATTATAGGGTCGTCCCCACGACCCCGGGACAAGCTTGGCCCGCCGCCGGATTGTTCGACGACTATAGGGTCGTCCCCACGACCCCGGGACTAGATTGGCCCGCCACCGTCATGTCCGACGACAATAGGGTCGTCCCCACGACCCCGGGTCTAGGTTGGCCAGCCGCCGACTTGTCCGACGACTATAGGGTCGTCCCCAGGACCTCGGGACTAGATTGGCCCGCCACCGTCATGTCCAACGACTATAGGGTCGTCCCCACGACCACGGGCCAAAGTTGGCATGCCGCCAACTTGTCCGACGACTATAGGGTCGTCCCCACGACCCCGGGCCAAAGATGTCCAGCCGCCGTCTTGTCCGACGACTATAGGGTCGTCCCCACGACCACGGGCCAAAGTTGACCAGCCGCCGACATATCCGACGACTATAGGGTCGTCCCCACGACCCCGGGACTAGATTGGCCCGCCACCGTCATGTCCGACGATTATAGGGTCGTCCCCACGACCGCGAGACTAGATTGGCCCGCCACCGTCATGTCCGACGACAATAGGGTCGTCCCCACGACCCCGGGTCCAGGTTGGCCAGCCGCCGACATTTCCGACGACTATAGAGTCGTCCCCACGACACCGGGCCAAAGTTGGCCAACCGCCGACATGTCCGACGACTATAGGGTCGTAGTAGTCGGTGGTAGTCAAAGCCGACGTAATATGAATCTGGTAATATAGGAGTAGGGTAGCGGCGGGTGGCGTTCGTCGGATTGGAACATGGCATCGGCGTTTCCCTACTTGGGCGCGGCGATAACCGCACGCGCGGATTGATATTGTAGAAACTGTAATATTGGCAATTGCGGTGCGCCGCTTTATATTATACAGGCTGGGTAACGAACGTACGACATTCAAAGTTCCCGTTGCGAATCCAGCCCCTGCAAGATCTGCGCCGGAGAGGGGAAATTGCACGCGTCAGTTGCACGGTTACTCGCTTCAAAACATCCCTATTCACGATCTCTTACATTGCAGTCTTTATTGACAACTCGTTTTCACCGTGTGTCTCGCGGCGAATGCATAATACATCCAGGCTTCTCGTGTTCCGCGACCTGGCGCACGAGCGGAAACGGATATTTAGGGCCGACGTGAACGCGGATACCCCCGGAGAATTAGCGATTCTTTTGAAAAACAGCGTAACTCGCGATACTGTGGCAATAGCAGTTAAGCGCAGAGGTGTTAGCGACGAGTCGATTTGGTAAGCGAAGGAGAGCCGAGGTCTTAGGCCAGCAGAGAAGCATAAATCGAAAGGGCGAGGGAGGTTAGTGGGATAAATCGTGCGGCTGAAAGCGGTGGGGATCGGTAATGGAACAAGGTTCGCGGGCGCGCGAGCGTGCAGAGGAGGGGCCGCGTATCCGTCTACATTACGCTGCATAATTCATGGGGTTGTCATAGACGCGAGAGGCGGATAATGGTACCGTACTGGCCGTGGTCCCATTGTCCATGGTTAGGCGGCGTCAACCAACTTGGATCCGGAGGATGACGATTACGATGTGGACGACGTCCCCACGACCCCGGGACAAGGTTGGCCCGCCTCCGACTTGTCCGACGACTATAGGGTCGTACCCACGACCCTGGGACTAGGCTGACAAGCCGCCAACATGTCCGACGACTATAGGGTCGTCCCCACGGCCCCGGGCCAACGATGTCCAGCCGCCGTCTTGTCCGACGACTATAGGGTCGTCCCCACGACCCCGGGACTAGATTGGCCCGCCACCGTCATGTCCAACGACTATAGGGTCGTCCCCACAACCATGGGCCAAAGTTGGCCAGCCGCCGACATGTCCGACGACTATAGGGTCGTCCCCACGACCCCGGGCCAAAGTTGGCCAGCTGCCGACATGTCCGACGACTATAGGGTCGTCCCCACGACCCCGGGCCAAAGTTGGCAAGCCGCCGAAATGTCCGAAGACTGTAGGGTCGTCCCCACGACCCCGGGACTAGATTGGCCCGCCACCGTCATGTCCGACGATTATAGGGTCGTCCCCACGACCCCGGGACAAGCTTGGCCCGCCGCCGAATTGTTCGACGACTATAGGGTCGTCCCCACGACCCCGGGACTAGATTGGCCCGCCACCGTCATGTCCGACGACAATACGGTCGTCCCCACGACCCCGGGTCTAGGTTGGCCAGCCGCCGACATTTCCGACGACTGTAGGGTCGTCCCCACGACACCGGGACTAGATTGGCCCGCCACCGTCATGTTCAACGACTATAGGGTCGTCCCCACGACCCCGGGTCTAGGTTGGCCAGCCGCCGACATTTCCGACGACTATAGGGTCGTACCCACGACCCCGGGACTAGGCTGACAAGCCGCCAACATGTCCGACGACTATAGGGTCGTCCCCACGACCCCGGGCCAAAGATGTCCAGCCGCCGTCTTGTCCGACGACTATAGGGTCGTCCCCACGACCCCGGGACTAGATTGGCCCGCCACCGTCATGTCCGACGACAATAGGGTCGTCCCCACGACCCCGGGTCCAGGTTGGCCAGCCGCCGACATTTCCGACGACTGTTGGGTCGTCCCCACGACACCGGGACTAGATTGGCCCGCCACCGTCATGTTCAACGACTATAGGGTCGTTCCCACAACCACGGGCCAAAGTTGGCCAGCCGCCGACATGTCCGACGACTATTGGATCGTCCCCACGACCACGGGCCAAAGTTGGCCAGCCGCCGACATGTCCGACGATTATAGGGTCGTCCCCACGACCCCGGGACAAGCTTGGCCCGCCGCCGAATTGTTCGACGACTATAGGGTCGTCCCCACGACCCCGGGACTAGATTGACCCGCCACCGTCATGTCCGACGACAATAGGGTCGTCCCCACGACCCCGGGTCTAGGTTGGCCAGCCGCCGACTTGTCCGACGACTATAGGGTCGTACCCGCGACCCCGGGACTAGGCTGACAAGCCGCCAACATGTCCGACGACTATAGGGTCGTCCCCACGACCCCGGGCCAAAGATGTCCAGCCGCCGTCTTGTCCGACGACTATAGGGTCGTCCCCACGACCCCGGGACTAGATTGGCCCGCCACCGTCATGTCCGACGACAATAGGGTCGTCCCCACGACCCCGGGTCCAGGTTGGCCAGCCGCCGACATTTCCGACGACTGTAGGGTCGTCCCCACGACCCCGGGACTAGATTGGCCCGCCACCGTCATGTTCAACGACTATAGGGTCGTTCCCACAACCACGGGCCAAAGTTGGCCAGCCGCCGACATGTCCGACGACTATTGGATCGTCCCCACGACCACGGGCCAAAGTTGGCCAGCCGCCGACATGTCCGACGACTATAGGGTCGTCCCCACGACCCCGGGACTAGATTGGTCCGCCACCGTCTTGTCCGACGACTATAGGGTCGTCCCCACGACCCCGAGTCCAGGTTGGCCAGCCGCCGACATTTCCGACGACTATAGAGTCGTCCCCACGACCCCGGGCCAAAGTTGGCCAGCCGCCGACATGTCCGACGACTATAGGGTCGTCCCCACGACCCCGAGACTAGATTGGCCCGCCACCGTCATGTCCGACGACAATAGGGTCGTCCCCACGACGCCGGGTCCAGGTTGGCCAGCCGCCGACATTTCCGACGACTATAGAGTCGTCCCCACGACACCGGGCCAAAGTTGGCCAGCCGCCGACATGTCCGACGACTATAGGGTCGTCCCCACGACCCCGGGACTAGATTGACCCGCCACCGTCATGTCCGACGACAATAGGGTCGTCCCCACGACCCCGGGTCTAGGTTGGCCAGCCGCCGACTTGTCCGACGAGTATAGGGTCGTCCCCAGGACCTCGGGACTAGATTGGCCCGCCACCGTCATGTCCAACGACTATAGGGTCGTCCCCACGACCACGGGCCAAAGTTGGCATGCCGCCGAAATGTCCGACGACAATAGGGTCGTCCCCACGACCCCGGGCCAAAGTTGGCAAGCCGCCGAAATGTCCGAAGACTGTAGGGTCGTCCCCACGACCCCGGGCCAAAGATGTCCAGCCGCCGTCTTGTCCGACGACTATAGGGTCGTCCCCACGACCCCGGGACTAGATTGGCCCGCCACCGTCATGTCCGACGACAATAGGGTCGTCCCCACGACCCCGGGTCTAGGTTGGCCAGCCGCCGACATGTCGACGAATATAGAGTCGTCCCCACGACACCGGGCCAAAGTTGGACAGCCGCCAATATGTCCGACGACAATTGGATCGTCCCCACGACCACGAGCCAAAGATGGCCAGCCGCCGACATGTCCGAAGACTATGTGGTCGTCCCCACGACCTCGGGTCTAGATTGTCCCGCTACCGTCATGACCGACGACTATAGGGTCGTCCCCACGACCTCGGGTCTAGATTGGCCCGCTACCGTCATGTCCGAAGACTATAGGGTCGTCCTCACGACCACGGGACTAGATTGGCCCGCCACCGCCATGTCCGACGACAATAGGGTCGTCCCCACGACCCCGGGTCTAGGTTGGCCAGCCGCCGACATGTCCGACGACTATTGGATCGTCCCCACGACCACGGGCCAAAGATGGCCAGCCGCCGACATGTCCGACGACTATAGGGTCGTGCCCACGACCACGGGACTAGATTGGCCAGCCGCCGACATGTCCGACGACTATCGGATCGTCCCCACGACCACGGGCCAAAGTTGGCCAGCCGCCAATATGTCCGACGACAATTGGATCGTCCCCACGACCACGAGCCAAAGATGGCCAGCCGCCGACATGTCCGACGACTATAGGGTCGTCCCCACGACCCCGGGACTAGATTGGTCCGCCACCGTCATGTCCGACGACTATAGGGTCGTCCCCACGACCCCGGGCCAAGCTTGGCCCGCCGCCGACTTGTCCGACGACTATAGGGTCGTCCCCACGACTTCGGGACTAGGTTGGCCAGCCGCCGACATTTCCGACGACTATAGAGTCGTCCCCACGACACCGGGCCAAAGTTGGCCAGCCGCCGACATGTCCGACGACTATAAGGTCGTCCCCACGACCCCGGGACTAGATTGGCCCGCCACCGTCATGTCCGACGATTATAGGGTCGTCCCCACGACCGCGAGACTAGATTGGCCCGCCACCGACATTTCCGACGACTATAGAGTCGTCCCCACGACACCGGGCCAAAGTTGGCCAGCCGCCGACATGTCCGACGACTATAGGGTCGTCCCCACAACCACGGGCCAAAGTTGGCCAGCCGCCGACATGACCGACGACTATAGGGTCGTCCCCACGACCTCGGGACTAGGTTAGCCAGCCGCCGATATGTCCGACGACTATAGGGTCGTCCCCACGACCCCGGGCCAATGTTGGCCAATCGCCGACATGTCCGACGACTATAGGGTCGTCCCCACGACCCCGGGCCAAAGATGTCCAGCCGCCGTCTTCTCCGACGACTATAGGGTCGTCGTCACGACCCCGGGTCCAGGTTGGCCAGTCGCCGACATGTCCGACGACTATAGGGTCGTCCCCACGATCCCGGGCCAAAGTTGGCAAGCCGCCGAAATGTCCGACGACTATAGGGTCGTCCCCACGACCCCGGGCCAAAGTTGGCAAGCCGCCGAAATGTCCGACGACTACAGGGTCGTCCCCACGACCCCGGGACTAGGTTGGCCAGCCGCCGACATGTCCGACGACTATAGAGTCGACCCCACGACACCGGGCCAATGTTGGACAGCCGCCGACATGTTCGACTACTATAGGGTCGTCCCCAGGACCTCGGGTCTAGATTGGCCCGCTACCGTCATGTCCGAAGACTATAGGGTCGTCCCCACGACCACGGGACTAGATTGGCCCGCCACCGCCATGTCCGACGACAATAGGGTCGTCCCCACGACCCCGGGTCTAGGTTGGCCAGCCGCCGACATGTCCGACGACAATCGGATCGTCCCCACGACCACGCGCCAAAGTTGGCCAGCCGCCGACATGTCCGACGACTATAGGGTCGTCCCCACGACACCGGGCCAAAGTTGGCCAGCCGCCGACATGTCCGACGACTATAGGGTCGTCCCCACGACCACGCGCCAAAGTTGGCCAGCCGCCGACATGTCCGACGACTATAGGGTCGTCCCCACGACCCCGGGACTAGATTGGCCCGCCACCGTCATGTCCGACGACAATAGGGTCGTCCCCAGGACCCCGGGTCTAGGTTGGCCAGCCGCCGACTTGTCCGACGACTATAGGGTCGTCCCCAGGACCTCGGGACTAGATTGGCCCGCCACCGTCATGTCCAACGACTATAGGGTCGTCCCCACGACCATGGGCCAAAGTTGGCATGCCGCCGAAATGTCCGACGATTATAGGGTCGTCCCCACGACCCCGGGACTAGTTTGGCCCGCCGCCGACATTTCCGACGACTATAGAGTCGTCCCCACGACACCGGGCCAAAGTTGGCCAGCCGCCGACATGTCCGACGACTATAGGGTCGTCCCCACGAACCCGAGACTAGATTGGCCAGCCGCCGACATTTCCGACGACTATAGAGTCGTCCCCACGACACCGGGCCAAAGTTGGCCAGCCGCCGACATGTCCGACGACTATAGGGACGTCCCCACGACCCCGGGACAAGGTTGGCCCGCCGCCGACTTGTCCGACGACTATAGGGTCGTAGCCACGACCCTGGGACTAGGCTGACAAGCCGCCAACGTGTCCGACGACTATAGGGTCGTCCCCACGACCCCTGGCCAAAGATGTCCAGCCGCCGTCTTGTCCGACGACTATAGGGTCGTCCCCACGACCCCGGGACTAGATTGGCCCGCCAGCGTCATGTCCAACGACTATAGGGTCGTCCCCACAACCACGGGCCAAAGTTGGCCAGCCGCCGACATGTCCGACGACTATAGGGTCGTCCCTACGACACCGGGCCAAAGTTGGCCAGCCGCAGACATGTCCGACGACTATAGGGTCATCCCCACGACCCCGGGACTAGATTGGCCCGCCACCATCATGTCCGACGATTATAGGGTCGTCCCCACGACCCCGGGACAAGCTTGGCCCGCCGCCGAATTGTTCGACGACTATAGGGTCGTCCCCACGACCCCGGGACTAGATTGGCCCGCCACCGTCATGTCCGACGACAATAGGGTCGTCCCCACGACCCCGGGTCTAGGTTGGCCAGCCGCCGACTTGTCCGACGACTATAGGGTCGTACCCACGACCCCGGGACTAGGCTGACAAGCCGCCAACATGTCCGACGACTATAGGGTCGTTCCCACGACCCCGGGCCAAAGATGTCCAGCCGCCGTCTTGTCCGACGACTATAGGGTCGTCCCCACGACCCCGGGCCAAAGTTGGCCAGCCGCCGACATGTCCGACGACTATAGGGTCGTCCCCACGACCCCGAGACTAGATTGGCCCGCCACCGTCATGTCCGACGACAATAGGGTCGTCCCCACGACCCCGGGTCCAGGTTGGCCAGCCGCCGACATTTCCGACGACTATAGAGTCGTCCCCACGACACCGGGCCAAAGTTGGCCAGCCGCCGACATGTCCGACGATTATAGGGTCGTCCCCACGACCCCGGGACCAGGTTGGCCCGCCGCCGACTTGTCCGACGACTATAGGGTCGTACCCACGACCCTGGGACTAGGCTGTCAAGCCGCCAACATGTCCGACGACTATCGGGTCGTCCCCACGACCCCGGGACTAGATTGGCCCGCCACCGTCATGTCCGACGATTATAGGGTCGTCCCCACGACCGCGAGACTAGATTGGCCCGCCACCGTCATGTCCGACGACAATAGGGTCGTCCCCACGACCCCGGGTCCAGGTTGGCCAGCCGCCGACATTTCCGACGACTATAGAGTCGTCCCCACGACACCGGGCCAAAGTTGGCCAGCCGCCGACATGTCCGACGACTATAGGGTCGTACCCACGACCCTGGGACTAGGCTGACAAGCCGCCAACATGTCCGACGTCTATAGGGTCGTCCCCACGACCCCGGGCCAAAGATGTCCAGCCGCCGTCTTGTCCGACGACTATAGGGTCGTCCCCACGACCGCGAGACTAGATTGGCCCGCCACCGTCATGTCCGACGAAAATAGGGTCGTCCCCACGACCCCAGGTCCAGGTTGGCCAGCCGCCGACATTTCCGACGACTATAGAGTCGTCCCCACGACACCGGGCCAAAGTTGGCCAGCCGCCGACATGTCCGACGACTATAGGGTCGTCCCCACGACCCCGGGACAAGGTTGGCCCGCCGCCGACTTGTCCGACGACTATAGGGTCGTACCCACGACCCTGGGACTAGGCTGACAAGCCGCCAACATGTCCGACGACTATAGGGTCGTCCCCACGACCCCGGGCCAAAGATGTCCAGCCGCCGTCTTGTCCGACGACTATAGGGTCGTCCCCACGACCCCGGGACTAGATTGGCCCGCCACCGTCATGTCCATCGACTATAGGGTCGTCCCCACAACCACGGGCCAAAGTTGGCCAGCCGCCGACATGTCCGACGACTATAAGGTCGTCCCCACGACCTCGGGACTAGGTTGGCCAGCCGCCGACATGTCCGACGACTATAGGGTCGTCCCGACGACCCCGGGCCAATGTTGGCCAATCGCCAACATGTCCGACGACTATAGGGTCGTCCCTACGACCCCGGGAATAGATTGGCCCGCCACCGTCATGTCCGACGACAATAGGGTCGTCCCCACGACCCCGGGTCTAGGTTGGCCAGCCGCCGACATGTCCGAAGACTATAGAGTTGTCCCCACGACACCGGGCCAAAGTTGGCCAGCCGCTGACATGTCCAACGACTATAGGGTCGTCCCCACGACCACGGGCCAAAGTTGGCCAGCCGCCGACATGTCCGACGACTATTGGATCGTCCCCACGACCCGGGGACTAGATTGGCCCGCCACCGTCATGTCCAACGACTATCGGATCGTCCCCACGACCAGGGGCCAAAGTTGGCCAGCCGCCGACATGTCCGACGACTATAGGGTCGTCCCCACGACCCCGGGACTAGATTGGCCAGCCGCCGACATGTCCGACGACTATAGGGTCGTCCCGACGACCCCGGGCCAATGTTGGCCAATCGCCAACATGTCCGACGACTATCGGATCGTCCCCACGACCACGGGCCAAAGTTGGCCAGCCGCCGACATGTCCGACGACTATTGGATCGTCTCCACGACCACGGGCCAAAGTTGGCCAGCCGCCGACATGTCCGACGACTATAGGGTCGTCCCCACGACCTCGGGTCTAGATTGTCCCGCTACCGTCATGTCCGACGACTATAGGGTCGTCCCCACGACCTCGGGTCTAGATTGGCCCGCTACCGTCATGTCCGAAGACTATAGGGTCGTCCTCACGACCACGGGACTAGATTGGCCGGCCACCGCCATGTCCGACGACAATAGGGTCGTCCCCACGACCCCGGGTCTAGGTTGGCCAGCCGCCGACATGTCCGACGACTATCGGATCGTCCCCACGACCACGGGCCAAAGTTGGCCAATCGCCAACATGTCCGACGACTATAGGGTCGTCCCTACGACCCCGGGACTAGATTGGCCCGCCACCGTCATGTCCAACGATTATAGGGTCGTCCCCACGACCCCGGGACTAAATTGGCCCGCCACCGTCATGTCCGACGATTATAGGGTCGTCCCCACGACCCCGGGACAAGCTTGGCCCGCCGCCGACTTGTCCGACGACTATAAGGTCGTCCCCACGACCCCGGGACTAGATTGGCCCGCCACCGACATGTCCGACGACAATAGGGTCGTCCCCACGACCCCGAGTCTAGGTTGGCCAGCCGCCGACATGTCCGACGACTATAGGGTCGTCCCCACGACCCCGGGCCAAAGTTGGCAAGCCGCCGAAATGTCCGACGACTATAGGGTCGTCCCCACGACCCCGGGACTAGGTTGGCCAGCCGCCGACATGTCCGACGACTATAGAGTCGACCCCACGACACCGGGCCAATGTTGGACAGCCGCCGACATGTTCGACTACTATAGGGTCGTCCCCAGGACCTCGGGTCTAGATTGGCCCGCTACCGTCATGTCCGAAGACTATAGGGTCGTCCCCACGACCACGGGACTAGATTGGCCCGCCACCGCCATGTCCGACGACAATAGGGTCGTCCCCACGACCCCGGGTCTAGGTTGGCCAGCCGCCGACATGTCCGACGACAATCGGATCGTCCCCACGACCACGCGCCAAAGTTGGCCAGCCGCCGACATGTCCGACGACTATAGGGTCGTCCCCACGACACCGGGCCAAAGTTGACCAGCCGCCGACATGTCCGACGACTATAGGGTCGTCCCCACGACCACGCGCCAAAGTTGGCCAGCCGCCGACATGTCCGACGACTATAGGGTCGTCCCCACGACCCCGGGACTAGATTGGCCCGCCACCGTCATGTCCGACGACAATAGGGTCGTCCCCAGGACCCCGGGTCTAGGTTGGCCAGCCGCCGACTTGTCCGACGACTATAGGGTCGTCCCCAGGACCTCGGGACTAGATTGGCCCGCCACCGTCATGTCCAACGACTATAGGGTCGTCCCCACGACCATGGGCCAAAGTTGGCATGCCGCCGAAATGTCCGACGATTATAGGGTCGTCCCCACGACCCCGGGACTAGTTTGGCCCGCCGCCGACATTTCCGACGACTATAGAGTCGTCCCCACGACACCGGGCCAAAGTTGGCCAGCCGCCGACATGTCCGACGACTATAGGGTCGTCCCCACGAACCCGAGACTAGATTGGCCAGCCGCCGACATTTCCGACGACTATAGAGTCGTCCCCACGACACCGGGCCAAAGTTGGCCAGCCGCCGACATGTCCGACGACTATAGGGACGTCCCCACGACCCCGGGACAAGGTTGGCCCGCCGCCGACTTGTCCGACGACTATAGGGTCGTAGCCACGACCCTGGGACTAGGCTGACAAGCCGCCAACGTGTCCGACGACTATAGGGTCGTCCCCACGACCCCTGGCCAAAGATGTCCAGCCGCCGTCTTGTCCGACGACTATAGGGTCGTCCCCACGACCCCGGGACTAAATTGGCCCGCCAGCGTCATGTCCAACGACTATAGGGTCGTCCCCACAACCACGGGCCAAAGTTGGCCAGCCGCCGACATGTCCGACGACTATAGGGTCGTCCCTACGACACCGGGCCAAAGTTGGCCAGCCGCAGACATGTCCGACGACTATAGGGTCATCCCCACGACCCCGGGACTAGATTGGCCCGCCACCATCATGTCCGACGATTATAGGGTCGTCCCCACGACCCCGGGACAAGCTTGGCCCGCCGCCGAATTGTTCGACGACTATAGGGTCGTCCCCACGACCCCGGGACTAGATTGGCCCGCCACCGTCATGTCCGACGACAATAGGGTCGTCCCCACGACCCCGGGTCTAGGTTGGCCAGCCGCCGACTTGTCCGACGACTATAGGGTCGTACCCACGACCCCGGGACTAGGCTGACAAGCCGCCAACATGTCCGACGACTATAGGGTCGTTCCCACGACCCCGGGCCAAAGATGTCCAGCCGCCGTCTTGTCCGACGACTATAGGGTCGTCCCCACGACCCCGGGCCAAAGTTGGCCAGCCGCCGACATGTCCGACGACTATAGGGTCGTCCCCACGACCCCGAGACTAGATTGGCCCGCCACCGTCATGTCCGACGACAATAGGGTCGTCCCCACGACCCCGGGTCCAGGTTGGCCAGCCGCCGACATTTCCGACGACTATAGAGTCGTCCCCACGACACCGGGCCAAAGTTGGCCAGCCGCCGACATGTCCGACGACTATAGGGTCGTCCCCACGACACCGGGACTAGATTGGCCCGCCACCGTCATGTCCGACGATTATAGGGTCGTCCCCACGACCGCGAGACTAGATTGGCCTGCCACCGTCATGTCCGACGACAATAGGGTCGTCCCCACGACCCCGGGTCCAGGTTGGCCAGCCGCCGACATTTCCGACGACTATAGAGTCGTCCCCACGACACCGGGCCAAAGTTGGCCAGCCGCCGACATGTCCGACGATTATAGGGTCGTCCCCACGACCCCGGGACCAGGTTGGCCCGCCGCCGACTTGTCCGACGACTATAGGGTCGTACCCACGACCCTGGGACTAGGCTGTCAAGCCGCCAACATGTCCGACGACTATCGGGTCGTCCCCACGACCCCGGGACTAGATTGGCCCGCCACCGTCATGTCCGACGATTATAGGGTCGTCCCCACGACCGCGAGACTAGATTGGCCCGCCACCGTCATGTCCGACGACAATAGGGTCGTCCCCACGACCCCGGGTCCAGGTTGGCCAGCCGCCGACATTTCCGACGACTATAGAGTCGTCCCCACGACACCGGGCCAAAGTTGGCCAGCCGCCGACATGTCCGACGACTATAGGGTCGTACCCACGACCCTGGGACTAGGCTGACAAGCCGCCAACATGTCCGACGTCTATAGGGTCGTCCCCACGACCCCGGGCCAAAGATGTCCAGCCGCCGTCTTGTCCGACGACTATAGGGTCGTCCCCACGACCGCGAGACTAGATTGGCCCGCCACCGTCATGTCCGACGAAAATAGGGTCGTCCCCACGACCCCAGGTCCAGGTTGGCCAGCCGCCGACATTTCCGACGACTATAGAGTCGTCCCCACGACACCGGGCCAAAGTTGGCCAGCCGCCGACATGTCCGACGACTATAGGGTCGTCCCCACGACCCCGGGACAAGGTTGGCCCGCCGCCGACTTGTCCGACGACTATAGGGTCGTACCCACGACCCTGGGACTAGGCTGACAAGCCGCCAACATGTCCGACGACTATAGGGTCGTCCCCACGACCCCGGGCCAAAGATGTCCAGCCGCCGTCTTGTCCGACGACTATAGGGTCGTCCCCACGACCCCGGGACTAGATTGGCCCGCCACCGTCATGTCCATCGACTATAGGGTCGTCCCCACAACCACGGGCCAAAGTTGGCCAGCCGCCGACATGTCCGACGACTATAAGGTCGTCCCCACGACCTCGGGACTAGGTTGGCCAGCCGCCGACATGTCCGACGACTATAGGGTCGTCCCGACGACCCCGGGCCAATGTTGGCCAATCGCCAACATGTCCGACGACTATAGGGTCGTCCCTACGACCCCGGGAATAGATTGGCCCGCCACCGTCATGTCCGACGACAATAGGGTCGTCCCCACGACCCCGGGTCTAGGTTGGCCAGCCGCCGACATGTCCGAAGACTATAGAGTTGTCCCCACGACACCGGGCCAAAGTTGGCCAGCCGCTGACATGTCCAACGACTATAGGGTCGTCCCCACGACCACGGGCCAAAGTTGGCCAGCCGCCGACATGTCCGACGACTATTGGATCGTCCCCACGACCCGGGGACTAGATTGGCCCGCCACCGTCATGTCCAACGACTATCGGATCGTCCCCACGACCAGGGGCCAAAGTTGGCCAGCCGCCGACATGTCCGACGACTATAGGGTCGTCCCCACGACCCCGGGACTAGATTGGCCAGCCGCCGACATGTCCGACGACTATAGGGTCGTCCCGACGACCCCGGGCCAATGTTGGCCAATCGCCAACATGTCCGACGACTATCGGATCGTCCCCACGACCACGGGCCAAAGTTGGCCAGCCGCCGACATGTCCGACGACTATTGGATCGTCTCCACGACCACGGGCCAAAGTTGGCCAGCCGCCGACATGTCCGACGACTATAGGGTCGTCCCCACGACCTCGGGTCTAGATTGTCCCGCTACCGTCATGTCCGACGACTATAGGGTCGTCCCCACGACCTCGGGTCTAGATTGGCCCGCTACCGTCATGTCCGAAGACTATAGGGTCGTCCTCACGACCACGGGACTAGATTGGCCGGCCACCGCCATGTCCGACGACAATAGGGTCGTCCCCACGACCCCGGGTCTAGGTTGGCCAGCCGCCGACATGTCCGACGACTATAGGGTCGTCCCGACGACCCCGGGCCAATGTTGGCCAATCGCCAACATGTCCGACGACTATAGGGTCGTCCCTACGACCCCGGGATTAGATTGGCCCGCCACCGTCATGTCCAACGATTATAGGGTCGTCCCCACGACCCCGGGACTAGATTGGCCCGCCACCGTCATGTCCGACGATTATAGGGTCGTCCCCACGACCCCGGGACAAGCTTGGCCCGCCGCCGACTTGTCCGACGACTATAAGGTCGTCCCCACGACCCCGGGACTAGATTGGCCCACCACCGTCAAGTCCGACGACTATAGGGTCGGCCCCACGACCTCGGGAGTAGGTTGGCCAGCCGCCGACATGTCCGACGACTATTGGGTCGTCCCCACGACCCCGGGACAAGATTGGCCCGCCTCTGTCTTGTCCGACGACTATAGAGTCGTATTCACGACCACCCGCCAAAGTTAGCCAGCCGCCGACATTTCCGACGACTATAGGGTCGTCCCCACGACCCCGAGACTAGGTTGACCAGCCGGCAACATGTCCGACGACAATAGGGTCGTCCCCACGACCCCGGGTCTAGGTTGGCCAGCCGCCGCCATGTCCGACGAATATAGAGTCGTCCCCACGACACCGGGCCAAAGTTGGACAGCCGCCGACATGTCCGAAGACTATGTGGTCGTCCCCACGACCTCGGGTCTAGATTGTCCCGCTACCGTCATGACCGACGACTATAGGGTCGTCCCCACGACCTCGGGTCTAGATTGGCCCGCTACCGTCATGTCCGAAGACTATAGGGTCGTGCTCACGACCACGGGACTAGATTGGCCCGCCACCGCCATGTCCGACGACAATAGGGTCGTCCCCACGACCCCGGGTCTAGGTTGGCCAGCCGCCGACATGTCCGACGACTATTGGATCGTCCCCACGACCACGGGCCAAAGTTGGCCAGCCGCCGACATGTCCGACGACTATAGGGTCGTGCCCACGACCACGGGACTAGATTGGCCAGCCGCCGACATGTCCGACGACTATCGGATCGTCCCCACGACCACGGGCCAAAGTTGGCCAGCCGCCAATATGTCCGACGACAATTGGATCGTCCCCACGACCACGAGCCAAAGATGGCCAGCCGCCGACATGTCCGACGACTATAGGGTCGTCCCCACGACCCCGGGACTAGATTGGTCCGCCACCGTCATGTCCGACGACTATAGGGTCGTCCCCACGACCCCGGGCCAAGCTTGGCCCGCCGCCGACTTGTCCGACGACTATAGGGTCGTCCCCACGACTTCGGGACTAGGTTGGCCAGCCGCCATTTCCGGCGACTATAGAGTCGTCCCCACGACACCGGGCCAAAGTTGGCCAGCCGCCGACATGTCCGACGACTATAAGGTCGTCCCCACGACCCCGGGACTAGATTGGCCCGCCACCGTCATGTCCGACGATTATAGGGTCGTCCCCACGACCGCGAGACTAGATTGGCCCGCCACCGACATTTCCGACGACTATAGAGTCGTCCCCACGACACCGGGCCAAAGTTGGCCAGCCACCGACATGTCCGACGACTATAGGGTCGTCCCCACAACCACGGGCCAAAGTTGGCCAGCCGCCGACATGACCGACGACTATAGGGTCGTCCCCACGACCCCGAGACTAGGTTGACCAGCCGGCAACATGTCCGACGACAATAGGGTCGTGCCCACGACCCCGGGCCAAAGTTGGCAAGCCGCCGACATGTCCGGCGACTATAGGGTCGTCCCCACGACCCCTGGACTAGGTTGGGTCACCGCCGACTTCTCCGTCGACAATAGCGTCGTCCCCACGACCCCGGGCCAATGCTGGCCAGCCGCCGACATTTCCGACGACTATAGAGTCGTCCCCACGACACCGGGCCAAATTTGGCCAGCCGCCGACATGTCCGACGACAATAGGGTCGTCCCCACGACCCCGGGCCAAAGTTGGCAAGCCGCCGACATGTCCGACGACTATAGGGTCGTCCCCACGACCCCTGGACTAGGTTGGCTCACCGCCGACTTCTCCGTCGACAATAGCGTCGTCCCCACGACCCCGGGCCAATGTTGGCCAGACGCCGACCTGTCCGACGACTATAGGGTCATCCCCACGACCACGGGCCAAAGTTGGCAAGCCGCCGAAATGTCCGACGACTGTAGGATCGTCCCCACGACCCCGGGACTAGATTGGCCCGCCACCGTCAAGTCCGACGACCTCGGGACAAGTTTGGCCAGCCGCCGACATGTCCGACGACTATAGGGTCGCCCCCACGACATCAGGACTAGTTTGGCCAGCCGCCGACATGTCCGACGACTATAGGGTCGTCCCAACCCCGGGACTAGATTGGTCCGCCACCGTCAAGTCCGACGACCTCGGGGCTAGTTTGGCCAGCCGCCGACATGTCCGACGACTACAGGGTCGCCCCCACGACCTCGTGACTAGGTTGGTCAGCCGCCGACATGTCCGACGACTATAGGGTCGTCCCCACGACCCCGGGCCAAAGTTGGCAAGACGCCGAAATGTCCGATGACTGTAGGGTCGTCCCCACGACCCCGGGACTAGATTGGCCCACCACCGTCAAGTCCGACGACTATAGGGTCGGCCCCACGACCTCGGGAGTAGGTTGGCCAGCCGCCGACATGTCCGACGACTATAGGGTCGTGCCCACGACCCCGGGCCCAAGTTGTTAAGCCGCCGACATGTCCGACGACTATAGGGTCGTCCCCACGACCCCTGGACTAGGTTGGCTCACCGCCGACATGTCCGTCGACAATAGCGTCGTCCCCACGACCCCGGGCCAAAGTTGGCCAGCCGCCGACATTTCCGACGACTATAGAGTCGTCCCCACGACACCGGGCCAAATTTGGCCAGCCGCCGACATGTCCGACGACAATAGGGTCGTCCCCACGACCCCGGGACTAGATTGGCCCGCCACCGTCATGTCCGGCGACTGTCGGATCGTCCCCACGTCTACGGGCCAAAGGTGGCCAGCCGCCGACATGTCGGACGACTATAGGGTCGTCCCTACGACCCCGGGACTAGATTGGCCCGCCACCGTCATGTCCGACGACTATAGGGTCGTCCCCACGACCACGGGCCAAAGTTGGCAAGCCGCCGAAATGTCCGACGACTGTAGGATCGTCCCCACGACCCCGGGACTAGATTGGCCCGCCACCGTCAAGTCCGACGACCTCGGGACAAGGTTGGCCAGCCGCCGACATGTCCGACGACTATAGGGTTGACCCCACGACCCCGGGCCAATGTTGGCCAATCGCCGACATGTCCGACAACTATAGGGTCGTCCCTACGACCCCGGGACTAGTTTGGCCCGCCACCGTCATGTCCGACGACAATAGGGTCGTCCCCACGACCCCGGGACTAGATTGGCCCGACACCGTCAAGTCCGACGACAATCGGGTCGTCCCCACGACCACGGACCAAAGTTGGCCAGCCGCCGACATGTCCGACGACTATAGGGTCGTCCCCACGACCCAGGGACTAGATTGGCTCACCGCCGACTTCTCCGTCGACAATAACGTCGTCCCCACGACCCCGGGCCAATGTTGGCCAGCTGCCGACATTTCCGAAGACTATAGAGTCGTCCCCACGACACCGGGCCAAATTTGGCCAGCCGCCGACATGTCCGACGACTATTGGGTCGTCCCCACGACCACGGGCCAAAGTTGGCCAGCCGCCGACATGTCCGACGACTATAGGGTCGTCCCCACGACCCCGGGACTAGAATGGCCCGCCACCGTCATGTCCAACGACTATCGGATCGTCCCCACGACCCCGGGTCTAGGTTGGCCAGCCGTCGACATGTCCGACGACTATAGAGTCGTCCCCACGACACCGGGCCAAAGTTGGCCAGCCGCTGACATGTCCAACGACTATAGGGTCGTCCCCACGACCACGGGCCAAAGTTGGCCAGCCGCCGACATGTCCGACGACTATTGGATCGTCCCCACGACCACGGGCCAATGTTGGCCAGCCGCCGACATGTCCGACGACTATAGGGTCGTCCCCACGACTTCGGGACTAGGTTGGCCAGCCGCCGACATGTCCGACCACTATTGGGTCGTCCCCACGACCACGGACCAAAGTTGGCCAGCCGCCGACATGTACGACGACTATAGGGTCGTCCCCACGACCCCGGGCCAAAGATGTCCAGCCGCCGTCTTGTCCGACGACTATAGAGTCGTCCCCACGACCCCGGGACTAGATTGGCCCGCCACCGTCATGTCCAACGACTATTGGGACGTCCCCACAACCACGGGCCAAAGTTGGCCCGCCGCCGACATGTCCGACGACTATAGAGTCGTCCCCACGACACCGGGCCAAAGTTGGCCAGCCGCCGACATGTCCGACGACAATAGGGTCGTCCCCACGACCCCGGGTCTAGGTTGGCCAGCCGTCGACATGTCCGGCGACTGTCGGATCGTCCCCACGTCTACGGGCCAAAGGTGGCCAGCCGCCGACATGTCGGACGACTATAGGGTCGTCCCTACGACCCCGGGACTAGATTGGCCCGCCACCGTCATGTCCGACGACTATAGGGTCGTCCCCACGACCACGGGCCAAAGTTGGCAAGCCGCCGAAATGTCCGACGACTATAGGGTCGTCCCCACGACCCCGGGACTAGATTGGCCCGCCACCGTCATGTCCGACGACAATAGGGTCGTCCCCACGACCCCGGGACTAGATTGGCCCGACACCGTCAAGTCCGACGACTATAGGGTCGTCCCCACGACCCAGGGCAAAAGTTGGCCAGCCGCCGACATGTCCGACGACTATAGGGTCGTCCCCACGACCCCTGGACTAGGTTGGCTCACCGCCGACTTGTCCGTCGACAATAGCGTCGTCCCCACGACCCCGGGCCAAAGTTGGCAAGACGCCGAAATGTCCGACGACTGTAGGGTCGTCCCCACGACCCCGGGACTAGATTGGCCCACCACCGTCAAGTCCGATGACTATAGGGTCGGCCCCACGACCTCGGGAGTAGGTTGGCCAGCCGCCGACATGTCCGACGACTATTGGGTCGTCCCCACGACCCCGGGACAAGATTGGCCCGCCTCTGTCTTGTCCGACGACTATAGGGTCGTATTCACGACCACCCGCCAAAGTTAGCCAGCCGCCGACATTTCCGACGACTATAGGGTCGTCCCCACGACCCCGAGACTAGGTTGACCAGCCGGCAACATGTCCGACGACAATAGGGTCGTGCCCACGACCCCGGGCCAAAGTTGGCAAGCCGCCGACATGTCCGACGACTATAGGGTCGTCCCCACGACCCCTGGACTAGGTTGGCTCACCGCCGACTTCTCCGTCGACAATAGCGTCGTCCCCACGACACCGGGCCAATGTTGGCCAGCCGCCGACATTTCCGACGACTATAGAGTCGTCCCCACGACACCGGGCCAAATTTGGCCAGCCGCCGACATGTCCGACGACAATAGGGTCGTCCCCACATATCCCGGGCCAAAGTTGGCAAGCCGCCGACATGTCCGACGACTATAGGGTCGTCCCCACGACCCCTGGACTAGGTTGGCTCACCGCCGACTTCTCCGTCGACAATAGCGTCGTCCCCACGACCCCGGGCCAATGTTGGCCAGCCGCCGACCTGTCCGACGACTATAGGGTCATCCCCACGACCACGGGCCAAAGTTGGCAAGCCGCCGAAATGTCCGACGACTGTAGGATCGTCCCCACGACCCCGGGATTAGATTGGCCCGCCACCGTCAAGTCCGACGACCTCGGGACAAGTTTGGCCAGCCGCCGACATGTCCGACGACTATAGGGTCGCCCCCACGACCTCAGGACTAGTTTGGCCAGCCGCCGACATGTCCGACGACTATAGGGTCGTCCCAACCCCGGGACTAGATTGGTCCGCCACCGTCAAGTCCGACGACCTCGGGGCTAGTTTGGCCAGCCGCCGACATGTCCGACGACTACAGGGTCGCCCCCACGACCTCGTGACTAGGTTGGTCAGCCGCCGACATGTCCGACGACTATAGGGTCGTCCCCACGACCCCGGGCCAAAGTTGGCAAGACGCCGAAATGTCCGATGACTGTAGGGTCGTCCCCACGACCCCGGGACTAGATTGGCCCACCACCGTCAAGTCCGACGACTATAGGGTCGGCCCCACGACCTCGGGAGTAGGTTGGCCAGCCGCCGACATGTCCGACGACTATAGGGTCGTGCCCACGACCCCGGGCCCAAGTTGTTAAGCCGCCGACATGTCCGACGACTATAGGGTCGTCCCCACGACCCCTGGACTAGGTTGGCTCACCGCCGACTTCTCCGTCGACAATAGCGTCGTCCCCACGACCCCGGGCCAATGCTGGCCAGCCGCCGACATTTCCGACGACTATAGAGTCGTCCCCACGACACCGGGCCAAATTTGGCCAGCCGCCGACATGTCCGACGACAATAGGGTCGTCCCCACGACCCCGGGCCAAAGTTGGCAAGCCGCCGACATGTCCGACGACTATAGGGTCGTCCCCACGACCCCTGGACTAGGTTGGCTCACCGCCGACTTCTCCGTCGACAATAGCGTCGTCCCCACGACCCCGGGCCAATGTTGGCCAGCCGCCGACCTGTCCGACGACTATAGGGTCATCCCCACGACCACGGGCCAAAGTTGGCAACCCGCCGAAATGTCCGACGACTGTAGGATCGTCCCCACGACCCCGGGACTAGATTGGCCCGCCACCGTCAAGTCCGACGACCTCGGGACAAGTTTGGCCAGCCGCCGACATGTCCGACGACTATAGGGTCGCCCCCACGACCTCAGGACTAGTTTGGCCAGCCGCCGACATGTCCGACGACTATAGGGTCGTCCCAACCCCGGGACTAGATTGGTCCGCCACCGTCAAGTCCGACGACCTCGGGGCTAGTTTGGCCAGCCGCCGACATGTCCGACGAATACAGGGTCGCCCCCACGACCTCGTGACTAGGTTGGTCAGCCGCCGACATGTCCGACGACTATAGGGTCGTCCCCACGACCCCTGGACTAGGTTGGCTCACCGCCGACTTCTCCGTCGACAATAGCGTCGTCCCCACGACCCCGGGCCAATGTTGGCCAGCCGCCGACCTGTCCGACGACTATAGGGTCGTCCCCACGACCCCGGGACTAGATTGGCCCACCACCGTCAAGTCCGACGACTATAGGGTCGGCCCCACGACCTCGGGAGTAGGTTGGCCAGCCGCCGACATGTCCGACGACTATAGGGTCGTGCCCACGACCCCGGGCCCAAGTTGTTAAGCCGCCGACATGTCCGACGACTATAGGGTCGTCCCCACGACCCCTGGACTAGGTTGGCTCACCGCCGACTTGTCCGTCGACAATAGCGTCGTCCCCACGACCCCGGGCCAAAGTTGGCCAGCCGCCGACATTTCCGACGACTATAGAGTCGTCCCCACGACCACGGGCCAAAGTTGGCCAGCCGCCGACATGTCCGACGACTATTGGATCGTCCCCACGACCACGGGCCAATGTTGGCCAGCCGCCGACATGTCCGACGACTATAGGGTCGTCCCCACGACTTCGGGACTAGGTTGGCCAGCCGCCGACATGTCCGACCACTATTGGGTCGCCCCACGACCACGGACCAAAGTTGGCCAGCCGCCGACATGTACGACGACTATAGGGTCGTCCCCACGACCCCGGGCCAAAGATGTCCAGCCGCCGTCTTGTCCGACGACTATAGAGTCGTCCCCACGACCCCGGGACTAGATTGGCCCGCCACCGTCATGTCCAACGACTATTGGGTCGTCCCCACAACCACGGGCCAAAGTTGGCCCGCCGCCGACATGTCCGACGACTATAGAGTCGTCCCCACGACACCGGGCCAAAGTTGGCCAGCCGCCGACATGTCCGACGACAATAGGGTCGTCCCCACGACCCCGGGACTAGAATGGCCCGCCACCGTCATGTCCAACGACTATCGGATCGTCCCCACGACCACGGGCCAAAGTTGGCCAGCCGCCGACATGTCCGACGACAATAGGGTCGTCCCCACGACCCCGGGTCTAGGTTGGCCAGCCGTCGACATGTCCGGCGACTGTCGGATCGTCCCCACGTCTACGGGCCAAAGGTGGCCAGCCGCCGACATGTCGGACGACTATAGGGTCGTCCCTACGACCCCGGGACTAGATTGGCCCGCCACCGTCATGTCCGACGACTATAGGGTCGTCCCCACGACCACGGGCCAAAGTTGGCAAGCCGCCGAAATATCCGACGACTATAGGGTCGTCCCCACGACCCCGGGACTAGATTGGCCCGCCACCGTCATGTCCGACGACAATAGGGTCGTCCCCACGACCCCGGGACTAGATTGGCCCGACACCGTCAAGTCCGACGACTATAGGGTCGTCCCCACGACCCAGGGCAAAAGTTGGCCAGCCGCCGACATGTCCGACGACTATAGGGTCGTCCCCACGACCCCTGGACTAGGTTGGCTCACCGCCGACTTGTCCGTCGACAATAGCGTCGTCCCCACGACCCCGGGCCAAAGTTGGCAAGACGCCGAAATGTCCGACGACTGTAGGGTCGTCCCCACGACCCCGGGACTAGATTGGCCCACCACCGTCAAGTCCGATGACTATAGGGTCGGCCCCACGACCTCGGGAGTAGGTTGGCCAGCCGCCGACATGTCCGACGACTATTGGGTCGTCCCCACGACCCCGGGACAAGATTGGCCCGCCTCTGTCTTGTCCGACGACTATAGGGTCGTATTCACGACCACCCGCCAAAGTTAGCCAGCCGCCGACATTTCCGACGACTATAGGGTCGTCCCCACGACCCCGAGACTAGGTTGACCAGCCGGCAACATGTCCGACGACAATAGGGTCGTGCCCACGACCCCGGGCCAAAGTTGGCAAGCCGCCGACATGTCCGACGACTATAGGGTCGTCCCCACGACCCCTGGACTAGGTTGGCTCACCGCCGACTTCTCCGTCGACAATAGCGTCGTCCCCACGACCCCGGGCCAATGTTGGCCAGCCGCCGACATTTCCGACGACTATAGAGTCGTCCCCACGACACCGGGCCAAATTTGGCCAGCCCCCGACATGTCCGACGACAATAGGGTCGTCCCCACGATCCCGGGCCAAAGTTGGCAAGCCGCCGACATGTCCGACGACTATAGGGTCGTCCCCACGACCCCTGGACTAGGTTGGCTCACCGCCGACTTCTCCGTCGACAATAGCGTCGTCCCCACGACCCCGGGCCAATGTTGGCCAGCCGCCGACCTGTCCGACGACTATAGGGTCATCCCCACGACCACGGGCCAAAGTTGGCAAGCCGCCGAAATGTCCGACGACTGTAGGATCGTCCCCACGACCCCGGGATTAGATTGGCCCGCCACCGTCAAGTCCGACGACCTCGGGACAAGTTTGGCCAGCCGCCGACATGTCCGACGACTATAGGGTCGCCCCCACGACCTCAGGACTAGTTTGGCCAGCCGCCGACATGTCCGACGACTATAGGGTCGTCCCAACCCCGGGACTAGATTGGTCCGCCACCGTCAAGTCCGACGACCTCGGGGCTAGTTTGGCCAGCCGCCGACATGTCCGACGACTACAGGGTCGCCCCCACGACCTCGTGACTTGGTTGGTCAGCCGCCGACATGTCCGACGACTATAGGGTCGTCCCCACGACCCCGGGCCAAAGTTGGCAAGACGCCGAAATGTCCGATGACTGTAGGGTCGTCCCCACGACCCCGGGACTAGATTGGCCCACCACCGTCAAGTCCGACGACTATAGGGTCGGCCCCACGACCTCGGGAGTAGGTTGGCCAGCCGCCGACATGTCCGACGACTATAGGGTCGTGCCCACGACCCCGGGCCCAAGTTGTTAAGCCGCCGACATGTCCGACGACTATAGGGTCGTCCCCACGACCCCTGGACTAGGTTGGCTCACCGCCGACTTCTCCGTCGACAATAGCGTCGTCCCCACGACCCCGGGCCAATGCTGGCCAGCCGCCGACATTTCCGACGACTATAGAGTCGTCCCCACGACACCGGGCCAAATTTGGCCAGCCGCCGACATGTCCGACGACAATAGGGTCGTCCCCACGACCCCGGGCCAAAGTTGGCAAGCCGCCGACATGTCCGACGACTATAGGGTCGTCCCCACGACCCCTGGACTAGGTTGGCTCACCGCCGACTTCTCCGTCGACAATAGCGTCGTCCCCACGACCCCGGGCCAATGTTGGCCAGCCGCCGACCTGTCCGACGACTATAGGGTCATCCCCACGACCACGGGCCAAAGTTGGCAAGCCGCCGAAATGTCCGACGACTGTAGGATCGTCCCCACGACCCCGGGACTAGATTGGCCCGCCACCGTCAAGTCCGACGACCTCGGGACAAGTTTGGCCAGCCGCCGACATGTCCGACGACTATAGGGTCGCCCCCACGACCTCAGGACTAGTTTGGCCAGCCGCCGACATGTCCGACGACTATAGGGTCGTCCCAACCCCGGGACTAGATTGGTCCGCCACCGTCAAGTCCGACGACCTCGGGGCTAGTTTGGCCAGCCGCCGACATGTCCGACGAATACAGGGTCGCCCCCACGACCTCGTGACTAGGTTGGTCAGCCGCCGACATGTCCGACGACTATAGGGTCGTCCCCACGACCCCGGGCCAAAGTTGGCAAGACGCCGAAATGTCCGATGACTGTAGGGTCGTCCCCACGACCCCGGGACTAGATTGGCCCACCACCGTCAAGTCCGACGACTATAGGGTCGGCCCCACGACCTCGGGAGTAGGTTGGCCAGCCGCCGACATGTCCGACGACTATAGGGTCGTGCCCACGACCCCGGGCCCAAGTTGTTAAGCCGCCGACATGTCCGACGACTATAGGGTCGTCCCCACGACCCCTGGACTAGGTTGGCTCACCGCCGACTTGTCCGTCGACAATAGCGTCGTCCCCACGACCCCGGGCCAAAGTTGGCCAGCCGCCGACATTTCCGACGACTATAGAGTCGTCCCCACGACACCGGGCCAAATTTGGCCAGCCGCCGACATGTCCGACGACAATAGGGTCGTCCCCACGACGCCGGGACTAGATTGGCCCGCCACCGTCATGTCCGACGACAATAGGGTCGTCCCCACGACCCCGGGACTAGATTGGCCCGACACCGTCAAGTCCGACGACTATAGGGTCGTCCCCACGACCCAGGGCAAAAGTTGGCCAGCCGCCGACATGTCCGACGACTATAGGGTCGTCCCCACGACTTCGGAACTAGGTTGGCCAGCCGCCGACATGTCCGACCACTATTGGGTCGTCCCCACGACCACGGACCAAAGTTGGCCAGCCGCCGACATGTACGACGACTATAGGGTCGTCCCCACGACCCCGGGCCAAAGATGTCCAGCCGCCGTCTTGTCCGACGACTATAGAGTCGTCCCCACGACCCCGGGACTAGATTGGCCCGCCACCGTCATGTCCGACGACTATAGGGTCGTCCCCACGACCACGGGCCAAAGTTGGCAAGCCGCCGAAATGTCCGACGACTATAGGGTCGTCCCCACGACCCCGGGACTAGATTGGCCCGCCACCGTCATGTCCGACGACTATAGGGTCGTCCCCACGACCACGGGCCAAAGTTGGCAAGCCGCCGAAATGTCCGACGACTATAGGGTCGTCCCCACGACCCCGGGACTAGATTGGCCCGCCACCGTCATGTCCGACGACAATAGGGTCGTCCCCACGACCCCGGGACTAGATTGGCCCGACACCGTCAAGTCCGACGACTATAGGGTCGTCCCCACGACCCAGGGCAAAAGTTGGCCAGCCGCCGACATGTCCGACGACTATAGGGTCGTCCCCACGACCCCTGGACTAGGTTGGCTCACCGCCGACTTGTCCGTCGACAATAGCGTCGTCCCCACGACCCCGGGCCAAAGTTGGCAAGACGCCGAAATGTCCGACGACTGTAGGGTCGTCCCCACGACCCCGGGACTAGATTGGCCCACCACCGTCAAGTCCGATGACTATAGGGTCGGCCCCACGACCTCGGGAGTAGGTTGGCCAGCCGCCGACATGTCCGACGACTATTGGGTCGTCCCCACGACCCCGGGACAAGATTGGCCCGCCTCTGTCTTGTCCGACGACTATAGGGTCGTCCCCACGACCCCTGGACTAGGTTGGCTCACCGCCGACTTCTCCGTCGACAATAGCGTCGTCCCCACGACCCCGGGCCAATGTTGGCCAGCCGCCGACCTGTCCGACGACTATAGGGTCATCCCCACGAGAACGGGCCAAAGTTGGCAAGCCGCCGAAATGTCCGACGACTGTAGGATCGTCCCCACGACCCCGGGACTAGATTGGCCCGCCACCGTCAAGTCCGACGACCTCGGGACAAGTTTGGCCAGCCGCCGACATGTCCGACGACTATAGGGTCGCCCCCACGACCTCAGGACTAGTTTGGCCAGCCGCCGACATGTCCGACGACTATAGGGTCGTCCCAACCCCGGGACTAGATTGGTCCGCCACCGTCAAGTCCGACGACCTCGGGGCTAGTTTGGCCAGCCGCTGACATGTCCGACGACTACAGGGTCGCCCCCACGACCTCGTGACTAGGTTGGTCAGCCGCCGACATGTCCGACGACTATAGGGTCGTCCCCACGACCCCGGGCCAAAGTTGGCAAGACGCCGAAATGTCCGATGACTGTAGGGTCGTCCCCACGACCCCGGGACTAGATTGGCCCACCACCGTCAAGTCCGACGACTATAGGGTCGGCCCCACGACCTCGGGAGTAGGTTGGCCAGCCGCCGACATGTCCGACGACTATAGGGTCGTGCCCACGACCCCGGGCCCAAGTTGTTAAGCCGCCGACATGTCCGACGACTATAGGGTCGTCCCCACGACCCCTGGACTAGGTTGGCTCACCGCCGACTTGTCCGTCGACAATAGCGTCGTCCCCACGACCCCGGGCCAAAGTTGGCCAGCCGCCGACATTTCCGACGACTATAGAGTCGTCCCCACGACACCGGGCCAAATTTGGCCAGCCGCCGACATGTCCGACGACAATAGGGTCGTCCCCACGACCCCGGGACTAGATTGGCCCGCCACCGTCATGTCCGGCGACTGTCGGATCGTCCCCACGTCTACGGGCCAAAGGTGGCCAGCCGCCGACATGTCGGACGACTATAGGGTCGTCCCTACGACCCCGGGACTAGATTGGCCCGCCACCGTCATGTCCGACGACTATAGGGTCGTCCCCACGACCACGGGCCAAAGTTGGCAAGCCGCCGAAATGTCCGACGACTGTAGGATCGTCCCACGACCCCGGGACTAGATTGGCCCGCCACCGTCAAGTCCGACGACCTCGGGACAAGGTTGGCCAGCCGCCGACATGTCCGACGACTATAGGGTTGACCCCACGACCCCGGGCCAATGTTGGCCAATCGCCGACATGTCCGACGACTATAGGGTCGTCCCTACGACCCCGGGACTAGTTTGGCCCGCCACCGTCATGTCCGACGACAATAGGGTCGTCCCCACGACCCCGGGACTAGATTGGCCCGACACCGTCAAGTCCGACGACTATAGGGTCGTCCCCACGACCACGGACCAAAGTTGGCCAGCCGCCGACATGTCCGACGACTATAGGGTCGTCCCCACGACCCCGGGACTAGATTGGCTCACCGCCGACTTCTCCGTCGACAATAACGTCGTCCCCACGACCCCGGGCCAATGTTGGCCAGCTGCCGACATTTCCGAAGACTATAGAGTCGTCCCCACGACACCGGGCCAAATTTGGCCAGCCGCCGACATGTCCGACGACTATTGGGTCGTCCCCACGACCACGGGCCAAAGTTGGCCAGCCGCCGACATGCCCGACGACTATAGGGTCGTCCCCACGACCCCGGGACTAGAATGGCCCGCCACCGTCATGTCCAACGACTATTGGGTCGTCCCCACAACCACGGGCCAAAGTTGGCCCGCCGCCGACATGTCCGACGACTATAGAGTCGTCCCCACGACACCGGGCCAAAGTTGGCCAGCCGCCGACATGTCCGACGACTATAGGGTCGTCCCCACGACCCCGGGACTAGAATGGCCCGCCACCGTCATGTCCAACGACTATCGGATCGTCCCCACGACCACGGGCCAAAGTTGGCCAGCCGCCGACATGTCCGACGACAATAGGGTCGTCCCCACGACCCCGGGTCTAGGTTGGCCAGCCGTCGACATGTCCGGCGACTGTCGGATCGTCCCCACGTCTACGGGCCAAAGGTGGCCAGCCGCCGACATGTCGGACGACTATAGGGTCGTCCCTACGACCCCGGGACTAGATTGGCCCGCCACCGTCATGTCCGAGGACTATAGGGTCGTCCCCACGACCACGGGCCAAAGTTGGCAAGCCGCCGAAATGTCCGACGACTATAGGGTCGTCCCCACGACCCCGGGACTAGATTGGCCCGCCACCGTCATGTCCGACGACAATAGGGTCGTCCCCACGACCCCGGGACTAGATTGGCCCGACACCGTCAAGTCCGACGACTATAGGGTCGTCCCCACGACCCAGGGCAAAAGTTGGCCAGCCGCCGACATGTCCGACGACTATAGGGTCGTCCCCACGACCCCTGGACTAGGTTGGCTCACCGCCGACTTGTCCGTCGACAATAGCGTCGTCCCCACGACCCCGGGCCAAAGTTGGCAAGACGCCGAAATGTCCGACGACTGTAGGGTCGTCCCCACGACCCCGGGACTAGATTGGCCCACCACCGTCAAGTCCGATGACTATAGGGTCGGCCCCACGACCTCGGGAGTAGGTTGGCCAGCCGCCGACATGTCCGACGACTATTGGGTCGTCCCCACGACCCCGGGACAAGATTGGCCCGCCTCTGTCTTGTCCGACGACTATAGGGTCGTATTCACGACCACCCGCCAAAGTTAGCCAGCCGCCGACATTTCCGACGACTATAGGGACGTCCCCACGACCCCGAGACTAGGTTGACCAGCCGGCAACATGTCCGACGACAATAGGGTCGTGCCCACGACCCCGGGCCAAAGTTGGCAAGCCGCCGACATGTCCGACGGCTATAGGGTCGTCCCCACGACCCCTGGACTAGGTTGGCTCACCGCCGACTTCTCCGTCGACAATAGCGTCGTCCCCACGACCCCGGGCCAATGTTGGCCAGCCGCCGACATTTCCGACGACTATAGAGTCGTCCCCACGACACCGGGCCAAATTTGGCCAGCCGCCGACATGTCCGACGACAATAGGGTCGTCCCCACGATCCCGGGCCAAAGTTGGCAAGCCGCCGACATGTCCGACGACTATAGGGTCGTCCCCACGACCCCTGGACTAGGTTGGCTCACCGCCGACTTCTCCGTCGACAATAGCGTCGTCCCCACGACCCCGGGCCAATGTTGGCCAGCCGCCGACCTGTCCGACGACTATAGGGTCATCCCCACGACCACGGGCCAAAGTTGGCAAGCCGCCGAAATGTCCGACGACTGTAGGATCGTCCCCACGACCCCGGGACTAGATTGGCCCGCCACCGTCAAGTCCGACGACCTCGGGACAAGTTTGGCCAGCCGCCGACATGTCCGACGACTATAGGGTCGCCCCCACGACCTCAGGACTAGTTTGGCCAGCCGCCGACATGTCCGACGACTATAGGGTCGTCCCAACCCCGGGACTAGATTGGTCCGCCACCGTCAAGTCCGACGACCTCGGGGCTAGTTTGGCCAGCCGCCGACATGTCCGACGACTACAGGGTCGCCCCCACGACCTCGTGACTAGGTTGGTCAGCCGCCGACATGTCCGACGACTATAGGGTCGTCCCCACGACCCCGGGCCAAAGTTGGCAAGACGCCGAAATGTCCGATGACTGTAGGGTCGTCCCCACGACCCCGGGACTAGATTGGCCCACCACCGTCAAGTCCGACGACTATAGGGTCGGCCCCACGACCTCGGGAGTAGGTTGGCCAGCCGCCGACATGTCCGACGACTATAGGGTCGTGCCCACGACCCCGGGCCCAAGTTGTTAAGCCGCCGACATGTCCGACGACTATAGGGTCGTCCCCACGACCCCTGGACTAGGTTGGCTCACCGCCGACTTGTCCGTCGACAATAGCGTCGTCCCCACGACCCCGGGCCAAAGTTGGCCAGCCGCCGACATTTCCGACGACTATAGAGTCGTCCCCACGACACCGGGCCAAATTTGGCCAGCCGCCGACATGTCCGACGACAATAGGGTCGTCCCCACGACCCCGGGACTAGATTGGCCCGCCACCGTCATGTCCGACGACAATAGGGTCGTCCCCACGACCCCGGGACTAGATTGGCCCGACACCGTCAAGTCCGACGACTATAGGGTCGTCCCCACGACCAAGGGCAAAAGTTGGCCAGCCGCCGACATGTCCGACGACTATAGGGTCGTCCCCACGACCCCTGGACTAGGTTGGCTCACCGCCGACTTGTCCGTCGACAATAGCGTCGTCCCCACGACCCCGGGCCAAAGTTGGCAAGACGCCGAAATGTCCGACGACTGTAGGGTCGTCCCCACGACCCCGGGACTAGATTGGCCCACCACCGTCAAGTCCGATGACTATAGGGTCGGCCCCACGACCTCGGGAGTAGGTTGGCCAGCCGCCGACATGTCCGACGACTATTGGGTCGTCCCCACGACCCCGGGACAAGATTGGCCCGCCTCTGTCTTGTCCGACGACTATAGGGTCGTATTCACGACCACCCGCCAAAGTTAGCCAGCCGCCGACATTTCCGACGACTATAGGGTCGTCCCCACGACCCCGAGACTAGGTTGACCAGCCGGCAACATGTCCGACGACAATAGGGTCGTGCCCACGACCCCGGGCCAAAGTTGGCAAGCCGCCGACATGTCCGACGACTATAGGGTCGTCCCCACGACCCCTGGACTAGGTTGGCTCACCGCCGACTTCTCCGTCGACAATAGCGTCGTCCCCACGACCCCGGGCCAATGCTGGCCAGCCGCCGACATTTCCGACGACTATAGAGTCGTCCCCACGACACCGGGCCAAATTTGGCCAGCCGCCGACATGTCCGACGACAATAGGGTCGTCCCCACGACCCCGGGCCAAAGTTGGCAAGCCGCCGACATGTCCGACGACTATAGGGTCGTCCCCACGACCCCTGGACTAGGTTGGCTCACCGCCGACTTCTCCGTCGACAATAGCGTCGTCCCCACGACCCCGGGCCAATGTTGGCCAGCCGCCGACCTGTCCGACGACTATAGGGTCATCCCCACGACCACGGGCCAAAGTTGGCAAGCCGCCGAAATGTCCGACGACTGTAGGATCGTCCCCACGACCCCGGGACTAGATTGGCCCGCCACCGTCAAGTCCGACGACCTCGGGACAAGTTTGGCCAGCCGCCGACATGTCCGACGACTATAGGGTCGCCCCCACGACCTCAGGACTAGTTTGGCCAGCCGCCGACATGTCCGACGACTATAGGGTCGTCCCAACCCCGGGACTAGATTGGTCCGCCACCGTCAAGTCCGACGACCTCGGGGCTAGTTTGGCCAGCCGCCGACATGTCCGACGACTACAGGGTCGCCCCCACGACCTCGTGACTAGGTTGGTCAGCCGCCGACATGTCCGACGACTATAGGGTCGTCCCCACGACCCCGGGCCAAAGTTGGCAAGACGCCGAAATGTCCGATGACTGTAGGGTCGTCCCCACGACCCCGGGACTAGATTGGCCCACCACCGTCAAGTCCGACGACTATAGGGTCGGCCCCACGACCTCGGGAGTAGGTTGGCCAGCCGCCGACATGTCCGACGACTATAGGGTCGTGCCCACGACCCCGGGCCCAAGTTGTTAAGCCGCCGACATGTCCGACGACTATAGGGTCGTCCCCACGACCCCTGGACTAGGTTGGCTCACCGCCGACTTGTCCGTCGACAATAGCGTCGTCCCCACGACCCCGGGCCAAAGTTGGCCAGCCGCCGACATTTCCGACGACTATAGAGTCGTCCCCACGACACCGGGCCAAATTTGGCCAGCCGCCGACATGTCCGACGACAATAGGGTCGTCCCCACGACCCCGGGCCAAAGTTGGCAAGACGCCGAAATGTCCGATGACTGTAGGGTCGTCCCCACGACCCCGGGACTAGATTGGCCCGCCACCGTCATGTCCGACGACAATAGGGTCGTCCCCACGACCCCGGGACTAGATTGGCCCGACACCGTCAAGTCCGACGACTATAGGGTCGTCCCCACGACCCAGGGCAAAAGTTGGCCAGCCGCCGACATGTCCGACGACTATAGGGTCGTCCCCACGACTTCGGAACTAGGTTGGCCAGCCGCCGACATGTCCGACCACTATTGGGTCGTCCCCACGACCACGGACCAAAGTTGGCCAGCCGCCGACATGTACGACGACTATAGGGTCGTCCCCACGACCCCGGGACTAGATTGGCCCGCCACCGTCATGTCCAACGACTATTGGGTCGTCCCCACAACCACGGGCCAAAGTTGGCCCGCCGCCGACATGTCCGACGACTATAGAGTCGTCCCCACGACACCGGGCCAAAGTTGGCCAGCCGCCGACATGTCCGACGACTATAGGGTCGTCCCCACGACCCCGGGACTAGAATGGCCCGCCACCGTCATGTCCAAAGACTATCGGATCGTCCCCACGACCACGGGCCAAAGTTGGCCAGCCGCCGACATGTCCGACGACAATAGGGTCGTCCCCACGACCCCGGGTCTAGGTTGGCCAGCCGTCGACATGTCCGGCGACTGTCGGATCGTCCCCACGTCTACGGGCCAAAGGTGGCCAGCCGCCGACATGTCGGACGACTATAGGGTCGTCCCTACGACCCCGGGACTAGATTGGCCCGCCACCGTCAAGTCCGACGACCTCGGGACAAGTTTGGCCAGCCGCCGACATGTCCGACGACTATAGGGTCGCCCCCACGACCTCAGGACTAGTTTGGCCAGCCGCCGACATGTCCGACGACTATAGGGTCGTCCCAACCCCGGGACTAGATTGGTCCGCCACCGTCAAGTCCGACGACCTCGGGGCTAGTTTGGCCAGCCGCCGACATGTCCGACGACTACAGGGTCGCCCCCACGACCTCGTGACTAGGTTGGTCAGCCGCCGACATGTCCGACGACTATAGGGTCGTCCCCACGACCCCGGGCCAAAGTTGGCAAGACGCCGAAATGTCCGATGACTGTAGGGTCGTCCCCACGACCCCGGGACTAGATTGGCCCACCACCGTCAAGTCCGACGACTATAGGGTCGGCCCCACGACCTCGGGAGTAGGTTGGCCAGCCGCCGACATGTCCGACGACTATAGGGTCGTGCCCACGACCCCGGGCCCAAGTTGTTAAGCCGCCGACATGTCCGACGACTATAGGGTCGTCCCCACAACCCCTGGACTAGGTTGGCTCACCGCCGACTTGTCCGTCGACAATAGCGTCGTCCCCACGACCCCGGGCCAAAGTTGGCCAGCCGCCGACATTTCCGACGACTATAGAGTCGTCCCCACGACACCGGGCCAAATTTGGCCAGCCGCCGACATGTCCGACGACAATAGGGTCGTCCCCACGACCCCGGGACTAGATTGGCCCGCCACCGTCATGTCCGACGACAATAGGGTCGTCCCCACGACCCCGGGACTAGATTGGCCCGACACCGTCAAGTCCGACGACTATAGGGTCGTCCCCACGACCCAGGGCAAAAGTTGGCCAGCCGCCGACATGTCCGACGACTATAGGGTCGTCCCCACGACCCCTGGACTAGGTTGGCTCACCGCCGACTTGTCCGTCGACAATAGCGTCGTCCCCACGACCCCGGGCCAAAGTTGGCAAGACGCCGAAATGTCCGACGACTGTAGGGTCGTCCCCACGACCCCGGGACTAGATTGGCCCACCACCGTCAAGTCCGATGACTATAGGGTCGGCCCCACGACCTCGGGAGTAGGTTGGCCAGCCGCCGACATGTCCGACGACTATTGGGTCGTCCCCACGACCCCGGGACAAGATTGGCCCGCCTCTGTCTTGTCCGACGACTATAGGGTCGTATTCACGACCACCCGCCAAAGTTAGCCAGCCGCCGACATTTCCGACGACTATAGGGTCGTCCCCACGACCCCGAGACTAGGTTGACCAGCCGGCAACATGTCCGACGACAATAGGGTCGTGCCCACGACCCCGGGCCAAAGTTGGCAAGCCGCCGACATGTCCGACGACTATAGGGTCGTCCCCACGACCCCTGGACTAGGTTGGCTCACCGCCGACTTCTCCGTCGACAATAGCGTCGTCCCCACGACCCCGGGCCAATGCTGGCCAGCCGCCGACATTTCCGACGACTATAGAGTCGTCCCCACGACATCGGGCCAAATTTGGCCAGCCGCCGACATGTCCGACGACAATAGGGTCGTCCCCACGACCCCGGGCCAAAGTTGGCAAGCCGCCGACATGTCCGACGACTATAGGGTCGTCCCCACGACCCCTGGACTAGGTTGGCTCACCGCCGACTTCTCCGTCGACAATAGCGTCGTCCCCACGACCCCGGGCCAATGTTGGCCAGCCGCCGACCTGTCCGACGACTATAGGGTCATCCCCACGACCACGGGCCAAAGTTGGCAAGCCGCCGAAATGTCCGACGACTGTAGGATCGTCCCCACGACCCCGGGACTAGATTGGCCCGCCACCGTCAAGTCCGACGACCTCGGGACAAGTTTGGCCAGCCGCCGACATGTCCGACGACTATAGGGTCGCCCCCACGACCTCAGGACTAGTTTGGCCAGCCGCCGACATGTCCGACGACTATAGGGTCGTCCCAACCCCGGGACTAGATTGGTCCGCCACCGTCAAGTCCGACGACCTCGGGGCTAGTTTGGCCAGCCGCCGACATGTCCGACGACTACAGGGTCGCCCCCACGACCTCGTGACTAGGTTGGTCAGCCGCCGACATGTCCGACGACTATAGGGTCGTCCCCACGACCCCGGGCCAAAGTTGGCAAGACGCCGAAATGTCCGATGACTGTAGGGTCGTCCCCACGACCCCGGGACTAGATTGGCCCACCACCGTCAAGTCCGACGACTATAGGGTCGGCCCCACGACCTCGGGAGTAGGTTGGCCAGCCGCCGACATGTCCGACGACTATAGGGTCGTGCCCACGACCCCGGGCCCAAGTTGTTAAGCCGCCGACATGTCCGACGACTATAGGGTCGTCCCCACGACCCCTGGACTAGGTTGGCTCACCGCCGACTTGTCCGTCGACAATAGCGTCGTCCCCACGACCCCGGGCCAAAGTTGGCCAGCCGCCGACATTTCCGACGATTATAGAGTCGTCCCCACGACACCGGGCCAAATTTGGCCAGCCGCCGACATGTCCGACGACAATAGGGTCGTCCCCACGACCCCGGGCCAAAGTTGGCAAGACGCCGAAATGTCCGATGACTGTAGGGTCGTCCCCACGACCCCGGGACTAGATTGGCCCGCCACCGTCATGTCCGACGACAATAGGGTCGTCCCCACGACCCCGGGACTAGATTGGCCCGACACCGTCAAGTCCGACGACTATAGGGTCGTCCCCACGACCCAGGGCAAAAGTTGGCCAGCCGCCGACATGTCCGACGACTATAGGGTCGTCCCCACGACTTCGGAACTAGGTTGGCCAGCCGCCGACATGTCCGACCACTATTGGGTCGTCCCCACGACCACGGACCAAAGTTGGCCAGCCGCCGACATGTACGACGACTATAGGGTCGTCCCCACGACCCCGGGACTAGATTGGCCCGACACCGTCAAGTCCGACGACTATAGGGTCGTCCCCACGACCCAGGGCAAAAGTTGGCCAGCCGCCGACATGTCCGACGACTATAGGGTCGTCCCCACGACTTCGGAACTAGGTTGGCCAGCCGCCGACATGTCCGACCACTATTGGGTCGTCCCCACGACCACGGACCAAAGTTGGCCAGCCGCCGACATGTACGACGACTATAGGGTCGTCCCCACGACCCCGGGCCAAAGATGTCCAGCCGCCGTCTTGTCCGACGACTATAGAGTCGTCCCCACGACCCCGGGACTAGATTGGCCCGCCACCGTCATGTCCAACGACTATTGGGTCGTCCCCACAACCACGGGCCAAAGTTGGCCCGCCGCCGACATGTCCGACGACTATAGAGTCGTCCCCACGACACCGGGCCAAAGTTGGCCAGCCGCCGACATGTCCGACGACTATAGGGTCGTCCCCACGACCCCGGGACTAGAATGGCCCGCCACCGTCATGTCCAACGACTATCGGATCGTCCCCACGACCACGGGCCAAAGTTGGCCAGCCGCCGACATGTCCGACGACAATAGGGTCGTCCCCACGACCCCGGGTCTAGGTTGGCCAGCCGTCGACATGTCCGGCGACTGTCGGATCGTCCCCACGTCTACGGGCCAAAGGTGGCCAGCCGCCGACATGTCGGACGACTTTAGGGTCGTCCCTACGACCCCGGGACTAGATTGGCCCGCCACCGTCATGTCCGACGACTATAGGGTCGTCCCCACGACCACGGGCCAAAGTTGGCAAGCCGCCGAAATGTCCGACGACTATAGGGTCGTATTCACGACCACCCGCCAAAGTTAGCCAGCCGCCGACATTTCCGACGACTATAGGGTCGTCCCCACGACCCCGAGACTAGGTTGACCAGCCGGCAACATGTCCGACGACAATAGGGTCGTGCCCACGACCCCGGGCCAAAGTTGGCAAGCCGCCGACATGTCCGACGACTATAGGGTCGTCCCCACGACCCCTGGACTAGGTTGGCTCACCGCCGACTTCTCCGTCGACAATAGCGTCGATCCCACGACCCCGGGCCAATGTTGGCCAGCCGCCGACATTTCCGACGACTATAGAGTCGTCCCCACGACACCGGGCCAAATTTGGCCAGCCGCCGACATGTCCGACGACAATAGGGTCGTCCCCACGATCCCGGGCCAAAGTTGGCAAGCCGCCGACATGTCCGACGACTATAGGGTGCGCCCACGACCCCTGGACTAGGTTGGCTCACCGCCGACTTCTCCGTCGACAATAGCGTCGTCCCCACGACCCCGGGCCAATGTTGGCCAGCCGCCGACCTGTCCGACGACTATAGGGTCATCCCCACGACCACGGGCCAAAGTTGGCAAGCCGCCGAAATGTCCGACGACTGTAGGATCGTCCCCACGACCCCGGGACTAGATTGGCCCGCCACCGTCAAGTCCGACGACCTCGGGACAAGTTTGGCCAGCCGCCGACATGTCCGACGACTATAGGGTCGCCCCCACGACCTCAGGACTAGTTTGGCCAGCCGCCGACATGTCCGACGACTATAGGGTCGTCCCAACCCCGGGACTAGATTGGTCCGCCACCGTCAAGTCCGACGACCTCGGGGCTAGTTTGGCCAGCCGCCGACATGTCCGACGACTACAGGGTCGCCCCCACGACCTCGTGACTAGGTTGGTCAGCCGCCGACATGTCCGACGACTATAGGGTCGTCCCCACGACCCCGGGCCAAAGTTGGCAAGACGCCGAAATGTCCGATGACTGTAGGGTCGTCCCCACGACCCCGGGACTAGATTGGCCCACCACCGTCAAGTCCGACGACTATAGGGTCGGCCCTACGACCTCGGGAGTAGGTTGGCCAGCCGCCGACATGTCCGACGACTATAGGGTCGTGCCCACGACCCCGGGCCCAAGTTGTTAAGCCGCCGACATGTCCGACGACTATAGGGTCGTCCCCACGACCCCTGGACTAGGTTGGCTCACCGCCGACTTGTCCGTCGACAATAGCGTCGTCCCCACGACCCCGGGCCAAAGTTGGCCAGCCGCCGACATTTCCGACGACTATAGAGTCGTCCCCACGACACCGGGCCAAATTTGGCCAGCCGCCGACATGTCCGACGACAATAGGGTCGTCCCCACGGCCCCGGGACTAGATTGGCCCGCCACCGTCATGTCCGACGACAATAGGGTCGTCCCCACGACCCCGGGACTAGATTGGCCCGACACCGTCAAGTCCGACGACTATAGGGTCGTCCCCACGACCCAGGGCAAAAGTTGGCCAGCCGCCGACATGTCCGACGACTATAGGGTCGTCCCCACGACCCCTGGACTAGGTTGGCTCACCGCCGACTTGTCCGTCGACAATAGCGTCGTCCCCACGACCCCGGGCCAAAGTTGGCAAGACGCCGAAATGTCCGACGACTGTAGGGTCGTCCCCACGACCCCGGGACTAGATTGGCCCACCACCGTCAAGTCCGATGACTATAGGGTCGGCCCCACGACCCCTGGACTAGGTTGGCTCACCGCCGACTTCTCCGTCGACAATAGCGTCGTCCCCACGACCCCGGGCCAATGCTGGCCAGCCGCCGACATTTCCGACGACTATAGAGTCGTCCCCACGACATCGGGCCAAATTTGGCCAGCCGCCGACATGTCCGACGACAATAGGGTCGTCCCCACGACCCCGGGCCAAAGTTGGCAAGCCGCCGACATGTCCGACGACTATAGGGTCGTCCCCACGACCCCTGGACTAGGTTGGCTCACCGCCGACTTCTCCGTCGACAATAGCGTCGTCCCCACGACCCCGGGCCAATGTTGGCCAGCCGCCGACCTGTCCGACGACTATAGGGTCATCCCCACGACCACGGGCCAAAGTTGGCAAGCCGCCGAAATGTCCGACGACTGTAGGATCGTCCCCACGACCCCGGGACTAGATTGGCCCGCCACCGTCAAGTCCGACGACCTCGGGACAAGGTTGGCCAGCCGCCGACATGTCCGACGACTATAGGGTCGTCCCCACGACCCCTGGACTAGGTTGGCTCACCGCCGACTTCTCCGTCGACAATAGCGTCGTCCCCACGACCCCGGGCCAATGTTGGCCAGCCGCCGACATTTCCGACGACTATAGAGTCGTCCCCACGACACCGGGCCAAATTTGGCCAGCCGCCGACATGTCCGACGACAATAGGGTCGTCCCCACGATCCCGGGCCAAAGTTGGCAAGCCGCCGACATGTCCGACGACTATAGGGTCGTCCCCACGACCCCTGGACTAGGTTGGCTCACCGCCGACTTCTCCGTCGACAATAGCGTCGTCCCCACGACCCCGGGCCAATGTTGGCCAGCCGCCGACCTGTCCGACGACTATAGGGTCATCCCCACGACCACGGGCCAAAGTTGGCAAGCCGCCGAAATGTCCGACGACTGTAGGATCGTCCCCACGACCCCGGGACTAGATTGGCCCGCCACCGTCAAGTCCGACGACCTCGGGACAAGTTTGGCCAGCCGCCGACATGTCCGACGACTATAGGGTCGCCCCCACGACCTCAGGACTAGTTTGGCCAGCCGCCGACATGTCCGACGACTATAGGGTCGTCCCAACCCCGGGACTAGATTGGTCCGCCACCGTCAAGTCCGACGACCTCGGGGCTAGTTTGGCCAGCCGCCGACATGTCCGACGACTACAGGGTCGCCCTCACGACCTCGTGACTAGGTTGGTCAGCCGCCGACATGTCCGACGACTATAGGGTCGTCCCCACGACCCCGGGCCAAAGTTGACAAGACGCCGAAATGTCCGATGACTGTAGGGTCGTCCCCACGACCCCGGGACTAGATTGGCCCACCACCGTCAAGTCCGACGACTATAGGGTCGGCCCCACGACCTCGGGAGTAGGTTGGCCAGCCGCCGACATGTCCGACGACTATAGGGTCGTGCCCACGACCCCGGGCCCAAGTTGTTAAGCCGCCGACATGTCCGACGACTATAGGGTCGTCCCCACGACCCCTGGACTAGGTTGGCTCACCGCCGACTTGTCCGTCGACAATAGCGTCGTCCCCACGACCCCGGGCCAAAGTTGGCCAGCCGCCGACATTTCCGACGACTATAGAGTCGTCCCCACGACACCGGGCCAAATTTGGCCAGCCGCCGACATGTCCGACGACAATAGGGTCGTCCCCACGACCCCGGGACTAGATTGGCCCGCCACCGTCATGTCCGACGACAATAGGGTCGTCCCCACGACCCCGGGACTAGATTGGCCCGACACCGTCAAGTCCGACGACTATAGGGTCGTCCCCACGACCCAGGGCAAAAGTTGGCCAGCCGCCGACATGTCCGACGACTATAGGGTCGTCCCCACGACCCCTGGACTAGGTTGGCTCACCGCCGACTTGTCCGTCGACAATAGCGTCGTCCCCACGACCCCGGGCCAAAGTTGGCAAGACGCCGAAATGTCCGACGACTGTAGGGTCGTCCCCACGACCCCGGGACTAGATTGGCCCACCACCGTCAAGTCCGATGACTATAGGGTCGGCCCCACGACCTCGGGAGTAGGTTGGCCAGCCGCCGACATGTCCGACGACTATTGGGTCGTCCCCACGACCCCGGGACAAGATTGGCCCGCCTCTGTCTTGTCCGATGAATATAGGGTCGTATTCACGACCACCCGCCAAAGTTAGCCAGCCGCCGACATTTCCGACGACTATAGGGTCGTCCCCACGACCCCGAGACTAGGTTGACCAGCCGGCAACATGTCCGACGACAATAGGGTCGTGCCCACGACCCCGGGCCAAAGTTGGCAAGCCGCCGACATGTCCGACGACTATAGGGTCGTCCCCACGACCCCTGGACTAGGTTGGCTCACCGCCGACTTCTCCGTCGACAATAGCGTCGTCCCCACGACCCCGGGCCAATGCTGGCCAGCCGCCGACATTTCCGACGACTATAGAGTCGTCCCCACGACACCGGGCCAAATTTGGCCAGCCGCCGACAGGTCCGACGACAATAGGGTCGTCCCCACGACCCCGGGCCAAAGTTGGCAAGCCGCCGACATGTCCGACGACTATAGGGTCGTCCCCACGACCCCTGGACTAGGTTGGCTCACCGCCGACTTCTCCGTCGACAATAGCGTCGTCCCCACGACCCCGGGCCAATGTTGGCCAGCCGCCGACCTGTCCGACGACTATAGGGTCATCCCCACGACCACGGGCCAAAGTTGGCAAGCCGCCGAAATGTCCGACGACTGTAGGATCGTCCCCACGACCCCGGGACTAGATTGGCCCGCCACCGTCAAGTCCGACGACCTCGGGACAAGGTTGGCCAGCCGCCGACATGTCCGACGACTATAGGGTCGCCCCCACGACCTCAGGACTAGTTTGGCCAGCCGCCGACATGTCCGACGACTATAGGGTCGTCCCAACCCCGGGACTAGATTGGTCCGCCACCGTCAAGTCCGACGACCTCGGGGCTAGTTTGGCCAGCCGCCGACATGTCCGACGACTACAGGGTCGCCCCCACGACCTCGTGACTAGGTTGGTCAGCCGCCGACATGTCCGACGACTATAGGGTCGCCCCCACGACCTCGTGACTAGGTTGGTCAGCCGCCGACATGTCCGACGACTATAGGGTCGTCCCCACGACCCCGGGCCAAAGTTGGCAAGACGCCGAAATGTCCGATGACTGTAGGGTCGTCCCCACGACCCCGGGACTAGATTGGCCCACCACCGTCAAGTCCGACGACTATAGGGTCGGCCCCACGACCTCGGGAGTAGGTTGGCCAGCCGCCGACATGTCCGACGACTATAGGGTCGTGCCCACGACCCCGGGCCCAAGTTGTTAAGCCGCCGACATGTCCGACGACTATAGGGTCGTCCCCACGACCCCTGGACTAGGTTGGCTCACCGCCGACTTGTCCGTCGACAATAGCGTCGTCCCCACGACCCCGGGCCAAAGTTGGCCAGCCGCCGACATTTCCGACGACTATAGAGTCGTCCCCACGACACCGGGCCAAATTTGGCCAGCCGCCGACATGTCCGACGACAATAGGGTCGTCCCCACGACCCCGGGACTAGATTGGCCCGCCACCGTCATGTCCGGCGACTGTCGGATCGTCCCCACGTCTACGGGCCAAAGGTGGCCAGCCGCCGACATGTCGGACGATTATAGGGTCGTCCCTACGACCCCGGGACTAGATTGGCCCGCCACCGTCATGTCCGACGACTATAGGGTCGTCCCCACGACCACGGGCCAAAGTTGGCAAGCCGCCGAAATGTCCGACGACTGTAGGATCGTCCCCACGACCCCGGGACTAGATTGGCCCGCCACCGTCAAGTCCGACGACCTCGGGACAAGGTTGGCCAGCCGCCGACATGTCCGACGACTATAGGGTTGACCCCACGACCCCGGGCCAATGTTGGCCAATCGCCGACATGTCCGACGACTATAGGGTCGTCCCTACGACCCCGGGACTAGTTTGGCCCGCCACCGTCATGTCCGACGACAATAGGGTCGTCCCCACGACCCCGGGACTAGATTGGCCCGACACCGTCAATTCCGACGACTATAGGGTCGTCCCCACGACCACGGACCAAAGTTGGCCAGCCGCCGACATGTCCGACGACTATAGGGTCGTCCCCACGACCCCGGGACTAGATTGGCTCACCGCCGACTTCTCCGTCGACAATAACGTCGTCCCCACGACCCCGGGCCAATGTTGGCCAGCTGCCGACATTTCCGAAGACTATAGAGTCGTCCCCACGACACCGGGCCAAATTTGGCCAGCCGCCGACATGTCCGACGACTATTGGGTCGTCCCCACGACCACGGGCCAAAGTTGGCCAGCCGCCGACATGTCCGACGACTATAGGGTCGTCCCCACGACCCCGGGACTAGAATGGCCCGCCACCGTCATGTCCAACGACTATCGGATCGTCCCCACGACCCCGGGTCTAGGTTGGCCAGCCGTCGACATGTCCGACGACTATAGAGTCGTCCCCACGACACCGGGCCAAAGTTGGCCAGCCGCTGACATGTCCAACGACTATAGGGTCGTCCCCACGACCACGGGCCAAAGTTGGCCAGCCGCCGACATGTCCGACGACTATTGGATCGTCCCCACGACCACGGGCCAATGTTGGCCAGCCGCCGACATGTCCGACGACTATAGAGTCGTCCCCACGACACCGGGCCAAAGTTGGCCAGCCGCCGACATGTCCGACGACTATCGGATCGTCCCCACGACCCCGGGTCTAGGTTGGCCAGCCGTCGACATGTCCGACGACTATAGGGTCGTCCCCACGACTTCGGGACTAGGTTGGCCAGCCGCCGACATGTCCGACCACTATTGGGTCGTCCCCACGACCACGGACCAAAGTTGGCCAGCCGCCGACATGTACGACGACTATAGGGTCGTCCCCACGACCCCGGGCCAAAGATGTCCAGCCGCCGTCTTGTCCGACGACTATAGAGTCGTCCCCACGACCCCGGGACTAGATTGGCCCGCCACCGTCATGTCCAACGACTATTGGGTCGTCCCCACAACCACGGGCCAAAGTTGGCCCGCCGCCGACATGTCCGACGACTATAGAGTCGTCCCCACGACACCGGGCCAAAGTTGGCCAGCCGCCGACATGTCCGACGACTATAGGGTCGTCCCCACGACCCCGGGACTAGAATGGCCCGCCACCGTCATGTCCAACGACTATCGGATCGTCCCCACGACCACGGGCCAAAGTTGGCCAGCCGCCGACATGTCCGACGACAATAGGGTCGTCCCCACGACCCCGGGTCTAGGTTGGCCAGCCGTCGACATGTCCGGCGACTGTCGGATCGTCCCCACGTCTACGGGCCAAAGGTGGCCAGCCGCCGACATGTCGGACGACTATAGGGTCGTCCCTACGACCCCGGGACTAGATTGGCCCGCCACCGTCATGTCCGACGACTATAGGGTCGTCCCCACGACCACGGGCCAAAGTTGGCAAGCCGCCGAAATGTCCGACGACTATAGGGTCGTCCCCACGACCCCGGGACTAGATTGGCCCGCCACCGTCATGTCCGACGACAATAGGGTCGTCCCCACGACCCCGGGACTAGATTGGCCCGACACCGTCAAGTCCGACGACTATAGGGTCGTCCCCACGACCCAGGGCAAAAGTTGGCCAGCCGCCGACATGTCCGACGACTATAGGGTCGTCCCCACGACCCCTGGACTAGGTTGGCTCACCGCCGACTTGTCCGTCGACAATAGCGTCGTCCCCACGACCCCGGGCCAAAGTTGGCAAGACGCCGAAATGTCCGACGACTGTAGGGTCGTCCCCACGACCCCGGGACTAGATTGGCCCACCACCGTCAAGTCCGATGACTATAGGGTCGGCCCCACGACCTCGGGAGTAGGTTGGCCAGCCGCCGACATGTCCGACGACTATTGGGTCGTCCCCACGACCCCGGGACAAGATTGGCCCGCCTCTGTCTTGTCCGACGACTATAGGGTCGTATTCACGACCACCCGCCAAAGTTAGCCAGCCGCCGACATTTCCGACGACTATAGGGTCGTCCCCACGACCCCGAGACTAGGTTGACCAGCCGGCAACATGTCCGACGACAATAGGGTCGTGCCCACGACCCCGGGCCAAAGTTGGCAAGCCGCCGACATGTCCGACGACTATAGGGTCGTCCCCACGACCCCTGGACTAGGTTGGCTCACCGCCGACTTCTCCGTCGACAATAGCGTCGTCCCCACGACCCCGGGCCAATGTTGGCCAGCCGCCGACATTTCCGACGACTATAGAGTCGTCCCCACGACACCGGGCCAAATTTGGCCAGCCGCCGACATGTCCGACGACAATAGGGTCGTCCCCACGATCCCGGGCCAAAGTTGGCAAGCCGCCGACATGTCCGACGACTATAGGGTCGTCCCCACGACCCCTGGACTAGGTTGGCTCACCGCCGACTTCTCCGCCGACAATAGCGTCGTCCCCACGACCCCGGGCCAATGTTGGCCAGCCGCCGACCTGTCCGACGACTATAGGGTCATCCCCACGACCACGGGCCAAAGTTGGCAAGCCGCCGAAATGTCCGACGACTGTAGGATCGTCCCCACGACCCCGGGACTAGATTGGCCCGCCACCGTCAAGTCCGACGACCTCGGGACAAGTTTGGCCAGCCGCCGACATGTCCGACGACTATAGGGTCGCCCCCACGACCTCAGGACTAGTTTGGCCAGCCGCCGACATGTCCGACGACTATAGGGTCGTCCCAACCCCGGGACTAGATTGGTCCGCCACCGTCAAGTCCGACGACCTCGGGGCTAGTTTGGCCAGCCGCCGACATGTCCGACGACTACAGGGTCGCCCCCACGACCTCGTGACTAGGTTGGTCAGCCGCCGACATGTCCGACGACTATAGGGTCGTCCCCACGACCCCGGGCCAAAGTTGGCAAGACGCCGAAATGTCCGATGACTGTAGGGTCGTCCCCACGACCCCGGGACTAGATTGGCCCACCACCGTCAAGTCCGATGACTATAGGGTCGGCCCCACGACCTCGGGAGTAGGTTGGCCAGCCGCCGACATGTCCGACGACTATAGGGTCGTGCCCACGACCCCGGGCCCAAGTTGTTAAGCCGCCGACATGTCCGACGACTATAGGGTCGTCCCCACGACCCCTGGACTAGGTTGGCTCACCGCCGACTTGTCCGTCGACAATAGCGTCGTCCCCACGACCCCGGGCCAAAGTTGGCCAGCCGCCGACATTTCCGACGACTATAGAGTCGTCCCCACGACACCGGGCCAAATTTGGCCAGCCGCCGACATGTCCGACGACAATAGGGTCGTCCCCACGACCCCGGGACTAGATTGGCCCGCCACCGTCATGTCCGGCGACTGTCGGATCGTCCCCACGTCTACGGGCCAAAGGTGGCCAGCCGCCGACATGTCGGACGACTATAGGGTCGTCCCTACGACCCCGGGACTAGATTGGCCCGCCACCGTCATGTCCGACGACTATAGGGTCGTCCCCACGACCACGGGCCAAAGTTGGCAAGCCGCCGAAATGTCCGACGACTGTAGGATCGTCCCCACGACCCCGGGACTAGATTGGCCCGCCACCGTCAAGTCCGACGACCTCGGGACAAGGTTGGCCAGCCGCCGACATGTCCGACGACTATAGGGTCGCCCCCACGACCGCAGGACTAGTTTGGCCAGCCGCCGACATGTCCGACGACTATAGGGTCGTCCCCACAACCCCGGGACTAGATTGGTCCGCCACCGTCATGTCCAACGATTATAGGGTCGTCCCCACGACCCCGGGACTAGATTGGCCCGCCACCGTCATGTCCGACGATTATAGGGTCGTCCCCACGACCTCGGGACAAGCTTGGCCCGCCGCCGACTTGTCCGACGACTATAGGGTCGTCCCCACGACCCCTGGACTAGGTTGGCTCACCGCCGACTTGTCCGTCGACAATAGCGTCGTCCCCACGACTACGGGCCAATGTTGGCCAGCCGCCGACATGTCCGACGACTATTGAATCGTCCCCACGACCACGGGCCAATGTTGGCCAGCCGCCGACATGTCCGACGACTATAGGGTCGTCCCCACGACTTCGGGACTAGGTTGGCCAGCCGCCGACATGTCCGATCACTATTGGGTCGTCCCCACGACCACGGACCAAAGTTGGCCAGCCGCCGACATGTACGACGACTATAGGGTCGTCCCCACGACCCCGGGCCAAAGATGTCCAGCCGCCGTCTTGTCCGACGACTATAGAGTCGTCCCCACGACCCCGGGACTAGATTGGCCCGCCACCGTCATGTCCAACGACTATAGGGTCGTCCCCACAAACACGGGCCAAAGTTGGCCCGCCGCCGACATGTCCGACGACTATAGAGTCGTCCCCACGACACCGGGCCAAAGTTGGCCAGCCGCCGACATGTCCGACGACTATAGGGTCGTCCCCACGACCCCGGGACTAGAATGGCCCGCCACCGTCATGTCCAACGACTATCGGATCGTCCCCACGACCACGGGCCAAAGTTGGCCAGCCGCCGACATGTCCGACGACAATAGGGTCGTCCCCACGACCCCGGGTCTAGGTTGGCCAGCCGTCGACATGTCCGACGACTATAGAGTCGTCCCCACGACACCGGGCCAAAGTTGGCCAGCCGCTGACATGTCCAACGACTATAGGGTCGTCCCCACGACCACGGGCCAAAGTTGGCCAGCCGCCGACATGTCCGACGACTATTGGATCGTCCCCACGACCACGGGCCAATGTTGGCCAGCCGCCGACATGTCCGACGACTATAGGGTCGTCCCCACGACTTCGGGACTAGGTTGGCCAGCCGCCGACATGTCCGACCACTATTGGGTGGTCCCCACGACCACGGACCAAAGTTGGCCAGCCGCCGACATGTACGACGACTATAGGGTCGTCCCCACGACCCCGGGCCAAAGATGTCCAGCCGCCGTCTTGTCCGACGACTATAGAGTCGTCCCCACGACCCCGGGACTAGATTGGCCCGCCACCGTCATGTCCAACGACTATTGGGTCGTCCCCACAACCACGGGCCAAAGTTGGCCCGCCGCCGACATGTCCGACGACTATAGAGTCGTCCCCACGACACCGGGCCAAAGTTGGCCAGCCGCCGACATGTCCGACGACTATAGGGTCGTCCCCACGACCCCGGGACTAGAATGGCCCGCCACCGTCATGTCCAACGACTATCGGATCGTCCCCACGACCACGGGCCAAAGTTGGCCAGCCGCCGACATGTCCGACGACAATAGGGTCGTCCCCACGACCCCGGGTCTAGGTTGGCCAGCCGTCGACATGTCCGGCGACTGTCGGATCGTCCCCACGTCTACGGGCCAAAGGTGGCCAGCCGCCGACATGTCGGACGACTATAGGGTCGTCCCTACGACCCCGGGACTAGATTGGCCCGCCACCGTCATGTCCGACGACTATAGGGTCGTCCCCACGACCACGGGCCAAAGTTGGCAAGCCGCCGAAATGTCCGACGACTATAGGGTCGTCCCCACGACCCCGGGACTAGATTGGCCCGCCACCGTCATGTCCGACGACAATAGGGTCGTCCCCACGACCCCGGGACTAGATTGGCCCGACACCGTCAAGTCCGACGACTATAGGGTCGTCCCCACGACCCAGGGCAAAAGTTGGCCAGCCGCCGACATGTCCGACGACTATAGGGTCGTCCCCACGACCCCTGGACTAGGTTGGCTCACCGCCGACTTGTCCGTCGACAATAGCGTCGTCCCCACGACCCCGGGCCAAAGTTGGCAAGACGCCGAAATGTCCGACGACTGTAGGGTCGTCCCCACGACCCCGGGACTAGATTGGCCCACCACCGTCAAGTCCGATGACTATAGGGTCGGCCCCACGACCTCGGGAGTAGGTTGGCCAGCCGCCGACATGTCCGACGACTATTGGGTCGTCCCCACGACCCCGGGACAAGATTGGCCCGCCTCTGTCTTGTCCGACGACTATAGGGTCGTATTCACGACCACCCGCCAAAGTTAGCCAGCCGCCGACATTTCCGACGACTATAGGGTCGTCCCCACGACCCCGAGACTAGGTTGACCAGCCGGCAACATGTCCGACGACAATAGGGTCGTGCCCACGACCCCGGGCCAAAGTTGGCAAGCCGCCGACATGTCCGACGACTATAGGGTCGTCCCCACGACCCCTGGACTAGGTTGGCTCACCGCCGACTTCTCCGTCGACAATAGCGTCGTCCCCACGACCCCGGGCCAATGTTGGCCAGCCGCCGACATTTCCGACGACTATAGAGTCGTCCCCACGACACCGGGCCAAATTTGGCCAGCCGCCGACATGTCCGACGACAATAGGGTCGTCCCCACGATCCCGGGCCAAAGTTGGCAAGCCGCCGACATGTCCGACGACTATAGGGTCGTCCCCACGACCCCTGGACTAGGTTGGCTCACCGCCGACTTCTCCGCCGACAATAGCGTCGTCCCCACGACCCCGGGCCAATGTTGGCCAGCCGCCGACCTGTCCGACGACTATAGGGTCATCCCCACGACCACGGGCCAAAGTTGGCAAGCCGCCGAAATGTCCGACGACTGTAGGATCGTCCCCACGACCCCGGGACTAGATTGGCCCGCCACCGTCAAGTCCGACGACCTCGGGACAAGTTTGGCCAGCCGCCGACATGTCCGACGACTATAGGGTCGCCCCCACGACCTCAGGACTAGTTTGGCCAGCCGCCGACATGTCCGACGACTATAGGGTCGTCCCAACCCCGGGACTAGATTGGTCCGCCACCGTCAAGTCCGACGACCTCGGGGCTAGTTTGGCCAGCCGCCGACATGTCCGACGACTACAGGGTCGCCCCCACGACCTCGTGACTAGGTTGGTCAGCCGCCGACATGTCCGACGACTATAGGGTCGTCCCCACGACCCCGGGCCAAAGTTGGCAAGACGCCGAAATGTCCGATGACTGTAGGGTCGTCCCCACGACCCCGGGACTAGATTGGCCCACCACCGTCAAGTCCGATGACTATAGGGTCGGCCCCACGACCTCGGGAGTAGGTTGGCCAGCCGCCGACATGTCCGACGACTATAGGGTCGTGCCCACGACCCCGGGCCCAAGTTGTTAAGCCGCCGACATGTCCGACGACTATAGGGTCGTCCCCACGACCCCTGGACTAGGTTGGCTCACCGCCGACTTGTCCGTCGACAATAGCGTCGTCCCCACGACCCCGGGCCAAAGTTGGCCAGCCGCCGACATTTCCGACGACTATAGAGTCGTCCCCACGACACCGGGCCAAATTTGGCCAGCCGCCGACATGTCCGACGACAATAGGGTCGTCCCCACGACCCCGGGACTAGATTGGCCCGCCACCGTCATGTCCGGCGACTGTCGGATCGTCCCCACGTCTACGGGCCAAAGGTGGCCAGCCGCCGACATGTCGGACGACTATAGGGTCGTCCCTACGACCCCGGGACTAGATTGGCCCGCCACCGTCATGTCCGACGACTATAGGGTCGTCCCCACGACCACGGGCCAAAGTTGGCAAGCCGCCGAAATGTCCGACGACTGTAGGATCGTCCCCACGACCCCGGGACTAGATTGGCCCGCCACCGTCAAGTCCGACGACCTCGGGACAAGGTTGGCCAGCCGCCGACATGTCCGACGACTATAGGGTCGCCCCCACGACCGCAGGACTAGTTTGGCCAGCCGCCGACATGTCCGACGACTATAGGGTCGTCCCCACAACCCCGGGACTAGATTGGTCCGCCACCGTCATGTCCAACGATTATAGGGTCGTCCCCACGACCCCGGGACTAGATTGGCCCGCCACCGTCATGTCCGACGATTATAGGGTCGTCCCCACGACCTCGGGACAAGCTTGGCCCGCCGCCGACTTGTCCGACGACTATAGGGTCGTCCCCACGACCCCTGGACTAGGTTGGCTCACCGCCGACTTGTCCGTCGACAATAGCGTCGTCCCCACGACTACGGGCCAAAGTTGGCCAGCCGCCGACATGTCCGACGACTATTGAATCGTCCCCACGACCACGGGCCAATGTTGGCCAGCCGCCGACATGTCCGACGACTATAGGGTCGTCCCCACGACTTCGGGACTAGGTTGGCCAGCCGCCGACATGTCCGATCACTATTGGGTCGTCCCCACGACCACGGACCAAAGTTGGCCAGCCGCCGACATGTACGACGACTATAGGGTCGTCCCCACGACCCCGGGCCAAAGATGTCCAGCCGCCGTCTTGTCCGACGACTATAGAGTCGTCCCCACGACCCCGGGACTAGATTGGCCCGCCACCGTCATGTCCAACGACTATAGGGTCGTCCCCACAAACACGGGCCAAAGTTGGCCCGCCGCCGACATGTCCGACGACTATAGAGTCGTCCCCACGACACCGGGCCAAAGTTGGCCAGCCGCCGACATGTCCGACGACTATAGGGTCGTCCCCACGACCCCGGGACTATAATGGCCCGCCACCGTCATGTCCAACGACTATCGGATCGTCCCCACGACCACGGGCCAAAGTTGGCCAGCCGCCGACATGTCCGACGACAATAGGGTCGTCCCCACGACCCCGGGTCTAGGTTGGCCAGCCGTCGACATGTCCGACGACTATAGAATCGTCCCCACGACACCGGGCCAAAGTTGGCCAGCCGCTGACATGTCCAACGACTATAGGGTCGTCCCCACGACCACGGGCCAAAGTTGGCCAGCCGCCGACATGTCCGACGACTATAGAGTCGTCCCCACGACACCGGGCCAAATTTGGCCAGCCGCCGACAGGTCCGACGACAATAGGGTCGTCCCCACGACCCCGGGCCAAAGTTGGCAAGCCGCCGAAATGTCCGACGACTGTAGGATCGTCCCCACGACCCCGGGACTAGATTGGCCCGCCACCGTCAAGTCCGACGACCTCGGGACAAGTTTGGCCAGCCGCCGACATGTCCGACGACTATAGGGTCGCCCCCACGACCTCAGGACTAGTTTGGCCAGCCGCCGACATGTCCGACGACTATAGGGTCGTCCCAACCCCGGGACTAGATTGGTCCGCCACCGTCAAGTCCGACGACCTCGGGGCTAGTTTGGCCAGCCGCCGACATGTCCGACGACAATAGGGTCGTCCCCACGACCCCGGGACTAGATTGGCCCGCCACCGTCATGTCCGGCGACTGTCGGATCGTCCCCACGTCTACGGGCCAAAGGTGGCCAGCCGCCGACATGTCGGACGACTATAGGGTCGTCCCTACGACCCCGGGACTAGATTGGCCCGCCACCGTCATGTCCGACGACTATAGGGTCGTCCCCACGACCACGGGCCAAAGTTGGCAAGCCGCCGAAATGTCCGACGACTGTAGGATCGTCCCCACGACCCCGGGACTAGATTGGCCCGCCACCGTCAAGTCCGACGACCTCGGGACAAGGTTGGCCAGCCGCCGACATGTCCGACGACTATAGGGTCGCCCCCACGACCGCAGGACTAGTTTGGCCAGCCGCCGACATGTCCGACGACTATAGGGTCGTCCCCACAACCCCGGGACTAGATTGGTCCGCCACCGTCATGTCCAACGATTATAGGGTCGTCCCCACGACCCCGGGACTAGATTGGCCCGCCACCGTCATGTCCGACGATTATAGGGTCGTCCCCACGACCTCGGGACAAGCTTGGCCCGCCGCCGACTTGTCCGACGACTATAGGGTCGTCCCCACGACCCCTGGACTAGGTTGGCTCACCGCCGACTTGTCCGTCGACAATAGCGTCGTCCCCACGACTACGGGCCAAAGTTGGCCAGCCGCCGACATGTCCGACGACTATTGAATCGTCCCCACGACCACGGGCCAATGTTGGCCAGCCGCCGACATGTCCGACGACTATAGGGTCGTCCCCACGACTTCGGGACTAGGTTGGCCAGCCGCCGACATGTCCGATCACTATTGGGTCGTCCCCACGACCACGGACCAAAGTTGGCCAGCCGCCGACATGTACGACGACTATAGGGTCGTCCCCACGACCCCGGGACTAGAATGGCCCGCCACCGTCATGTCCAACGACTATCGGATCGTCCCCACGACCACGGGCCAAAGTTGGCCAGCCGCCGACATGTCCGACGACAATAGGGTCGTCCCCACGACCCCGGGTCTAGGTTGGCCCGCCACCGTCAAGTCCGACGACCTCGGGACAAGGTTGGCCAGCCGTCGACATGTCCGACGACTATAGAATCGTCCCCACGACACCGGGCCAAAGTTGGCCAGCCGCTGACATGTCCAACGACTATAGGGTCGTCCCCACGACCACGGGCCAAAGTTGGCCAGCCGCCGACATGTCCGACGACTATTGGATCGTCCCCACGACCACGGGCCAAAGTTGGCCAGCCGCCGACATGTCCGACGACTATAGGGTCGTCCCTACGACCCCGGGACTAGATTGGCCCGCCACCGTCATGTCCGACGACTATAGGGTCGTCCCCACGACCACGGGCCAAAGTTGGCAAGCCGCCGAAATGTCCGACGACTGTAGGATCGTCCCCACGACCCCGGGACTAGATTGGCCCGCCACCGTCAAGTCCGACGACCTCGGGACAAGGTTGGCCAGCCGCCGACATGTCCGACGACTATAGGGTCGCCCCCACGACCGCAGGACTAGTTTGGCCAGCCGCCGACATGTCCGACGACTATAGGGTCGTCCCCACAACCCCGGGACTAGATTGGTCCGCCACCGTCATGTCCAACGATTATAGGGTCGTCCCCACGACCCCGGGACTAGATTGGCCCGCCACCGTCATGTCCGACGATTATAGGGTCGTCCCCACGACCTCGGGACAAGCTTGGCCCGCCGCCGACTTGTCCGACGACTATAGGGTCGTCCCCACGACCCCTGGACTAGGTTGGCTCACCGCCGACTTGTCCGTCGACAATAGCGTCGTCCCCACGACTACGGGCCAAAGTTGGCCAGCCGCCGACATGTCCGACGACTATTGAATCGTCCCCACGACCACGGGCCAATGTTGGCCAGCCGCCGACATGTCCGACGACTATAGGGTCGTCCCCACGACTTCGGGACTAGGTTGGCCAGCCGCCGACATGTCCGATCACTATTGGGTCGTCCCCACGACCACGGACCAAAGTTGGCCAGCCGCCGACATGTACGACGACTATAGGGTCGTCCCCACGACCCCGGGCCAAAGATGTCCAGCCGCCGTCTTGTCCGACGACTATAGAGTCGTCCCCACGACCCCGGGACTAGATTGGCCCGCCACCGTCATGTCCAACGACTATAGGGTCGTCCCCACAAACACGGGCCAAAGTTGGCCCGCCGCCGACATGTCCGACGACTATAGAGTCGCCCCACGACACCGGGCCAAAGTTGGCCAGCCGCCGACATGTCCGACGACTATAGGGTCGTCCCCACGACCCCGGGACTAGAATGGCCCGCCACCGTCATGTCCAACGACTATCGGATCGTCCCCACGACCACGGGCCAAAGTTGGCCAGCCGCCGACATGTCCGACGACAATAGGGTCGTCCCCACGACCCCGGGTCTAGGTTGGCCAGCCGTCGACATGTCCGACGACTATAGAATCGTCCCCACGACACCGGGCCAAAGTTGGCCAGCCGCTGACATGTCCAACGACTATAGGGTCGTCCCCACGACCACGGGCCAAAGTTGGCCAGCCGCCGACATGTCCGACGACTATTGGATCGTCCCCACGACCACGGGCCAAAGTTGGCCAGCCGCCGACATGTCCGACGACTATAGGGTACGTGCCCACGACCACGGGACTAGATTGGCCCGCCACCGCCATGTCCGACGACAATAGGGTCGTCCCCACGACCACGGGCCACAGTTGGCCAGCCGCCGACATGTCCAACGACTATTGGGTCGTCCCCACGACCACGGGCCAATGTTGGCCAGCCGCCGACATGTCCAACGACTATTGGGTCGCCCCACGACCACGGGCCAAAGTTGGCCAGCCGCCGAAATGTCCGACGACTGTAGGATCGTCCCTACGCCCCCGGGACTAGATTGGCCCGCCACCGTCAAGTCCGACGACCTCGGGACAAGTTTGGCCAGCCGCCGACATGTCCGACGACTATAGGGTCGTCCCCACGACCCCTGGACTAGGTTGGCTCACCGCCGACTTCTCCGTCGACAATAGCGTCGTCCCCACGACCCCGGGCCAATGTTGGCCAGCCGCCGACATTTCCGACGACTATAGAGTCGTCCCCACGACACCGGGCCAAATTTGGCCAGCCGCCGACCTGTCCGACGACAATAGGGTCGTCCCCACGACCCCGGGCCAAAGTTGGCAAGCCGCCGACATGTCCGACGACTATAGGGTCGTCCCCACGACCCCTGGACTAGGTTGGCTCACCGCCGACTTCTCCGTCGACAATAGCGTCGTCCCCACGACCCCGGGCCAATGTTGGCCAGCCGCCGACCTGTCCGACGACTATAGGGTCGTCCCCACGACCACGGGCCAAAGTTGGCAAGCCGCCGAAATGTCCGACGACTGTAGGATCGTCCCCACGACCCCGGGACTAGATTGGCCCGCCACCGTCAAGTCCGACGACCTCGGGACAAGTTTGGCCAGCCGCCGACATGTCCGACGACTATAGGGTCGCCCCCACGACCTCAGGACTAGTTTGGCCAGCCGCCGACATGTCCGACGACTATAGGGTCGTCCCAACCCCGGGACTAGATTGGTCCGCCACCGTCAAGTCCGACGACCTCGGGGCTAGTTTGGCCAGCCGCCGACATGTCCGACGACAATAGGGTCGTCCCCACGACCCCGGGACTAGATTGGCCCGCCACCGTCATGTCCGGCGACTGTCGGATCGTCCCCACGTCTACGGGCCAAAGGTGGCCAGCCGCCGACATGTCGGACGACTATAGGGTCGTCCCTACGACCCCGGGACTAGATTGGCCCGCCACCGTCATGTCCGACGACTATAGGGTCGTCCCCACGACCACGGGCCAAAGTTGGCAAGCCGCCGAAATGTCCGACGACTGTAGGATCGTCCCCACGACCCCGGGACTAGATTGGCCCGCCACCGTCAAGTCCGACGACCTCGGGACAAGGTTGGCCAGCCGCCGACATGTCCGACGACTATAGGGTCGCCCCCACGACCGCAGGACTAGTTTGGCCAGCCGCCGACATGTCCGACGACTATAGGGTCGTCCCCACAACCCCGGGACTAGATTGGTCCGCCACCGTCATGTCCAACGATTATAGGGTCGTCCCCACGACCCCGGGACTAGATTGGCCCGCCACCGTCATGTCCGACGATTATAGGGTCGTCCCCACGACCTCGGGACAAGCTTGGCCCGCCGCCGACTTGTCCGACGACTATAGGGTCGTCCCCACGACCCCTGGACTAGGTTGGCTCACCGCCGACTTGTCCGTCGACAATAGCGTCGTCCCCACGACTACGGGCCAAAGTTGGCCAGCCGCCGACATGTCCGACGACTATTGAATCGTCCCCACGACCACGGGCCAATGTTGGCCAGCCGCCGACATGTCCGACGACTATAGGGTCGTCCCCACGACTTCGGGACTAGGTTGGCCAGCCGCCGACATGTCCGATCACTATTGGGTCGTCCCCACGACCACGGACCAAAGTTGGCCAGCCGCCGACATGTACGACGACTATAGGGTCGTCCCCACGACCCCGGGCCAAAGATGTCCAGCCGCCGTCTTGTCCGACGACTATAGAGTCGTCCCCACGACCCCGGGACTAGATTGGCCCGCCACCGTCATGTCCAACGACTATAGGGTCGTCCCCACAAACACGGGCCAAAGTTGGCCCGCCGCCGACATGTCCGACGACTATAGAGTCGTCCCCACGACACCGGGCCAAAGTTGGCCAGCCGCCGACATGTCCGACGACTATAGGGTCGTCCCCACGACCCCGGGACTAGAATGGCCCGCCACCGTCATGTCCAACGACTATCGGATCGTCCCCACGACCACGGGCCAAAGTTGGCCAGCCGCCGACATGTCCGACGACAATAGGGTCGTCCCCACGACCCCGGGTCTAGGTTGGCCAGCCGTCGACATGTCCGACGACTATAGAATCGTCCCCACGACACCGGGCCAAAGTTGGCCAGCCGCTGACATGTCCAACGACTATAGGGTCGTCCCCACGACCACGGGCCAAAGTTGGCCAGCCGCCGACATGTCCGACGACTATTGGATCGTCCCCACGACCACGGACCAAAGTTGGCCAGCCGCCGACATGTCCGACGACTATAGGGTCGTGCCCACGACCACGGGACTAGATTGGCCCGCCACCGCCATGTCCGACGACAATAGGGTCGTCCCCACGACCACGGGCCACAGTTGGCCAGCCGCCGACATGTCCAACGACTATTGGGTCGTCCCCACGACCACGGGCCAATGTTGGCCAGCCGCCGACATGTCCAACGACTATTGGGTCGCCCCACGACCACGGGCCAAAGTTGGCCAGCCGCCGAAATGTCCGACGACTGTAGGATCGTCCCTACGCCCCCGGGACTAGATTGGCCCGCCACCGTCAAGTCCGACGACCTCGGGACAAGTTTGGCCAGCCGCCGACATGTCCGACGACTATAGGGTCGTCCCCACGACCCCTGGACTAGGTTGGCTCACCGCCGACTTCTCCGTCGACAATAGCGTCGTCCCCACGACCCCGGGCCAATGTTGGCCAGCCGCCGACATTTCCGACGACTATAGAGTCGTCCCCACGACACCGGGCCAAATTTGGCCAGCCGCCGACCTGTCCGACGACAATAGGGTCGTCCCCACGACCCCGGGCCAAAGTTGGCAAGCCGCCGACATGTCCGACGACTATAGGGTCGTCCCCACGACCCCTGGACTAGGTTGGCTCACCGCCGACTTCTCCGTCGACAATAGCGTCGTCCCCACGACCCCGGGCCAATGTTGGCCAGCCGCCGACCTGTCCGACGACTATAGGGTCGTCCCCACGACCACGGGCCAAAGTTGGCAAGCCGCCGAAATGTCCGACGACTGTAGGATCGTCCCCACGACCCCGGGACTAGATTGGCCCGCCACCGTCAAGTCCGACGACCTCGGGACAAGTTTGGCCAGCCGCCGACATGTCCGACGACTATAGGGTCGCCCCCACGACCTCAGGACTAGTTTGGCCAGCCGCCGACATGTCCGACGACTATAGGGTCGTCCCAACCCCGTGACTAGATTGGTCCGCCACCGTCAAGTCCGACGACCTCGGGGCTAGTTTGGCCAGCCGCCGACATGTCCGACGACTACAGGGTCGCCCCCACGACCTCGTGACTAGGTTGGTCAGCCGCCGACATGTCCGACGACTATAGGGTCGTCCCCACGACCCCGGGCCAAAGTTGGCAAGACGCCGAAATGTCCGATGACTGTAGGGTCGTCCCCACGACCCCGGGACTAGATTGGCCCACCACCGTCAAGTCCGACGACTATAGGGTCGGCCCCACGACCTCGGGAGTAGGTTGGCCAGCCGCCGACATGTCCGACGACTATAGGGTCGTCCCTACGACCCCGGGACTAGATTGGCCCGCCACCGTCATGTCCGACGACTATAGGGTCGTCCCCACGACCAAGGGCCAAAGTTGGCAAGCCGCCGAAATGTCCGACGACTGTAGGATCGTCCCCACGACCCCGGGACTAGATTGGCCCGCCACCGTCAAGTCCGACGACCTCGGGACAAGGTTGGCCAGCCGCCGATATGTCCGACGACTATAGGGTCGCCCCCACGACCGCAGGACTAGTTTGGCCAGCCGCCGACATGTCCGACGACTATAGGGTCGTCCCCACAACCCCGGGACTAGATTGGTCCGCCACCGTCATGTCCAACGATTATAGGGTCGTCCCCACGACCCCGGGACTAGATTGGCCCGCCACCGTCATGTCCGACGATTATAGGGTCGTCCCCACGACCTCGGGACAAGCTTGGCCCGCCGCCGACTTGTCCGACGACTATAGGGTCGTCCTCACGACCCCTGGACTAGGTTGGCTCACCGCCGACTTGTCCGTCGACAATAGCGTCGTCCCCACGACTACGGGCCAAAGTTGGCCAGCCGCCGACATGTCCGACGACTATAGGGTTGACCCCACGACCCCGGGCCAATGTTGGCCAATCGCCGACATGTCCGACGACTATAGGGTCGTCCCTACGACCCCGGGACTAGTTTGGCCCGCCACCGTCATGTCCGACGACAATAGGGTCGTCCCCACGACCCCGGGACTAGATTGGCCCGACACCGTCAAGTCCGACGACTATAGGGTCGTCCCCACGACCACGGACCAAAGTTGGCCAGCCGCCGACATGTCCGACGACTATAGGGTCGTCCCCACGACCCCGGGACTAGATTGGCTCACCGCCGACTTCTCCGTCGACAATAGCGTCGTCCCCACGACCCCGGGCCAATGTTGGCCAGCTGCCGACATTTCCGAAGACTATAAAGTCGTCCCCACGACACCGGGCCAAATTTGGCCAGCCGCCGACATGTCCGACGACTATTGGGTCGTCCCCACGACCACGGGCCAAAGTTGGCCAGCCGCCGACATTTCCGACGACTATAGGGTCGTCCCCACGACCCCGGGACTAGAATGGCCCGCCACCGTCATGTCCAACGACTATCGGATCGTCCCCACGACCCCGGGTCTAGGTTGGCCAGCCGTCGACATGTCCGACGACTATAGAGTCGTCCCCACGACACCGGGCCAAAGTTGGCCAGCCGCTGACATGTCCAACGACTATAGGGTCGTCCCCACGACCACGGGCCAAAGTTGGCCAGCCGCCGACATGTCCGACGACTATTGGATCGTCCCCACGACCACGGGCCAATGTTGGCCAGCCGCCGACATGTCCGACGACTATAGGGTCGTCCCCACGACCCCGGGACTAGAATGGCCCGCCACCGTCATGTCCAACGACTATCGGATCGTCCCCACGACCACGGGCCAAAGTTGGCCAGCCGCCGACATGTCCGACGACTATAGGGTCGTCCCCACGACTTCGGGACTAGGTTGGCCAGCCGCCGACATGTCCGACCACTATTGGGTCGTCCCCACGACCACGGGCCAAAGTTGGCCAGCCGCCGACATGTACGACGACTATAGGGTCGTCCCCACGACCCCGGGCCAAAGATGTCCAGCCGCCGTCTTGTCCGACGACTATAGGGTCGTCCCCACGACCCCGGGACTAGATTGGCCCGCCACCGTCATATCCAACGACTATAGGGTCGTCCCCACAACCACGGGCCAAAGTTGGCCCGCCGCCGACATGTCCGACGACTATAGAGTCGTCCCCACGACACCGGGCCAAAGTTGGCCAGCCGCCGACATGTCCGACGACTATAGGGTCGTCCCCACGACCCCGGGACTAGAATGGCCCGCCACCGTCATGTCCAACGACTATCGGATCGTCCCCACGACCACGGGCCGAAGTTGGCCAGCCGCCGACATGTCCGACGACAATAGGGTCGTCCCCACGACCCCGGGTCTAGGTTGGCCAGCCGTCGACATGTCCGACGACTATAGAGTCGTCCCCACGACACCGGGCCAAAGTTGGCCAGCCGCTGACATGTCCAACGACTATAGGGTCGTCCCCACGACCACGGGCCAAAGTTGGCCAGCCGCCGACATGTCCGGCGACTATTGGATCGTCCCCACGACTTCGGGACTAGGTTGGCCAGCCGCCGACATGTCCGACCACTATTGGGTCGTCCCCACGACCACGGGCCAAAGTTGGCCAGCCGCCGACATGTACGACGACTATAGGGTCGTCCCCACGACCCCGGGCCAAAGATGTCCAGCCGCCGTCTTGTCCGACGACTATAGGGTCGTCCCCACGACCCCGGGACTAGATTGGCCCGCCGCCGACATGTCCGACGACTATAGAGTCGTCCCCACGACACCGGGCCAAAGTTGGCCAGCCGCCATCATGTCCGACGACTATAGGGTCGTCCCCACGACCCCGGGACTAGATTGGCCCGCCACCGTCATGTCCAACGACTATCGGATCGTCCCCACGACCACGGGCAAAAGTTGGCCAGCCGCCGACATGTCCGACGACTATGGGGTCGTCCCCACGACCACGGGCCAATGTTGGCCAGCCGCCGACATGTCCGACGACTATAGGGTCGTCCCCACGACCCCGGGACTAGAATGGCCCGCCACCGTCATGTCCAACGACTATCGGATCGTTCCCACGACCACGGGCCAAAGTTGGCCAGCCGCCGACATGTCCGACGACTATCGGATCGTCCCCACGACCACGGGCAAAAGTTGGCCAGCCGCCGACATGTCCGACGACTATTGGGTCGTCCCCACGACCACGGGCAAAAGTTGGCCAGCCGCCGACATGTCCGACGACTATTGGGTCGCCCCACGACCAAAGGCCAAAGTTGACCAGCCGCCGACATGTCCGACGACTATAGGGTCGTCCCCACGACCCCGGGACTAGACTGGCCCGCCACCGTCATGTCCGACGACAATAGGGTCGTCCCCACGACCCCGGGTCTAGGTTGGCCTGCCGCCGACATGTCCGACGACTATAGAGTCGTCCCCACGACCACGGGCCAAAGTTGGCCAGCCGCCGACATGTCCGACGACTATAGGGTCGTCCCCACGACCCCGGGACTAGGCTGACCTACCGCCAACATGTCCGACGACTACAGGGTCGTCCCCACGACCCAGGGCAAAAGTTGGCCAGCCGCCGACTTGTCCGACGAGTATAGGGTCGTCCCCACGACGCCGGGACTAGATTGGCCCGCCACCGTATTGTCCGACGACTAGAGGGTCGTCTTTACGACCACGGGCCAAAGTTGGCCAGCCCCCGACATGTCCGACGACTATTGGATCGTCCCCACGACCACGGGCCAAAGTTGGCCAGCCGCCGACATGTCCGACGACTATAGGGTCGTCCCCACGACCCCGGGACTAGGTTGGCCAGCCGCCGACATGTCCGACGAATATAGGGTCGTCCCGACGACCCCGGGCCAATGTTGGCCAATCGCCAACATGTCCGACGACTATAGGGTCGTCCCTACGACCCCGGGACTAGATTGGCCCGCCACCGTCATGTCCAACGATTATAGGGTCGTCCCCACGACCCCGGGACTAGATTGGCCCGCCACCGTCATGTCCGACGATTATAGGGTCGTCCCCACGACCCCGGGACAAGCTTGGCCCGCCGACGACTTGTCCGACGACTATAGGGTCGTCCCCACGATCCCCGGACTAGATTGGCCCGCCACCGACATGTCCGACGACAATAGGGTCGTCCCCACGACCCCGGGTCTAGGTTGGCCAGCCGCCGACATGTCCGACGACTATAGAGTCGTCCCCACGACACCGGGCCAAAGTTGGACAACCGCCGACATGTCCGACGACTATAGGGTCGTCCCCACGACCCCGGGTCTAGGTTGGCCAGCCGCCGACATGTCCAACGATTATAGGGTCGTCCCCACGACCCCGGGACTAGATTGGCCCGCCACCGTCATGTCCGAAGACTGTAGGGTCGTCCCCACGACCACGGGTCTAGATTGGCCCGCCACCGCCATGTCCGACGACAATGGGGTCGTCCCCACGACCCCGGGTCTAGGTTGGCCACCCGCCGACATGTCCGACGACTATCGGATCGTCCCCACGACCACGGGCCAAAGTTGGCCAGCCGCCGATATGTCCGACGACTATTGGATCGTCCCCACGACCCCGGGCCAAAGATGTCCAGCCGCCGTCTTGTCCGACGACTATAGGGTCGTCCCCACGACCCCGGGACTAGATTGGCCCGCCACCGTCATGTCCATCGACTATCGGATCGTCCCCACGACCTCGGGCAAAAGTTGGCCAGCCGCCGACATGTCCGACGACTATTGGGTCGCCCCACGACCACGGGCCAAAGTTGGCCAGCCGCCGACATGTCTGACGACTATAGGGTCGTCCCCACGACCCCGGGACTAGATTGGCCCGCCACCGTCATGTCCGACGACAATAGGGTCGTCCCCACGACCCCGGGTCTAGGTTGGCCAGCCGCCGACATGTCCGACGACTATAGAGTCGTCCCCACGACCACGGGCCAAAGTTGGCCAGCCGCCGACATGTCCGACGACTATAGGGTCGTCCCCACGACCCCGGGACTAGGCTGACCTGCCGCCAACATGTTCGACGACTATAGGGTCGTCCCCACGACCCAGGGCAAAAGTTGGCCAGCCGCCGACTTGTCCGACGAGTATAGGGTCGTCCCCACGACGCCGGGACTAGATTGGCCCGCCACCGTATTGTCCGACGACTAGAGGGTCGTCTTTACGACCACGGGCCAAAGTTGGTCAGCCCCCGACATTTCCGACGACTATAGGGTCGTCCCCAAGACCACGGGCCATTTTTGGCCAGCCGCCGACTTGTCCAACGACTATTGGGTCGCCCCACGACCACGGGCCAAAATTGGCCAGCCGCCGACATGTCCGACGACTATAGGGTCGTCCCCACGACCCCTGGACTAGGTTGGCTCACCGCCGACTTGTCCGTCGACAATAGCGTCGTCCCCACGACCCCGGGCCAAAGTTGGCAAGACGCCGAAATGTCCGACGACTGTAGGGTCGTCCCCACGACCCCGGGACTAGATTGGCCCACCACCGTCAAGTCCGACGACTATAGGGTCGGCCCCACGACCTCCGGAGTAGGTTGGCCAGCCGCCGATATGTCCGACGACTATAGGGTCGTCCCCACGACCCCTGGACTAGGTTGGCCAGCCGCCGACATGTCCGACGACTATTGGGTCGTCCCCACGACCACGGGCCAAAGTTGGCCAGGTGCCGACTTGTCCGACGACTATAGGGTCGTCCCCACGACCCCGGGACTCGATTGGGCCGCGACCGTCATGTCCGACGACTATAGGGTCGTCCCCACGACCCCGGGACTAGATTGGCTAGCCACCGTCACGTCCGACGACTATCGGATCGTCCCCACGACCACGGGCCAAAGTTGGCCAGCCGCCGACATGTCCGACGACTATTGGGTCGTCCCCACGACCACGGGCCAAAGTTGGCCAGGTGCCGACTTGTCCGACGAAAATAGGGTCGTCCCCACAACCCCGGGACTAGATTGGCTCGACACCGTCATGTCCGACGACTATAGGGTCGTACCCACGACTACGGGCCAAAGTTGGCCTGCCGCCGACATTTCCGACGACTATAGGGTCGTCCCCACGACCCGGGACTAGACGGGCCCGCCACCGTCATGTCCGACGACAATAGGGTCGTCCCCACGACCCCGGGTCTAGGTTCGCCCGCCGCCGACTTGTCCGACGACTATAGGATCGTCCCCACGACCCGGGACTAGAGTGGCCCGCCACCGTCATGTCCGACGACTATACGGTCGTCCCCACGACCACGGGCCAATGTTGGCTAGCCGCTGACTTGTCCGACGACTATAGGGTCGTCCCCACGACCGCGGGACTAGATTGGCTCGCCGCCGACTTGTCCGACGACTGTAGGGTCGTCCCCACGACCCCGGGACTAGATTGGCCCGCCACCGTCATTTCCGACGACTATAGGGTCGTCCCCACGACCACGGGCCAATGTTGGCTAGCCGCTGACTTGTCCGACGACTATAGGGTCGTCCCCACGACCGCGGGACTAGATTGGCTCGCCGCCGACTTGTCCGACGACTACAGGGTCGTCCCCACGACCCCCGGACTAGGTTGGTACGCCGCCGACTTGTCCGACGAGTATAGGGTCCTCCCCACGACCACGGGCCAAAGTTGGCCAGCCGCCGACATGTCCGACGACTATAGGGTCGTCCCCACGACCGCGGGACTAGATTGGCTCGCCGCCGACTTGTCCGACGACTGTAGGGTCGTCCCCACGACCCCGGGACTAGATTGGCCCGCCACCGTCATTTCCGACGACTATAGGGTCGTCCCCACGACCACGGGCCAATGTTGGCTGGCCGCTGACTTGTCCGACGACTATAGGGTCGTCCCCACGACCCGGGACTAGACTGGCCCGCCACCGTCATATCCGACGACTATAGGGTCATCCCCACGACCCCGGGTCTAGGTTCGCCCGCCGCCGAATTGTCCGACGACTATAGGGTCGTCCCCACGACCCCGGGACTAGGTTGGCCCGCCACCGATATGTCTGACGACTATAGGGTCGTCCCCACGACCCCCGGACTAGGTTGGCCGGCCGCCGACTTGTCCGACGACTATAGGGTCGTCCCTACGACCCCCCGACTAGGTGGGCTCGCCGCCGACTTGTCCGACGACTATAGGGTCGTCCCCACGACCCCGGGACTATGTTGGCTCGCCACCGTCATGTCTGACGACTATAGGGTCGTCCCCACGACCACGGGCCAAAGTTGGCCAGCCGCCGACATGTCCGACGACTATAGGGTCGTCCCCACGACCCGGGACTAGACTGGCCCGCCACCGTCATGTCCGACGACTATAGGGTCATCCCCACGACCCGGGACTAGACTGGCCCGCCACCGACATGTCCGACGACTATAGAGTCGTCCCCACGACCCCGGGTCAATGTTGGCTCGCCACCGTCATGTCTGACGACTATAGGGTCGTCCCCACGACGCCTGGGCCAAAGTTGGACAGCCACCGACATTTCCGACGACTATACGGGCGTCCCCACGACCACAGGCCAAAGTTGGCCAGCCGCCGACATGTCCGACGACTATAGGGTCGTCCCCACGACCCGGGACTAGACTGGCCCGCCACCGTCATGTCCGACGACTATAGGGTCATCCCCACGACCCCGGGTCTAGGTTCGCCTGCCGCCGACTTGTCCGACGACTATAGGGTCGTCCCCACGACCCCGGGCCAAAGTTGGCCAGCCGCCGACTTGTCCGACGACTATAGGGTCGTCCCCATGACCCGGGACTAGACTGGCCCGCCACCGTCATGTCCGACGACTATAGGGTCGTCCCCACGACCCCCGGACTAGGTTGGTACGCCGCCGACTTGTGCGACGAGTATAGGGTCCTCCCCACGACCACGGGCCAAAGTTGGCCAGCCGCCGACATGTCCGACGACTATAGGGTCGTCCCCATGACCCGGGACTAGAGTGGCCCGCCACCGTCATGTCCGACGGCTATAGGGTCGTCCCCACGACCCCCGGACTAGGTTGGTACGCCGCCGACTTGTCCGACGAGTATAGGGTCCTCCCCACGACCACGGGCCAAAGTTGGCCAGCCGCCGACATGTCCGACGACTATAGGGTCGTCCCCACGACCCGGGACTAGACTGGCCCGCCACCGTCATGTCCGACGACTATAGGGTCATCCCCACGACCCCGGGTCTAGGTTCGCCTGCCGCCGACTTGTCCGACGACTATAGGGTCGTCCCCACGACCCCGGGACTAGGTTGGCCCGCCACCGATATGTCTGACGACTATAGGGTCGTCCCCACGACCCCCGGACTAGGTTGGCCGGCCGCCGACTTGTCCGACGACTATAGGGTCGTCCCCACGACCCCCCGACTAGGTGGGCTCGCCGCCGACTTGTCCGACGACTATAGGGTCGTCCCCACGACCCCGGGACTAGGTTGGCTCGCCACCGTCATGTCTGACGACTATAGGGTCGTCCCCACGACCACGGGCCAAAGTTGGCCAGCCGCCGACATGTCCGACGACTATAGGGTCGTCCCCACGACCCGGGACTAGATTGGCCCGCCACCGTCATGTCCGACGACTATAGGGTCATCCCCACGACCCGGGACTAGACTGGCCCGCCACCGACATGTCCGACGACTATAGAGTCGTCCCCACGACCCCGGGTCAATGTTGGCTCGCCACCGTCATGTCTGACGACTATAGGGTCGTCCCCACGACCACGGGCCAAAGTTGGCCAGCCGCCGACATGTCCGACGACTATAGGGTCGTCCCCACGACCCGGGACTAGACTGGCCCGCCACCGTCATGTCCGACGACTATAGGGTCGTCCCCACGACCCCGGGTCTAGGTTCGCCCGCCGCCGACTTGTCCGACGACTATAGGATCGTCCCCACGACCCGGGACTAGAGTGGCCCGCCACCGTCATGTCCGACGACTATACGGTCGTCCCCACGACCACGGGCCAATGTTGGCTAGCCGCTGACTTGTCCGACGACTATAGGGTCGTCCCCACGACCGCGGGACTAGATTGGCTCGCCGCCGACTTGTCCGACGACTGTAGGGTCGTCCCCACGACCCCGGGACTAGATTGGCCCGCCACCGTCATTTCCGACGACTATAGGGTCGTCCCCACGACCACGGGCCAATGTTGGCTAGCCGCTGACTTGTCCGACGACTATAGGGTCGTCCCCACGACCGCGGGACTAGATTGGCTCGCCGCCGACTTGTCCGACGACTACAGGGTCGTCCCCACGACCCCCGGACTAGGTTGGTACGCCGCCGACTTGTCCGACGAGTATAGGGTCCTCCCCACGACCACGGGCCAAAGTTGGCCAGCCGCCGACATGTCCGACGACTATAGGGTCGTCCCCACGACCCGGGACTAGACTGGCCCGCCACCGACATGTCCGACGACTATAGAGACGTCCCCACGACCCCGGGTCAATGTTGGCTCGCCGCCGACATGTCCGACGACTATAGGGTCGTCCCCACGACCCCTGGGCCAAAGTTGGACAGCCACCGACATTTCCGACGACTATACGGTCGTCCCCACGACCACGGGCCAAAGTTGGCCAGCCGCCGACATGTCCGACGACTATAGGGTCGTCCCCACGACCCCGGGACTAGATTGGCCCGCCACCGTCATTTCCGACGACTATTGGGTCGTCCCCACGACCACGGGCCAAAGTTGGCCAGCCGCCGACTTGTCCGACGACTATAGGGTCGTCCCCACGACCCGGGACTAGACTGGCCCGCCACCGACATGTCCGACGACTATAGAGTCGTCCCCACGACCCCGGGCCAATGTTGGCTCGCCGCCGACATTTCCGACGACTATAGGGTCGTCCCCACGACCCCCGGGCCAAAGTTGGACAGCCACCGACTTGTCCGACGACTATAGGGTCGTCCCCATGACCCGGGACTAGACTGGCCCGCCACCGTCATGTCCGACGACTATAGGGTCGTCCCCACGACCCCCGGACTAGGTTGGTACGCCGCCGACTTGTCCGACGAGTATAGGGTCCTCCCCACGACCACGGGCCAAAGTTGGCCAGCCGCCGACATGTCCGACGACTATAGGGTCGTCCCCATGACCCGGGACTAGAGTGGCCCGCCACCGTCATGTCCGACGGCTATAGGGTCGTCCCCACGACCCCCGGACTAGGTTGGTACGCCGCCGACTTGTCCGACGACTATAGGGTCGTCCCCACGACCACGGGCCAAAGTTGGCCAGCCGCCGACTTGTCCGACGACAATAGGGTCGTCCCCATGACCCGGGACTAGACTGGCCCACCACCGTCATGTCCGACGACTATAGGGTCGTCCCCACGACCCCCGGACTAGGTTGGTACGCCGCCGACTTCTCCGACGAGTATAGGGTCCTCCCCACGACCGCGGGACTAGATTGGCTCGCCGCCGACTTGTCCGACGACTGTAGGGTCGTCCCCACGACCCCGGGACTAGATTGGCCCGCCACCGTCATTTCCGACGACTATAGGGTCGTCCCCACGACCACGGACCAAAGTTGGCCAGCCGCCGACTTGTCCGACGACTATAGGGTCGTCCCCATGACCCGGGACTAGACTGGCCCGCCACCGTCATGTCCGGCGACTATAGGGTCGTCCCCACGACCCCCGGACTAGGTTGGTACGCCGCCGACTTGTCCGACGAGTATAGGGTCCTCCCCACGACCACGGGCCAAAGATGGCCAGCCGCCGACATGTCCGACGACTATAGGGTCGTCCCCATGACCCGGGACTAGACTGGCCCGCCGCCGACATGTCCGACGAGTATAGGGTCCTCCCCACGACCACGGGCCAATGTTGGCCAGCCGCCGACATGTCCGACGACTATAGGGTCGTCCCCACGACCCGGGACTAGACTGGCCCGCCACCGTCATGTCCGACGACTATAGGGTCGTCCCCACGACCCCCGGACTAGGTTGGCCGGCCGCCGACTTGTCCGACGACTATAGGGTCGTCCCCACGACCCCCCGACTAGGTGGGCTCGCCGCCGACTTGTCCGACGACTATAGGGTCGTCCCCACGACCCGGGACTAGACTGGCCCGCCACCGTCATGTCCGACGACTATAGGGTCCTCCCCACGACCCCGGGTCTAGGTTCGCCCGCCGCCGACTTGTCCGACGACTATAGGGTCGTCCCCACGACCCCGGGACTAGGTTGGCCCGCCACCGATATGTCTGACGACTATAGGGTCGTCCCCACGACCCCGGGACTAGATTGGCCCGCCACCGTCAAGTCCGACGATTATAGGATCGTCCCCACGACCCGGGACTAGACTGGCCTGCCACCGTCATGTCCGACGACTATAGGGTCATCCCCACGACCCCGGGTCTAGGTTCGCCCGCCGCCGACTTGTCCGACGACTATAGGGTCGTCCCCACGACCCCGGGACTAGGTTGGCCCGCCGCCGACATGTCCGACGACTATAGGGTCATCCCCACGACCCGGGACTAGACTGGCCCGTCACCGTCATGTCCAACGACTATAGATTCATCCCCACGACCCCGGGTCTAGGTTCGCCCGCCGCCGACTTGTCCGACGAATATAGGGTCGTCCCCACGACCCCGGGACTAGGTTGGCCCGCCACCGATATGTCTGACGACTATAGGGTCGTCCCCACGACCCCGGGACTAGGTTGGCCCGCCACCGATATGTCCGACGACTATAGGGTCGTCCCCACGACCCGGGACTAGACTGGCCCGCCACCGTCATGTCCGACGACTATAGGGTCGTCCCCACGACCCCCGGACTAGGTTGGCCGGCCGCCGACTTGTCCGACGACTATAGGGTCGTCCCCACGACCCCCGGGCCAAAGTTGGACAGCCACCGACATTTCCGACGACTATAGGGTCGTCCCCACGACCACGGGTCTAGGTTCGCCCGCCGCCGACTTGTCCGACGACTATAGGGTCGTCCCCACGACCCCGGGACTAGGTTGGCCCGCCGCCGACATGTCCGACGACTATAGGGTCGTCCCCACGACCCGGGACTAGACTGGCCCGTCACCGTCATGTCCAACGACTATAGATTCATCCCCACGACCCCGGGTCTAGGTTCGCCCGCCGCCGACTTGTCCGACGAATATAGGGTCGTCCCCACGACCCCGGGACTAGGTTGGCCCGCCACCGATATGTCTGACGACTATAGGGTCGTCCCCACGACCCCGGGACTAGGTTGGCCCGCCACCGATATGTCCGACGACTATAGGGTCGTCCCCACGACCCGGGACTAGACTGGCCCGCCACCGTCATGTCCGACGACTATAGGGTCATCCCCACGACCCGGGACTAGACTGGCCCGCCACCGACATGTCCGACGACTATAGAGTCGTCCCCACGACCCCGGGTCAATGTTGGCTCGCCACCGTCATGTCTGACGACTATAGGGTCGTCCCCACGACCACGGGCCCAAGTTGGCCAGCCGCCGACATGTCCGACGACTATAGGGTCGTCCCCACGACCCGGGACTAGACTGGCCCGCCACCGTCATGTCCGACGACTATAGGGTCGTCCCCACGACCCCGGGTCTAGGTTCGTCCGCCGCCGACTTGTCCGACGACTATATGATCGTCCCCACGACCCGGGACTAGAGTGGCCCGCCACCGTCATGTCCGACGACTATACGGTCGTCCCCACGACCACGGGCCAATGTTGGCTAGCCGCTGACTTGTCCGACGACTATAGGGTCGTCCCCACGACCCCGGAACTAGATTGGCCCGCCACCGTCAAGTCCGACGACTATAGGGTCGTCCCCACGACCCCGGGCCAAAGTTGGACAGCCGCCGACTTGTCCGACGACTATAGGGTCGTCCCGACGACCGCGGGACTAGATTGGCTCGCCGCCGACTTGTCCGACGACTGTAGGGTCGTCCCCACGACCCCGGGACTAGATTGGCCCGCCACCGTCATTTCCGACGACTATAGGGTCGTCCCCACGACTACGGGCCAAAGTTGGCCAGCCGCCGACTTGTCCGACGACTATAGGGTCGTCCCCACGACCCGGGACTAGACTGGCCCGCCACCGACATGTCCGACGACTATAGAGTCGTCCCCACGACCCCGGGTCAATGTTGGCTCGCCGCCGACATTTCCGACGACTATAGGGTCGTCCCCACGACCCCCGGGCCAAAGTTGGACAGCCACCGACATTTCCGACGACTATAGGGTCGTCCCCACGACCACGGGCCAAAGTTGGCCAGCCGCCGACATGTCCGACGACTATAGGGTCGTCCCCACGACCCGGGACTAGACTGGCCCGCCACCGTCATGTCCGACGACTATAGGGTCGTCCCCACGACCCCCGGACTAGGTTGGCCGGCCGCCGACTTGTACCCGACGACTATAGGGTCATCTCCACTACCCCCCGACTAGGTGGGCTCGCCGCCGACTTGTCCGACGACTATAGGGTCGTGCCCACGACCCCGGGACTAGGTTGGCTCGCCACCGTCATGTCTGACGACTATAGGGTCGTCCCCACGACCACGGGCCAAAGTTGGCCAGCCGCCGACATGTCCGACGACTATAGGGTCGTCCCCACGACCCGGGACTAGGTTGGCTCGCCACCGATATGTCTGACGACTATAGGGTCGTCCCCACGACCCCGGGACTAGATTGGCCCGCCACCGTCAAGTCCGACGACTATAGGGTTGTCCCCACGACCCCGGGCCAAAGTTGGACAGCCGCCGACTTGTCCGACGACTATAGGGTCGTCCCGACGACCGCGGGACTAGATTGGCTCGCCGCCGACTTGTCCGACGACTGTAGGGTCGTCCCCACGACCCCGGGACTAGATTGGCCCGCCACCGTCATTTCCGACGACTATAGGGTCGTCCCCACGACCACGGGCCAAAGTTGGCCAGCCGCCGACTTGTCCGACGACTATAGGGTCGTCCCCATGACCCGGGACTAGACTGGCCCGCCACCGTCATGTCCGACGACTATAGGGTCGTCCCCACGACCACGGGCCAAAGTTGGCCAGCCGCCGACTTGTCCGACGACTATAGGGTCGTCCCCATGACCCGGGACTAGACTGGCCCGCCACCGTCATATCCGACGACTATAGGGTCGTCCCCACGACCCCCGGACTAGGTTGGTACGCCGCCGACTTGTCCGACGAGTATAGGGTCCTCCCCACGACCACGGGCCAAAGTTGGCCAGCCGCCGACATGTCCGACGACTATAGGGTCGTCCCCATGACCCGGGACTAGAGTGGCCCGCCACCGTCATGTCCGACGGCTATAGGGTCGTCCCCACGACCCCCGGACTAGGTTGGTACGCCGCCGACTTGTCCGACGACTATAGGGTCGTCCCCACGACCACGGGCCAAAGTTGGCCAGCCGCCGACTTGTCCGACGACTATAGGGTCGTCCCCATGACCCGGGACTAGACTGGCCCACCACCGTCATGTCCGACGACTATAGGGTCGTCCCCACGACCCCCGGACTAGGTTGGTACGCCGCCGACTTCTCCGACGAGTATAGGGTCCTCCCCACGACCGCGGGACTAGATTGGCTCGCCGCCGACTTGTCCGACGACTGTAGGGTCGTCCCCACGACCCCGGGACTAGATTGGCCCGCCACCGTCATTTCCGACGAATATAGGGTCGTCCCCACGACCACGGACCAAAGTTGGCCAGCCGCCGACTTGTCCGACGACTATAGGGTCGTCCCCATGACCCGGGACTAGACTGGCCCGCCACCGTCATGTCCGGCGACTATAGGGTCGTCCCCACGACACCCGGACTAGGTTGGTACGCCGCCGACTTGTCCGACGAGTATAGGGTCCTCCCCACGACCACGGGCCAAAGTTGGCCAGCCGCCGACATGTCCGACGACTATAGGGTCGTCCCCATGACCCGGGACTAGACTGGCCCGCCGCCGACATGTCCGACGAGTATAGGGTCCTCCCCACGACCACGGGCCAAAGTTGGCCAGCCGCCGACATGTCCGACGACTATAGGGTCGTCCCCACGACCCGGGACTAGACTGGCCCGCCACCGTCATGTCCGACGACTATAGGGTCGTCCCCACGACCCCCGGACTAGGTTGGCCGGCCGCCGACTTGTCCGACGACTATAGGGTCGTCCCCACGACCCCCCGACTAGGTGGGCTCGCCGCCGACTTGTCCGACGACTATAGGGTCGTCCTCACGACCCGGGACTAGACTGGCCCGCCACCGTCATGTCCGACGACTATAGGGTCATCCCCACGACCCCGGGTCTAGGTTCGCCCGCCGCCGACTTGTCCGACGACTATAGGGTCGTCCCCACGACCCCGGGACTAGGTTGGCCCGCCACCGATATGTCTGACGACTATAGGGTCGTCCCCACGACCCCGGGACTAGATTGGCCCGCCACCGTCAAGTCCGACGATTATAGGGTCGTCCCCACGACCCCGGGCCAAAGTTGGACAGCCGCCGACATGTCCGACGACTATAGGATCGTCCCCACGACCCGGGACTAGACTGGCCTGCCACCGTCATTTCCGACGACTATAGGGTCATCCCCACGACCCCGGGTCTAGGTTCGCCCGCCGCCGACTTGTCCGACGACTATAGGGTCGTCCCCACGACCCCGGGACTAGGTTGGCCCGCCGCCGACATGTCCGACGACTATAGGGTCGTCCCCACGACCCGGGACTAGACTGGCCCGCCACCGTCATGTCCGACGACTATAGATTCATCCCCACGACCCCGGGTCTAGGTTCGCCCGCCGCCGACTTGTCCGACGACTATAGGGTCGTCCCCACGACCCCGGGACTAGGTTGGCCCGCCACCGATATGTCTGACGACTATAGGGTCGTCCCCACGACCCCGGGACTAGGTTGGCCCGCCACCGATATGTCCGACGACTATAGGGTCGTCCCCACGACCCGGGACTAGACTGGCCCGCCACCGTCATGTCCGACGACTATAGGGTCGTCCCCACGACCCCCGGACTAGGTTGGCCGGCCGCCGACTTGTCCGACGACTATAGGGTCGTCCCCACGACCCCCCGACTAGGTGGGCTCGCCGCCGACTTGTCCGACGACTATAGGGTCGTCCCCACGACCCCGGGACTAGGTTGGCTCGCCACCGTCATGTCTGACGACTATAGGGTCGTCCCCACGACCACGGGCCAAAGTTGGCCAGCCGCCGACATGTCCGACGACTATAGGGTCGTCCCCACGACCCGGGACTAGACTGGCCCGCCACCGTCATGTCCGACGACTATAGGGTCATCCCCACGACCCGGGACTAGACTGGCCCGCCACCGACATGTCCGACGACTATAGAGTCGTCCCCACGACCCCGGGTCAATGTTGGCTCGCCACCGTCATGTCTGACGACTATAGGGTCGTCCCCATGACCCGGGACTAGACTGGCCCACCACCGTCATGTCCGACGACTATTGGATCGTCCCCACGACCACGGGCCAAAGTTGGCATGCCGCCGAAATGTCCGACGACTATAGGGTCGTCCCCACGACACCGGGCCAAAGTTGGCCAGCCGCCGACATGTCCGACGACTATAGGGTCGTCCCCACGACCCCGGGACTAGATTGGCCCGCCACCGTCATGTCCGACGATTATAGGGTCGTCCCCACGACCGCGAGACTTGATTGGCCCGCCACCGTCATGTCCAACGATTATAGGGTCGTCCCCACGACCCCGGGACTAGATTGGCCCGCCACCGTCGTGTCCGACGATTATAGGGTCGTCCCCACGACCCCGGGACTAGATTGGCCCGCCACCGTCATGTCCAACGACTATAGGGTCGTCCCCACAACCACGGGCCAAAGTTGGCCAGCCGCCGACATGTCCGACGACTATAGGGTCGTCCCTACGACCCCGGGACTAGATTGGCCCGCCACCGTCATGTCCAACGATTATAGGGTCGTCCCTACGACCCCGGGACTAGATTGGCCCGCCACCGTCATGTCCGACGATTATAGGGTCGTCCCCACGACCCCGGGTCTAGGTTGGCCAGCCGCCGACTTGTCCGACGACTAAAGGGTCGTCCCCAGGACCTCGGGACTAGATTGGCCCGCCACCGTCATGTCCAACGACTATAGGGTCGTCCCCACGGCCACGGGCCAAAGTTGGCATGCCGCCGAAATGTCCGACGATTATAGGGTCGTCCCCACGACCCCGGGCCAAAGTTGGCAAGCCGCCGAAATGTCCGAAGACTGTAGGGTCGTCCCCACGACCCCGGGACTAGATTGGCCCGCCACCGTCATGTCCAACGACTATAGGGTCGTTCCCACAACCACGGGCCAAAGTTGGCCAGCCGCCGACATGTCCGACGACTATAGGGTCGTCCCCACGACCCGGGACTAGATTGGTCCGCCACCGTCATGTCCGCCGACTATAGGGTCGTCCCCACGACCCCGGGCCAAAGATGTCCAGCCGCCGTCTTCTCCGACGACTATAGGGTCGTCGTCACGACCCCGGGTCCAGGTTGGCCAGCCGCCGACATTTCCGACGACTATAGAGTCGTCCCCACGACACCGGGCCAAAGTTGGCCAGCCGCCGACATGTCCGACGACTATAGGGTCGTCCCCACGACCCCGGGCCAAAGATGTCCAGCCGCCGTCTTGTCCGACGACTATAGGGTCGTCCGCACGACCCCGAGTACAGGTTGGCCAGCCGCCGACATTTCCGACGACTATAGAGTCGTCCCCACGACCCCGGGCCAAAGTTGGCCACACGCCGACATGTCCGACGACTATAGGGTCGTCCCCACGACCCCGAGACTAGATTGGCCGGCCACCGTCATGTCCGACGACAATAGGGTCGTCCCCACGACCCCGGGTCCAGGTTGGCCAGCCGCCGACATTTCCGACGACTATAGAGTCGTCCCCGCGACACCGGGCCAAAGTTGGCCAGCCGCCGACATGTCCGACGACTATAGGGTCGTCCCCACGACCCCGGGACTAGATTGGCCCGCCACCGTCATGTCCGACGACAATAGGGTCGTCCCCACGACCCCGGGTCTAGGTTGGCCAGCCGCCGACTTGTCCGACGACTATAGGGTCGTACCCACGACCCCGGGACTAGGCTGACAAGCCGCCAACATGTCCGACGACTATAGGGTCGTCCCCACGACCCCGGGCCAAAGATGTCCAGCCGCCGTCTTGTCCGACGACTATAGGGTCGTCCCCACGACCCCGGGACTAGATTGGCCCGCCACCGTCATGTCCAACGACTATAGGGTCGTCCCCACAACCACGGGCCAAAGATGGCCAGCCGCCGACATGTCCGACGACTATTGGATCGTCCCCACGACCACGGGCCAAAGTTGGCCAGCCGCCGACATGTCCGACGACTATAGAGTCGTCCCCACGACCCCGGGAATAGATTGGTCCGCCACCGTCTTGTCCGACGACTATAGGGTCGTCCCCACGACCACGGGCCAAAGTTGACCAGCCGCCGACATGTCCGACGACTATAGGGTCGTCCCCACGACCCCGGGACTAGATTGGCCCGCCAACGTCATGTCCGACGATTATAGGGTCGTCCCCACGACCGCGAGACTAGATTGGCCCGCCACCGTCATGTCCGACGACAATAGGGTCGTCCCCACGACCCCGGGTCCAGGTTGGCCAGCCGCCGACATTTCCGACGACTATAGAGTCGTCCCCACGACACCGGGCCAAAGTTGGCCAGCCGCCGACTTGTCCGACGACTATAGGGTCGTCCCCACGACCCCGGGCCAAAGATGTCCAGCCGCCGTCTTGTCCGACGACTATAGGGTCGTCCGCACGACCCCGAGTACAGGTTGGCCAGCCGCCGACATTTCCGACGACTATAGAGTCGTCCCCACGACCCCGGGCCAAAGTTGGCCACACGCCGACATGTCCGACGACTATAGGGTCGTCCCCACGACCCCGAGACTAGATTGGCCGGCCACCGTCATGTCCGACGACAATAGGGTCGTCCCCACGACCCCGGGTCCAGGTTGGCCAGCCGCCGACATTTCCGACGACTATAGAGTCGTCCCCGCGACACCGGGCCAAAGTTGGCCAGCCGCCGACATGTCCGACGACTATAGGGTCGTCCCCACGACCCCGGGACTAGATTGGCCCGCCACCGTCATGTCCGACGACAATAGGGTCGTCCCCACGACCCCGGGTCTAGGTTGGCCAGCCGCCGACTTGTCCGACGACTATAGGGTCGTACCCACGACCCCGGGACTAGGCTGACAAGCCGCCAACATGTCCGACGACTATAGGGTCGTCCCCACGACCCCGGGCCAAATATGTCCAGCCGCCGTCTTGTCCGACGACTATAGGGTCGTCCCCACGACCCCGGGACTAGATTGGCCCGCCACCGTCATGTCCAACGACTATAGGGTCGTCCCCACAACCACGGGCCAAAGATGGCCAGCCGCCGACATGTCCGACGACTATTGGATCGTCCCCACGACCACGGGCCAAAGTTGGCCAGCCGCCGACATGTCCGACGACTATAGAGTCGTCCCCACGACCCCGGGAATAGATTGGTCCGCCACCGTCTTGTCCGACGACTATAGGGTCGTCCCCACGACCACGGGCCAAAGTTGACCAGCCGCCGACATGTCCGACGACTATAGGGTCGTCCCCACGACCCCGGGACTAGATTGGCCCGCCAACGTCATGTCCGACGATTATAGGGTCGTCCCCACGACCGCGAGACTAGATTGGCCCGCCACCGTCATGTCCGACGACAATAGGGTCGTCCCCACGACCCCGGGTCCAGGTTGGCCAGCCGCCGACATTTCCGACGACTATAGAGTCGTCCCCACGACACCGGGCCAAAGTTGGCCAGCCGCCGACTTGTCCGACGACTATAGGGTCGTACCCACGACCCTGGGACTAGGCTGACAAGCCGACAACATGTCCGACGACTATAGGGTCGTCCCCACGACCCCGGGCCAAAGATGTCCAACCGCCGTCTTGTCCGACGACTATACGGTCGTCCCCACGACCCCGGGACTAGATTGGCCCGCCAGCGTCATGTCCAACGACTATAGGGTCGTCCCCACAACCACGGGCCAAAGTTGGCCAGCCGCCGACATGTCCGACGACTATAGGGTCGTCCCACGACCCCCGGCCAAAGTTGTCCAGCTGCCGACATGTCCGACGACTATAGGGTCGTCCCCACGACCCCGGGCCAATGATGTCCAGCCGCCGTCTTGTCCGACGACTATAGGGTCGTCCCCACGACCCCGGGACTAGATTGGCCCGCCACCGTCATGTCCAACGATTATAGGGTCGTCCCCACAACCACGGGCCAAAGTTGGCCAGCCGCCGAAATGTCCGAAGACTGTAGGGTCGTCCCCACGACCCCGGGACTAGATTGGCCCGCCACCGTCATGTCCAACGACTATAGGGTCGTTCCCACAACCACGGGCCAAAGTTGGCCAGCCGCCGACATGTCCGACGACTATTGGATCGTCCCCACGACCACGGGCCAAAGTTGGCCAGCCGCCGACATGTCCGACGACTATAGGGTCGTCCCCACGACCCCGGGTCTAGATTGGTCCGCCACCGTCATGTCCGACGACTATAGGGTCGTCTCCACGACCCCGGGCCAAAGTTGGCCAGACTCCGACATGTCCGACGACTATAGGTTCGTCCCCACGACCCCGAGACTAGTTTGGCCCGCCACCGTCATGTCCGACGACAATAGGGTCGTCCCCACGACCCCGGGCCAGGTTGACCAGCGGCCGACATTTCCGACGGCTATAGAGTCGTCCCCACGACACCGGGCCAAAGTTGGACAGCCGCCGACATGTCCGACGACTATAGGGTCGTCCCCACGACCCCGGGCCAAAGATGTCCAGCCGCCGTCTTGTCCGACGACTATAGGGTCGTCCCCACGACCCCGAGTCCAGGTTGGCCAGCCGCCGGCATTTCCGACGACTATAGAGTCGTCCCCACGACCCCGGGCCAAAGTTGGCCAGCCGCCGACATGTCCGACGACTATAGGGTCGTCCCCACGACCCCGAGACTAGATTGGCCCGCCACCGTCATGTCCGACGACAATAGGGTGGTCCCCACGACCCCGGGTCCAGGTTGGCCAGCCGCCGACATTTCCGACGACTATAGAGTCGTCCCCACGACACCGGGCCAAAGTTGGCCAGCCGCCGACATGTCCGACGACTATAGGGTCGTCCCCACGACCCCGGGGCTAGACTGGCCCGCCACCGTCATGTCCGACGATTATAGGGTCGTCCCCACGACCCCGGGACAAGCTTGGCCCGCCACCGAATTGTTCGACGACTATAGGGTCGTCCCCACGACCCCGGGACTAGATTGGCCCGCCACCGTCATGTCCGACGACAATAAGGTCGTCCCCACGACCCCGGGTCTAGGTTGGCCAGCCGCCGACTTGTCCGACGACTATAGGGTCGTACCCACGACCCCGGGACTAGGCTGACAAGCCGCCAACATGTCCGACGACTATAGGGTCGTCTCCACGACCCCGGGCCAAAGATGTCCAGCCGCCGTCTTGTCCGACGACTATAGGGTCGTCCCCACGACCCCGAGACTAGATTGGCCCGCCACCGTCATGTCCGACGACAATAGGGTCGTCCCCACGACCCCGGGTCCAGGTTGGCCAGCCGCCGACATTTCCGACGACTATAAAGTCGTCCCCACGACACCGGGCCAAAGTTGGCCAGCCGCCGACATGTCCGACGACTATAGGGTCGTCCCCACGACCCCGGGACTAGATTGGCCCGCCACCGTCATGTCCGACGATTATAGGGTCGTCCCCACGACCCCGGGACAAGCTTGGCCCGCCGCCGAATTGTTCGACGACTATAGGGTCGTCCCCACGACCCCGGGACTAGATTGGTCCGCCACCGTCTTGTCCGACGACTATAGGGTCGTCCCCACGACCCCGGGCCAAAGTTGACCAGCCGCCGACATGTCCGACGACTATAGGGTCGTCCCCACGACCCCGGGACTAGATTGGCCCGCCACCGTCATGTCCGACGATTATAGGGTCGTCCCCACGACCGCGAGACTAGATTGGCCCGCCACCGTCATGTCCGACGACAATAGGGTCGTCCCCACGACCCCGGGTCCAGGTTGACCAGCCGCCGACATTTCCGACGACTATAGAGTCGTCCCCACGACCCCGAGACTAGATTGGCCCGCCACCGTCATGTCCGACGACAATAGGGTCGTCCCCACGACCCCGGGACTAGATTGGTCCGCCACCGTCTTGTCCGACGACTATAGGGTCGTCCCCACGACCCCGGGCCAAAGTTGACCAGCCGCCGACATGTCCGACGACTATAGGGTCGTCCCCACGACCCCGGGACTAGGCTGACAAGCCGCCAACATGTCCGACGACTATAGGGTCGTCCCCACGACCCCGGGCCAAAGATGTCCAGCCGCCGACATGTCCGACGACTATTGGATCGTCCCCACGACCACGGGCCAAAGTTGGTCAGCCGCCGACATGTCCGACGACTATAGGGTCGTCCCCACGACCCCGAGTCCAGGTTGGCCAGCCGCCGACATTTCCGACGACTATAGAGTCGTCCCCACGACCCCGGGCCAAACTTGGCCAGCCGCCGACATGTCCGACGACTATAGGGTCGTCCCCACGACCCCGGGACTAGATTGGCCCGCCACCGTCATGTCCGACGACAATAGGGTCGTCCCCACGACCCCGGGTCTAGGTTGGCCAGCCGCCGACTTGTCCGACGACTATAGGGTCGTACCCACGACCCCGGGACTAGGCTGACAAGCCGCCAACATGTCCGACGACAATAGGGTCGTCCCCACGACCCCGAGACTAGATTGGTCCGCCACCGTCTTGTCCGACGACTATAGGGTCGTCCCCACGACCCCGGGACTAGGCTGACAAGCCGCCAACATGTCCGACGACTATAGGGTCGTCCCCACGACCCCGGGCCAAAGATGTCCAGCCGCCGTCTTGTCCGACGACTATAGGGTCGTCCCCACGACCCCGGGACTAGATTGGCCCGCCAGCGTCATGTCCAACGACTATAGGGTCGTCCCCACAACCACGGGCCAAAGTTGGCCAGCCGCCGACATGTCCGACGACTATAGGGTCGTCCCCACGACCCCGGGCCAAAGTTGGCCAGCTGCCGACATGTCCGACGACTATAGGGTCGTCCCCACAACCCCGGGACAAGGTTGGCCCGCCGCCGACTTGTCCGACGACTATAGGGTCGTACCCACCACCCCGGGACTACGCTGACAAGCCGCCAACATGTCCGACGACTATAGGGTCGTCCCCACGACCCCGGGCCAAAGATGTCCAGCCGCCGACATGTCCGACGACTATAGGGTCGTCCCCACGACCCCGGGCCAAAGTTGGCCAGCTGCCGACATGTCCGACGACTATAGGGTCGTCCCCACGACCCCGGGACAAGGTTGGCCCGCCGCCGACTTGTCCGACGACTATAGGGTCGTACCCACCACCCCGGGACTACGCTGACAAGCCGCCAACATGTCCGACGACTATAGGGTCGTCCCCACGACCCCGGGCCAAAGATGTCCAGCCGCCGTCTTGTCCGACGACTATAGGGTCGTCCCCACGACCCCGAGTCCAGGTTGGCCAGCCGCCGGCATTTCCGACGACTATAGAGTCGTCCCCACGACCCGGGCCAAAGTTGGCCAGCCGCCGACATGTCCGACGACTATAGGGTCGTCCCCACGACCCCGAGACTAGATTGGCCCGCCACCGTCATGTCCGACGACAATAGGGTCGTCCCCACGACCCCGGGTCCAGGTTGGCCAGCCGCCGACATTTCCGACGACTATAGAGTAGTCCCCACGACACCGGGCCAAAGTTGGCCAGCCGCCGACATGTCCGACGACTATAGGGTCGTCCCCACGACCCCGGGACTAGATTGGCCCGCCACCGTCAAGTCCGACGACTATAGGGTCGTCCCCACGACCCCGGGTCCAGGTTGGCCAGCCGCCGACATTTCCGACGACTATAGGGTCGTCCCCACAACCACGGGCCAAAGTTGGCCAGCCGTCGACATGTCCGACGACTATAGGGTCGTCCCTACGACCCCGGGCCAAAGTTGGCCAGCCGCCGACATGTGCGACGACTATAGGGTCGTCCCCACGACCCCGAGACTAGATTGGCCCGCCAACGTCATGTCCGACGACAATAGGGTCGGCCCCACGACTCCGGGTCCAGGTTGGCCAGCCGCCGACATTTCCGACGACTATAGAGTCGTCCCCACGACACCGGTCCAAAGTTGGCCAGCCGCCGACATGTCCGACGACTATAGGGTCGTCCCCACGACCCCGGGACTAGATTGGCCCGCCACCGTCATGTCCAACGACTATAGGGTCGTCCCCACAACCACGGGCCAAAGTTGGCCAGCCGCCGACATATCCGACGACTATAGGGTCGTCCCCACGACCCCGGGCCAAAGTTGGCAAGCCGCCGAAATGTCCGACGACTATAGGGTCGTCCCCACGACCCCGGGACTAGGTTGGCCAGCCGCCGACATTTCCGACGACTATAGAGTCGTCCCCACGACACCGGTCCAGGTTGGCCAGCCGCCGACATTTCCGACGACTATAGAGTCGTCCCCACGACACCGGGCCAAAGTTGGACAGCCGCCGACATGTCCGACTACTATAGGGTCGTCCCCACGACCTCGCGTCTAGATTGGCCCGCTACCGTCATGTCCGAAGACTATAGGGTCGTCCCCAAGACCTCGGGACTAGATTGGCCCGCTACCGTCAAGTCCGACGACTATAGGGTCGTCCCACGACCCCGGGCCAAAGTTGGCAAGCCGCCGAAATGTCCGACGACTGTAGGGTCGTCTCCACGACCCCGGGACAAGATTGGCCCGCCACCGTCAAGTCCGACGACTATAGGGTCGTCCCCACGACCTCGGGACTAGGTTGGCCCGCCGCCGACTTGTCCGACGACTATAGGGTCGTTCCCACGACCTCGGGACTAGATTGGCCCGCTACCGTCAAGTCCGACGACTATAGGGTCGTCCCCACGACCCCGGGCCAAAGTTGGCAAGCCGCCGAAATGTCCGACGACTGTAGGTTCGTCCCCACGACCCCGGTCCAAAGTTGGCCAGCCGCCGACATGTCCGACGACTATAGGGTCGTCCCCACGACCCCGGGACTAGATTGGCCCGCCACCGTCATGTCCGACGACTATAGGGTCGTCCCCACGACCCCGAGACTAGATTGGCCCGCTACCGTCATGTCCGACGACAATAGGGTTGTCCCCACGACCCCGGGTCCAGGTTGGCCAGCCGCCGACATTTCCGACGACTATAGAGTCGTCCCCACGACACCGGGTCCAGGTTGGCCAGCCGCCGACATTTCCGACGACTATAGAGTCGTCCCCACGACACCGGGCCAAAGTTGGCCAGCCGCCGACATGTCCGACGACTATAGGGTCGTCCCCACGACCCCGGGACAAGGTTGGCCCGCCGCCGACTTGTCCGACGACTATAGGGTAGTCCCCACGACCCCGGGCCAAAGTTGGCAAGCCGCTGAAATGTCCGACGGCTTTAGGGTTGTCCCCAAGACCCCGGGACTACATTGGCCCGCCACCGTCAAGTCCGACGACTATTGGGTCGTCCCCAGGACCTCGGGACTAGATTGGCCCGCCACCGTCAAGTCCGACGACTATAGGGTCGTCCCCACGACCCCGGTCCAAAGTTGGCAAGCCGCCGAAATGTCCGACGACTGTAGGGTCGTCCCCACGACCCCGGGACTAGATTGGCCCGCCACCGTCAAGTCCGACGACTATAGAGTCGTCCCCACGACCTCGGGACTAGGTTGGCCGGCCGCCGACATGTCCGACCACTATTGGGTCGTCCCCACGACACCGGGCCAAAGTTGGCCAGCCGCCGACATGTCCGACGACTATAGGGTCGTCCCCACGACCCCGGGACAAGGTTGGCCCGCCGCCGACTTGTCCAACGACTATAGGGTCGTCCCCACGACCCCGGGACTAGGCTGACAAGCCGCCAACATGTCCGAAGACTATAGGGTCGTCCCCACGACCCCGGGCCAATGATGTCCAGCCGCCGTCTTGTCCGACGACTATAGGGTCGTCCCCACGACCCCGGGACTAGATTGGCCCGCCACCGTCATGTCCAACGATTATAGGGTCGTCCCCACAACCACGGGCTAAAGTTGGCCAGCCGCCGACATGGACGACGACTATAGGGTCGTCCCCACGACCCCGGGACTAGATTGGCCCGCCACCGTCATGTCCGACGATTATAGGGTCGTCCCCACGACCGCGAGACTAGATTGGCCCGCCACCGTCATGTCCGACGACAATAGGGTCGTCCCCACGACCCCGGGTCCAGGTTGGCCAGCCGCCGACATTTCCGACGACTATAGGGTCGTCCCCACGACCCCGGGTCCAGGTTGGCCAGCCGCCGACATTTCCGACGACTATAGAGTCGTCCCCACGACACCGGGCCAAAGTTGGCCAGCCGCCGACATGTCCGACGACTATAGGGTCGTGCCCACGACCCCGGGACAAGGTTGGCCCGCCGCCGACTTGTCCGACGACTATAGGGTCGTACCCACGACCACGGGCCAAAGTTGGCCAGCCGCCGACATGTCCGACGACCTCGGGACTAGGTTGGCCAGCCGCCGACATGTCCGACGACTATAGGGTCGTCCCCACGACCCCGGGACAAAGTTGGCCCGCCGCCGACTTGTCCGACGACTATAGGGTCGTCCCCACGACACCGGGCCAAAGTTGGCCAGCCGCCGACATGTCCGACGACTATAGGGTCGTCCCCACGACCCCGGGACTAGATTGGCCCGCCACCGTCAAGTCCGACGACTATAGGGTCGTCCCCACGACCCCGGGTCCAGGTTGGCCAGCCGCCGACATTTCCGACGACTATAGGGTCGTCCCCACAACCACGGGCCAAAGTTGGCCAGCCGTCGACATGTCCGACGACTATAGGGTCGTCCCCACGACCCCGAGACTAGATTGGCCCGCCACCGTCATGTCCGACGACAATAGGGTCGTCCCCAACACCCCGGGTCCAGGTTGGCCAGCCGCCGACATTTCCGACGACTATAGTGTCGTCCCTACGACACCGGGCCAAAGTTGGCCAGCCGCCGACATGTCCGACGACTATAGGGTCATCCCCACGACCCCGGGACTAGATTGGCCCGCCACCGTCATGTCCGACGATTATAGGGTCGTCCCCACGACCCCGGGACAAGTTTGGCCCGCCGCCGAATTGTTCGACGACTATAGGGTCGTCCCCACGACCCCGGGACTAGATTGGCCGGCCACCGTCATGTCCGACGACAATAGGGTCGTCCCCACGACCCCGGGTCTAGGTTGGCCAGCCGCCGACTTGTCCGACGACTATAGGGTCGTACCCACGACCCCGGGACTAGGCTGACAAGCCGCCAACATGTCCCCACGACCCCGGGCCAATGATGTCCAGCCGCCGTCTTGTCCGACGACTATAGGGTCGTCCCCACGACCTCGGGACTAGATTGGCCCGCCACCGTCAAGTCCGACGACTATAGGGTCGTCCCCACGACCCCGGGTCCAGGGTGGCCAGCCGCCGACATTTCCGACGACTATAGAGTCGTCCCACGACACCGGGCCAAAGTTGGCCAGCCGCCGTCTTGTCCGACGACTATAGGGTCGTCCCCACGACCCCGGGACTAGATTGGCCCGCCACCGTCATGTCCAACGACTATAGGGTCGTCCCCACAACCACGGGCCAAAGTTGGCCAGCCGCCGACATGTCCGACGACTATAGGGTCGTCCCCAAGACCCCGGGCCAAAGTTGGCCAGCTGCCGACATGTCCGACGACTATAGGGTCGTCCCCACGGCCCCGGGCCAATAATGGCCAATCGCCGACATGTCCGACGACTATAGGGTCGTACCTACGACCCCGGGTCTAGGTTGGCCAACCGCCGACATGTTCGACGACTATAGAGGCGTCCCCACTACACCGGGCCAAAGTTGGCAAGCCGCCGAAATGTCCGACGACTGTTGGGTCGTCCCCACGACCCAGGGACTAGATTGGCCCGCCACCGTCAAATCCGACGGCTATAGGGTCGTCCCCACGACCACGCGCTAAAGGTGGCCAATCCCCGACATGTCCGACGACTATAGGGTCGTACCTACGACCCCGGGACTCGATTGCCCCGGCACCGTCATGTCCAACGACTATCGGATCGTCCCCACGACCACGGGCCAAAGTTGGCCAGCCGCTGACATGCCCAACGACTATAGGGTCGTCCCCACGACCTCGGGCCAAAGTTGGCCAGCCGCCGACATGTCCGACGACAATAGGGTCGTCCCCACGAACCCCGGGTCTAGGTTGGCCAGCCGCCGACATGTCCGCCGACTATAGAGTCGTCCCCACGACACCGGGCCAAAGTTGGCCAGCCGCTGACATGTCCGACGACCTCGGGACTAGGTTGGCCAGCCGCCGACATGTCCGACGACTATAGGGTCGTCCCCACGACCCCGGGACAAAGTTGGCCCGCCGCCGACTTGTCCGACGACTATAGGGTCGTCCCCACGACACCGGGCCAAAGTTGGCCAGCCGCCGACATGTCCGACGACTATAGGGTCGTCCCCACGACCCCGGGACTAGATTGGCCCGCCACCGTCATGTCCGACGATTATAGGGTCGTCCCCACGACCCCGGGACAAGTTTGGCCCGCCGCCGAATTGTTCGACGACTATAGGGTCGTCCCCACGACCCCGGGACTAGATTGGCCGGCCACCGTCATGTCCGACGACAATAGGGTCGTCCCCACGACCCCGGGTCTAGGTTGGCCAGCCGCCGACATGTCCGACGACTATAGGGTCGTCCCCACGACCCCGGGACGAAGTTGGCCCGCCGCCGACTTGTCCGACGACTATAGGGTCGTCCCCACGACACCGGGCCAAAGTTGGCCAGCCGCCGACATGTCCGACGACTATAGGGTCGTCCCCACGACCCCGGGACTAGATTGGCCGGCCACCGTCATGTCCGACGACAATAGGGTCGTCCCCACGACCCCGGGTCTAGGTTGGCCAGCCGCCGACATGTCCGACCACTATTGGGTCGTCCCCACGACACCGGGCCAAAGTTGGCCAGCCGCCGACATGTCCGACGACTATAGGGTCGTCCCCACGACCCCGGGACAAGGTTGGCCCGCCGCCGACTTGTCCAACGACTATAGGGTCGTCCCCACGACCCCGGGACTAGGCTGACAAGCCGCCAACATGTCCGAAGACTATAGGGTCGTCCCCACGACCCCGGGCCAATGATGTCCAGCCGCCGTCTTGTCCGACGACTATAGGGTCGTCCCCACGACCCCGGGACTAGATTGGCCCGCCACCGTCATGTCCAACGATTATAGGGTCGTCCCCACAACCACGGGCTAAAGTTGGCCAGCCGCCGACATGGACGACGACTATAGGGTCGTCCCCACGACCCCGGGACTAGATTGGCCCGCCACCGTCATGTCCGACGATTATAGGGTCGTCCCCACGACCGCGAGACTAGATTGGCCCGCCACCGTCATGTCCGACGACAATAGGGTCGTCCCCACAACCACGGGCCAAAGTTGGCCAGCCGCCGACATGTCCGACGACTATAGGGTCGTCCCCACGACCCCGGGTCCAGGTTGGCCAGCCGCCGACATTTCCGACGACTATAGAGTCGTCCCCACGACACCGGGCCAAAGTTGGCCAGCCGCCGACATGTCCGACGACTATAGGGTCGTGCCCACGACCCCGGGACAAGGTTGGCCCGCCGCCGACTTGTCCGACGACTATAGGGTCGTACCCACGACCCTGGGACTAGGCTGACAAGCCGCCAACATGTCCGACGACTATAGGGTCGTCCCCACGACCCCGGGCCAAAGATGTCCAGCCGCCGTCTTGTCCGACGACTATAGGGTCGTCCCCACGACCCCGGGACTAGATTGGCCCGCCAGCGTCATGTCCAACGACTATAGGGTCGTCCCCACAACCACGGGCCAAAGTTGGCCAGCCGCCGACATGTCCGACGACTATAGGGTCGTCCCCACGACCCCGGGCCAAAGTTGGCCAGCTGCCGACATGTCCGACGACTATAGGGTCGTCCCCACGGCCCCGGGCCAATAATGGCCAATCGCCGACATGTCCGACGACTATAGGGTCGTACCTACGACCCCGGGTCTAGGTTGGCCAACCGCCGACATGTTCGACGACTATAGAGGCGTCCCCACTACACCGGGCCAAAGTTGGCAAGCCGCCGAAATGTCCGACGACTGTTGGGTCGTCCCCACGACCCAGGGACTAGATTGGCCCGCCACCGTCAAATCCGACGGCTATAGGGTCGTCCCCACGACCACGCGCTAAAGGTGGCCAATCCCCGACATGTCCGACGAGTATAGGGTCGTACCTACGACCCCGGGACTCGATTGCCCCGGCACCGTCATGTCCAACGACTATCGGATCGTCCCCACGACCACGGGCCAAAGTTGGCCAGCCGCTGACATGCCCAACGACTATAGGGTCGTCCCCACGACCTCGGGCCAAAGTTGGCCAGCCGCCGACATGTCCGACAACAATAGGGTCGTCCCCACGAACCCCGGGTCTAGGTTGGCCAGCCGCCGACATGTCCGACGACTATAGAGTCGTCCCCACGACACCGGGCCAAAGTTGGCCAGCCGCTGACATGTCCAACGACTATAGGGTCGTCCCCACGACCACGGGCCAAAGTTGGCCAGCCGCCGACATGTCCGACGACTATTGGATCGTTCCCACGACCACGGGCCAAAGTTGGCCAGCCGCCGACATGTCCGACGACCTCGGGACTAGGTTGGCCAGCCGCCGACATGTCCGACGACTATAGGGTCGTCCCCACGACCCCGGGACAAAGTTGGCCCGCCGCCGACTTGTCCGACGACTATAGGGTCGTCCCCACGACACCGGGCCAAAGTTGGCCAGCCGCCGACATGTCCGACGACTATAGGGTCGTCCCCACGACCCCGGGACTAGATTGGCCCGCCACCGTCAAGTCCGACGACTATAGGGTCGTCCCCACGACCCCGGGTCCAGGTTGGCCAGCCGCCGACATTTCCGACGCCTATAGGGTCGTCCCCACAACCACGGGCCAAAGTTGGCCAGCCGTCGACATGTCCGACGACTATAGGGTCGTCCCCACGACCCCGAGACTAGATTGGCCCGCCACCGTCATGTCCGACGACAATAGGGTCGTCCCCAACACCCCGGGTCCAGGTTGGCCAGCCGCCGACATTTCCGACGACTATAGTGTCGTCCCTACGACACCGGGCCAAAGTTGGCCAGCCGCCGACATGTCCGACGACTATAGGGTCATCCCCACGACCCCGGGACTAGATTGGCCCGCCACCGTCATGTCCGACGATTATAGGGTCGTCCCCACGACCCCGGGACAAGTTTGGCCCGCCGCCGAATTGTTCGACGACTATAGGGTCGTCCCGACGACCCCGGGACTAGATTGGCCGGCCACCGTCATGTCCGACGACAATAGGGTCGTCCCCACGACCCCGGGTCTAGGTTGGCCAGCCGCCGACTTGTCCGACGACTATAGGGTCGTACCCACGACCCCGGGACTAGGCTGACAAGCCGCCAACATGTCCCCACGACCCCGGGCCAAAGATGTCCAGCCGCCGTCTTGTCCGACGACTATAGGGTCGTCCCCACGACCTCGGGACTAGATTGGCCCGCCACCGTCAAGTCCGACGACTATAGGGTCGTCCCCACGACCCCGGGTCCAGGTTGGCCAGCCGCCGACATTTCCGACGACTATAGAGTCGTCCCACGACACCGGGCCAAAGTTGGCCAGCCGCCGTCTTGTCCGACGACTATAGGGTCGTCCCCACGACCCCGGGACTAGATTGGCCCGCCACCGTCATGTCCAACGACTATAGGGTCGTCCCCACAACCACGGGCCAAAGTTGGCCAGCCGCCGACATGTCCGACGACTATAGGGTCGTCCCCACGACCCCGGGCCAAAGTTGGCAAGCCGCCGAAATGTCCGACGACTATAGGGTCGTCCCCACGGCCCCGGGACTAGGTTGGCCAGCCGCCGACATGTCCGACGACTATAGGGTCGTCCCGACGACCCCGGGCCAATGTTGGCCAATCGCCAACATGTCCGACGACTATAGGGTCGTCCCCACGACCCCGGGACTAGATTGGCCCGCCAGCGTCATGTCCAACGACTATAGGGTCGTCCCCACAACCACGGGCCAAAGTTGGCCAGCCGCCGACATGTCCGACGACTATAGGGTCGTCCCCACGACCCCGGGCCAAAGTTGGCCAGCTGCCGACATGCCCGACGACTATAGGGTCGTCCCCACGGCCCCGGGCCAATAATGGCCAATCGCCGACATGTCCGACGACTATAGGGTCGTACCTACGACCCCGGGTCTAGGTTGGCCAACCGCCGACATGTTCGACGACTATAGAGGCGTCCCCACTACACCGGGCCAAAGTTGGCAAGCCGCCGAAATGTCCGACGACTGTTGGGTCGTCCCCACGACCCAGGGACAAGATTGGCCCGCCACCGTCAAATCCGACGGCTATAGGGTCGTCCCCACGACCACGCGCTAAAGGTGGCCAATCCCCGACATGTCCGACGACTATAGGGTCGTACCTACGACCCCGGGACTCGATTGCCCCGGCACCGTCATGTCCAACGACTATCGGGTCGTCCCCACGACCACGGGCCAAAGTTGGCCAGCCGCTGACATGCCCAACGACTATAGGGTCGTCCCCACGACCTCGGGCCAAAGTTGACCAGCCGCCGACATGTCCGACGACAATAGGGTCGTCCCCACGAACCCCGGGTCTAGGTTGGCCAGCCGCCGACATGTCCGACGACTATAGAGTCGTCCCCACGACACCGGGCCAAAGTTGGCCAGCCGCTGACATGTCCGACGACCTCGGGACTAGGTTGGCCAGCCGCCGACATGTCCGACGACTATAGGGTCGTCCCCACGACCCCGGGACAAAGTTGGCCCGCCGCCGACTTGTCCGACGACTATAGGGTCGTCCCCACGACACCGGGCCAAAGTTGGCCAGCCGCCGACATGTCCGACGACTATAGGGTCGTCCCCACGACCCCGGGACTAGATTGGCCCGCCACCGTCATGTCCGACGACAATAGGGTCGTCCCCACGACCCCGGGACTAGATTGGCCGGCCACCGTCATGTCCGACGACAATAGGGTCGTCCCCACGACCCCGGGTCTAGGTTGGCCAGCCGCCGACATGTCCGACGACTATAGGGTCGTCCCCACGACCCCGGGACAAAGTTGGCCCGCCGCCGACTTGTCCGACGACTATAGGGTCGTCCCCACGACACCGGGCCAAAGTTGGCCAGCCGCCGACATGTCCGACGACTATAGGGTCGTCCCCACGACCCCGGGACAAGGTTGGCCCGCCGCCGACTTGTCCGACGACTATAGGGTCGTACCCACCACCCCGGGACTACGCTGACAAGCCGCCAACATGTCCGACGACTATAGGGTCGTCCCCACGACCCCGGGCCAAAGATGTCCAGCCGCCGTCTTGTCCGACGACTATAGGGTCGTCCACACGACCCCGAGTCCAGGTTGGCCAGCCGCCGGCATTTCCGACGACTATAGAGTCGTCCCCACGACCCGGGCCAAAGTTGGCCAGCCGCCGACATGTCCGACGACTATAGGGTCGTCCCCACGACCCCGAGACTAGATTGGCCCGCCACCGTCATGTCCGACGACAATAGGGTCGTCCCCACGACCCCGGGTCCAGGTTGGCCAGCCGCCGACATTTCCGACGACTATAGAGTAGTCCCCACGACACCGGGCCAAAGTTGGCCAGCCGCCGACATGTCCGACGACTATAGGGTCGTCCCCACGACCCCGGGACTAGATTGGCCCGCCACCGTCAAGTCCGACGACTATAGGGTCGTCCCCACGACCCCGGGTCCAGGTTGGCCAGCCGCCGACATTTCCGACGACTATAGGGTCGTCCCCACAACCACGGGCCAAAGTTGGCCAGCCGTCGACATGTCCGACGACTATAGGGTCGTCCCTACGACCCCGGGCCAAAGTTGGCCAGCCGCCGACATGTGCGACGACTATAGGGTCGTCCCCACGACCCCGAGACTAGATTGGCCCGCCAACGTCATGTCCGACGACAATAGGGTCGGCCCCACGACTCCGGGTCCAGGTTGGCCAGCCGCCGACATTTCCGACGACTATAGAGTCGTCCCCACGACACCGGTCCAAAGTTGGCCAGCCGCCGACATGTCCGACGACTATAGGGTCGTCCCCACGACCCCGGGACTAGATTGGCCCGCCACCGTCATGTCCAACGACTATAGGGTCGTCCCCACAACCACGGGCCAAAGTTGGCCAGCCGCCGACATATCCGACGACTATAGGGTCGTCCCCACGACCCCGGGCCAAAGTTGGCAAGCCGCCGAAATGTCCGACGACTATAGGGTCGTCCCCACGACCCCGGGACTAGGTTGGCCAGCCGCCGACATTTCCGACGACTATAGAGTCGTCCCCACGACACCGGTCCAGGTTGGCCAGCCGCCGACATTTCCGACGACTATAGAGTCGTCCCCACGACACCGGGCCAAAGTTGGACAGCCGCCGACATGTCCGACTACTATAGGGTCGTCCCCACGACCTCGCGTCTAGATTGGCCCGCTACCGTCATGTCCGAAGACTATAGGGTCGTCCCCAAGACCTCGGGACTAGATTGGCCCGCTACCGTCAAGTCCGACGACTATAGGGTCGTCCCACGACCCCGGGCCAAAGTTGGCAAGCCGCCGAAATGTCCGACGACTGTAGGGTCGTCTCCACGACCCCGGGAAAAGATTGGCCCGCCACCGTCAAGTCCGACGACTATAGGGTCGTCCCCACGACCTCGGGACTAGGTTGGCCCGCCGCCGACTTGTCCGACGACTATAGGGTCGTTCCCACGACCTCGGGACTAGATTGGCCCGCTACCGTCAAGTCCGACGACTATAGGGTCGTCCCCACGACCCCGGGCCAAAGTTGGCAAGCCGCCGAAATGTCCGACGACTGTAGGTTCGTCCCCACGACCCCGGTCCAAAGTTGGCCAGCCGCCGACATGTCCGACGACTATAGGGTCGTCCCCACGACCCCGGGACTAGATTGGCCCGCCACCGTCATGTCCGACGACTATAGGGTCGTCCCCACGACCCCGAGACTAGATTGGCCCGCTACCGTCATGTCCGACGACAATAGGGTTGTCCCCACGACCCCGGGTCCAGGTTGGCCAGCCGCCGACATTTCCGACGACTATAGAGTCGTCCCCACGACACCGGGTCCAGGTTGGCCAGCCGCCGACATTTCCGACGACTATAGAGTCGTCCCCACGACACCGGGCCAAAGTTGGCCAGCCGCCGACATGTCCGACGACTATAGGGTCGTCCCCACGACCCCGGGACAAGGTTGGCCCGCCGCCGACTTGTCCGACGACTATAGGGTAGTCCCCACGACCCCGGGCCAAAGTTGGCAAGCCGCTGAAATGTCCGACGGCTTTAGGGTTGTCCCCAAGACCCCGGGACTACATTGGCCCGCCACCGTCAAGTCCGACGACTATTGGGTCGTCCCCAGGACCTCGGGACTAGATTGGCCCGCCACCGTCAAGTCCGACGACTATAGGGTCGTCCCCACGACCCCGGTCCAAAGTTGGCAAGCCGCCGAAATGTCCGACGACTGTAGGGTCGTCCCCACGACCCCGGGACTAGATTGGCCCGCCACCGTCAAGTCCGACGACTATAGAGTCGTCCCCACGACCTCGGGACTAGGTTGGCCGGCCGCCGACATGTCCGACCACTATTGGGTCGTCCCCACGACACCGGGCCAAAGTTGGCCAGCCGCCGACATGTCCGACGACTATAGGGTCGTCCCCACGACCCCGGGACAAGGTTGGCCCGCCGCCGACTTGTCCAACGACTATAGGGTCGTCCCCACGACCCCGGGACTAGGCTGACAAGCCGCCAACATGTCCGAAGACTATAGGGTCGTCCCCACGACCCCGGGCCAATGATGTCCAGCCGCCGTCTTGTCCGACGACTATAGGGTCGTCCCCACGACCCCGGGACTAGATTGGCCCGCCACCGTCATGTCCAACGATTATAGGGTCGTCCCCACAACCACGGGCTAAAGTTGGCCAGCCGCCGACATGGACGACGACTATAGGGTCGTCCCCACGACCCCGGGACTAGATTGGCCCGCCACCGTCATGTCCGACGATTATAGGGTCGTCCCCACGACCGCGAGACTAGATTGGCCCGCCACCGTCATGTCCGACGACAATAGGGTCGTCCCCACGACCCCGGGTCCAGGTTGGCCAGCCGCCGACATTTCCGACGACTATAGGGTCGTCCCCACGACCCCGGGTCCAGGTTGGCCAGCCGCCGACATTTCCGACGACTATAGAGTCGTCCCCACGACACCGGGCCAAAGTTGGCCAGCCGCCGACATGTCCGACGACTATAGGGTCGTGCCCACGACCCCGGGACAAGGTTGGCCCGCCGCCGACTTGTCCGACGACTATAGGGTCGTACCCACGACCCTGGGACTAGGCTGACAAGCCGCCAACATGTCCGACGACTATAGGGTCGTCCCCACGACCCCGGGCCAAAGATGTCCAGCCGCCGTCTTGTCCGACGACTATAGGGTCGTCCCCACGACCCCGGGACTAGATTGGCCCGCCAGCGTCATGTCCAACGTCTATAGGGTCGTCCCCACAACCACGAGCCAAAGTTGGCCAGCCGCCGACATGTCCGACGACTATAGGGTCGTCCCCACGACCCCGGGCCAAAGTTGGCCAGCTGCCGACATGTCCGACGACTATAGGGTCGTCCCCACGGCCCCGGGCCAATAATGGCCAATCGCCGACATGTCCGACGACTATAGGGTCGTACCTACGACCCCGGGTGTAGGTTGGCCAACCGCCGACATGTTCGACGACTATAGAGGCGTCCCCACTACACCGGGCCAAAGTTGGCAAGCCGCCGAAATGTCCGACGACTGTTGGGTCGTCCCCACGACCCAGGGACTAGATTGGCCCGCCACCGTCAAATCCGACGGCTATAGGGTCGTCCCCACGACCACGCGCTAAAGGTGGCCAATCCCCGACATGTCCGACGACTATAGGGTCGTACCTACGACCCCGGGACTCGATTGCCCCGGCACCGTCATGTCCAACGACTATCGGATCGTCCCCACGACCACGGGCCAAAGTTGGCCAGCCGCTGACATGCCCAACGACTATAGGGTCGTCCCCACGACCTCGGGCCAAAGTTGGCCAGCCGCCGACATGTCCGACAACAATAGGGTCGTCCCCACGAACCCCGGGTCTAGGTTGGCCAGCCGCCGACATGTCCGACGACTATAGAGTCGTCCCCACGACACCGGGCCAAAGTTGGCCAGCCGCTGACATGTCCAACGACTATAGGGTCGTCCCCACGACCACGGGCCAAAGTTGGCCAGCCGCCGACATGTCCGACGACTATTGGATCGTTCCCACGACCACGGGCCAAAGTTGGCCAGCCGCCGACATGTCCGACGACCTCGGGACTAGGTTGGCCAGCCGCCGACATGTCCGACGACTATAGGGTCGTCCCCACGACCCCGGGACAAAGTTGGCCCGCCGCCGACTTGTCCGACGACTATAGGGTCGTCCCCACGACACCGGGCCAAAGTTGGCCAGCCGCCGACATGTCCGACGACTATAGGGTCGTCCCCACGACCCCGGGACTAGATTGGCCCGCCACCGTCAAGTCCGACGACTATGGGGTCGTCCCCACGACCCCGGGTCCAGGTTGGCCAGCCGCCGACATTTCCGACGACTATAGGGTCGTCCCCACAACCACGGGCCAAAGTTGGCCAGCCGTCGACATGTCCGACGACTATAGGGTCGTCCCCACGACCCCGAGACTAGATTGGCCCGCCACCGTCATGTCCGACGACAATAGGGTCGTCCCCAACACCCCGGGTCCAGGTTGGCCAGCCGCCGACATTTCCGACGACTATAGTGTCGTCCCTACGACACCGGGCCAAAGTTGGCCAGCCGCCGACATGTCCGACGACTATAGGGTCATCCCCACGACCCCGGGACTAGATTGGCCCGCCACCGTCATGTCCGACGATTATAGGGTCGTCCCCACGACCCCGGGACAAGTTTGGCCCGCCGCCGAATTGTTCGACGACTATAGGGTCGTCCCCACGACCCCGGGACTAGATTGGCCGGCCACCGTCATGTCCGACGACAATAGGGTCGTCCCCACGACCCCGGGTCTAGGTTGGCCAGCCGCCGACTTGTCCGACGACTATAGGGTCGTACCCACGACCCCGGGACTAGGCTGACAAGCCGCCAACATGTCCCCACGACCCCGGGCCAATGATGTCCAGCCGCCGTGTTGTCCGACGACTATAGGGTCGTCCCCACGACCTCGGGACTAGATTGGCCCGCCACCGTCAAGTCCGACGACTATAGGGTCGTCCCCACGACCCCGGGTCCAGGGTGGCCAGCCGCCGACATTTCCGACGACTATAGAGTCGTCCCACGACACCGGGCCAAAGTTGGCCAGCCGCCGTCTTGTCCGACGACTATAGGGTCGTCCCCACGACCCCGGGACTAGATTGGCCCGCCACCGTCATGTCCAACGACTATAGGGTCGTCCCCACAACCACGGGCCAAAGTTGGCCAGCCGCCGACATATCCGACGACTATAGGGTCGTCCCCACGACCCCGGGCCAAAGTTGGCAAGCCGCCGAAATGTCCGACGACTATAGGGTCGTCCCCACGACCCCGGGACTAGGTTGGCCAGCCGCCGACATTTCCGACGACTATAGAGTCGTCCCCACGACACCGGTCCAGGTTGGCCAGCCGCCGACATTTCCGACGACTATAGAGTCGTCCCCACGACACCGGGCCAAAGTTGGACAGCCGCCGACATGTCCGACTACTATAGGGTCGTCCCCACGACCTCGCGTCTAGATTGGCCCGCTACCGTCATGTCCGAAGACTATAGGGTCGTCCCCAAGACCTCGGGACTAGATTGGCCCGCTACCGTCAAGTCCGACGACTATAGGGTCGTCCCACGACCCCGGGCCAAAGTTGGCAAGCCGCCGAAATGTCCGACGACTGTAGGGTCGTCTCCACGACCCCGGGACAAGATTGGCCCGCCACCGTCAAGTCCGACGACTATAGGGTCGTCCCCACGACCTCGGGACTAGGTTGGCCCGCCGCCGACTTGTCCGACGACTATAGGGTCGTTCCCACGACCTCGGGACTAGATTGGCCCGCTACCGTCAAGTCCGACGACTATAGGGTCGTCCCCACGACCCCGGGCCAAAGTTGGCAAGCCGCCGAAATGTCCGACGACTGTAGGTTCGTCCCCACGACCCCGGTCCAAAGTTGGCCAGCCGCCGACATGTCCGACGACTATAGGGTCGTCCCCACGACCCCGGGACTAGATTGGCCCGCCACCGTCATGTCCGACGACTATAGGGTCGTCCCCACGACCCCGAGACTAGATTGGCCCGCTACCGTCATGTCCGACGACAATAGGGTTGTCCCCACGACCCCGGGTCCAGGTTGGCCAGCCGCCGACATTTCCGACGACTATAGAGTCGTCCCCACGACACCGGGTCCAGGTTGGCCAGCCGCCGACATTTCCGACGACTATAGAGTCGTCCCCACGACACCGGGCCAAAGTTGGCCAGCCGCCGACATGTCCGACGACTATAGGGTCGTCCCCACGACCCCGGGACAAGGTTGGCCCGCCGCCGACTTGTCCGACGACTATAGGGTAGTCCCCACGACCCCGGGCCAAAGTTGGCAAGCCGCTGAAATGTCCGACGGCTTTAGGGTTGTCCCCAAGACCCCGGGACTACATTGGCCCGCCACCGTCAAGTCCGACGACTATTGGGTCGTCCCCAGGACCTCGGGACTAGATTGGCCCGCCACCGTCAAGTCCGACGACTATAGGGTCGTCCCCACGACCCCGGTCCAAAGTTGGCAAGCCGCCGAAATGTCCGACGACTGTAGGGTCGTCCCCACGACCCCGGGACTAGATTGGCCCGCCACCGTCAAGTCCGACGACTATAGAGTCGTCCCCACGACCTCGGGACTAGGTTGGCCGGCCGCCGACATGTCCGACCACTATTGGGTCGTCCCCACGACACCGGGCCAAAGTTGGCCAGCCGCCGACATGTCCGACGACTATAGGGTCGTCCCCACGACCCCGGGACAAGGTTGGCCCGCCGCCGACTTGTCCAACGACTATAGGGTCGTCCCCACGACCCCGGGACTAGGCTGACAAGCCGCCAACATGTCCGAAGACTATAGGGTCGTCCCCACGACCCCGGGCCAATGATGTCCAGCCGCCGTCTTGTCCGACGACTATAGGGTCGTCCCCACGACCCCGGGACTAGATTGGCCCGCCACCGTCATGTCCAACGATTATAGGGTCGTCCCCACAACCACGGGCTAAAGTTGGCCAGCCGCCGATATGGACGACGACTATAGGGTCGTCCCCACGACCCCGGGACTAGATTGGCCCGCCACCGTCATGTCCGACGATTATAGGGTCGTCCCCACGACCGCGAGACTAGATTGGCCCGCCACCGTCATGTCCGACGACAATAGGGTCGTCCCCACGACCCCGGGTCCAGGTTGGCCAGCCGCCGACATTTCCGACGACTATAGGGTCGTCCCCACGACCCCGGGTCCAGGTTGGCCAGCCGCCGACATTTCCGACGACTATAGAGTCGTCCCCACGACACCGGGCCAAAGTTGGCCAGCCGCCGACATGTCCGACGACTATAGGGTCGTGCCCACGACCCCGGGACAAGGTTGGCCCGCCGCCGACTTGTCCGACGACTATAGGGTCGTACCCACGACCCTGGGACTAGGCTGACAAGCCGCCAACATGTCCGACGACTATAGGGTCGTCCCCACGACCCCGGGCCAAAGATGTCCAGCCGCCGTCTTGTCCGACGACTATAGGGTCGTCCCCACGACCCCGGGACTAGATTGGCCCGCCAGCGTCATGTCCAACGTCTATAGGGTCGTCCCCACAACCACGGGCCAAAGTTGGCCAGCCGCCGACATGTCCGACGACTATAGGGTCGTCCCCACGACCCCGGGCCAAAGTTGGCCAGCTGCCGACATGTCCGACGACTATAGGGTCGTCCCCACGGCCCCGGGCCAATAATGGCCAATCGCCGACATGTCCGACGACTATAGGGTCGTACCTACGACCCCGGGTGTAGGTTGGCCAACCGCCGACATGTTCGACGACTATAGAGGCGTCCCCACTACACCGGGCCAAAGTTGGCAAGCCGCCGAAATGTCCGACGACTGTTGGGTCGTCCCCACGACCCAGGGACTAGATTGGCCCGCCACCGTCAAATCCGACGGCTATAGGGTCGTCCCCACGACCACGCGCTAAAGGTGGCCAATCCCCGACATGTCCGACGACTATAGGGTCGTACCTACGACCCCGGGACTCGATTGCCCCGGCACCGTCATGTCCAACGACTATCGGATCGTCCCCACGACCACGGGCCAAAGTTGGCCAGCCGCTGACATGCCCAACGACTATAGGGTCGTCCCCACGACCTCGGGCCAAAGTTGGCCAGCCGCCGACATGTCCGACAACAATAGGGTCGTCCCCACGAACCCCGGGTCTAGGTTGGCCAGCCGCCGACATGTCCGACGACTATAGAGTCGTCCCCACGACACCGGGCCAAAGTTGGCCAGCCGCTGACATGTCCAACGACTATAGGGTCGTCCCCACGACCACGGGCCAAAGTTGGCCAGCCGCCGACATGTCCGACGACTATTGGATCGTTCCCACGACCACGGGCCAAAGTTGGCCAGCCGCCGACATGTCCGACGACCTCGGGACTAGGTTGGCCAGCCGCCGACATGTCCGACGACTATAGGGTCGTCCCCACGACCCCGGGACAAAGTTGGCCCGCCGCCGACTTGTCCGACGACTATAGGGTCGTCCCCACGACACCGGGCCAAAGTTGGCCAGCCGCCGACATGTCCGACGACTATAGGGTCGTCCCCACGACCCCGGGACTAGATTGGCCCGCCACCGTCAAGTCCGACGACTATAGGGTCGTCCCCACGACCCCGGGTCCAGGTTGGCCAGCCGCCGACATTTCCGACGACTATAGGGTCGTCCCCACAACCACGGGCCAAAGTTGGCCAGCCGTCGACATGTCCGACGACTATAGGGTCGTCCCCACGACCCCGAGACTAGATTGGCCCGCCACCGTCATGTCCGACGACAATAGGGTCGTCCCCAACACCCCGGGTCCAGGTTGGCCAGCCGCCGACATTTCCGACGACTATAGTGTCGTCCCTACGACACCGGGCCAAAGTTGGCCAGCCGCCGACATGTCCGACGACTATAGGGTCATCCCCACGACCCCGGGACTAGATTGGCCCGCCACCGTCATGTCCGACGATTATAGGGTCGTCCCCACGACCCCGGGACAAGTTTGGCCCGCCGCCGAATTGTTCGACGACTATAGGGTCGTCCCCACGACCCCGGGACTAGATTGGCCGGCCACCGTCATGTCCGACGACAATAGGGTCGTCCCCACGACCCCGGGTCTAGGTTGGCCAGCCGCCGACTTGTCCGACGACTATAGGGTCGTACCCACGACCCCGGGACTAGGCTGACAAGCCGCCAACATGTCCCCACGACCCCGGGCCAATGATGTCCAGCCGCCGTCTTGTCCGACGACTATAGGGTCGTCCCCACGACCTCGGGACTAGATTGGCCCGCCACCGTCAAGTCCGACGACTATAGGGTCGTCCCCACGACCCCGGGTCCAGGGTGGCCAGCCGCCGACATTTCCGACGACTATAGAGTCGTCCCACGACACCGGGCCAAAGTTGGCCAGCCGCCGTCTTGTCCGACGACTATAGGGTCGTCCCCACGACCCCGGGACTAGATTGGCCCGCCACCGTCATGTCCAACGACTATAGGGTCGTCCCCACAACCACGGGCCAAAGTTGGCCAGCCGCCGACATGTCCGACGACTATAGGGTCGTCCCCACGACCCCGGGCCAAAGTTGGCCAGCTGCCGACATGTCCGACGACTATAGGGTCGTCCCCACGGCCCCGGGCCAATAATGGCCAATCGCCGACATGTCCGACGACTATAGGGTCGTACCTACGACCCCGGGTCTAGGTTGGCCAACCGCCGACATGTTCGACGACTATAGAGGCGTCCCCACTACACCGGGCCAAAGTTGGCAAGCCGCCGAAATGTCCGACGACTGTTGGGTCGTCCCCACGACCCAGGGACTAGATTGGCCCGCCACCGTCAAATCCGACGGCTATAGGGTCGTCCCCACGACCACGCGCTAAAGGTGGCCAATCCCCGACATGTCCGACGACTATAGGGTCGTACCTACGACCCCGGGACTCGATTGCCCCGGCACCGTCATGTCCAACGACTATCGGATCGTCCCCACGACCACGGGCCAAAGTTGGCCAGCCGCTGACATGCCCAACGACTATAGGGTCGTCCCCACGACCTCGGGCCAAAGTTGGCCAGCCGCCGACATGTCCGACGACAATAGGGTCGTCCCCACGAACCCCGGGTCTAGGTTGGCCAGCCGCCGACATGTCCGCCGACTATAGAGTCGTCCCCACGACACCGGGCCAAAGTTGGCCAGCCGCTGACATGTCCGACGACCTCGGGACTAGGTTGGCCAGCCGCCGACATGTCCGACGACTATAGGGTCGTCCCCACGACCCCGGGACAAAGTTGGCCCGCCGCCGACTTGTCCGACGACTATAGGGTCGTCCCCACGACACCGGGCCAAAGTTGGCCAGCCGCCGACATGTCCGACGACTATAGGGTCGTCCCCACGACCCCGGGACTAGATTGGCCCGCCACCGTCATGTCCGACGATTATAGGGTCGTCCCCACGACCCCGGGACAAGTTTGGCCCGCCGCCGAATTGTTCGACGACTATAGGGTCGTCCCCACGACCCCGGGACTAGATTGGCCGGCCACCGTCATGTCCGACGACAATAGGGTCGTCCCCACGACCCCGGGTCTAGGTTGGCCAGCCGCCGACATGTCCGACGACTATAGGGTCGTCCCCACGACCCCGGGACGAAGTTGGCCCGCCGCCGACTTGTCCGACGACTATAGGGTCGTCCCCACGACACCGGGCCAAAGTTGGCCAGCCGCCGACATGTCCGACGACTATAGGGTCGTCCCCACGACCCCGGGACTAGATTGGCCGGCCACCGTCATGTCCGACGACAATAGGGTCGTCCCCACGACCCCGGGTCTAGGTTGGCCAGCCGCCGACATGTCCGACCACTATTGGGTCGTCCCCACGACACCGGGCCAAAGTTGGCCAGCCGCCGACATGTCCGACGACTATAGGGTCGTCCCCACGACCCCGGGACAAGGTTGGCCCGCCGCCGACTTGTCCAACGACTATAGGGTCGTCCCCACGACCCCGGGACTAGGCTGACAAGCCGCCAACATGTCCGAAGACTATAGGGTCGTCCCCACGACCCCGGGCCAATGATGTCCAGCCGCCGTCTTGTCCGACGACTATAGGGTCGTCCCCACGACCCCGGGACTAGATTGGCCCGCCACCGTCATGTCCAACGATTATAGGGTCGTCCCCACAACCACGGGCTAAAGTTGGCCAGCCGCCGACATGGACGACGACTATAGGGTCGTCCCCACGACCCCGGGACTAGATTGGCCCGCCACCGTCATGTCCGACGATTATAGGGTCGTCCCCACGACCGCGAGACTAGATTGGCCCGCCACCGTCATGTCCGACGACAATAGGGTCGTCCCCACGACCCCGGGTCCAGGTTGGCCAGCCGCCGACATTTCCGACGACTATAGAGTCGTCCCCACGACACCGGGCCAAAGTTGGCCAGCCGCCGACATGTCCGACGACTATAGGGTCGTGCCCACGACCCCGGGACAAGGTTGGCCCGCCGCCGACTTGTCCGACGACTATAGGGTCGTACCCACGACCCTGGGACTAGGCTGACAAGCCGCCAACATGTCCGACGACTATAGGGTCGTCCCCACGACCCCGGGCCAAAGATGTCCAGCCGCCGTCTTGTCCGACGACTATAGGGTCGTCCCCACGACCCCGGGACTAGATTGGCCCGCCAGCGTCATGTCCAACGACTATAGGGTCGTCCCCACAACCACGGGCCAAAGTTGGCCAGCCGCCGACATGTCCGACGACTATAGGGTCGTCCCCACGACCCCGGGCCAAAGTTGGCCAGCTGCCGACATGCCCGACGACTATAGGGTCGTCCCCACGGCCCCGGGCCAATAATGGCCAATCGCCGACATGTCCGACGACTATAGGGTCGTACCTACGACCCCGGGTCTAGGTTGGCCAACCGCCGACATGTTCGACGACTATAGAGGCGTCCCCACTACACCGGGCCAAAGTTGGCAAGCCGCCGAAATGTCCGACGACTGTTGGGTCGTCCCCACGACCCAGGGACAAGATTGGCCCGCCACCGTCAAATCCGACGGCTATAGGGTCGTCCCCACGACCACGCGCTAAAGGTGGCCAATCCCCGACATGTCCGACGACTATAGGGTCGTACCTACGACCCCGGGACTCGATTGCCCCGGCACCGTCATGTCCAACGACTATCGGGTCGTCCCCACGACCACGGGCCAAAGTTGGCCAGCCGCTGACATGCCCAACGACTATAGGGTCGTCCCCACGACCTCGGGCCAAAGTTGACCAGCCGCCGACATGTCCGACGACAATAGGGTCGTCCCCACGAACCCCGGGTCTAGGTTGGCCAGCCGCCGACATGTCCGACGACTATAGAGTCGTCCCCACGACACCGGGCCAAAGTTGGCCAGCCGCTGACATGTCCGACGACCTCGGGACTAGGTTGGCCAGCCGCCGACATGTCCGACGACTATAGGGTCGTCCCCACGACCCCGGGACAAAGTTGGCCCGCCGCCGACTTGTCCGACGACTATAGGGTCGTCCCCACGACACCGGGCCAAAGTTGGCCAGCCGCCGACATGTCCGACGACTATAGGGTCGTCCCCACGACCCCGGGACTAGATTGGCCCGCCACCGTCATGTCCGACGATTATAGGGTCGTCCCCACGACCCCGGGACAAGTTTGGCCCGCCGCCGAATTGTTCGACGACTATAGGGTCGTCCCCACGACCCCGGGACTAGATTGGCCGGCCACCGTCATGTCCGACGACAATAGGGTCGTCCCCACGACCCCGGGTCTAGGTTGGCCAGCCGCCGACATGTCCGACGACTATAGGGTCGTCCCCACGACCCCGGGACAAAGTTGGCCCGCCGCCGACTTGTCCGACGACTATAGGGTCGTCCCCACGACACCGGGCCAAAGTTGGCCAGCCGCCGACATGTCCGACGACTATAGGGTCGTCCCCACGACCCCGGGACTAGATTGGCCGGCCACCGTCATGTCCGACGACAATAGGGTCGTCCCCACGACCCCGGGACTAGATTGGCCGGCCACCGTCATGTCCGACGACAATAGGGTCGTCCCCACGACCTCGGGACTAGGTTGGCCGGCCGCCGACATGTCCGACCACTATTGGGTCGTCCCCACGACACCGGGCCAAAGTTGGCCAGCCGCCGACATGTCCGACGACTATAGGGTCGTCCCCACGACCCCGGGACAAGGTTGGCCCGCCGCCGACTTGTCCAACGACTATAGGGTCGTCCCCACGACCCCGGGACTAGGCTGACAAGCCGCCAACATGTCCGAAGACTATAGGGTCGTCCCCACGACCCCGGGCCAATGATGTCCAGCCGCCGTCTTGTCCGACGACTATAGGGTCGTCCCCACGACCCCGGGACTAGATTGGCCCGCCACCGTCATGTCCAACGATTATAGGGTCGTCCCCACAACCACGGGCTAAAGTTGGCCAGCCGCCGACATGGACGACGACTATAGGGTCGTCCCCACGACCCCGGGACTAGATTGGCCCGCCACCGTCATGTCCGACGATTATAGGGTCGTCCCCACGACCGCGAGACTAGATTGGCCCGCCACCGTCATGTCCGACGACAATAGGGTCGTCCCCACGACCCCGGGTCCAGGTTGGCCAGCCGCCGACATTTCCGACGACTATAGAGTCGTCCCCACGACACCGGGCCAAAGTTGGCCAGCCGCCGACATGTCCGACGACTATAGGGTCGTGCCCACGACCCCGGGACAAGGTTGGCCCGCCGCCGACTTGTCCGACGGCTTTAGGGTTGTCCCCACGACCCCGGGACTACATTGGCCCGCCACCGTCAAGTCCGACGACTATTGGGTCGTCCCCAGGACCTCGGGACTAGATTGGCCCGCCACCGTCAAGTCCGACGACTATAGGGTCGTCCCCACGACCCCGGGCCAAAGTTGGCCAGCTGCCGACATGTCCGACGACTATAGGGTCGTCCCCACGGCCCCGGGCCAATAATGGCCAATCGCCGACATGTCCGACGACTATAGGGTCGTACCTACGACCCCGGGTCTAGGTTGGCCAACCGCCAACATGTTCGACGACTATAGAGGCGTCCCCACTACACCGGGCCAAAGTTGGCAAGCCGCCGAAATGTCCGACGACTGTTGGGTCGTCCCCACGACCCAGGGACTAGATTGGCCCGCCACCGTGAAATCCGACGGCTATAGGGTCGTCCCCACGACCACGCGCTAAAGGTGGCCAATCCCCGACATGTCCGACGACTATAGGGTCGTACCTACGACCCCGGGACTCGATTGCCCCGGCACCGTCATGTCCAACGACTATCGGATCGTCCCCACGACCACGGGCCAAAGTTGGCCAGCCGCTGACATGCCCAACGACTATAGGGTCGTCCCCACGACCTCGGGCCAAAGTTGGCCAGCCGCTGACATGTCCAACGACTATAGGGTCGTCCCCACGACCACGGGCCAAAGTTGGCCAGCCGCCGACATGTCCGACGACTATTGGATCGTTCCCACGACCACGGGCCAAAGTTGGCCAGCCGCCGACATGTCCGACGACCTCGGGACTAGGTTGGCCAGCCGCCGACATGTCCGACGACTATAGGGTCGTCCCCACGACCCCGGGACAAAGTTGGCCCGCCGCCGACTTGTCCGACGACTATAGGGTCGTCCCCACGACACCGGGCCAAAGTTGGCCAGCCGCCGACATGTCCGACGACTATAGGGTCGTCCCCACGACCCCGGGACTAGATTGGCCCGCCACCGTCAAGTCCGACGACTATAGGGTCGTCCCCACGACCCCGGGTCCAGGTTGGCCAGCCGCCGACATTTCCGACGACTATAGGGTCGTCCCCACAACCACGGGCCAAAGTTGGCCACCCGTCGACATGCCCGACGACTATAGGGTCGTCCCCACGACCCCGAGACTAGATTGGCCCGCCACCGTCATGTCCGACGACAATAGGGTCGTCCCCAACACCCCGGGTCCAGGTTGGCCAGCCGCCGACATTTCCGACGACTATAGTGTCGTCCCTACGACACCGGGCCAAAGTTGGCCAGCCGCCGACATGTCCGACGACTATAGGGTCATCCCCACGACCCCGGGACTAGATTGGCCCGCCACCGTCATGTCCGACGATTATAGGGTCGTCCCCACGACCCCGGGACAAGTTTGGCCCGCCGCCGAATTGTTCGACGACTATAGGGTCGTCCCCACGACCCCGGGACTAGATTGGCCGGCCACCGTCATGTCCGACGACAATAGGGTCGTCCCCACGACCCCGGGTCTAGGTTGGCCAGCCGCCGACTTGTCCGACGACTATAGGGTCGTACCCACGACGCCGGGACTAGGCTGACAAGCCGCCAACATGTCCCCACGACCCCGGGCCAAAGATGTCCAGCCGCCGTCTTGTCCGACGACTATAGGGTCGTCCCCACGACCCCGGGACTAGATTGGCCCGCCACCGTCAAGTCCGACGACTATAGGGTCGTCCCCACGACCCCGGGTCCAGGTTGGCCAGCCGCCGACATTTCCGACGACTATAGAGTCGTCCCACGACACCGGGCCAAAGTTGGCCAGCCGCCGTCTTGTCCGACGACTATAGGGTCGTCCCCACGACCCCGGGACTAGATTGGCCCGCCACCGTCATGTCCAACGACTATAGGGTCGTCCCCACAACCACGGGCCAAAGTTGGCCAGCCGCCGACATGTCCGACGACTATAGGGTCGTCCCCACGACCCCGGGCCAAAGTTGGCAAGCCGCCGAAATGTCCGACGACTATAGGGTCGTCCCCACGGCCCCGGGACTAGGCTGGCCAGCCGCCGACATGTCCGACGACTATAGGGTCGTCCCGACGACCCCGGGCCAATGTTGGCCAATCGCCAACATGTCGGACGACTATAGGGTCGTCCCCACGACCCCGGGACTAGATTGGCCCGCCAGCGTCATGTCCAACGACTATAGGGTCGTCCCCACAACCACGGGCGAAAGTTGGCCAGCCGCCGACATGTCCGACGACTATAGGGTCGTCCCCACGACCCCGGGCCAAAGTTGGCCAGCTGCCGACATGTCCGACGACTATAGGGTCGTCCCCACGACCCCGGGACAAAGTTGGCCCGCCGCCGACTTGTCCGACGACTATAGGGTCGTACCCACCACCCCGGGACTAGGCTGACAAGCCGCCAACATGTCCGACGACTATAGGGTCGTCCCCACGACCCCGGGCCAAAGATGTCCAGCCGCCGTCTTGTCCGACGACTATAGGGTCGTCCCCACGACCCCGAGTCCAGGTTGGCCAGCCGCCGACATTTCCGACGACTATAGAGTCGTCCCCACGACCCCGGGCCAAAGTTGGCCAGCCGCCGACATGTCCGACGACTATAGGGTCGTCCCCACGACCCCGAGACTAGATTGGACCGCCACCGTCATGTCCGACGACAATAGGGTCGTCCCCAACACCCCGGGTCCAGGTTGGCCAGCCGCCGACATTTTCGACGACTATAGTGTCGTCCCTACGACACCGGGCCAAAGTTGGCCAGCCGCCGACATGTCCGACGACTATAGGGTCATCCCCACGACCCCGGGACAAGGTTGGCCCGCCGCCGACTTGTCCGACGACTATAGGGTAGTCCCCACGACCCCGGGCCAAAGTTGGCAAGCCGCTGAAATGTCCGACGGCTTTAGGGTTGTCCCCACGACCCCGGGACTACATTGGCCCGCCACCGTCAAGACCGACGACTATTGGGTCGTCCCCAGGACCTCGGGACTAGATTGGCCCGCCACCGTCAAGTCCGACGACTATAGGGTCGTCCCCACGACCCCGGTCCAAAGTTGGCAAGCCGCCGAAATGTCCGACGACTGTAGGGTCGTCCCCACGACCCCGGGACTAGATTGGCCCGCCACCGTCAAGTCCGACGACTATAGAGTCGTCCCCACGACCTCTGGACTAGGTTGGCCGGCCGCCGACATGTCCGACCACTATTGGGTCGTCCCCACGACACCGGGCCAAAGTTGGCCAGCCGCCGACATGTCCGACGACTATAGGGTCGTCCCCACGACCCCGGGACTAGATTGGCCCGCCACCGTCATGTCCAACGATTATAGGGTCGTCCCCACAACCACGGGCTAAAGTTGGCCAGCCGCCGACATGGACGACGACTATAGGGTCGTCCCCACGACCCCGGGACTAGATTGGCCCGCCACCGTCATGTCCGACGATTATAGGGTCGTCCCCACGACCGCGAGACTAGATTGGCCCGCCACCGTCATGTCCGACGACAATAGGGTCGTCCCCACGACCCCGGGTCCAGGTTGGCCAGCCGCCGACATTTCCGACGACTATAGAGTCGTCCCCACGACACCGGGCCAAAGTTGGCCAGCCGCCGACATGTCCGACGACTATAGGGTCGTCCCCACGACCCCGGGACAAGGTTGGCCCGCCGCCGACTTGTCCGACGACTATAGGGTCGTACCCACGACCCTGGGACTAGGCTGACAAGCCGCCAACATGTCCGCCGACTATAGGGTCGTCCCCACGACCCCGCGCCAAAGATGTCCAGCCGCCGTCTTGTCCGACGACTATAGGGTCGTCCCCACGACCCCGGGACTAGATTGGCCCGCCAGCGTCATGTCCAACGACTATAGGGTCGTCCCCACAACCACGGGCCAAAGTTGGCCAGCCGCCGACATGTCCGACGACTATAGGGTCGTCCCCACGACCCCGGGCCAACGTTGGCCAGCTGCCGACATGTCCGACGACTATAGGGTCGTCCCCACGGCCCCGGGCCAATAATGGCCAATCGCCGACATGTCCGACGACTATAGGGTCGTACCTACGACCCCGGGTCTAGGTTGGCCAACCGCCGACATGTTCGACGACTATAGAGGCGTCCCCACTACACCGGGCCAAAGTTGGCAAGCCGCCGAAATGTCCGACGACTATAGGGTCGTCCCCACGACCACGGGCCAAAGTTGGCCAGCCGCCGACATGTCCGACGACTATTGGATCGTTCCCACGACCACGGGCCAAAGTTGGCCAGCCGCCGACATGTCCGACGACCTCGGGACTAGGTTGGCCAGCCGCCGACATGTCCGACGACTATAGGGTCGTCCTCACGACCCCGGGACAAAGTTGGCCCGCCGCCGACTTGTCCGACGACTATAGGGTCGTCCCCACGACACCGGGCCAAAGTTGGCCAGCCGCCGACATGTCCGACGACCTCGGGACTAGGTTGGCCAGCCGCCGACATGTCCGACGACTATAGGGTCGTCCCCACGACCACGCGCTAAAGGTGGCCAATCCCCGACATGTCCGACGACTATAGGGTCGTACCTACGACCCCGGGACTCGATTGCCCCGGCACCGTCATGTCCAACGACTATCGGATCGTCCCCACGACCACGGGCCAAAGTTGGCCAGCCGCTGACATGCCCAACGACTATAGGGTCGTCCCCACGACCTCGGGCCAAAGTTGGCCAGCCGCCGACATGTCCGACGACAATAGGGTCGTCCCCACGAACCCCGGGTCTAGGTTGGCCAGACGCCGACATGTCCGACGACTATAGAGTCGTCCCCACGACACCGGGCCAAAGTTGGCCAGCCGCTGACATGTCCAACGACTATAGGGTCGTCCCCACGACCACGGGCCAAAGTTGGCCAGCCGCCGACATGTCCGACGACTATTGGATCGTTCCCACGACCACGGGCCAAAGTTGGCCAGCCGCCGACATGTCCGACGACCTCGGGACTAGGTTGGCCAGCCGCCGACATGTCCGACGACTATAGGGTCGTCCTCACGACCCCGGGACAAAGTTGGCCCGCCGCCGACTTGTCCGACGACTATAGGGTCGTCCCCACGACACCGGGCCAAAGTTGGCCAGCCGCCGACATGTCCGACGACTATAGGGTCGTCCCCACGACCCCGGGACTAGATTGGCCCGCCACCGTCAAGTCCGACGACTATAGGGTCGTCCCCACAACCACGGGCCAAAGTTGGCCAGCCGCCGACATGTCCGACGACTATAGGGTCGTCCCCACAACCACGGGCCAAAGTTGGCCAGCCGCCGACATGTCCGACGACTATAGGGTCGTCCCGACGACCCCGGGCCAATGTTGGCCAATCGCCAACATGTCGGACGACTATAGGGTCGTCCCCACGACCCCGGGACTAGATTGGCCCGCCAGCGTCATGTCCAACGACTATAGGGTCGTCCCCACAACCACGGGCCAAAGTTGGCCAGCCGCCGACATGTCCGACGACTATAGGGTCGTCCCCACGACCCCGGGCCAACGTTGGCCAGCTGCCGACATGTCCGACGACTATAGGGTCGTCCCCACGGCCCCGGGCCAATAATGGCCAATCGCCGACATGTCCGACGACTATAGGGTCGTACCTACGACCCCGGGTCTAGGTTGGCCAACCGCCGACATGTCCGACGACTATAGAGTCGTCCCCACGACACCGGGCCAAAGTTGGCCAGCCGCTGACATGTCCAACGACTATAGGGTCGTCCCCACGACCACGGGCCAAAGTTGGCCAGCCGCCGACATGTCCGACGACTATTGGATCGTTCCCACGACCACGGGCCAAAGTTGGCCAGCCGCCGACATGTCCGACGACCTCGGGACTAGGTTGGCCAGCCGCCGACATGTCCGACGACTATAGGGTCGTCCCCACGACCCCGGGACAAAGTTGGCCCGCCGCCGACTTGTCCGACGACTATAGGGTCGCCCCACGACACCGGGCCAAAGTTGGCCAGCCGCCGACATGTCCGACGACTATAGGGTCGTCCCCACGACCCCGGGACTAGATTGGCCCGCCACCGTCAAGTCCGACGACTATAGGGTCGTCCCCACGACCCCGGGTCCAGGTTGGCCAGCCGCCGACATTTCCGACGACTATAGGGTCGTCCCCACAACCACGGGCCAAAGTTGGCCAGCCGTCGACATGTCCGACGACTATAGGGTCGTCCCCACGACCCCGAGACTAGATTGGCCCGCCACCGTCATGTCCGACGACAATAGGGTCGTCCCCAACACCCCGGGTCCAGGTTGGCCAGCCGCCGAATTGTTCGACGACTATAGGGTCGTCCCCACGACCCCGGGACTAGATTGGCCGGCCACCGTCATGTCCGACGACAATAGGGTCGTCCCCACGACCTCGGGACTAGGTTGGCCGGCCGCCGACATGTCCGACCACTATTGGGTCGTCCCCACGACACCGGGCCAAAGTTGGCCAGCCGCCGACATGTCCGACGACTATAGGGTCGTCCCCACGACCCCGGGACAAGGTTGGCCCGCCGCCGACTTGTCCAACGACTATAGGGTCGTCCCCACGACCCCGGGACTAGGCTGACAAGCCGCCAACATGTCCGAAGACTATAGGGTCGTCCCCACGACCCCGGGCCAATGATGTCCAGCCGCCGTCTTGTCCGACGACTATAGGGTCGTCCCCACGACCCCGGGACTAGATTGGCCCGCCACCGTCATGTCCAACGATTATAGGGTCGTCCCCACAACCACGGGCTAAAGTTGGCCAGCCGCCGACATGGACGACGACTATAGGGTCGTCCCCACGACCCCGGGACTAGATTGGCCCGCCACCGTCATGTCCGACGATTATAGGGTCGTCCCCACGACCGCGAGACTAGATTGGCCCGCCACCGTCATGTCCGACGACAATAGGGTCGTCCCCACGACCCCGGGTCCAGGTTGGCCAGCCGCCGACATTTCCGACGACTATAGAGTCGTCCCCACGACACCGGGCCAAAGTTGGCCAGCCGCCGACATGTCCGACGACTATAGGGTCGTGCCCACGACCCCGGGACAAGGTTGGCCCGCCGCCGACTTGTCCGACGGCTTTAGGGTTGTCCCCACGACCCCGGGACTACATTGGCCCGCCACCGTCAAGTCCGACGACTATTGGGTCGTCCCCAGGACCTCGGGACTAGATTGGCCCGCCACCGTCAAGTCCGACGACTATAGGGTCGTCCCCACGACCCCGGGCCAAAGTTGGCCAGCTGCCGACATGTCCGACGACTATAGGGTCGTCCCCACGGCCCCGGGCCAATAATGGCCAATCGCCGACATGTCCGACGACTATAGGGTCGTACCTACGACCCCGGGTCTAGGTTGGCCAACCGCCAACATGTTCGACGACTATAGAGGCGTCCCCACTACACCGGGCCAAAGTTGGCAAGCCGCCGAAATGTCCGACGACTGTTGGGTCGTCCCCACGACCCAGGGACTAGATTGGCCCGCCACCGTGAAATCCGACGGCTATAGGGTCGTCCCCACGACCACGCGCTAAAGGTGGCCAATCCCCGACATGTCCGACGACTATAGGGTCGTACCTACGACCCCGGGACTCGATTGCCCCGGCACCGTCATGTCCAACGACTATCGGATCGTCCCCACGACCACGGGCCAAAGTTGGCCAGCCGCTGACATGCCCAACGACTATAGGGTCGTCCCCACGACCTCGGGCCAAAGTTGGCCAGCCGCTGACATGTCCAACGACTATAGGGTCGTCCCCACGACCACGGGCCAAAGTTGGCCAGCCGCCGACATGTCCGACGACTATTGGATCGTTCCCACGACCACGGGCCAAAGTTGGCCAGCCGCCGACATGTCCGACGACCTCGGGACTAGGTTGGCCAGCCGCCGACATGTCCGACGACTATAGGGTCGTCCCCACGACCCCGGGACAAAGTTGGCCCGCCGCCGACTTGTCCGACGACTATAGGGTCGTCCCCACGACACCGGGCCAAAGTTGGCCAGCCGCCGACATGTCCGACGACTATAGGGTCGTCCCCACGACCCCGGGACTAGATTGGCCCGCCACCGTCAAGTCCGACGACTATAGGGTCGTCCCCACGACCCCGGGTCCAGGTTGGCCAGCCGCCGACATTTCCGACGACTATAGGGTCGTCCCCACAACCACGGGCCAAAGTTGGCCACCCGTCGACATGCCCGACGACTATAGGGTCGTCCCCACGACCCCGAGACTAGATTGGCCCGCCACCGTCATGTCCGACGACAATAGGGTCGTCCCCAACACCCCGGGTCCAGGTTGGCCAGCCGCCGACATTTCCGACGACTATAGTGTCGTCCCTACGACACCGGGCCAAAGTTGGCCAGCCGCCGACATGTCCGACGACTATAGGGTCATCCCCACGACCCCGGGACTAGATTGGCCCGCCACCGTCATGTCCGACGATTATAGGGTCGTCCCCACGACCCCGGGACAAGTTTGGCCCGCCGCCGAATTGTTCGACGACTATAGGGTCGTCCCCACGACCCCGGGACTAGATTGGCCGGCCACCGTCATGTCCGACGACAATAGGGTCGTCCCCACGACCCCGGGTCTAGGTTGGCCAGCCGCCGACTTGTCCGACGACTATAGGGTCGTACCCACGACGCCGGGACTAGGCTGACAAGCCGCCAACATGTCCCCACGACCCCGGGCCAAAGATGTCCAGCCGCCGTCTTGTCCGACGACTATAGGGTCGTCCCCACGACCCCGGGACTAGATTGGCCCGCCACCGTCAAGTCCGACGACTATAGGGTCGTCCCCACGACCCCGGGTCCAGGTTGGCCAGCCGCCGACATTTCCGACGACTATAGAGTCGTCCCACGACACCGGGCCAAAGTTGGCCAGCCGCCGTCTTGTCCGACGACTATAGGGTCGTCCCCACGACCCCGGGACTAGATTGGCCCGCCACCGTCATGTCCAACGACTATAGGGTCGTCCCCACAACCACGGGCCAAAGTTGGCCAGCCGCCGACATGTCCGACGACTATAGGGTCGTCCCCACGACCCCGGGCCAAAGTTGGCAAGCCGCCGAAATGTCCGACGACTATAGGGTCGTCCCCACGGCCCCGGGACTAGGCTGGCCAGCCGCCGACATGTCCGACGACTATAGGGTCGTCCCGACGACCCCGGGCCAATGTTGGCCAATCGCCAACATGTCGGACGACTATAGGGTCGTCCCCACGACCCCGGGACTAGATTGGCCCGCCAGCGTCATGTCCAACGACTATAGGGTCGTCCCCACAACCACGGGCGAAAGTTGGCCAGCCGCCGACATGTCCGACGACTATAGGGTCGTCCCCACGACCCCGGGCCAAAGTTGGCCAGCTGCCGACATGTCCGACGACTATAGGGTCGTCCCCACGACCCCGGGACAAAGTTGGCCCGCCGCCGACTTGTCCGACGACTATAGGGTCGTACCCACCACCCCGGGACTAGGCTGACAAGCCGCCAACATGTCCGACGACTATAGGGTCGTCCCCACGACCCCGGGCCAAAGATGTCCAGCCGCCGTCTTGTCCGACGACTATAGGGTCGTCCCCACGACCCCGAGTCCAGGTTGGCCAGCCGCCGACATTTCCGACGACTATAGAGTCGTCCCCACGACCCCGGGCCAAAGTTGGCCAGCCGCCGACATGTCCGACGACTATAGGGTCGTCCCCACGACCCCGAGACTAGATTGGACCGCCACCGTCATGTCCGACGACAATAGGGTCGTCCCCAACACCCCGGGTCCAGGTTGGCCAGCCGCCGACATTTTCGACGACTATAGTGTCGTCCCTACGACACCGGGCCAAAGTTGGCCAGCCGCCGACATGTCCGACGACTATAGGGTCATCCCCACGACCCCGGGACAAGGTTGGCCCGCCGCCGACTTGTCCGACGACTATAGGGTAGTCCCCACGACCCCGGGCCAAAGTTGGCAAGCCGCTGAAATGTCCGACGGCTTTAGGGTTGTCCCCACGACCCCGGGACTACATTGGCCCGCCACCGTCAAGACCGACGACTATTGGGTCGTCCCCAGGACCTCGGGACTAGATTGGCCCGCCACCGTCAAGTCCGACGACTATAGGGTCGTCCCCACGACCCCGGTCCAAAGTTGGCAAGCCGCCGAAATGTCCGACGACTGTAGGGTCGTCCCCACGACCCCGGGACTAGATTGGCCCGCCACCGTCAAGTCCGACGACTATAGAGTCGTCCCCACGACCTCTGGACTAGGTTGGCCGGCCGCCGACATGTCCGACCACTATTGGGTCGTCCCCACGACACCGGGCCAAAGTTGGCCAGCCGCCGACATGTCCGACGACTATAGGGTCGTCCCCACGACCCCGGGACTAGATTGGCCCGCCACCGTCATGTCCAACGATTATAGGGTCGTCCCCACAACCACGGGCTAAAGTTGGCCAGCCGCCGACATGGACGACGACTATAGGGTCGTCCCCACGACCCCGGGACTAGATTGGCCCGCCACCGTCATGTCCGACGATTATAGGGTCGTCCCCACGACCGCGAGACTAGATTGGCCCGCCACCGTCATGTCCGACGACAATAGGGTCGTCCCCACGACCCCGGGTCCAGGTTGGCCAGCCGCCGACATTTCCGACGACTATAGAGTCGTCCCCACGACACCGGGCCAAAGTTGGCCAGCCGCCGACATGTCCGACGACTATAGGGTCGTCCCCACGACCCCGGGACAAGGTTGGCCCGCCGCCGACTTGTCCGACGACTATAGGGTCGTACCCACGACCCTGGGACTAGGCTGACAAGCCGCCAACATGTCCGCCGACTATAGGGTCGTCCCCACGACCCCGCGCCAAAGATGTCCAGCGCCGTCTTGTCCGACGACTATAGGGTCGTCCCCACGACCCCGGGACTAGATTGGCCCGCCAGCGTCATGTCCAACGACTATAGGGTCGTCCCCACAACCACGGGCCAAAGTTGGCCAGCCGCCGACATGTCCGACGACTATAGGGTCGTCCCCACGACCCCGGGCCAACGTTGGCCAGCTGCCGACATGTCCGACGACTATAGGGTCGTCCCCACGGCCCCGGGCCAATAATGGCCAATCGCCGACATGTCCGACGACTATAGGGTCGTACCTACGACCCCGGGTCTAGGTTGGCCAACCGCCGACATGTTCGAACGACTATAGAGGCGTCCCCACTACACCGGGCCAAAGTTGGCAAGCCGCCGAAATGTCCGACGACTATAGGGTCGTCCCCACGACCACGGGCCAAAGTTGGCCAGCCGCCGACATGTCCGACGACTATTGGATCGTTCCCACGACCACGGGCCAAAGTTGGCCAGCCGCCGACATGTCCGACGACCTCGGGACTAGGTTGGCCAGCCGCCGACATGTCCGACGACTATAGGGTCGTCCTCACGACCCCGGGACAAAGTTGGCCCGCCGCCGACTTGTCCGACGACTATAGGGTCGTCCCCACGACACCGGGCCAAAGTTGGCCAGCCGCCGACATGTCCGACGACCTCGGGACTAGGTTGGCCAGCCGCCGACATGTCCGACGACTATAGGGTCGTCCCCACGACCACGCGCTAAAGGTGGCCAATCCCCGACATGTCCGACGACTATAGGGTCGTACCTACGACCCCGGGACTCGATTGCCCCGGCACCGTCATGTCCAACGACTATCGGATCGTCCCCACGACCACGGGCCAAAGTTGGCCAGCCGCTGACATGCCCAACGACTATAGGGTCGTCCCCACGACCTCGGGCCAAAGTTGGCCAGCCGCCGACATGTCCGACGACAATAGGGTCGTCCCCACGAACCCCGGGTCTAGGTTGGCCAGACGCCGACATGTCCGACGACTATAGAGTCGTCCCCACGACACCGGGCCAAAGTTGGCCAGCCGCTGACATGTCCAACGACTATAGGGTCGTCCCCACGACCACGGGCCAAAGTTGGCCAGCCGCCGACATGTCCGACGACTATTGGATCGTTCCCACGACCACGGGCCAAAGTTGGCCAGCCGCCGACATGTCCGACGACCTCGGGACTAGGTTGGCCAGCCGCCGACATGTCCGACGACTATAGGGTCGTCCTCACGACCCCGGGACAAAGTTGGCCCGCCGCCGACTTGTCCGACGACTATAGGGTCGTCCCCACGACACCGGGCCAAAGTTGGCCAGCCGCCGACATGTCCGACGACTATAGGGTCGTCCCCACGACCCCGGGACTAGATTGGCCCGCCACCGTCAAGTCCGACGACTATAGGGTCGTCCCCACAACCACGGGCCAAAGTTGGCCAGCCGCCGACATGTCCGACGACTATAGGGTCGTCCCCACAACCACGGGCCAAAGTTGGCCAGCCGCCGACATGTCCGACGACTATAGGGTCGTCCCGACGACCCCGGGCCAATGTTGGCCAATCGCCAACATGTCGGACGACTATAGGGTCGTCCCCACGACCCCGGGACTAGATTGGCCCGCCAGCGTCATGTCCAACGACTATAGGGTCGTCCCCACAACCACGGGCCAAAGTTGGCCAGCCGCCGACATGTCCGACGACTATAGGGTCGTCCCCACGACCCCGGGCCAACGTTGGCCAGCTGCCGACATGTCCGACGACTATAGGGTCGTCCCCACGGCCCCGGGCCAATAATGGCCAATCGCCGACATGTCCGACGACTATAGGGTCGTACCTACGACCCCGGGTCTAGGTTGGCCAACCGCCGACATGTCCGACGACTATAGAGTCGTCCCCACGACACCGGGCCAAAGTTGGCCAGCCGCTGACATGTCCAACGACTATAGGGTCGTCCCCACGACCACGGGCCAAAGTTGGCCAGCCGCCGACATGTCCGACGACTATTGGATCGTTCCCACGACCACGGGCCAAAGTTGGCCAGCCGCCGACATGTCCGACGACCTCGGGACTAGGTTGGCCAGCCGCCGACATGTCCGACGACTATAGGGTCGTCCCCACGACCCCGGGACAAAGTTGGCCCGCCGCCGACTTGTCCGACGACTATAGGGTCGCCCCACGACACCGGGCCAAAGTTGGCCAGCCGCCGACATGTCCGACGACTATAGGGTCGTCCCCACGACCCCGGGACTAGATTGGCCCGCCACCGTCAAGTCCGACGACTATAGGGTCGTCCCCACGACCCCGGGTCCAGGTTGGCCAGCCGCCGACATTTCCGACGACTATAGGGTCGTCCCCACAACCACGGGCCAAAGTTGGCCAGCCGTCGACATGTCCGACGACTATAGGGTCGTCCCCACGACCCCGAGACTAGATTGGCCCGCCACCGTCATGTCCGACGACAATAGGGTCGTCCCCAACACCCCGGGTCCAGGTTGGCCAGCCGCCGAATTGTTCGACGACTATAGGGTCGTCCCCACGACCCCGGGACTAGATTGGCCGGCCACCGTCATGTCCGACGACAATAGGGTCGTCCCCACGACCCCGGGACTAGATTGGCCCGCCACCGTCAAGTCCGACGACTATAGGGTCGTCCCCACGACCCCGGGTCCAGGTTGGCCAGCCGCCGACATTTCCGACGACTATAGAGTCGTCCCACGACACCGGGCCAAAGTTGGCCAGCCGCCGTCTTGTCCGACGACTATAGGGTCGTCCCCACGACCCCGGGACTAGATTGGCCCGCCACCGTCATGTCCAACGACTATAGGGTCGTCCCCACAACCACGGGCCAAAGTTGGCCAGCCGCCGACATGTCCGACGACTATAGGGTCGTTCCCACGACCCCGGGCCAAAGTTGGCAAGCCGCCGAAATGTCCGACGACTATAGGGTCGTCCCCACGGCCCCGGGACTAGGTTGGCCAGCCGCCGACATGTCCGACGACTATAGGGTCGTCCCGACGACCCCGGGCCAATGTTGGCCAATCGCCAACATGTCGGACGACTATAGGGTCGTCCCCACGACCCCGGGACTAGATTGGCCCGCCAGCGTCATGTCCAACGACTATGGGGTCGTCCCCACAACCACGGGCCAAAGTTGGCCAGCCGCCGACATGTCCGACGACTATAGGGTCGTCCCCACGACCCCGGGCCAAAGTTGGCCAGCTGCCGACATGTCCGACGACTATAGGGTCATCCCCACGACCCCGGGACAAAGTTGGCAAGCCGCCGAAATGTCCGACGACTATAGGGTCGTCCCCACGGCCCCGGGACTAGGTTGGCCAGCCGCCGACATGTCCGACGACTATAGGGTCGTCCCGACGACCCCGGGCCAATGTTGGCCAATTGCCAACATGTCCGACGACTATTGGGTCGTCCCCACGACCCCGGGCCAAAGTTGGCCAGCTGCCGACATGTCCGACGACTATAGGGTCGTCCCCACGACCCCGGGACAAAGTTGGCCCGCCGCCGACTTGTCCGACGACTATAGGGTCGTACCCACCACCCCGGGACTAGGCTGACAAGCCGCCAACATGTCCGACGACTATAGGGTCGTCCCCACGACCCCGGGCCAAAGATGTCCAGCCGCCGTCTTGTCCGACGACTATAGGGTCGTCCCCACGACCCCGAGTCCAGGTTGGCCAGCCGCCGACATTTCCGACGACTATAGTGTCGTCCCTACGACACCGGGCCAATGTTGGCCAGCCGCCGACATGTCCGACGACTATAGGGTCATCCCCACGACCCCGGGACAAGGTTGGCCCGCCGCCGACTTGTCCGACGACTATAGGGTAGTCCCCACGACCCCGGGCCAAAGTTGGCAAGCCGCTGAAATGTCCGATGGCTTTAGGGTTGTCCCCACGACCCCGGGACTACATTGGCCCGCCACCGTCAAGTCCGACGACTATTGGGTCGTCCCCAGGACCTCGGGACTAGATTGGCCCGCCACCGTCAAGTCCGACGACTATAGGGTCGTCCCCACGACCCCGGGCCAAAGTTGGCCAGCTGCCGACATGTCCGACGACTATAGGGTCGTCCCCACGGCCCCGGGCCAATAATGGCCAATCGCCGACATGTCCGACGACTATAGGGTCGTACCTACGACCCCGGGTCTAGGTTGGCCAACCGCCGACATGTTCGACGACTATAGAGGCGTCCCCACTACACCGGGCCAAAGTTGGCAAGCCGCCGAAATGTCCGACGACTGTTGGGTCGTCCCCACGACCCAGGGACTAGATTGGCCCGCCACCGTGAAATCCGACGGCTATAGGGTCGTCCCCACGACCACGCGCTAAAGGTGGCCAATCCCCGACATGTCCGACGACTATAGGGTCGTACCTACGACCCCGGGACTCGATTGCCCCGGCACCGTCATGTCCAACGACTATCGGATCGTCCCCACGACCACGGGCCAAAGTTGGCCAGCCGCTGACATGCCCAACGACTATAGGGTCGTCCCCACGACCTCGGGCCAAAGTTGGCCAGCCGCCGACATGTCCGACGACAATAGGGTCGTCCCCACGAACCCCGGGTCTAGGTTGGCCAGCCGCCGACATGTCCGACGACTATAGAGTCGTCCCCACGACACCGGGCCAAAGTTGGCCAGCCGCTGACATGTCCAACGACTATAGGGTCGTCCCCACGACCACGGGCCAAAGTTGGCCAGCCGCCGACATGTCCGACGACTATTGGATCGTTCCCACGACCACGGGCCAAAGTTGGCCAGCCGCCGACATGTCCGACGACCTCGGGACTAGGTTGGCCAGCCGCCGACATGTCCGACGACTATAGGGTCGTCCCCACGACCCCGGGACAAAGTTGGCCCGCCGCCGACTTGTCCGACGACTATAGGGTCGTCCCCACGACACCGGGCCAAAGTTGGCCAGCCGCCGACATGTCCGACGACTATAGGGTCGTCCCCACGACCCCGGGACTAGATTGGCCCGCCACCGTCAAGTCCGACGACTATAGGGTCGTCCCCACGACCCCGGGTCCAGGTTGGCCAGCCGCCGACATTTCCGACGACTATAGGGTCGTCCCCACAACCACGGGCCAAAGTTGGCCAGCCGTCGACATGTCCGACGACTATAGGGTCGTCCCCACGACCCCGAGACTAGATTGGCCCGCCACCGTCATGTCCGACGACAATAGGGTCGTCCCCAACACCCCGGGTCCAGGTTGGCCAGCCGCCGACATTTCCGACGACTATAGTGTCGTCCCTACGACACCGGGCCAAAGTTGGCCAGCCGCCGACATGTCCGACGACTATAGGGTCATCCCCACGACCGCGGGACTAGATTGGCCCGCCACCGTCATGTCCGACGATTATAGGGTCGTCCCCACGACCCCGGGACAAGTTTGGCCCGCCGCCGAATTGTTCGACGACTATAGGGTCGTCCCCACGACCCCGGGACTAGATTGGCCGGCCACCGTCATGTCCGACGACAATAGGGTCGTCCCCACGACCCCGGATCTAGGTTGGCCAGCCGCCGACTTGTCCGACGACTATAGGGTCGTACCCACGACGCCGGGACTAGGCTGACAAGCCGCCAACATGTCCCCACGACCCCGGGCCAAAGATGTCCAGCCGCCGTCTTGTCCGACGACTATAGGGTCGTCCCCACGACCCCGGGACTAGATTGGCCCGCCACCGTCAAGTCCGACGACTATAGGGTCGTCCCCACGACCCCGGGTCCAGGTTGGCCAGCCGCCGACATTTCCGACGACTATAGAGTCGTCCCACGACACCGGGCCAAAGTTGGCCAGCCGCCGTCTTGTCCGACGACTATAGGGTCGTACCCACCACCCCGGGACTAGGCTGACAAGCCGCCAACATGTCCGACGACTATAGGGTCGTCCCCACGACCCCGGGCCAAAGATGTCCAGCCGCCGTCTTGTCCGACGACTATAGGGTCGTCCCCACGACCCCGAGTCCAGGTTGGCCAGCCGCCGACATTTCCGACGACTATAGAGTCGTCCCCACGACCCCGGGCCAAAGTTGGCCAGCCGCCGACATGTCCGACGACTATAGGGTCGTCCCCACGACCCCGAGACTAGATTGGCCCGCCACCGTCATGTCCGACGACAATAGGGTCGTCCCCAACACCCCGGGTCCAGGTTGGCCAGCCGCCGACATTTTCGACGACTATAGTGTCGTCCCTACGACACCGGGCCAAAGTTGGCCAGCCGCCGACATGTCCGACGACTATAGGGTCGTCCCCACGGCCCCGGGCCAATAATGGCCAATCGCCGACATGTCCGACGACTATAGGGTCGTACCTACGACCCCGGGTCTAGGTTGGCCAACCGCCGACATGTTCGACGACTATAGAGGCGTCCCCACTACACCGGGCCAAAGTTGGCAAGCCGCCGAAATGTCCGACGACTGTTGGGTCGTCCCCACGACCCAGGGACTAGATTGGCCCGCCACCGTGAAATCCGACGGCTATAGGGTCGTCCCCACGACCACGCGCTAAAGGTGGCCAATCCCCGACATGTCCGACGACTATAGGGTCGTACCTACGACCCCGGGACTCGATTGCCCCGGCACCGTCATGTCCAACGACTATCGGATCGTCCCCACGACCACGGGCCAAAGTTGGCCAGCCGCTGACATGCCCAACGACTATAGGGTCGTCCCCACGACCACGGGCCAAAGTTGGCCAGCCGCCGACATTTCCGACGACTATAGTGTCGTCCCTACGACACCGGGCCAAAGTTGGCCAGCCGCCGACATGTCCGACGACTATAGGGTCATCCCCACGACCCCGGGACTAGATTGGCCCGCCACCGTCATGTCCAACGACTATAGGGTCGTTCCCACAACCACGGGCCAAAGTTGGCCAGCCGCCGACATGTCCGACGACTATTGGATCGTCCCCACGACCACGGGCCAAAGTTGGCCAGCCGCCGACATGTCCGACGACTATAGGGTCGTCCCCACGACCCCGGGACTAGATTGGCCCGCCACTGTCATGTCCGACGACAATAGGGTCGTCCCCACGACCCCGGGTCCAGGTTGGCCAGCCGCCGACATTTCCGACGACTATAGAGTCGTCCCCACGACACCGGGCCAAAGTTGGCCAGCCGCCGACATGTCCGACGACTATAGGGTCGTCCCCACGACCCCGGGACAAGGTTGGCCCGCCTCCGACTTGTCCGACGACTATAGGGTCGTACCCACGACCCTGGGACTTGGCTGACAAGCCGCCAACATGTCCGACGACTATAGGGTCGTCACCACGACCCCGGGCCAACGATGTCCAGCCGCCGTCTTGTCCGACGACTATAGGGTCGTCCCCACGACCCCGGGACTAGATTGGCCCGCCACCGTCATGTCCAACGACTATAGGGTCGTCCCCACAACCACGGGCCAAAGTTGGCCAGCCGCCGACATGTCCGACGACTATAGGGTCGTCCCCACGACCCCGGGCCAAAGTTGGCCAGCTGCCGACATGTCCGACGACTATAGGGTCGTCCCCACGACCCCGGGACAAGGTTGGCCCGCCGCCGACTTGTCCGACGACTATAGGGTCGTACCCACCACCCCGGGACTAGGCTGACAAGCCGCCAACATGTCCGACGACTATAGGGTCGTCCCCACGACCCCGGGCCAAAGATGTCCAGCCGCCGTCTTGTCCTACGACTATAGGGTAGTCCCCACTACCCCGGGACTAGATTGGCCCGCCAGCGTCATGTCCAACGACTGTAGGGTCGTTCCCACAACCACGGGCCAAAGTTGGCCAGCCGCCGACATGTCCGACGACTATAGGGTCGTTCCCACAACCACGGGCCAAAGTTGGCCAGCCGCCGGCATGTCCGACGACTATTGGATCGTCCCCACGACCACGGGCCAAAGTTGGCCAGCCGCCGACATGTCCGACGACTATAGGGTCGTCCCCACGACCACGCGCCAAAGTTGGCCAGCCGCCGACATGTCCGACGACTATAGGGTCGTCCCCACGACCCCGGGACTAGATTGGCCCGCCACCGTCATGTCCGACGATTATAGGGTCGTCCCCACGACCCCGGGACTAGATTGGCCCGCCACCGTCATTTCCGACGACTATAGGGTCGTCTCCACGACCACGGGCCAAAGTTGGCCAGCCGCCGGCATGTCCGACGACTATTGGATCGTCCCCACGACCACGGGCCAAAGTTGGCCAGCCGCCGACATGTCCGACGACTATAGGGTCGTCCCCACGACCCCGGGCCAACGATGTCCAGCCGCCGTCTTGTCCGACGACTATAGGGTCGTCCCCACGACCCCGGGACTAAATTGGCCCGCCACCGTCATGTCCAACGACTATAGGGTCGTCCCCACAACCACGGGCCAAAGTTGGCCAGCCGCCGACATGTCCGACGACTATAGGGTCGTCCCCACGACCCCGGGCCAAAGTTGGCCAGCTGCCGACATGTCCGACGACTATAGGGTCGTCCCCACGACCCCGGGACAAGGTTGGCCCGCCGCCGACTTGTCCGACGACTATAGGGTCGTACCCACCACCCCGGGACTAGGCTGACAAGCCGCCAACATGTCCGACGACTATAGGGTCGTCCCCACGACCCCGGGCCAAAGATGTCCAGCCGCCGTCTTGTCCTACGACTATAGGGTAGTCCCCACGACCCCGGGACTAGATTGTCCCGCCAGCGTCATGTCCAACGACTGTAGGGTCGTTCCCACAACCACGGGCCAAAGTTGGCCAGCCGCCGACATGTCCGACGACTATTGGATCGTCCCCACGACCACGGGCCAAAGTTGGCCAGCCGCCGACATGTCCGACGACTATAGGGTCGTCCCCACGACCCCGGGACTAGATTGGTCCGCCACCGTCTTGTCCGACGACTATAGGGTCGTCCCCACGACCACGGGCCAAAGTTGACCAGCCGCCGACATGTCCGACGACAATCGGATCGTCCCCACGACCACGCGCCAAAGTTGGCCAGCCGCCGACATGTCCGACGACTATAGGGTCGTCCCCACGACACCGGGCCAAAGTTGGCCAGCCGCCGACATGTCCGACGACTATAGGGTCGTCCCCACGACCACGCGCTAAAGTTGGCCAGCCGCCGACATGTCCGACGACTATAGGGTCGTCCCCACGACCCCGGGACTAGATTGGCCCGCCACCGTCATGTCCGACGACAATAGGGTCGTCCCCACGACCCCGGGTCTAGGTTGGCCAGCCGCCGACTTGTCCGACGACTATAGGGTCGTCCCCAGGACCTCGGGACTAGATTGGCCAGCCACCGTCATGTCCAACGACTATAGGGTCGTCCCCACGACCACGGGCCAAAGTTGGCATGCCGCCGAAATGTCCGAAGATTATAGGGTCGTCCCCACGACCCCGCGCCAAAGTTGGCAAGCCGCCGAAATGTCCGAAGACTGTAGGGTCGTCCCCACGACCCCGGGACTAGATTGGCCCGCCACCGTCATGTCCAACGACTATAGGGTCGTTCCCACAACCAGGGGCCAAAGTTGGCCAGCCGCTGACATGTCCAACGACTATAGGGTCGTCCTCACGACCACGGGCCAAAGTTGGCCAGCCGCCGACATGTCCGACGACTATTGGATCGTCCCCACGACCACGGGCCAAAGTTGGCCAGCCGCCGACATGTCCGACGACTATAGGGTCGGCCCCACGACCCCGGGACTAGATTGGTCCGCCACCGTCATGTCCGACGACTATAGGGTCGTCCCCATGACCCCGGGCCAAAGTTGGCAAGCCGCCGAAATGTCCGACGACTGTAGGGTCGTCCCCACGACCCCGGGACTAGATTGGCCCGCCACCGTCATGTCCGACGATTATAGGGTCGTCCCCACGACCGCGAGACTAGATTGGCCCGCCACCGTCATGTCCGACGACAGTACGGTCGTCCCCACGACCCCGGGTCCAGGTTGGCCAGCCGCCGACATTTCCGACGACTATAGAGTCGTCCCCACGACACCGGGCCAAAGTTGGCCAGCCGCCGACATGTCCGACGACTATAGGGTCGTCCCCACGACCCCGGGACAAGGTTGGCCCGCCTCCGACTTGTCCGACGACTATAGGGTCGTACCCACGACCCTGGGACTAGGCTGACAAGCCGCCAACATGTCCGACGACTATAGGGTCGTCCCCACGACCCCGGGCCAACGATGTCCAGCCGCCGTCTTGTCCGACGACTATAGGGTCGTCCCCACGACCCCGGGACTAGATTGGCCCGCCACCGTCATGTCCAACGACTATAGGGTCGTCCCCACAACCACGGGCCAAAGTTGGCCAGCCGCCGACATGTCCGACGACTATAGGGTCGTCCCCACGACCCCGGGCCAAAGTTGGCCAGCTGCCGACATGTCCGACGACTATAGGGTCGTCCCCACGACCCCGGGCCAACGATGTCCAGCCGCCGTCTTGTCCGACGACTATAGGGTCGTCCCCACGACCCCGGGACTAGATTGGCCCGCCACCGTCATGTCCAACGACTATAGGGTCGTCCCCACAACCACGGGCCAAAGTTGGCCAGCCGCCGACTTGTCCGACGACTATAGGGTCGTACCCACCACCCCGGGACTAGGCTGACAAGCCGCCAACATGTCCGACGACTATAGGGTCGTCCCCACGACCCCGGGCCAAAGATGTCCAGCCGCCGTCTTGTCCTACGACTATAGGGTAGTCCCCACGACCCCGGGACTAGATTGTCCCGCCAGCGTCATGTCCAACGACTGTAGGGTCGTTCCCACAACCACGGGCCAAAGTTGGCCAGCCGCCGACATGTCCGACGACTATTGGATCGTCCCCACGACCACGGGCCAAAGTTGGCCAGCCGCCGACATGTCCGACGACTATAGGGTCGTCCCCACGACCCCGGGCCAAAGTTGGCAAGCCGCCGAAATGTCCGACGACTGTAGGGTCGTCCCCACGACCCCGGGAATAGATTGGCCGGCCACCGTCAAGTCCGACGTCTATAGGGTCGTCCCCACGACCCCGGGACTAGATTGGTCCGCCACCGTCATGTCCGACGATTATAGGGTCGTCCCCACGACCCCGGGCCAAAGTTGGCAAGCCGCCGAAATGTCCGACGACTGTAGGGTCGTCCCCACGACCCCGGGACTAGATTGGCCGCCACCGTCAAGTCCGACGACCTCGGGACTAGGTTGGCCAGCCGCCGACATGTCCGACGACTATAGGGTCGCCCCCACGACCTCGGGCCAATTTTGGCCAGCCGCCGACATGTCCGACGACTATAGGGTCGCCCCCACGAACCCGGGCCAAAGTTGGCAAGCCGCCGAAATGTCCGACGACTGTAGGGTCGTCCCCACGACCCCGGGAATAGATTGGCCGGCCACCGTCAAGTCCGACGACTATAGGGTCGTCCCCACGACCTCGGGACTAGATTGGCCCGCCAACGTCAAGTCCGACGACTATAGGGTCGTCCCCACGACCCCGGGCCAAAGTTGGCAAGCCGCCGAAATGTCCGACGACTGTAGGTTCGTCCCCACAACCCCGGGACTAGATTGGCCCGCCACCGTCAAGTCCGACGACTATAGGGTCGTCCCCACGACCCCGGGCCAAAGTTGGTAAGCCGCCGAAATGTCCGACGACTATAGGGTCGTCCCCATGACCCGGGACTAGACTGGCCTGCCACCGTTTAGTCCGACGACTATAGGGTCGTCCTCACGACCCCCGGACTAGGTTGGTACGCCGCCGACTTGTCCGACGAGTATAGGGTCCTCCCCACGACCACGGGCCAAAGTTGGCCAGCCGCCGACATGTCCGACGACTATAGGGTCGTCCCCACGACCCGGGACTAGACTGGCCCGCCACCGACATGTCCGACGACTATAGAGTGTTCCCCACGACCACGGGTCAATGTTGGCTCGCCGCCGACATGTCCGACGACTATAGGGTCGTCCCCACGACCCCGGACTAGACTGGCCCGCCACCGTCATGTTCGACGACTATAGGGTCGTCACCACGACCCCCGGACTAGGTTGGCCGGCCGCCGACTTGTCCGACGACTATAGGGTCGTCCCCACGACCCCGGGCCAAAGTTGGCCAGCCGCTGATATGTCCGACGACTATAGGGTCGTCCCCACGACCACGGGCCAAAGTTGGCCAGCCGCCGACATGTCCGACGACTATAGGGTCGTCCCCACGACCCGGGACTAGACTGGCCCGCCACCGTCATGTTCGACGACTATAGGGTCGTCCCCACGACCCCCGGACTAGGTTGGCCGGCCGCTGATATGTCCGACGACTATAGGGTCGTCCCCACGACCCCTGGGCCAAAGTTGGACAGCCACCGACCTTTCCGACGACTATAGGGTCGTCCCCACGACCACGGGGCAAAGTTGGCCAGCCGCCGACATGTCCGACGACTATAGGGTCGTCCCCACGACCCGGGACTAGACTGGCGCGCCACCGTCATGTCCGACGACTATAGGGTCGTCCCCACGACCCCCGGACTAGGTTGGCCGGCCGCCGACTTGTCCGACGACTATAGGGTCGTCCCCACGACCCCGGGCCAAAGTTGGCAAGCCGCCGAAATGTCCGACGACTATAGGGTCGTCCCCACGACCGCGAGCCAAGAATATCCAGCCTCCGACATGTCCGACGACTATAGGGTCGACCCGACGACCCCGGGCCAATGTTGGCCAATCGCCAACATGTCCGACGACTATAGGGTCGTCCCTACGACCCCGGGACTAGATTGGCCCGCCACCGTCAAGTCCGACGACCTCGGGACTAGGTTGGCCAGCCACCGTCATGTCCGACGATTATAGGGTCGTCCCCACGACCCCGGGCCAAAGTTGGCAAGCCGCCGAAATGTCCGACGACTGTAGGGTCGTCCCCACGACCCCGGGACTAGATTGGCCGCCACCGTCAAGTCCGACGACCTCGGGACTAGGTTGGCCAGCCGCCGACATGTCCGACGACTATAGGGTCGCCCCCACGACCTCGGGCCAATTTTGGCCAGCCGCCGACATGTCCGACGACTATAGGGTCGCCCCCACGAACCCGGGCCAAAGTTGGCAAGCCGCCGAAATGTCCGACGACTGTAGGGTCGTCCCCACGACCCCGGGAATAGATTGGCCGGCCACCGTCAAGTCCGACGACTATAGGGTCGTCCCCACGACCTCGGGACTAGATTGGCCCGCCAACGTCAAGTCCGACGACTATAGGGTCGTCCCCACGACCCCGGGCCAAAGTTGGCAAGCCGCCGAAATGTCCGACGACTGTAGGTTCGTCCCCACAACCCCGGGACTAGATTGGCCCGCCACCGTCAAGTCCGACGACTATAGGGTCGTCCCCACGACCCCGGGCCAAAGTTGGTAAGCCGCCGAAATGTCCGACGACTATAGGGTCGTCCCCATGACCCGGGACTAGACTGGCCTGCCACCGTTTAGTCCGACGACTATAGGGTCGTCCTCACGACCCCCGGACTAGGTTGGTACGCCGCCGACTTGTCCGACGAGTATAGGGTCCTCCCCACGACCACGGGCCAAAGTTGGCCAGCCGCCGACATGTCCGACGACTATAGGGTCGTCCCCACGACCCGGGACTAGACTGGCCCGCCACCGACATGTCCGACGACTATAGAGTGTTCCCCACGACCACGGGTCAATGTTGGCTCGCCGCCGACATGTCCGACGACTATAGGGTCGTCCCCACGACCCCGGACTAGACTGGCCCGCCACCGTCATGTTCGACGACTATAGGGTCGTCACCACGACCCCCGGACTAGGTTGGCCGGCCGCCGACTTGTCCGACGACTATAGGGTCGTCCCCACGACCCCGGGCCAAAGTTGGCCAGCCGCTGATATGTCCGACGACTATAGGGTCGTCCCCACGACCACGGGCCAAAGTTGGCCAGCCGCCGACATGTCCGACGACTATAGGGTCGTCCCCACGACCCGGGACTAGACTGGCCCGCCACCGTCATGTTCGACGACTATAGGGTCGTCCCCACGACCCCCGGACTAGGTTGGCCGGCCGCTGATATGTCCGACGACTATAGGGTCGTCCCCACGACCCCTGGGCCAAAGTTGGACAGCCACCGACCTTTCCGACGACTATAGGGTCGTCCCCACGACCACGGGGCAAAGTTGGCCAGCCGCCGACATGTCCGACGACTATAGGGTCGTCCCCACGACCCGGGACTAGACTGGCGCGCCACCGTCATGTCCGACGACTATAGGGTCGTCCCCACGACCCCCGGACTAGGTTGGCCGGCCGCCGACTTGTCCGACGACTATAGGGTCGTCCCCACGACCCCGGGCCAAAGTTGGCAAGCCGCCGAAATGTCCGACGACTATAGGGTCGTCCCCACGACCGCGAGCCAAGAATATCCAGCCTCCGACATGTCCGACGACTATAGGGTCGACCCGACGACCCCGGGCCAATGTTGGCCAATCGCCAACATGTCCGACGACTATAGGGTCGTCCCTACGACCCCGGGACTAGATTGGCCCGCCACCGTCAAGTCCGACGACCTCGGGACTAGGTTGGCCAGCCGCCGACATGTCCGACGACTATAGGGTCGTCCCCACGACCCCGGGCCAAAGTTGGCAAGCCGCCGAAATGTCCGACGACTGTAGGGTCGTCCCCACGACCCCGGGAATAGATTGGCCGGCCACCGTCAAGTCCGACGTCTATAGGGTCGTCCCCACGACCCCGGGACTAGATTGGTCCGCCACCGTCATGTCCGACGATTATAGGGTCGTCCCCACGACCCCGGGCCAAAGTTGGCAAGCCGCCGAAATGTCCGACGACTGTAGGGTCGTCCCCACGACCCCGGGACTAGATTGGCCGCCACCGTCAAGTCCGACGACCTCGGGACTAGGTTGGCCAGCCGCCGACATGTCCGACGACTATAGGGTCGCCCCCACGACCTCGGGCCAATTTTGGCCAGCCGCCGACATGTCCGACGACTATAGGGTCGCCCCCACGAACCCGGGCCAAAGTTGGCAAGCCGCCGAAATGTCCGACGACTGTAGGGTCGTCCCCACGACCCCGGGAATAGATTGGCCGGCCACCGTCAAGTCCGACGACTATAGGGTCGTCCCCACGACCTCGGGACTAGATTGGCCCGCCAACGTCAAGTCCGACGACTATAGGGTCGTCCCCACGACCCCGGGCCAAAGTTGGCAAGCCGCCGAAATGTCCGACGACTGTAGGTTCGTCCCCACAACCCCGGGACTAGATTGGCCCGCCACCGTCAAGTCCGACGACTATAGGGTCGTCCCCACGACCCCGGGCCAAAGTTGGTAAGCCGCCGAAATGTCCGACGACTGTAGGGTCGTCCCCACGACCCCCGGACTAGATTGGCCCGCCACCGTCATGTCCAACGACTATCGGATCGTCCCCACGACCACGGGCCAAAGTTGGTCAGCCGCCGACATGTCCGACGACTGTAGGGTCGTCCCCACAACCCCGGGACTAGATTGGCCCGCCACCGTCAAGTCCGACGACTATAGGGTCGTCCCCACGACCCCGGGCCAAAGTTGGCAAGCCGCCGAAATGTCCGACGACTGTAGGGTCGTCCCCACAACCCCGGGACTAGATTGGCCCGCCACCGTCAAGTCCGACGTCTATAGGGTCGTCACCACGACCCCGGGCCAAAGTTGGCAAGCCGCCGAAATGTCCGACGACTGTAGGGTCGTCCCCACGACCACGGGCCAAAGTTGGCCAGACGCCGACATGTCCGACGACTATTGGGTCGTCCCCACGACCATGGGCCAAAGTTGGCCAGCCGCCGACATGTCCGACGACTATAGGGTCGTCCCCACGACCCCGGGCCAAAGTTGGCAAGCCGCCGAAATGTCCGACGACTGTAGGGTCGTCCCCACGACCCCGGGACTAGATTGGCCCGCCACCGTCAAGTCCGACGACCTCGGGACTAGGTTGGCCAGCCGCCGACATGTCCGACGACTATAGGGTCGCCCCCACGACCTCGGGCCAATTTTGGCCAGCCGCCGACATGTCCGACGACTATAGGGTCGCCCCCACGAACCCGGGCCAAAGTTGGCAAGCCGCCGAAATGTCCGACGACTGTAGGGTCGTCCCCACGACCCCGGGAATAGATTGGCCGGCCACCGTCAAGTCCGACGACTATAGGGTCGTCCCCACGACCTCGGGACTAGATTGGCCCGCCAACGTCAAGTCCGACGACTATAGGGTCGTCCCCACGACCCCGGGCCAAAGTTGGCAAGCCGCCGAAATGTCCGACGACTGTAGGTTCGTCCCCACAACCCCGGGACTAGATTGGCCCGCCACCGTCAAGTCCGACGACTATAGGGTCGTCCCCACGACCCCGGGCCAAAGTTGGCAAGCCGCCGAAATGTCCGACGACTGTAGGGTCGTCCCCACGACCACGGGCCAAAGTTGGCCAGACGCCGACATGTCCGACGACTATTGGGTCGTCCCCACGACCATGGGCCAAAGTTGGCCAGCCGCCGACATGTCCGACGACTATAGGGTCGTCCCCTCGACCCCGGGCCAATAATGGCCAATCGCCGACATGTCCGACGGCTATAGGGTCGTACCTACTACCCCGGGATTCGATTGCCCCGGCACCGTCATGTCCAACGACTATCGGATCGTCCCCACGACCACCGACCAAAGTTGGCCTGCCGCCGACATGTCCGACGACTATAGGGTCGTGCCCACGACCCGGGGACTAGATTGGCCCGCCGCCGACATGTCCGACGACTGTAGGGTTATCGCCACGACCCTGGGCCTATGTTGGCCTGCCGTCGACTTGCCCGACGACTATAGGGTCGTCCCCACGACCACGGGCCAAAGTTGGCCAGCCGCCGACTTGTCCGAGGACTATAGGGTCGTCCCCACGACCCCCGGACTAGGTTGGCCAGCCGCCGACATGTCCGACGACTTTTGGATCGTCCCCACGACCACGGGCCAAAGTTGGCCAGCCGCCGACATGTCCGACGACTATAGGGTCGTCCCCACGACCCCGGGACTAGATTGGTCCGCCACCGTCATGTCCAACGACTATCGGATCGTCCCCACGACCACGGGCCAAAGTTGGCCAGCCGCCGACATGTCCGACGACTATTGGGTCGTCCCCACGACACCGGGCCAAAGTTGGCCAGCCGCTGACATGTCCAACGACTATAGGGTCGTCCCCACGACCACGGGCCAAAGTTGACCAGCCGCCGACATGTCCGACGACTATTGGATCGTCCCCACGACCCCGGGCCAAAGTTGGCAAGCCGCCGACATGTCCGACGACTATAGGGTCGTCCCCACGACCTCGGGACTAGGTTGGCCACCCGCCGACATGTCCGACGACTATAGGGTCGTCCCCACGACCCCGGGTCTAGGTTGGCCAGCCGCCGACATGTCCGACGACTATTGGGTCGTCCCCACGACACCGGGCCAAAGTTGGCCAGCCGCCGACATGTCCGAAGACTATAGGGTCGTCCCCACGACCCCGGGACTAGATTGGCCAGCCGCCGACATGTCCGACGACTATAGAGTCGTGCCCACGACACCGGGTCAAAGTTGGCCAGCCGCTGACATTTCCAACGACTATTGGGTCGTCCCCACGACCACGGGCCAATGTTGGCAAGCCGCCGACATGTCCGACGACTATAGGGTCGTCCCCACGACCACGGGCCAAAGTTGGCCAGCCGCCGACATGTCCGACGACAATCGGATCGTCCCCACGACCACGCGACAAAGTTGGCCAGCCGCCGACATGTCCGACGACTTTTGGATCGTCCCCACGACCACGGGCCAAAGTTGGCCAGCCGCCGACATGTCCGACGACTATAGGGTCGTCCCCACGACCCCGGGACTAGATTGGTCCGCCACCGTCATGTCCGACGACTATAGGGTCGCCCCCACGAACCCGGGCCAAAGTTGGCAAGCCGCCGAAATGTCCGACGACTGTAGGGTCGTCCCCACGACCCCGGGAATAGATTGGCCGGCCACCGTCAAGTCCGACGACTATAGGGTCGTCCCCACGACCTCGGGACTAGATTGGCCCGCCAACGTCAAGTCCGACGACTATAGGGTCGTCCCCACGACCCCGGGCCAAAGTTGGCAAGCCGCCGAAATGTCCGACGACTGTAGGTTCGTCCCCACAACCCCGGGACTAGATTGGCCCGCCACCGTCAAGTCCGACGACTATAGGGTCGTCCCCACGACCCCGGGCCAAAGTTGGCAAGCCGCCGAAATGTCCGACGACTGTAGGGTCGTCCCCACGACCCCCGGACTAGATTGGCCCGCCACCGTCATGTCCAACGACTATCGGATCGTCCCCACGACCACGGGCCAAAGTTGGTCAGCCGCCGACATGTCCGACGACTGTAGGGTCGGCCCCACAACCCCGGGACTAGATTGGCCCGCCACCGTCAAGTCCGACGACTATAGGGTTGTCCCCACGACCCCGGGCCAAAGTTGGCAAGCCGCCGAAATGTCCGACGACTGTCGGGTCGTCCCCACAACCCCGGGACTAGATTGGCCCGCCACCGTCAAGTCCGACGACTATAGGGTCGTCACCACGACCCCGGGCCAAAGTTGGCAAGCCGCCGAAATGTCCGACGACTGTAGGGTCGTCCCCACGACCACGGGCCAAAGTTGGCCAGACGCCGACATGTCCGACGACTATTGGGTCGTCCCCTCGACCCCGGGCCAATAATGGCCAATCGCCGACATGTCCGACGACTATAGGGTCGTACCTACTACCCCGGGATTCGATTGCCCCGGCACCGTCATGTCCAACGACTATCGGATCGTCCCCACGACCACGGGCCAAAGTTGGCCTGCCGCCGACATGTCCGAAGACTATAGGGTCGTCCCCACGACCCCGGGACTAGATTGGCCAGCCGCCGACATGTCCGACGACTATAGAGTCGTGCCCACGACACCGGGTCAAAGTTGGCCAGCCGCTGACATTTCCAACGACTATTGGGTCGTCCCCACGACCACGGGCCAATGTTGGCAGGCCGCCGACATGTCCGACGACTATAGGGTCGTCCCCACGACCACGGGCCAAAGTTGGCCAGCCGCCGACATGTCCGACGACAATCGGATCGTCCCCACGACCACGCGACAAAGTTGGCCAGCCGCCGACATGTCCGACGACTTTTGGATCGTCCCCAGGACCACGGGCCAAAGTTGGCCAGCCGCCGACATGTCCGACGACTATAGGGTCGTCCCCACGACCCCGGGACTAGATTGGTCCGCCACCGTCATGTCCGACGACTATAGGGTCGTCCCCACGACTCCGGGCCAAAGTTGGCAAGACGCCGAAATGTCCGACGACTGTAGGGTCGTCCCCACGACCCCGGGACTAGATTGGCCCGCCACCGTCAAGTCCGACGACTATAGGGTCGTCCCCAGGACCTCGGGACTAGGTTGGCCAGCCGCCGACATGTCCGACGACTATAATGTCGTCCCCACGACCCCGGGCCAATGTTGGCCAATCGCCGACATGTCCGACGACTATAGGGTCGTCCCTACGACCCCGGGCCAAAGCTGGCCAGCCGCCGACATGTCCGACGACTATTGGATCGTCCCCACGACCACGGGCCAAAGTTGGCCAGCCGCCGACATGTCCGAAGACTATAGGGTCGTCCCCACGACCCCGGGACTAGATTGGCCAGCCGCCGACATGTCCTACGACTATAGAGTGGTCCCCACGACCACGGGTCAATGTTGGCTCGCCGCCGACATGTCCGACGACTATAGGGTCGTCCCCACGACCCCTGGGCCAAAGTTGGCCAGCCGCCGGCTTGTCCGACGACTATAGGGTCGTCCTCACGACCCCCGGACTAGGTTGGTACGCCGCCGACTTGTCCGACGAGTATAGGGTCCTCCCCACGACCACGGGACTAGACTGGCCGGCCACCGTCATGTCCAACGACTATAGGGTCGTCCCCACGACCCCGGGACTAGGTTGACAAGCCGCCAACATATCCGACGACTATACGATCGTCCCCACGACCTCGGGACCAGGTCGGCCAGCCGCCGACATGTCCGACGACTATAGGGTCGTCCCCACGACCACGGGCCAAAGTTGGCCAGCCGCCGACATGTCCGAAGACTATAGGGTCGTCCCCACGACCCCGGGACTAGATTGGCCAGCCGCCGACATGTCCTACGACTATAGAGTGGTCCCCACGACCACGGGTCAATGTTGGCTCGCCGCCGACATGTCCGACGACTATAGGGTCGTCCCCACGACCCCTGGGCCAAAGTTGGCCAGCCGCCGGCTTGTCCGACGACTATAGGGTCGTCCTCACGACCCCCGGACTAGGTTGGTACGCCGCCGACTTGTCCGACGAGTATAGGGTCCTCCCCACGACCACGGGACTAGACTGGCCGGCCACCGTCATGTCCAACGACTATAGGGTCGTCCCCACGACCCCGGGACTAGGTTGACAAGCCGCCAACATATCCGACGACTATACGATCGTCCCCACGACCTCGGGACCAGGTCGGCCAGCCGCCGACATGTCCGACGACTATAGGGTCGTCCCCACGACCCCGGGCCAAAGTTGGCAAGCCGCCGAAATGTCCGACGACTATAGGGTCGTCCCCACGACCCCTGGGCCAAAGTTGGACAGCCACCGACCTTTCCGACGACTATAGGGTCGCCCACACGACCACGGGCCAAAGCTGGCCAGCCGCCGACATGTCCGACGACTATAGGGTCGTCCCCACGACCCGGGACTAGACTGGCCCGCCACCGTCATGTCCGACGACTATAGTGTCGTCCCCACGACCCCCGAATAGGTGGGCTCGCCGCCGACATGTCCGACGACTATAGGGTCGTCCCCACGACCACGGGCCAAAGTTGGCCAGCCGCCGACATATCCGACGACTATAGGGTCGTCCCCACGACCACGGGCCAATGTTGGCCAGCCGCTGACTTGTCCGACGACTTTAGGGTCGTCCCCACGACCGCGGGGCTAGATTGGCTCGCCGCCGACTTGTCCGACGACTGTAGGGTCGTCCCCACGACTCCGTGCCAAAGTTGGCAAGCTGCCGACTTGTCCGACGACTATAGGGTCGTCCCCACGACCCCGGGAATAGATTGGCCCGCCACCGTCATTTCCGACGACAATAGGGTCGACCCCACGACCACGGGCCAATGTTGGCCAGCCGCCGACATGTCCGACGACTATACGGTCGACCCGACGACCCCGGGCCAATGTTGGCCAATCGCCAACATGTCCGACGACTATAGGGTCGTCCCTACGACCCCGGGACTAGATTGGCCCGCCACCGTCAAGTCCGACGACCTCGGGACTAGGTTGGCCAGCCGCCGACATGTCCGACGACTATAGGGTCGCCCCCACGACGTCGGGCCAATTTTGGCCAGCCGCCGACATGTCCGACGACTATAGGGTTGTCCCCACGACCCCGGGCCAAAGTTGGCAAGCCGCCGAAATGTCCGACGACTGTAGGGTCGTCCCCACGACCCCGGGAATAGATTGGCCGGCCACCGTCAAGTCCGACGTCTATAGGGTCGTCCCCACGACCCCGGGACTAGATTGGTCCGCCACCGTCATGTCCGACGACTATAGGGTCGTCCCCACGACCCCGGGCCAAAGTTGGCAAGCCGCCGAAATGTCCGACGACTATAGGGTCGTCCCCACGACCGCGAGCCAAGAATATCCAGCCGCCGTCTTGTCCGACGACTATAGGGTTGTCCCCACGACCCCGCGACTAGATTGGCCCGCCACCGTCATGTCCGACGACTATAGTGTCGTCCCCATGACCCCGGGACAAGGTTGGCCCGCCGCCGACTTGTCCGACGACTATAGGGTCGTCTCCACGACCACGGGCCAAAGTTGGCCAGCCGCCGACATGTCCGACGACTATAGGGTCGTCCCCACGACCCCGGGCCAAAGTTGGCAAGCCGCCGAAATGTCCGACGACTATAGGGTCGTCCCCACGACCCGGGACTAGACTGGCCCGCCACCGTCATGTCCGACGACTATAGGGTCGTCCCCACGACCCCGGGACTAGGTTGCCCCGCCGCCGACTTATCCGACGACTATAGGGTCGTCCCCACGACCCCGGGACTAGGTTGGCTCGCCACCGTCATATCTGACGACTATAGGGTCGTCCCCACGACCACGGGCTAAAGTTGGCCAGCCGCCGACTTGTCCGACGACTATAGGGTCGTCCCCATGACCCGGGACTAGACTGGCCCGCCACCGTCATGTCCGACGACTATAGGGTCGTCCCCACGACCCCGGGCCAAAGTTGGCCAGCCGCTGATATGTCCGACGACTATAGGGTCGTCCCCACGACCCGGGACTAGACTGGCCCGCCACCGACATGTCCGACGACTATAGAGTCGTCCCCACGACCCCGGGTCAATGTTGGCTCGCCGCCGACATGTCCGACGACTATAGGGCCGTCCCCACGACCCCTGGGCCAAAATTGGACAGCCACCGACATTTCCGACGACTATAGGGTCGTCCCCACGACCACGGGCCAAAGTTGGCCAGCCGCCGACATGTCCGACGACTATAGGGTCGTCCCCACGACCCGGGACTAGACTGGCCCGGCACCGTCATGTCCGACGACTATAGTGTCGTCCCCACGACCCCCGGACTAGGTTGGCCGGCCGCCGACTTGTCCGACGACTATAGGGTCGTCCCCACGACCGCCCCACTAGGTGGGCTCGCCGCCGACTTGTCCGACGACTATAGGGTCGTTCCCACGACCCCGGGCCAAAGTTGGCAAGCTGCCGACTTATCCGACGACTATAGGGTCGTCCCCACGACCCCGGGACTAGGTAGGCCCGCCGCCGACTTGTCCGACCACTATAGGGTCGTCCCCACGACCCCGGGACTAGATTGGCCCGCCACCGTTATGTCCGACGACTATAGGGTCGTCCCCACGACCACGGGCCAAAGTTGGCCAGCCGGCGACATGTCCGACGACTATAGGGTCATCCCCACGACCCCGGGACTAGGTTGGCCCGCCGGCGACTTGTCCGACGACTATAGGGTCGTCCCCACGACCCCGGGACTAGATTGGCCCGCCACCGTCATTTCCGACGACTATAGGGTCGTCCCCACGACCACGGGCCAAAGTTGGCCAGCCGCCGACATGTCCGACGACTATAGGGTCGTCCCCACGACCCGGGACTAGACTGGCCCGCCACCGACATGTCCGACGACTATAGAGTCGTCACCACGACCCCGGGTCAATTTTGGCTCGCCGCCGACATGTCCGACGACTATAGGGTCGTCCCCACGACCCGGGACTAGACTGGCCCGCCACCGTCATGTCCGACGACTATAGTGTCGTCCCCACGACCCCCGGACTAGGTTGGCCGGCCGCCGACTTGTCCGACGACTATAGGGACGTCCCCACGACCCCCGAATAGGTGGGCTCGCCGCCGACATGTCCGACGACTATAGGGTCGTCCCCACGACCACGGGCCAAAGTTGGCCAGCCGCCGACATATCCGACGACTATAGGGTCGTCCCCACGACCACGGGCCAATGTTGGCCAGCCGCTGACTTGTCCGACGACTTAGGGTCGTCCCCACGACCGCGGGGCTAGATTGGCTCGCCGCCGACTTGTCCGACGACTGTAGGGTCGTCCCCACGACTCAGTGCCAAAGTTGGCAAGCAGCCGACTTGTCCGACGACTATAGGGTCGTCCCCAAGACCCCGGGAATAGATTGGCCCGCCACCGTCATTTCCGACGACAATAGGGTCGTCCCCACGACCACGGGCCAAAGTTGGCCAGCCGCCGACATTTCCGACGACTATAGGGTCGTCCCCACGACCCGGGACTAGACTGGCCCGCCACCGTCATGTCCGACGACTATAGGGTCGTCCCCACGACCCCCGGACTAGGTTGGCCGGCCGCCGACTTGTCCGACGACTATAGGGTCGTCCCCACGACCGCCCCACTAGGTGGGCTCGCCGCCGACTTGTCCGACGACTATAGGGTCGTTCCCACGACCCCGGGCCAAAGTTGGCAAGCTGCCGACTTATCCGACGACTATAGGGTCGTCCCCACGACCCCGGGACTAGGTAGGCCCACCGCCGACTTGTCCGACCACTATAGGGTCGTCCCCACGACCCCGGGACTAGATTGGCCCGCCACCGTTATGTCCGACGACTATAGGGTCGTCCCCACGACCACGGGCCAAAGTTGGCCAGCCGGCGACATGTCCGACGACTATAGGGTCATCCTCACGACCCCGGGACTAGGTTGGCCCGCCGGCGACTTGTCCGACGACTATAGAGTCGTCACCACGACCCCGGGTCAATTTTGGCTCGCCGCCGACATGTCCGACGACTATAGGGTCGTCCCCACGACCCGGGACTAGACTGGCCCGCCACCGTCATGTCCGACGACTATAGTGTCGTCCCCACGACCCCGGGACTAGATTGGCCCGCCACCGACATGTCCGACGACTATAGAGTCGTCACCACGACCCCGGGTCAATTTTGGCTCGCCGCCGACATGTCCGACGATTATAGGGTCGTCCCCACGACCCGGGACTAGACTGGCCCGCCACCGTCATGTCCGACGACTATAGTGTCGTCCCCACGACCCCCGGACTAGGTTGGCCGGCCGCCGATTTGTCCGACGACTATAGGGACGTCCCCACGACCCCCCGAATAGGTGGGCTCGCCGCCGACATGTCCGACGACTATAGGGTCGTCCCCACGACCACGGGCCAAAGTTGGCCAGCCGCCGACATATCCGACGACTATAGGGTCGTCCCCACGACCACGGGCCAATGTTGGCCAGCCGCTGACTTGTCCGACGACTTAGGGTCGTCCCCACGACCGCGGGGCTAGATTGGCTCGCCGCCGACTTGTCCGACGACTGTAGGGTCGTCCCCACGACTCCGTGCCAAAGTTGGCAAGCTGCCGACTTGTCCGACGACTATAGGGTCGTCCCCACGACCCCGGGAATAGATTGGCCCGCCACCGTCATTTCCGACGACAATAGGGTCGTCCCCACGACCACGGGCCAAAGTTGGCCAGCCGCCGACATATCCGACGACTATAGGGTCGTCCCCACGACCACGGGCCAATGTTGGCCAGCCGCTGACTTTTCCGACGACTTAGGGTCGTCCCCACGACCGCGGGGCTAGATTGGCTCGCCACCGTCATGTCTGACGACTATAGGGTCGTCCCCACGACCACGGGCCAAAGTTGGCCAGCCGCCGACTTGTCCGACGACTATAGGGTCATCCTCACGACCCCGGGACTAGGTGGGCCCGCCGGCGACTTGTCCGACGACTATAGAGTCGTCACCACGACCCCGGGTCAATTTTGGCTCGCCGCCGACATGTCCGACGACTATAGGGTCATCCTCACGACCCCGGGACTAGGTTGGCCCGCCGGCGACTTGTCCGACGACTATAGAGTCGTCACCACGACCCCGGGTCAATTTTGGCTCGCCGCCGACATGTCCGACGACTATAGGGCCGTCCCCACGACCCCTGGGCCAAAGTTGGACAGCCACCGACATTTCCGACGACTATATGGTCGTCCCCACGACCACGGGCCAAAGTTGGCCAGCCGCCGACATGTCCGACGACTATAGGGTCGTCCCCACGACCCGGGACTAGACTGGCCCGCCACCGTCATGTCCGACGACTACAGTGTCGTCCCCACGACCCCCGGACTAGGTTGGCCGGCCGCCGACTTGTCCGACGACTATAGGGTCGTCCCCACGACCGCCCCACTAGGTGGGCTCGCCGCCGACTTGTCCGACGACTATAGGGTCGTTCCCACGACCCCGGGCCAAAGTTGGCAAGCTGCCGACTTATCTGACGACTATAGGGTCGTCCCCACGACCCCGGGACTAGGTAGGCCCGCCGCCGACTTGTCCGACAACTATAGGGTCGTCCCCACGACCCCGGGACTAGATTGGCCCGCCACCGTTATGTCCGACGACTATAGGGTCGTCCCCACGACCACGGGCCAAAGTTGGCCAGCCGGCGACATGTCCGACGACTATAGGGTCATCCCCACGACCCCGGGACTAGGTTGGCCCGCCGGCGACTTGTCCGACGACTATAGGGTCGTCCCCACGACCCCGGGACTAGATTGGCCCGCCACCGTCATTTCCGACGACTATAGGGTCGTCCCCACGACCACGGGCCAAAGTTGGCCAGACGCCGACATGTCCGACGACTATAGGGTCGTCCCCACGACCCGGGACTAGACTGGCCCGCCACCGACATGTCCGACGACTATAGAGTCGTCACCACGACCCCGGGTCAATTTTGGCTCGCCGCCGACATGTCCGACGATTATAGGGTCGTCCCCACGACCCGGGACTAGACTGGCCCGCCACCGTCATGTCCGACGACTATAGTGTCGTCCCCACGACCCCCGGACTAGGTTGGCCGGCCGCCGACTTGTCCGACGACTATAGGGACGTCCCCACGACCCCCCGAATAGGTGGGCTCGCCGCCGACATGTCCGACGACTATAGGGTCGTCCCCACGACCACGGGCCAAAGTTGGCCAGCCGCCGACATATCCGACGACTATAGGGTCGTCCCCACGACCACGGGCCAATGTTGGCCAGCCGCTGACTTGTCCGACGACTTAGGGTCGTCCCCACGACCGCGGGGCTAGATTGGCTCGCCGCCGACTTGTCCGACGACTGTAGGGTCGTCCCCACGACTCCGTGCCAAAGTTGGCAAGCTGCCGACTTGTCCGACGACTATAGGGTCGTCCCCACGACCCCGGGAATAGATTGGCCCGCCACCGTCATTTCCGACGACAATAGGGTCGTCCCCACGACCACGGGCCAAAGTTGGCCAGCCGCCGACATATCCGACGACTATAGGGTCGTCCCCACGACCACGGGCCAATGTTGGCCAGCCGCTGACTTGTCCGACGACTTAGGGTCGTCCCCACGACCGCGGGGCTAGATTGGCTCGCCACCGTCATGTCTGACGACTATAGGGTCGTCCCCACGACCACGGGCCAAAGTTGGTCAGCCGCCGACTTGTCCGACGACTATAGGGTCGTCCCCACGACCACGGGCCAAAGTTGGCCAGCCGGCGACATGTCCGACGACTATAGGGTCGTCCATACGACCCCGGGACTAGGTTGGCCCGCCGCAGACTTCTCCGACGACTATAGGGTCGTCCCCACGACCCCCGGACTAGGTTGGCTCGCCGCCGACTTGTCCGACGAGTATAGGGTCGTCCCCACGACCCCGAGACTAGGTTGCCCCGCCGCCGACTTGTCCGACGACTATAGGGTCGTCCCCACGACCCCGGGCCAAAGTTGGCAAGCCGCCGACATGTCCGACGACTATAGGGTCGTTCCTACGACCTCGGGACTAGATTGGCCCGCCACCGTCATGTCCAACGACTATAGGGTCGTCCCCACGACCCCGGGACTAGGTTGCCCCGCCGCCGACTTGTCCGACAACTATAGGGTCTTCCCCACGGCCCCGGGACTAGGTTGGATCGCCACCGTCTTGTCTGACGACTATAGGGTCGTCCCCACGACCACGGGCTAAAGTTGGCCAGCCGCCGTCATGTCCGACGACTATCGGATCGACCCCACGACCACGGACCAAAGTTGGCCAGCCGCTGATATGTCCGACGACTATAGGGTCGTCCCCACGACCCGGGACTAGATTGGTCCGCCACCGTCATGTCCGACGACTATAGGGTCGTCCCCACGACCGCGGGTCTAGGTTGGCCAGCCGCCGACATGTCCGACGACTATTGTGTCGTCCCCACGACCACGGGCAAAAGTTGGCCAGCCGCCGACATGTCCGCGACTATAGGGTCGTCCCACGACCCCGGTACTAGATTGGCCCGCCACCGTCATGTCCGACGACAATAGGGTCGTCCCCACGACCCCGGGTCTAGGTTGGCCAGCCGCCGACATGTCCGACGACTAAACAGTCGTCCCCACGTCCACGGGCCAAAGTTGGCCAGCCACCGTCATGTCCGACGACTATCGGATCGTCCCCACGACCCCGGGCCAATATTGGCCCACCACCGTAATGTCGGACGTCTATAGGGTTGTCCCCACGACCACGGGCCTACGTTGACCTTCCGCCAACATGTCCGACGACTATAGGGTCGTCCCCACGACCACGGGCCAAAGTTGTCCAGCCGCCGACATGTCCGACGACTATAGGGTCGTCCCCACAACCCCGGGACTAGATGGGCCGCCACCGTCATGTCCAACGACTATCGGAACGTGCCAACGACCCCGGGCCAATATTGGCCAATCGCCGACATGTCCGACGACTATAGGGTCGTACCTACGACCCCGGGACTAGATTGCCCCGCCACCGTCATGTCCGACGACAATAGGGTCGTCCCCACGACCCTGGGTCTAGATTGGCCAGCCGCCGACATGTCCGACAACTAAACAGTCGTCCCCACGACCACGGGCCAAAGTTGGCCAGCCGCCGTCATGTCCGACGACTATCGGATCGACCCAACGACCACGGACCAAAGTTGGCCAATCGCCGACATGTCCGACGACTATAGGGTCGTCCCTACGACCCCGGGAATAGATTGGCCCGCCACCGTCATGTCCGACGACAATAGGGTCGTCCCCACGACCCCGGGTCTAGGTTGGCCAGCCGCCGACATGTCCGACGACTATAGAGTTGTCCCCACGACACCGGGCCAAAGTTGGCCAGCCGCTGACATGTCCAACGACTATAGGGTCGTCCCCACGACCACGGGCCAAAGTTGGCCAGCCGCCGACATGTCCGACGACTATTGGATCGTCCCCACGACCCCGGGACTAGATTGGCCCGCCACCGTCATGTCCAACGACTATCGGATCGTCCCCACGACCCCGGGACTAGATTGGCCCGCCACCGTCAAGTCCGACGACCTCGGGACTAGGTTGGCCAGCCGCCGACATGTCCGACGACTATAGGGTCGTCCCCACGACCCCGGGCCAATAATGGCCTATCGCCGACATGTCCGACGCCTATCGGATCGTCCCCACGACCACGGGCCAAAGTTGGCCAGCCGCGGACATGTCCGACGACTATTGGATCGTCCCCACGACCACGGGCCAAAGTTGGCCAGCCGCCGACATGTCCGACGACTATAGGGTCGTCCCCACGACCACGGGACTAGATTGGCCCGCCACCGCCATGTCCGACGACAATAGGGTCATCCCCACGACCCCGGGACTAGATTGGCCCGCCACCGTCATGTCCGACGACCTCGGGACTAGGTTGGCCAGCCGCCGACATGTCCGACGACTGTAGGGTCGCCCCCACGACCTCGGGACTAGGTTGGCCAGCCACCGTCATGTCCGACGACTATAGGGTCGTCCCCACGACCCCGTCCCAAAGTTGGCAAGCCGCCGAAATGTCCGACGACTGTAGGGTCGTCCCCACGACCCCGGGACTAGATTGGCCCGCCACTCTCAAGTGCGACGACCTCGGGACTAGGTTGGCCAGACGCCGACATGTCCGACGACTATAGGGTCGTCCCCACGACCCCGGGTCTAGGTTGGCCAGCCGCCGACATGTCCGACGACAATAGAGTCGTCCCCACGACACCGGGCCAAATTTGGCCTGCCGCTGACATGTCCAACGAATATAGGGTCGTCCCCACGACCCCGGGTCTAGGTTGGCCCGCCACCGTCATGTCCGACGACTATCGGATCGTCCCCACGACCACGGGCCAAAGTTGGCCAGCCGCCGACATGTCCGACGACTATAGGGTCGTCCCCACGACACCGGGCCAAAGTTGGCCAATCGCCAACATGTCCGACGACTATAGGGTCGTCCCCACGACCCCGGTACAAGGTTGGCCCGCCGCCGACTTGCCCGGCGACTATAGGGCCGTCCCCACGACCCCGGGACTAGATTGGCCCGCCACCGTCATGTCCGACGACTATCGGATCGTCCCCACGACCCCGGGCCAATATTGGCCCACCACCGTCATGTCGGACGTCTATAGGGTCGTCCCCACGACCACGGGCCTACGTTGACCTTCCGCCAACATGTCCGACGACTATAGGGTCGTCCCCACGACCACGGGCCAAAGTTGTCCAGCCGCCGACATGTCCGACGACTATAGGGTCGTCCCCACGACCCCGGGACTAGATTGGCCCGCCACCGTCATGTCCAACGACTATCGGATCGTCCCAGCGACCCCGGGCCAATATTGGCCAATCGCCGACATGTCCGACGACTATAGGGTCGTACCTACGACCCCGGGACTAGATTGCCCCGCCACCGTCATGCCCGACGACAATAGGGTCGTCCCCACGACCCTGGGTCTAGATTGGCCAGCCGCCGACATGTCCGACGACTAAACAGTCGTTCCCACGAACACGGGCCAAAGTTGGCCAGCCGCCGACATGTCCGACGACTATATGTTCGTCCCCACGACCCCGGGACTAGATTGGCCCGCCACCGTCATGTCCGACGACAATAGGGTCGTCCCCACGACCCCGGGTCCAGGTTGGCCAGCCGCCGACATGGCCGACGAATGTAGAGTCGCCCACGACACTGGGCCAAAGTTGGCCAGCCGGCGACATGTACGACGACTATAAGGTCGTCCCCACGACCCCGGGACAAGATTGGCCCGCCAACGTCATGTCCGACGTCTATAGGGTCGTCCTCACGACAACGGGCCTACGTTGGCCAGCCGCCGACATGTCCGACGACTATAGGGTCGTTCCCACGACCACGGGCCAATATTGGACAATCGCCGACATGTCCGACGACTATAGGGTCGTACCTACGACCCCGGGACTAGATTGGCCCGCCACCGTCAAGTCCGACGACTATAGGGTCGTCCCCACGACCCCGGGCCAAAGTTGGCAAGCCGCCGAAATGTCCGACGACTGTAGGGTCATCCCCACGACCACGGGCCAAAGTTGGCCAGACGCCGACATGTCCGACGACTATTGAGTCGTCCCCACGACCACGGGCCAAAGTTGGCCAGCCGCTGATATGTCCGACGACTATAGGGTCGTCCCCACGACCCGGGACTAGACTGGCCCGCCACCGACATGTCCGACGACTATAGAGTCGTCCCCACGACCCCGGGTCAATGTTGGCTCGCCGCCGACATGTCCGACGACTATAGGGTCGTCCCCACGACCCCTGGGCCAAAGTTGGACAGCCACCGACATTTCCGACGACTATAGGGTCGTCCCCACGACCACGGGCCAAAGTTGGCCAGCCGCCGACATGTCCGACGACTATAGGGTCGTCCCCACGACCCGCGACTAGACTGGCCCGCCAACGACATGTCCGACGACTATAGAGTCGTCCCCACGACCCCGGGTCAATGTTGGCTCGCCGCCGACATGTCCGACGACTATAGGGTCGTCCCCACGACCCCTGGGCCAAAGTTGGACAACCACCGACCTTTCCGACGACTATAGGGTCGTCCCCACGACCACGGGCCAAAGTTGGCCAGCCGCCGACATGTCCGACGACTATAGGGTCGTCCCCACGACCCCCGGACTAGGTTGGCCGGCCGCCGACTTGTCCGACGACTATAGGGTCGTCCCCACGACCGCCCCACTAGGTGGGCTCGCCGCCGACTTGTCCGACGACTATAGGGTCGTTCCCACGACCCCGGGCCAAAGTTGGCAAGCTGCCGACTTATCCGACGACTATAGGGTCGTCCCCACGACCCCGGGACTAGGTAGGCCCGCCGCCGACTTGTCCGACCACTATAGGGTCGTCCCCACGACCCCGGGACTAGATTGGCCCGCCACCGTTATGTCCGACGACTATAGGGTCGTCCCCACGACCACGGGCCAAAGTTGGCTAGCCGGCGACATGTCCGACGACTATAGGGCCATCCCCACGACCCCGGGACTAGGTTGGCCCGCCGGCGACTTGTCCGACGACTATAGGGTCGTCCCCACGACCCCGGGACTAGATTGGCCCGCCACCGTCATTTCCGACGACTATAGGGTCGTCCCCACGACCACGGGCCAAAGTTGGCCAGCCGCCGACATGTCCGACGACTATAGGGTCGTCCCCACGACCCGGGACTAGACTGGCCCGCCACCGACATGTCCGACGACTATAGAGTCGTCACCACGACCCCGGGTCAATTTTGGCTCGCCGCCGACATGTCCGACGACTATAGGGTCGTCCCCACGACCCCTGGGCCAAAGTTGGACAGCCACCGACATTTCCGACGACTATAGGGTCGTCCCCACGACCACGGGCCAAAGTTGGCCAGCCGCCGACATGTCCGACGACTATAGGGTCGTCCCCACGACCCGGGACTAGACTGGCCCGCCACCGTCATGTCCGACGACTATAGTGTCGTCCCCACGACCCCCGGACTAGGTTGGCCGGCCGCCGACTTGTCCGACGACTATAGGGTCGTCCCCACGACCCCCCGAATAGGTGGGCTCGCCGCCGACATGTCCGACGACTATAGGGTCGTCCCCACGACCACGGGCCAAAGTTGGCCAGCCGCCGACATATCCGACGACTATAGGGTCGTCCCCACGACCACGGGCCAATGTTGGCCAGCCGCTGACTTGTCCGACGACTTAGGGTCGTCCCCACGACCGCGGGGCTAGATTGGCTCGCCGCCGACTTGTCCGACGACTGTAGGGTCGTCCCCACGACTCCGTGCCAAAGTTGGCAAGCTGCCGACTTGTCCGACGACTATAGGGTCGTCCCCACGACCCCGGGAATAGATTGGCCCGCCACCGTCATTTCCGACGACAATAGGGTCGTCCCCACGACCACGGGCCAAAGCTGGCCAGCCGCCGACATGTCCGACGACTATAGGGTCGTCCCCACGACCCGGGACTAGACTGGCCCGCCACCGTCATGTCCGACGACTATAGGGTCGTCCCCACGACCCCCGGACTAGGTTTGCCGGCCGCCGACTTGTCCGACGACTATAGGGTCGTCCCCACGACCGCCCCACTAGGTGGGCTCGCCGCCGACTTGTCCGACGACTATAGGGTCGTTCCCACGACCCCGGGCCAAAGTTGGCAAGCTGCCGACTTATCCGACGACTATAGGGTCGTCCCCACGACCCCGGGACTAGGTAGGCCCGCCGCCGACTTGTCCGACCACTATAGGGTCGTCCCCACGACCCCGGGACTAGATTGGCCCGCCACCGTTATGTCCGACGACTATAGGGTCGTCCCCACGACCACGGGCCAAAGTTGGCCAGCCGGCGACATGTCCGACGACTATAGGGTCATCCCCACGACCCCGGGACTAGGTTGGCCCGCCACCGTCATTTCCGACGACTATAGGGTCGTCCCCACGACCACGGGCCAAAGTTGGCCAGCCGCCGACATGTCCGACGACTATAGGGTCGTCCCCACGACCCCGGGACTAGATTGACCCTAGACCGTCATGTCCGACGACTATCGGATCGTCCCCACGACCACGGGCGAAAGCTGGCCAGCCGCCGACATGTCCGACGACTATTGAGTCGTCCCCACGACCACGGGCCAAAGTTGGCCAGCCGCCGACATGTGCGACGACTATAGGGTCGTCCCCACGACCCCGGGACTAGATTGGCCCGCCGGCGACTTGTCCGACGACTATAGGGTCGTCCCCAAGACCCCGGGACTAGATTGGCCCGCCACCGTCATTTCCGACGACTATAGGGTCGTCCCCACGACCACGGGCCAAAGTTGGCCAGCCGCCGACATGTCCGACGACTATAGGGTCGTCCCCACGACCCGGGACTAGACTGGCCCGCCACCGACATGTCCGACGACTATAGAGTCGTCACCACGACCCCGGGTCAATTTTGGCTCGCCGCCGACATGTCCGACGACTATAGGGTCGTCCCCACGACCCCTGGGCCAAAGTTGGACAGCCACCAACATTTCCGACGACTATAGGGTCGTCCCCACGACCACGGGCCAAAGTTGGCCAGCCGCTGACATGTCCAACGACTATAGGGTCGTCCCCACGACCACGGGCCTAAGTTCGTCAGCCGCCGACATGTCCGACGACTATTGGATCGTCCCCACGACCACGGGCCAAAGTTGGCCAGCTGCCGACATGTCCGACGACTATAGGGTCGTCCCCACGACCCCGGGACTAGATTGACCCTAGACCGTCATGTCCGACGACTATCGGATCGTCCCCACGACCACGGGCGAAAGCTGGCCAGCCGCCGACATGTCCGACGACTATTGAGTCGTCCCCACGACCACGGGCCAAAGTTGGCCAGCCGCCGACATGTGCGACGACTATAGGGTCGTCCCCACGACCCCGGGACTAGATTGGCCCGCCACCGTCATGTCCGACGACAGTAGGGTCGTCCCCACGACCCCGGTACAAGGTTGGCCCGCCGCCGACTTGCCCGTCGACTATAGGGTCGTCCCCACGACCCCGGGGCTAGATTGGCCCGCCACCGTCATGTCCGACGACTATAGGGTCGTCCCCACGACCACGGGCCAAAGTTGGCCCGCCACCGTCATGTCCAACGACTATCGGATCGTCCCCACGACCCCGGGCCAATATTGGCCAATCGCCGACATGTCCGACGACTATAGGGTCGTCCCCACGACCACGGGCCAAAGTTGGCCAGCCGCCGACATGTCCGACGACTATTGGGTCGTCCCCACGACCCCGGGCCAATGTTGGCAAATCGCCGACATGTCCGACGACTATAGGGTCGTCCCCACGACCACGGGCCAAAGTTTGCCAGCCGCCGACATGTCCGACGACTATTGGGTCGTCCCCACGACCCCGGGACAAGGGTGGCCTGCAGCCGACATGTCCGACGACTATAGAGTCGTCCCCAAGACACCGGGCCAAAGTTGGACAGCCGCCGAAATGTCCGACGACTATAGGGTCGTCCACACGACCCAGAGAATAGATTGGCCCGCCGCCGTCATGTCCGACGACTATCGGATCGACCCCACGACCACGGGCCAAAGTTGGCCAGCCGCCGACATGTCCGACGGCTATAGGGTCGTCACCACGACCCCGGGACTAGATTGGCCGCCACCGTCATGTCCGACGACTATCGGATCGACCCCACGACCACGGGCCATAGTTGGCCAATCGCCGACATGTCCGACGACTATAGGGTCGTCCCTATGACCCCGGGACTAGATTGGCCCGCCACCGTCATGTCCGACGACAATTGGGTCGTCCCCACGACCCCGGGTCCAGGTTGGCCAGCCGCCGATATGTCCGACGAATATAGAGTCGTCCCCACGACACCGGGCCAAATTTGGCCAGCCGGCGACATGTCCGACGACTATATGGTCGTCCCCACGACCCCGGGCCAATGTTGGCAAATCGCCGACATGTCCGACGACAATAGGGTCGTCCCCACGACCCCGGGTCCAGGTCGGCCAGCCGCCGACATGTCCGACGAATATAGAGTCGTCCCCACGACACCGGGCCAAATTTGGCCAGCCGGCGACATGTCCGACGACTATAGGGTCGTCCCCAGGACCCCGGGACTAGATTGGCCCTAGACCGTCATGTCCGACGATTATCGGATCGTCCCCACGACCACGGGCGAAAGCTGGCCAGCCGCCGACATGTCCGACGAATATAGAGTCGTCCCCACGACCCCGGGCCAATGTTGGCAAATCGCCGACATGTCCGACGACAATAGGGTCGTCCCCACGACCCCGGGTCCAGGTTGGCCAGCCGCCGATATGTCCGACGAATATAGAGTCGTCCCCACGACCCCGGGCCAATGTTGGCAAATCGCCGACATGTCCGACGACAATAGGGTCGTCCCCACGACCCCGGGACTAGATTGGCCCGCCACCGTTATGTCCGACGACTATAGGGTCGTCCCCACGACCACGGGCCAAAGTTGGCCAGCCGGCGACATGTCCGACGACTATAGGGTCATCCCCACGACCCCGGGACTAGGTTGGCCCGCCGGCGACTTGTCCGACGACTATAGGGTCGTCCCCACGACCCCGGGACTAGATTGGCCCGCCACCGTCATTTCCGACGACTATAGGGTCGTCCCCACGACCACGGGACTAGACTGGCCCGCCACCGTCATGTCCGACGACTATAGGGTCGTCCCCACGACCCCGGGCCAAAGTTGGCCAGCCGCTGATATGTCCGACGACTATAGGGTCGTCCCCACGACCCGGGACTAGATTGGCCAGCCGCCGACATGTCCTACGACTATAGAGTGGTCCCCACGACCACGGGTCAATGTTGGCTCGCCGCCGACATGTCCGACGACTATAGGGTCGTCCCCACGACCCCTGGGCCAAAGTTGGCCAGCCGCCGGCTTGTCCGACGACTATAGGGTCGTCCTCACGACCCCCGGACTAGGTTGGTACGCCGCCGACTTGTCCGACGAGTATAGGGTCCTCCCCACGACCACGGGACTAGACTGGCCCGCCACCGTCATGTCCGACGACTATAGGGTCGTCCCCACGACCCCGGGCCAAAGTTGGCCAGCCGCTGATATGTCCGACGACTATAGGGTCGTCCCCACGACCCGGGACTAGACTGGCCCGCCACCGACATGTCCGACGACTATAGAGTCGTCCCCACGACCCCGGGTCAATGTTGGCTCGCCGCCGACATGTCCGACGACTATAGGGCCGTCCCCACGACCCCTGGGCCAAAATTGGACAGCCACCGACATTTCCGACGACTATAGGGTCGTTCCCACGACCCCGGGCCAAAGTTGGCAAGCTGCCGACTTATCCGACGACTATAGGGTCGTCCCTACGACCCCGGCACTAGATTGGCCGGCCACCGTCATGTCCAACGACTATAGGGTCGTCCCCACGACCCCGGGACTAGGTTGACAAGCCGCCAACATATCCGACGACTATACGATCGTCCCCACGACCTCGGGACCAGGTCGGCCAGCCGCCGACATGTCCGACGACTATAGGGTCGTCCCCACGACCCCGGGCCAAAGTTGGCAAGCCGCCGAAATGTCCGACGACTATAGGGTCGTCCCCACGACCCCTGGGCCAAAGTTGGACAGCCACCGACCTTTCCGACGACTATAGGGTCGCCCACACGACCACGGGCCAAAGCTGGCCAGCCGCCGACATGTCCGACGACTATAGGGTCGTCCCCACGACCCGGGACTAGACTGGCCCGCCACCGTCATGTCCGACGACTATAGTGTCGTCCCCACGACCCCCGGACTAGGTTGGCCGGCCGCCGACTTGTCCGACGACTATAGGGTCGTCCCCACGACCCCCCGAATAGGTGGGCTCGCCGCCGACATGTCCGACGACTATAGGGTCGTCCCCACGACCACGGGCCAAAGTTGGCCAGCCGCCGACATATCCGACGACTATAGGGTCGTCCCCACGACCACGGGCCAATGTTGGCCAGCCGCTGACTTGTCCGACGACTTAGGGTCGTCCCCACGACCGCGGGGCTAGATTGGCTCGCCGCCGACTTGTCCGACGACTGTAGGGTCGTCCCCACGACTCCGTGCCAAAGTTGGCAAGCTGCCGACTTGTCCGACGACTATAGGGTCGTCCCCACGACCCCGGGAATAGATTGGCCCGCCACCGTCATTTCCGACGACAATAGGGTCGTCCCCACGACCACGGGCCAATGTTGGCCAGCCGCCGACATGTCCGACGACTATACGGTCGACCCGACGACCCCGGGCCAATGTTGGCCAATCGCCAACATGTCCGACGACTATAGGGTCGTCCCTACGACCCCGGGACTAGATTGGCCCGCCACCGTCAAGTCCGACGACCTCGGGACTAGGTTGGCCAGCCGCCGACATGTCCGACGACTATAGGGTCGCCCCCACGACGTCTGGCCAATTTTGGCCAGCCGCCGACATGTCCGACGACTATAGGGTTGTCCCCACGACCCCGGGCCAAAGTTGGCAAGCCGCCGAAATGTCCGACGACTGTAGGGTCGTCCCCACGACCCCGGGAATAGATTGGCCGGCCACCGTCAAGTCCGACGTCTATAGGGTCGTCCCCACGACCCCGGGACTAGATTGGTCCGCCACCGTCATGTCCGACGACTATAGGGTCGTCCCCACGACCCCGGGCCAAAGTTGGCAAGCCGCCGAAATGTCCGACGACTATAGGGTCGTCCCCACGACCGCGAGCCAAGAATATCCAGCCGCCGTCTTGTCCGACGACTATAGGGTTGTCCCCACGACCCCGCGACTAGATTGGCCCGCCACCGTCATGTCCGACGACTATAGTGTCGTCCCCACGACCCCGGGACAAGGTTGGCCCGCCGCCGACTTGTCCGACGACTATAGGGTCGTCTCCACGACCACGGGCCAAAGTTGGCCAGCCGCCGACATGTCCGACGACTATAGGGTCGTCCCCACGACCCCGGGCCAAAGTTGGCAAGCCGCCGAAATGTCCGACGACTATAGGGTCGTCCCCACGACCCGGGACTAGGTTGCCCCGCCGCCGACTTATCCGACGACTATAGGGTCGTCCCCACGACCCCGGGACTAGGTTGGCTCGCCACCGTCATGTCCGACGACTATAGTGTCGTCCCCACGACCCCCGGACTAGGTTGGCCGGCCGCCGACTTGTCCGACGACTATAGGGACGTCCCCACGACCCCCCGAATAGGTGGGCTCGCCGCCGACATGTCCGACGACTATAGGGTCGTCCCCACGACCACGGGCCAAAGTTGGCCAGCCGCCGACATATCCGACGACTATAGGGTCGTCCCCACGACCACGGGCCAATGTTGGCCAGCCGCTGACTTGTCCGACGACTTAGGGTCGTCCCCACGACCGCGGGGCTAGATTGGCTCGCCGCCGACTTGTCCGACGACTGTAGGGTCGTCCCCACGACTCCGTGCCAAAGTTGGCAAGCTGCCGACTTGTCCGACGACTATAGGGTCGTCCCCACGACCCCGGGAATAGATTGGCCCGCCACCGTCATTTCCGACGACAATAGGGTCGTCCCCACGACCACGGGCCAAAGTTGGCCAGCCGCCGACATATCCGACGACTATAGGGTCGTCCCCACGACCACGGGCCAATGTTGGCCAGCCGCTGACTTGTCCGACGACTTAGGGTCGTCCCCACGACCGCGGGGCTAGATTGGCTCGCCACCGTCATGTCTGACGACTATAGGGTCGTCCCCACGACCACGGGCCAAAGTTGGTCAGCCGCCGACTTGTCCGACGACTATAGGGTCGTCCCCACGACCACGGGCCAAAGTTGGCCAGCCGGCGACATGTCCGACGACTATAGGGTCGTCCATACGACCCCGGGACTAGGTTGGCCCGCCGCAGACTTCTCCGACGACTATAGGGTCGTCCCCACGACCCCCGGACTAGGTTGGCTCGCCGCCGACTTGTCCGACGAGTATAGGGTCGTCCCCACGACCCCGAGACTAGGTTGCCCCGCCGCCGACTTGTCCGACGACTATAGGGTCGTCCCCACGACCCCGGGCCAAAGTTGGCAAGCCGCCGACATGTCCGACGACTATAGGGTCGTTCCTACGACCTCGGGACTAGATTGGCCCGCCACCGTCATGTCCAACGACTATAGGGTCGTCCCCACGACCCCGGGACTAGGTTGCCCCGCCGCCGACTTGTCCGACAACTATAGGGTCTTCCCCACGGCCCCGGGACTAGGTTGGATCGCCACCGTCTTGTCTGACGACTATAGGGTCGTCCCCACGACCACGGGCTAAAGTTGGCCAGCCGCCGTCATGTCCGACGACTATCGGATCGACCCCACGACCACGGACCAAAGTTGGCCAGCCGCTGATATGTCCGACGACTATAGGGTCGTCCCCACGACCCGGGACTAGATTGGTCCGCCACCGTCATGTCCGACGACTATAGGGTCGTCCCCACGACCGCGGGTCTAGGTTGGCCAGCCGCCGACATGTCCGACGACTATTGTGTCGTCCCCACGACCACGGGCAAAAGTTGGCCAGCCGCCGACATGTCCGCGACTATAGGGTCGTCCCACGACCCCGGTACTAGATTGGCCCGCCACCGTCATGTCCGACGACAATAGGGTCGTCCCCACGACCCCGGGTCTAGGTTGGCCAGCCGCCGACATGTCCGACGACTAAACAGTCGTCCCCACGTCCACGGGCCAAAGTTGGCCAGCCACCGTCATGTCCGACGACTATCGGATCGTCCCCACGACCCCGGGCCAATATTGGCCCACCACCGTTATGTCGGACGTCTATAGGGTTGTCCCCACGACCACGGGCCTACGTTGACCTTCCGCCAACATGTCCGACGACTATAGGGTCGTCCCCACGACCACGGGCCAAAGTTGTCCAGCCGCCGACATGTCCGACGACTATAGGGTCGTCCCCACAACCCCGGGACTAGATGGGCCGCCACCGTCATGTCCAACGACTATCGGAACGTGCCAACGACCCCGGGCCAATATTGGCCAATCGCCGACATGTCCGACGACTATAGGGTCGTACCTACGACCCCGGGACTAGATTGCCCCGCCACCGTCATGTCCGACGACAATAGGGTCGTCCCCACGACCCTGGGTCTAGATTGGCCAGCCGCCGACATGTCCGACAACTAAACAGTCGTCCCCACGACCACGGGCCAAAGTTGGCCAGCCGCCGTCATGTCCGACGACTATCGGATCGACCCAACGACCACGGACCAAAGTTGGCCAATCGCCGACATGTCCGACGACTATAGGGTCGTCCCTACGACCCCGGGAATAGATTGGCCCGCCACCGTCATGTCCGACGACAATAGGGTCGTCCCCACGACCCCGGGTCTAGGTTGGCCAGCCGCCGACATGTCCGACGACTATAGAGTTGTCCCCACGACACCGGGCCAAAGTTGGCCAGCCGCTGACATGTCCAACGACTATAGGGTCGTCCCCACGACCACGGGCCAAAGTTGGCCAGCCGCCGACATGTCCGACGACTATTGGATCGTCCCCACGACCCCGGGACTAGATTGGCCCGCCACCGTCATGTCCAACGACTATCGGATCGTCCCCACGACCCCGGGACTAGATTGGCCCGCCACCGTCAAGTCCGACGACCTCGGGACTAGGTTGGCCAGCCGCCGACATGTCCGACGACTATAGGGTCGTCCCCACGACCCCGGGCCAATAATGGCCTATCGCCGACATGTCCGACGCCTATCGGATCGTCCCCACGACCACGGGCCAAAGTTGGCCAGCCGCGGACATGTCCGACGACTATTGGATCGTCCCCACGACCACGGGCCAAAGTTGGCCAGCCGCCGACATGTCCGACGACTATAGGGTCGTCCCCACGACCACGGGACTAGATTGGCCCGCCACCGCCATGTCCGACGACAATAGGGTCATCCCCACGACCCCGGGACTAGATTGGCCCGCCACCGTCATGTCCGACGACCTCGGGACTAGGTTGGCCAGCCGCCGACATGTCCGACGACTGTAGGGTCGCCCCCACGACCTCGGGACTAGGTTGGCCAGCCACCGTCATGTCCGACGACTATAGGGTCGTCCCCACGACCCCGTCCCAAAGTTGGCAAGCCGCCGAAATGTCCGACGACTGTAGGGTCGTCCCCACGACCCCGGGACTAGATTGGCCCGCCACTCTCAAGTGCGACGACCTCGGGACTAGGTTGGCCAGACGCCGACATGTCCGACGACTATAGGGTCGTCCCCACGACCCCGGGTCTAGGTTGGCCAGCCGCCGACATGTCCGACGACAATAGAGTCGTCCCCACGACACCGGGCCAAATTTGGCCAGCCGCTGACATGTCCAACGAATATAGGGTCGTCCCCACGACCCCGGGTCTAGGTTGGCCCGCCACCGTCATGTCCGACGACTATCGGATCGTCCCCACGACCACGGGCCAAAGTTGGCCAGCCGCCGACATGTCCGACGACTATAGGGTCGTCCCCACGACACCGGGCCAAAGTTGGCCAATCGCCAACATGTCCGACGACTATAGGGTCGTCCCCACGACCCCGGTACAAGGTTGGCCCGCCGCCGACTTGCCCGGCGACTATAGGGCCGTCCCCACGACCCCGGGACTAGATTGGCCCGCCACCGTCATGTCCGACGACTATCGGATCGTCCCCACGACCCCGGGCCAATATTGGCCCACCACCGTCATGTCGGACGTCTATAGGGTCGTCCCCACGACCACGGGCCTACGTTGACCTTCCGCCAACATGTCCGACGACTATAGGGTCGTCCCCACGACCACGGGCCAAAGTTGTCCAGCCGCCGACATGTCCGACGACTATAGGGTCGTCCCCACGACCCCGGGACTAGATTGGCCCGCCACCGTCATGTCCAACGACTATCGGATCGTCCCAGCGACCCCGGGCCAATATTGGCCAATCGCCGACATGTCCGACGACTATAGGGTCGTACCTACGACCCCGGGACTAGATTGCCCCGCCACCGTCATGCCCGACGACAATAGGGTCGTCCCCACGACCCTGGGTCTAGATTGGCCAGCCGCCGACATGTCCGACGACTAAACAGTCGTTCCCACGACCACGGGCCAAAGTTGGCCAGCCGCCGACATGTCCGACGACTATATGTTCGTCCCCACGACCCCGGGACTAGATTGGCCCGCCACCGTCATGTCCGACGACAATAGGGTCGTCCCCACGACCCCGGGTCCAGGTTGGCCAGCCGCCGACATGGCCGACGAATGTAGAGTCGCCCACGACACTGGGCCAAAGTTGGCCAGCCGGCGACATGTACGACGACTATAAGGTCGTCCCCACGACCCCGGGACAAGATTGACCCGCCAACGTCATGTCCGACGTCTATAGGGTCGTCCTCACGACAACGGGCCTACGTTGGCCAGCCGCCGACATGTCCGACGACTATAGGGTCGTTCCCACGACCACGGGCCAATATTGGACAATCGCCGACATGTCCGACGACTATAGGGTCGTACCTACGACCCCGGGACTAGATTGGCCCGCCACCGTCAAGTCCGACGACTATAGGGTCGTCCCCACGACCCCGGGCCAAAGTTGGCAAGCCGCCGAAATGTCCGACGACTGTAGGGTCATCCCCACGACCACGGGCCAAAGTTGGCCAGACGCCGACATGTCCGACGACTATTGAGTCGTCCCCACGACCACGGGCCAAAGTTGGCCAGCCGCTGATATGTCCGACGACTATAGGGTCGTCCCCACGACCCGGGACTAGACTGGCCCGCCACCGACATGTCCGACGACTATAGAGTCGTCCCCACGACCCCGGGTCAATGTTGGCTCGCCGCCGACATGTCCGACGACTATAGGGTCGTCCCCACGACCCCTGGGCCAAAGTTGGACAGCCACCGACATTTCCGACGACTATAGGGTCGTCCCCACGACCACGGGCCAAAGTTGGCCAGCCGCCGACATGTCCGACGACTATAGGGTCGTCCCCACGACCCGCGACTAGACTGGCCCGCCAACGACATGTCCGACGACTATAGAGTCGTCCCCACGACCCCGGGTCAATGTTGGCTCGCCGCCGACATGTCCGACGACTATAGGGTCGTCCCCACGACCCCTGGGCCAAAGTTGGACAGCCACCGACATTTCCGACGACTATAGGGTCGTCCCCACGACCACGGGCCAAAGTTGGCCAGCCGCCGACATGTCCGACGACTATAGGGTCGTCCCCACGACCCCGGACTAGACTGGCCCGCCACCGTCATGTTCGACGACTATAGGGTCGTCACCACGACCCCCGGACTAGGTTGGCCGGCCGCCGACTTGTCCGACGACTATAGGGTCGTCCCCACGACCCCGGGCCAAAGTTGGCCAGCCGCTGATATGTCCGACGACTATAGGGTCGTCCCCACGACCCGGGACTAGACTGGCCCGCCACCGACATGTCCGACGACTATAGAGTCGTCCCCACGACCCCGGGTCAATGTTGGCTCGCCGCCGACATGTCCGACGACTATAGGGTCGTCCCCACGACCCCTGGGCCAAAGTTGGACAACCACCGACCTTTCCGACGACTATAGGGTCGTCCCCACGACCACGGGCCAAAGTTGGCCAGCCGCCGACATGTCCGACGACTATAGGGTCGTCCCCACGACCCCCGGACTAGGTTGGCCGGCCGCCGACTTGTCCGACGACTATAGGGTCGTCCCCACGACCGCCCCACTAGGTGGGCTCGCCGCCGACTTGTCCGACGACTATAGGGTCGTTCCCACGACCCCGGGCCAAAGTTGGCAAGCTGCCGACTTATCCGACGACTATAGGGTCGTCCCCACGACCCCGGGACTAGGTAGGCCCGCCGCCGACTTGTCCGACCACTATAGGGTCGTCCCCACGACCCCGGGACTAGATTGGCCCGCCACCGTTATGTCCGACGACTATAGGGTCGTCCCCACGACCACGGGCCAAAGTTGGCTAGCCGGCGACATGTCCGACGACTATAGGGCCATCCCCACGACCCCGGGACTAGGTTGGCCCGCCGGCGACTTGTCCGACGACTATAGGGTCGTCCCCACGACCCCGGGACTAGATTGGCCCGCCACCGTCATTTCCGACGACTATAGGGTCGTCCCCACGACCACGGGCCAAAGTTGGCCAGCCGCCGACATGTCCGACGACTATAGGGTCGTCCCCACGACCCGGGACTAGACTGGCCCGCCACCGACATGTCCGACGACTATAGAGTCGTCACCACGACCCCGGGTCAATTTTGGCTCGCCGCCGACATGTCCGACGACTATAGGGTCGTCCCCACGACCCCTGGGCCAAAGTTGGACAGCCACCGACATTTCCGACGACTATAGGGTCGTCCCCACGACCACGGGCCAAAGTTGGCCAGCCGCCGACATGTCCGACGACTATAGGGTCGTCCCCACGACCCGGGACTAGACTGGCCCTCCACCGTCATGTCCGACGACTATAGTGTCGTCCCCACGACCCCCGGACTAGGTTGGCCGGCCGCCGACTTGTCCGACGACTATAGGGTCGTCCCCACGACCCCCCGAATAGGTGGGCTCGCCGCCGACATGTCCGACGACTATAGGGTCGTCCCCACGACCACGGGCCAAAGTTGGCCAGCCGCCGACATATCCGACGACTATAGGGTCGTCCCCACGACCACGGGCCAATGTTGGCCAGCCGCTGACTTGTCCGACGACTTAGGGTCGTCCCCACGACCGCGGGGCTAGATTGGCTCGCCGCCGACTTGTCCGACGACTGTAGGGTCGTCCCCACGACTCCGTGCCAAAGTTGGCAAGCTGCCGACTTGTCCGACGACTATAGGGTCGTCCCCACGACCCCGGGAATAGATTGGCCCGCCACCGTCATTTCCGACGACAATAGGGTCGTCCCCACGACCACGGGCCAAAGCTGGCCAGCCGCCGACATGTCCGACGACTATAGGGTCGTCCCCACGACCCGGGACTAGACTGGCCCGCCACCGTCATGTCCGACGACTATAGGGTCGTCCCCACGACCCCCGGACTAGGTTTGCCGGCCGCCGACTTGTCCGACGACTATAGGGTCGTCCCCACGACCGCCCCACTAGGTGGGCTCGCCGCCGACTTGTCCGACGACTATAGGGTCGTTCCCACGACCCCGGGCCAAAGTTGGCAAGCTGCCGACTTATCCGACGACTATAGGGTCGTCCCCACGACCCCGGGACTAGGTAGGCCCGCCGCCGACTTGTCCGACCACTATAGGGTCGTCCCCACGACCCCGGGACTAGATTGGCCCGCCACCGTTATGTCCGACGACTATAGGGTCGTCCCCACGACCACGGGCCAAAGTTGGCCAGCCGGCGACATGTCCGACGACTATAGGGTCATCCCCACGACCCCGGGACTAGGTTGGCCCGCCACCGTCATTTCCGACGACTATAGGGTCGTCCCCACGACCACGGGCCAAAGTTGGCCAGCCGCCGACATGTCCGACGACTATAGGGTCGTCCCCACGACCCCGGGACTAGATTGACCCTAGACCGTCATGTCCGACGACTATCGGATCGTCCCCACGACCACGGGCGAAAGCTGGCCAGCCGCCGACATGTCCGACGACTATTGAGTCGTCCCCACGACCACGGGCCAAAGTTGGCCAGCCGCCGACATGTGCGACGACTATAGGGTCGTCCCCACGACCCCGGGACTAGATTGGCCCGCCGGCGACTTGTCCGACGACTATAGGGTCGTCCCCAAGACCCCGGGACTAGATTGGCCCGCCACCGTCATTTCCGACGACTATAGGGTCGTCCCCACGACCACGGGCCAAAGTTGGCCAGCCGCCGACATGTCCGACGACTATAGGGTCGTCCCCACGACCCGGGACTAGACTGGCCCGCCACCGACATGTCCGACGACTATAGAGTCGTCACCACGACCCCGGGTCAATTTTGGCTCGCCGCCGACATGTCCGACGACTATAGGGTCGTCCCCACGACCCCTGGGCCAAAGTTGGACAGCCACCAACATTTCCGACGACTATAGGGTCGTCCCCACGACCACGGGCCAAAGTTGGCCAGCCGCTGACATGTCCAACGACTATAGGGTCGTCCCCACGACCACGGGCCTAAGTTCGTCAGCCGCCGACATGTCCGACGACTATTGGATCGTCCCCACGACCACGGGCCAAAGTTGGCCAGCTGCCGACATGTCCGACGACTATAGGGTCGTCCCCACGACCCCGGGACTAGATTGACCCTAGACCGTCATGTCCGACGACTATCGGATCGTCCCCACGACCACGGGCGAAAGCTGGCCAGCCGCCGACATGTCCGACGACTATTGAGTCGTCCCCACGACCACGGGCCAAAGTTGGCCAGCCGCCGACATGTGCGACGACTATAGGGTCGTCCCCACGACCCCGGGACTAGATTGGCCCGCCACCGTCATGTCCGACGACAGTAGGGTCGTCCCCACGACCCCGGTACAAGGTTGGCCCGCCGCCGACTTGCCCGTCGACTATAGGGTCGTCCCCACGACCCCGGGGCTAGATTGGCCCGCCACCGTCATGTCCGACGACTATAGGGTCGTCCCCACGACCACGGGCCAAAGTTGGCCCGCCACCGTCATGTCCAACGACTATCGGATCGTCCCCACGACCCCGGGCCAATATTGGCCAATCGCCGACATGTCCGACGACTATAGGGTCGTCCCCACGACCACGGGCCAAAGTTGGCCAGCCGCCGACATGTCCGACGACTATTGGGTCGTCCCCACGACCCCGGGCCAATGTTGGCAAATCGCCGACATGTCCGACGACTATAGGGTCGTCCCCACGACCACGGGCCAAAGTTTGCCAGCCGCCGACATGTCCGACGACTATTGGGTCGTCCCCACGACCCCGGGACAAGGGTGGCCTGCAGCCGACATGTCCGACGACTATAGAGTCGTCCCCAAGACACCGGGCCAAAGTTGGACAGCCGCCGAAATGTCCGACGACTATAGGGTCGTCCACACGACCCAGAGAATAGATTGGCCCGCCGCCGTCATGTCCGACGACTATCGGATCGACCCCACGACCACGGGCCAAAGTTGGCCAGCCGCCGACATGTCCGACGGCTATAGGGTCGTCACCACGACCCCGGGACTAGATTGGCCGCCACCGTCATGTCCGACGACTATCGGATCGACCCCACGACCACGGGCCATAGTTGGCCAATCGCCGACATGTCCGACGACTATAGGGTCGTCCCTATGACCCCGGGACTAGATTGGCCCGCCACCGTCATGTCCGACGACAATTGGGTCGTCCCCACGACCCCGGGTCCAGGTTGGCCAGCCGCCGATATGTCCGACGAATATAGAGTCGTCCCCACGACACCGGGCCAAATTTGGCCAGCCGGCGACATGTCCGACGACTATATGGTCGTCCCCACGACCCCGGGCCAATGTTGGCAAATCGCCGACATGTCCGACGACAATAGGGTCGTCCCCACGACCCCGGGTCCAGGTCGGCCAGCCGCCGACATGTCCGACGAATATAGAGTCGTCCCCACGACACCGGGCCAAATTTGGCCAGCCGGCGACATGTCCGACGACTATAGGGTCGTCCCCAGGACCCCGGGACTAGATTGGCCCTAGACCGTCATGTCCGACGATTATCGGATCGTCCCCACGACCACGGGCGAAAGCTGGCCAGCCGCCGACATGTCCGACGAATATAGAGTCGTCCCCACGACCCCGGGCCAATGTTGGCAAATCGCCGACATGTCCGACGACAATAGGGTCGTCCCCACGACCCCGGGTCCAGGTTGGCCAGCCGCCGATATGTCCGACGAATATAGAGTCGTCCCCACGACCCCGGGCCAATGTTGGCAAATCGCCGACATGTCCGACGACAATAGGGTCGTCCCCACGACCCCGGGACTAGATTGGCCCGCCACCGTTATGTCCGACGACTATAGGGTCGTCCCCACGACCACGGGCCAAAGTTGGCCAGCCGGCGACATGTCCGACGACTATAGGGTCATCCCCACGACCCCGGGACTAGGTTGGCCCGCCGGCGACTTGTCCGACGACTATAGGGTCGTCCCCACGACCCCGGGACTAGATTGGCCCGCCACCGTCATTTCCGACGACTATAGGGTCGTCCCCACGACCACGGGACTAGACTGGCCCGCCACCGTCATGTCCGACGACTATAGGGTCGTCCCCACGACCCCGGGCCAAAGTTGGCCAGCCGCTGATATGTCCGACGACTATAGGGTCGTCCCCACGACCCGGGACTAGATTGGCCAGCCGCCGACATGTCCTACGACTATAGAGTGGTCCCCACGACCACGGGTCAATGTTGGCTCGCCGCCGACATGTCCGACGACTATAGGGTCGTCCCCACGACCCCTGGGCCAAAGTTGGCCAGCCGCCGGCTTGTCCGACGACTATAGGGTCGTCCTCACGACCCCCGGACTAGGTTGGTACGCCGCCGACTTGTCCGACGAGTATAGGGTCCTCCCCACGACCACGGGACTAGACTGGCCCGCCACCGTCATGTCCGACGACTATAGGGTCGTCCCCACGACCCCGGGCCAAAGTTGGCCAGCCGCTGATATGTCCGACGACTATAGGGTCGTCCCCACGACCCGGGACTAGACTGGCCCGCCACCGACATGTCCGACGACTATAGAGTCGTCCCCACGACCCCGGGTCAATGTTGGCTCGCCGCCGACATGTCCGACGACTATAGGGCCGTCCCCACGACCCCTGGGCCAAAATTGGACAGCCACCGACATTTCCGACGACTATAGGGTCGTTCCCACGACCCCGGGCCAAAGTTGGCAAGCTGCCGACTTATCCGACGACTATAGGGTCGTCCCCACGACCCCTGGGCCAAAGTTGGACAGCCACCGACCTTTCCGACGACTATAGGGTCGCCCACACGACCACGGGCCAAAGCTGGCCAGCCGCCGACATGTCCGACGACTATAGGGTCGTCCCCACGACCCGGGACTAGACTGGCCCGCCACCGTCATGTCCGACGACTATAGTGTCGTCCCCACGACCCCCGGACTAGGTTGGCCGGCCGCCGACTTGTCCGACGACTATAGGGTCGTCCCCACGACCCCCCGAATAGGTGGGCTCGCCGCCGACATGTCCGACGACTATAGGGTCGTCCCCACGACCACGGGCCAAAGTTGGCCAGCCGCCGACATATCCGACGACTATAGGGTCGTCCCCACGACCACGGGCCAATGTTGGCCAGCCGCTGACTTGTCCGACGACTTAGGGTCGTCCCCACGACCGCGGGGCTAGATTGGCTCGCCGCCGACTTGTCCGACGACTGTAGGGTCGTCCCCACGACTCCGTGCCAAAGTTGGCAAGCTGCCGACTTGTCCGACGACTATAGGGTCGTCCCCACGACCCCGGGAATAGATTGGCCCGCCACCGTCATTTCCGACGACAATAGGGTCGTCCCCACGACCACGGGCCAATGTTGGCCAGCCGCCGACATGTCCGACGACTATACGGTCGACCCGACGACCCCGGGCCAATGTTGGCCAATCGCCAACATGTCCGACGACTATAGGGTCGTCCCTACGACCCCGGGACTAGATTGGCCCGCCACCGTCAAGTCCGACGACCTCGGGACTAGGTTGGCCAGCCGCCGACATGTCCGACGACTATAGGGTCGCCCCCACGACGTCTGGCCAATTTTGGCCAGCCGCCGACATGTCCGACGACTATAGGGTTGTCCCCACGACCCCGGGCCAAAGTTGGCAAGCCGCCGAAATGTCCGACGACTGTAGGGTCGTCCCCACGACCCCGGGAATAGATTGGCCGGCCACCGTCAAGTCCGACGTCTATAGGGTCGTCCCCACGACCCCGGGACTAGATTGGTCCGCCACCGTCATGTCCGACGACTATAGGGTCGTCCCCACGACCCCGGGCCAAAGTTGGCAAGCCGCCGAAATGTCCGACGACTATAGGGTCGTCCCCACGACCGCGAGCCAAGAATATCCAGCCGCCGTCTTGTCCGACGACTATAGGGTTGTCCCCACGACCCCGCGACTAGATTGGCCCGCCACCGTCATGTCCGACGACTATAGTGTCGTCCCCACGACCCCGGGACAAGGTTGGCCCGCCGCCGACTTGTCCGACGACTATAGGGTCGTCTCCACGACCACGGGCCAAAGTTGGCCAGCCGCCGACATGTCCGACGACTATAGGGTCGTCCCCACGACCCCGGGCCAAAGTTGGCAAGCCGCCGAAATGTCCGACGACTATAGGGTCGTCCCCACGACCCGGGACTAGGTTGCCCCGCCGCCGACTTATCCGACGACTATAGGGTCGTCCCCACGACCCCGGGACTAGGTTGGCTCGCCACCGTCATGTCCGACGACTATAGTGTCGTCCCCACGACCCCCGGACTAGGTTGGCCGGCCGCCGACTTGTCCGACGACTATAGGGACGTCCCCACGACCCCCCGAATAGGTGGGCTCGCCGCCGACATGTCCGACGACTATAGGGTCGTCCCCACGACCACGGGCCAAAGTTGGCCAGCCGCCGACATATCCGACGACTATAGGGTCGTCCCCACGACCACGGGCCAATGTTGGCCAGCCGCTGACTTGTCCGACGACTTAGGGTCGTCCCCACGACCGCGGGGCTAGATTGGCTCGCCGCCGACTTGTCCGACGACTGTAGGGTCGTCCCCACGACTCCGTGCCAAAGTTGGCAAGCTGCCGACTTGTCCGACGACTATAGGGTCGTCCCCACGACCCCGGGAATAGATTGGCCCGCCACCGTCATTTCCGACGACAATAGGGTCGTCCCCACGACCACGGGCCAAAGTTGGCCAGCCGCCGACATATCCGACGACTATAGGGTCGTCCCCACGACCACGGGCCAATGTTGGCCAGCCGCTGACTTGTCCGACGACTTAGGGTCGTCCCCACGACCGCGGGGCTAGATTGGCTCGCCACCGTCATGTCTGACGACTATAGGGTCGTCCCCACGACCACGGGCCAAAGTTGGTCAGCCGCCGACTTGTCCGACGACTATAGGGTCGTCCCCACGACCACGGGCCAAAGTTGGCCAGCCGGCGACATGTCCGACGACTATAGGGTCGTCCATACGACCCCGGGACTAGGTTGGCCCGCCGCAGACTTCTCCGACGACTATAGGGTCGTCCCCACGACCCCCGGACTAGGTTGGCTCGCCGCCGACTTGTCCGACGAGTATAGGGTCGTCCCCACGACCCCGAGACTAGGTTGCCCCGCCGCCGACTTGTCCGACGACTATAGGGTCGTCCCCACGACCCCGGGCCAAAGTTGGCAAGCCGCCGACATGTCCGACGACTATAGGGTCGTTCCTACGACCTCGGGACTAGATTGGCCCGCCACCGTCATGTCCAACGACTATAGGGTCGTCCCCACGACCCCGGGACTAGGTTGCCCCGCCGCCGACTTGTCCGACAACTATAGGGTCTTCCCCACGGCCCCGGGACTAGGTTGGATCGCCACCGTCTTGTCTGACGACTATAGGGTCGTCCCCACGACCACGGGCTAAAGTTGGCCAGCCGCCGTCATGTCCGACGACTATCGGATCGACCCCACGACCACGGACCAAAGTTGGCCAGCCGCTGATATGTCCGACGACTATAGGGTCGTCCCCACGACCCGGGACTAGATTGGTCCGCCACCGTCATGTCCGACGACTATAGGGTCGTCCCCACGACCGCGGGTCTAGGTTGGCCAGCCGCCGACATGTCCGACGACTATTGTGTCGTCCCCACGACCACGGGCAAAAGTTGGCCAGCCGCCGACATGTCCGCGACTATAGGGTCGTCCCACGACCCCGGTACTAGATTGGCCCGCCACCGTCATGTCCGACGACAATAGGGTCGTCCCCACGACCCCGGGTCTAGGTTGGCCAGCCGCCGACATGTCCGACGACTAAACAGTCGTCCCCACGTCCACGGGCCAAAGTTGGCCAGCCACCGTCATGTCCGACGACTATCGGATCGTCCCCACGACCCCGGGCCAATATTGGCCCACCACCGTTATGTCGGACGTCTATAGGGTTGTCCCCACGACCACGGGCCTACGTTGACCTTCCGCCAACATGTCCGACGACTATAGGGTCGTCCCCACGACCACGGGCCAAAGTTGTCCAGCCGCCGACATGTCCGACGACTATAGGGTCGTCCCCACAACCCCGGGACTAGATGGGCCGCCACCGTCATGTCCAACGACTATCGGAACGTGCCAACGACCCCGGGCCAATATTGGCCAATCGCCGACATGTCCGACGACTATAGGGTCGTACCTACGACCCCGGGAATAGATTGCCCCGCCACCGTCATGTCCGACGACAATAGGGTCGTCCCCACGACCCTGGGTCTAGATTGGCCAGCCGCCGACATGTCCGACAACTAAACAGTCGTCCCCACGACCACGGGCCAAAGTTGGCCAGCCGCCGTCATGTCCGACGACTATCGGATCGACCCAACGACCACGGACCAAAGTTGGCCAATCGCCGACATGTCCGACGACTATAGGGTCGTCCCTACGACCCCGGGAATAGATTGGCCCGCCACCGTCATGTCCGACGACAATAGGGTCGTCCCCACGACCCCGGGTCTAGGTTGGCCAGCCGCCGACATGTCCGACGACTATAGAGTTGTCCCCACGACACCGGGCCAAAGTTGGCCAGCCGCTGACATGTCCAACGACTATAGGGTCGTCCCCACGACCACGGGCCAAAGTTGGCCAGCCGCCGACATGTCCGACGACTATTGGATCGTCCCCACGACCCCGGGACTAGATTGGCCCGCCACCGTCATGTCCAACGACTATCGGATCGTCCCCACGACCCCGGGACTAGATTGGCCCGCCACCGTCAAGTCCGACGACCTCGGGACTAGGTTGGCCAGCCGCCGACATGTCCGACGACTATAGGGTCGTCCCCACGACCCCGGGCCAATAATGGCCTATCGCCGACATGTCCGACGCCTATCGGATCGTCCCCACGACCACGGGCCAAAGTTGGCCAGCCGCGGACATGTCCGACGACTATTGGATCGTCCCCACGACCACGGGCCAAAGTTGGCCAGCCGCCGACATGTCCGACGACTATAGGGTCGTCCCCACGACCACCGGACTAGATTGGCCCGCCACCGCCATGTCCGACGACAATAGGGTCATCCCCACGACCCCGGGACTAGATTGGCCCGCCACCGTCATGTCCGACGACCTCGGGACTAGGTTGGCCAGCCGCCGACATGTCCGACGACTGTAGGGTCGCCCCCACGACCTCGGGACTAGGTTGGCCAGCCACCGTCATGTCCGACGACTATAGGGTCGTCCCCACGACCCCGTCCCAAAGTTGGCAAGCCGCCGAAATGTCCGACGACTGTAGGGTCGTCCCCACGACCCCGGGACTAGATTGGCCCGCCACTCTCAAGTGCGACGACCTCGGGACTAGGTTGGCCAGACGCCGACATGTCCGACGACTATAGGGTCGTCCCCACGACCCCGGGTCTAGGTTGGCCAGCCGCCGACATGTCCGACGACAATAGAGTCGTCCCCACGACACCGGGCCAAATTTGGCCAGCCGCTGACATGTCCAACGAATATAGGGTCGTCCCCACGACCCCGGGTCTAGGTTGGCCCGCCACCGTCATGTCCGACGACTATCGGATCGTCCCCACGACCACGGGCCAAAGTTGGCCAGCCGCCGACATGTCCGACGACTATAGGGTCGTCCCCACGACACCGGGCCAAAGTTGGCCAATCGCCAACATGTCCGACGACTATAGGGTCGTCCCCACGACCCCGGTACAAGGTTGGCCCGCCGCCGACTTGCCCGGCGACTATAGGGCCGTCCCCACGACCCCGGGACTAGATTGGCCCGCCACCGTCATGTCCGACGACTATCGGATCGTCCCCACGACCCCGGGCCAATATTGGCCCACCACCGTCATGTCGGACGTCTATAGGGTCGTCCCCACGACCACGGGCCTACGTTGACCTTCCGCCAACATGTCCGACGACTATAGGGTCGTCCCCACGACCACGGGCCAAAGTTGTCCAGCCGCCGACATGTCCGACGACTATAGGGTCGTCCCCACGACCCCGGGACTAGATTGGCCCGCCACCGTCATGTCCAACGACTATCGGATCGTCCCAGCGACCCCGGGCCAATATTGGCCAATCGCCGACATGTCCGACGACTATAGGGTCGTACCTACGACCCCGGGACTAGATTGCCCCGCCACCGTCATGCCCGACGACAATAGGGTCGTCCCCACGACCCTGGGTCTAGATTGGCCAGCCGCCGACATGTCCGACGACTAAACAGTCGTTCCCACGACCACGGGCCAAAGTTGGCCAGCCGCCGACATGTCCGACGACTATATGTTCGTCCCCACGACCCCGGGACTAGATTGGCCCGCCACCGTCATGTCCGACGACAATAGGGTCGTCCCCACGACCCCGGGTCCAGGTTGGCCAGCCGCCGACATGGCCGACGAATGTAGAGTCGCCCACGACACTGGGCCAAAGTTGGCCAGCCGGCGACATGTACGACGACTATAAGGTCGTCCCCACGACCCCGGGACAAGATTGGCCCGCCAACGTCATGTCCGACGTCTATAGGGTCGTCCTCACGACAACGGGCCTACGTTGGCCAGCCGCCGACATGTCCGACGACTATAGGGTCGTTCCCACGACCACGGGCCAATATTGGACAATCGCCGACATGTCCGACGACTATAGGGTCGTACCTACGACCCCGGGACTAGATTGGCCCGCCACCGTCAAGTCCGACGACTATAGGGTCGTCCCCACGACCCCGGGCCAAAGTTGGCAAGCCGCCGAAATGTCCGACGACTGTAGGGTCATCCCCACGACCACGGGCCAAAGTTGGCCAGACGCCGACATGTCCGACGACTATTGAGTCGTCCCCACGACCACGGGCCAAAGTTGGCCAGCCGCTGATATGTCCGACGACTATAGGGTCGTCCCCACGACCCGGGACTAGACTGGCCCGCCACCGACATGTCCGACGACTATAGAGTCGTCCCCACGACCCCGGGTCAATGTTGGCTCGCCGCCGACATGTCCGACGACTATAGGGTCGTCCCCACGACCCCTGGGCCAAAGTTGGACAGCCACCGACATTTCCGACGACTATAGGGTCGTCCCCACGACCACGGGCCAAAGTTGGCCAGCCGCCGACATGTCCGACGACTATAGGGTCGTCCCCACGACCCGCGACTAGACTGGCCCGCCAACGACATGTCCGACGACTATAGAGTCGTCCCCACGACCCCGGGTCAATGTTGGCTCGCCGCCGACATGTCCGACGACTATAGGGTCGTCCCCACGACCCCTGGGCCAAAGTTGGACAGCCACCGACATTTCCGACGACTATAGGGTCGTCCCCACGACCACGGGCCAAAGTTGGCCAGCCGCCGACATGTCCGACGACTATAGGGTCGTCCCCACGACCCCGGACTAGACTGGCCCGCCACCGTCATGTTCGACGACTATAGGGTCGTCACCACGACCCCCGGACTAGGTTGGCCGGCCGCCGACTTGTCCGACGACTATAGGGTCGTCCCCACGACCCCGGGCCAAAGTTGGCCAGCCGCTGATATGTCCGACGACTATAGGGTCGTCCCCACGACCCGGGACTAGACTGGCCCGCCACCGACATGTCCGACGACTATAGAGTCGTCCCCACGACCCCGGGTCAATGTTGGCTCGCCGCCGACATGTCCGACGACTATAGGGTCGTCCCCACGACCCCTGGGCCAAAGTTGGACAACCACCGACCTTTCCGACGACTATAGGGTCGTCCCCACGACCACGGGCCAAAGTTGGCCAGCCGCCGACATGTCCGACGACTATAGGGTCGTCCCCACGACCCCCGGACTAGGTTGGCCGGCCGCCGACTTGTCCGACGACTATAGGGTCGTCCCCACGACCGCCCCACTAGGTGGGCTCGCCGCCGACTTGTCCGACGACTATAGGGTCGTTCCCACGACCCCGGGCCAAAGTTGGCAAGCTGCCGACTTATCCGACGACTATAGGGTCGTCCCCACGACCCCGGGACTAGGTAGGCCCGCCGCCGACTTGTCCGACCACTATAGGGTCGTCCCCACGACCCCGGGACTAGATTGGCCCGCCACCGTTATGTCCGACGACTATGGGGTCGTCCCCACGACCACGGGCCAAAGTTGGCTAGCCGGCGACATGTCCGACGACTATAGGGCCATCCCCACGACCCCGGGACTAGGTTGGCCCGCCGGCGACTTGTCCGACGACTATAGGGTCGTCCCCACGACCCCGGGACTAGATTGGCCCGCCACCGTCATTTCCGACGACTATAGGGTCGTCCCCACGACCACGGGCCAAAGTTGGCCAGCCGCCGACATGTCCGACGACTATAGGGTCGTCCCCACGACCCGGGACTAGACTGGCCCGCCACCGACATGTCCGACGACTATAGAGTCGTCACCACGACCCCGGGTCAATTTTGGCTCGCCGCCGACATGTCCGACGACTATAGGGTCGTCCCCACGACCCCTGGGCCAAAGTTGGACAGCCACCGACATTTCCGACGACTATAGGGTCGTCCCCACGACCACGGGCCAAAGTTGGCCAGCCGCCGACATGTCCGACGACTATAGGGTCGTCCCCACGACCCGGGACTAGACTGGCCCGCCACCGTCATGTCCGACGACTATAGTGTCGTCCCCACGACCCCCGGACTAGGTTGGCCGGCCGCCGACTTGTCCGACGACTATAGGGTCGTCCCCACGACCCCCCGAATAGGTGGGCTCGCCGCCGACATGTCCGACGACTATAGGGTCGTCCCCACGACCACGGGCCAAAGTTGGCCAGCCGCCGACATATCCGACGACTATAGGGTCGTCCCCACGACCACGGGCCAATGTTGGCCAGCCGCTGACTTGTCCGACGACTTAGGGTCGTCCCCACGACCGCGGGGCTAGATTGGCTCGCCGCCGACTTGTCCGACGACTGTAGGGTCGTCCCCACGACTCCGTGCCAAAGTTGGCAAGCTGCCGACTTGTCCGACGACTATAGGGTCGTCCCCACGACCCCGGGAATAGATTGGCCCGCCACCGTCATTTCCGACGACAATAGGGTCGTCCCCACGACCACGGGCCAAAGCTGGCCAGCCGCCGACATGTCCGACGACTATAGGGTCGTCCCCACGACCCGGGACTAGACTGGCCCGCCACCGTCATGTCCGACGACTATAGGGTCGTCCCCACGACCCCCGGACTAGGTTTGCCGGCCGCCGACTTGTCCGACGACTATAGGGTCGTCCCCACGACCGCCCCACTAGGTGGGCTCGCCGCCGACTTGTCCGACGACTATAGGGTCGTTCCCACGACCCCGGGCCAAAGTTGGCAAGCTGCCGACTTATCCGACGACTATAGGGTCGTCCCCACGACCCCGGGACTAGGTAGGCCCGCCGCCGACTTGTCCGACCACTATAGGGTCGTCCCCACGACCCCGGGACTAGATTGGCCCGCCACCGTTATGTCCGACGACTATAGGGTCGTCCCCACGACCACGGGCCAAAGTTGGCCAGCCGGCGACATGTCCGACGACTATAGGGTCATCCCCACGACCCCGGGACTAGGTTGGCCCGCCACCGTCATTTCCGACGACTATAGGGTCGTCCCCACGACCACGGGCCAAAGTTGGCCAGCCGCCGACATGTCCGACGACTATAGGGTCGTCCCCACGACCCCGGGACTAGATTGACCCTAGACCGTCATGTCCGACGACTATCGGATCGTCCCCACGACCACGGGCGAAAGCTGGCCAGCCGCCGACATGTCCGACGACTATTGAGTCGTCCCCACGACCACGGGCCAAAGTTGGCCAGCCGCCGACATGTGCGACGACTATAGGGTCGTCCCCACGACCCCGGGACTAGATTGGCCCGCCGGCGACTTGTCCGACGACTATAGGGTCGTCCCCAAGACCCCGGGACTAGATTGGCCCGCCACCGTCATTTCCGACGACTATAGGGTCGTCCCCACGACCACGGGCCAAAGTTGGCCAGCCGCCGACATGTCCGACGACTATAGGGTCGTCCCCACGACCCGGGACTAGACTGGCCCGCCACCGACATGTCCGACGACTATAGAGTCGTCACCACGACCCCGGGTCAATTTTGGCTCGCCGCCGACATGTCCGACGACTATAGGGTCGTCCCCACGACCCCTGGGCCAAAGTTGGACAGCCACCAACATTTCCGACGACTATAGGGTCGTCCCCACGACCACGGGCCAAAGTTGGCCAGCCGCTGACATGTCCAACGACTATAGGGTCGTCCCCACGACCACGGGCCTAAGTTCGTCAGCCGCCGACATGTCCGACGACTATTGGATCGTCCCCACGACCACGGGCCAAAGTTGGCCAGCTGCCGACATGTCCGACGACTATAGGGTCGTCCCCACGACCCCGGGACTAGATTGACCCTAGACCGTCATGTCCGACGACTATCGGATCGTCCCCACGACCACGGGCGAAAGCTGGCCAGCCGCCGACATGTCCGACGACTATTGAGTCGTCCCCACGACCACGGGCCAAAGTTGGCCAGCCGCCGACATGTGCGACGACTATAGGGTCGTCCCCACGACCCCGGGACTAGATTGGCCCGCCACCGTCATGTCCGACGACAGTAGGGTCGTCCCCACGACCCCGGTACAAGGTTGGCCCGCCGCCGACTTGCCCGTCGACTATAGGGTCGTCCCCACGACCCCGGGGCTAGATTGGCCCGCCACCGTCATGTCCGACGACTATAGGGTCGTCCCCACGACCACGGGCCAAAGTTGGCCCGCCACCGTCATGTCCAACGACTATCGGATCGTCCCCACGACCCCGGGCCAATATTGGCCAATCGCCGACATGTCCGACGACTATAGGGTCGTCCCCACGACCACGGGCCAAAGTTGGCCAGCCGCCGACATGTCCGACGACTATTGGGTCGTCCCCACGACCCCGGGCCAATGTTGGCAAATCGCCGACATGTCCGACGACTATAGGGTCGTCCCCACGACCCCTGGGCCAAAGTTGGACAGCCACCGACCTTTCCGACGACTATAGGGTCGCCCACACGACCACGGGCCAAAGCTGGCCAGCCGCCGACATGTCCGACGACTATAGGGTCGTCCCCACGACCCGGGACTAGACTGGCCCGCCACCGTCATGTCCGACGACTATAGTGTCGTCCCCACGACCCCCGGACTAGGTTGGCCGGCCGCCGACTTGTCCGACGACTATAGGGTCGTCCCCACGACCCCCCGAATAGGTGGGCTCGCCGCCGACATGTCCGACGACTATAGGGTCGTCCCCACGACCACGGGCCAAAGTTGGCCAGCCGCCGACATATCCGACGACTATAGGGTCGTCCCCACGACCACGGGCCAATGTTGGCCAGCCGCTGACTTGTCCGACGACTTAGGGTCGTCCCCACGACCGCGGGGCTAGATTGGCTCGCCGCCGACTTGTCCGACGACTGTAGGGTCGTCCCCACGACTCCGTGCCAAAGTTGGCAAGCTGCCGACTTGTCCGACGACTATAGGGTCGTCCCCACGACCCCGGGAATAGATTGGCCCGCCACCGTCATTTCCGACGACAATAGGGTCGTCCCCACGACCACGGGCCAATGTTGGCCAGCCGCCGACATGTCCGACGACTATACGGTCGACCCGACGACCCCGGGCCAATGTTGGCCAATCGCCAACATGTCCGACGACTATAGGGTCGTCCCTACGACCCCGGGACTAGATTGGCCCGCCACCGTCAAGTCCGACGACCTCGGGACTAGGTTGGCCAGCCGCCGACATGTCCGACGACTATAGGGTCGCCCCCACGACGTCTGGCCAATTTTGGCCAGCCGCCGACATGTCCGACGACTATAGGGTTGTCCCCACGACCCCGGGCCAAAGTTGGCAAGCCGCCGAAATGTCCGACGACTGTAGGGTCGTCCCCACGACCCCGGGAATAGATTGGCCGGCCACCGTCAAGTCCGACGTCTATAGGGTCGTCCCCACGACCCCGGGACTAGATTGGTCCGCCACCGTCATGTCCGACGACTATAGGGTCGTCCCCACGACCCCGGGCCAAAGTTGGCAAGCCGCCGAAATGTCCGACGACTATAGGGTCGTCCCCACGACCGCGAGCCAAGAATATCCAGCCGCCGTCTTGTCCGACGACTATAGGGTTGTCCCCACGACCCCGCGACTAGATTGGCCCGCCACCGTCATGTCCGACGACTATAGTGTCGTCCCCACGACCCCGGGACAAGGTTGGCCCGCCGCCGACTTGTCCGACGACTATAGGGTCGTCTCCACGACCACGGGCCAAAGTTGGCCAGCCGCCGACATGTCCGACGACTATAGGGTCGTCCCCACGACCCCGGGCCAAAGTTGGCAAGCCGCCGAAATGTCCGACGACTATAGGGTCGTCCCCACGACCCGGGACTAGGTTGCCCCGCCGCCGACTTATCCGACGACTATAGGGTCGTCCCCACGACCCCGGGACTAGGTTGGCTCGCCACCGTCATATCTGACGACTATAGGGTCGTCCCCACGACCACGGGCTAAAGTTGGCCAGCCGCCGACTTGTCCGACGACTATAGGGTCGTCCCCATGACCCGGGACTAGACTGGCCCGCCACCGTCATGTCCGACGACTATAGGGTCGTCCCCACGACCCCGGGCCAAAGTTGGCCAGCCGCTGATATGTCCGACGACTATAGGGTCGTCCCCACGACCCGGGACTAGACTGGCCCGCCACCGACATGTCCGACGACTATAGAGTCGTCCCCACGACCCCGGGTCAATGTTGGCTCGCCGCCGACATGTCCGACGACTATAGGGCCGTCCCCACGACCCCTGGGCCAAAATTGGACAGCCACCGACATTTCCGACGACTATAGGGTCGTCCCCACGACCACGGGCCAAAGTTGGCCAGCCGCCGACATGTCCGACGACTATAGGGTCGTCCCCACGACCCGGGACTAGACTGGCCCGGCACCGTCATGTCCGACGACTATAGTGTCGTCCCCACGACCCCCGGACTAGGTTGGCCGGCCGCCGACTTGTCCGACGACTATAGGGTCGTCCCCACGACCGCCCCACTAGGTGGGCTCGCCGCCGACTTGTCCGACGACTATAGGGTCGTTCCCACGACCCCGGGCCAAAGTTGGCAAGCTGCCGACTTATCCGACGACTATAGGGTCGTCCCCACGACCCCGGGACTAGGTAGGCCCGCCGCCGACTTGTCCGACCACTATAGGGTCGTCCCCACGACCCCGGGACTAGATTGGCCCGCCACCGTTATGTCCGACGACTATAGGGTCGTCCCCACGACCACGGGCCAAAGTTGGCCAGCCGGCGACATGTCCGACGACTATAGGGTCATCCCCACGACCCCGGGACTAGGTTGGCCCGCCGGCGACTTGTCCGACGACTATAGGGTCGTCCCCACGACCCCGGGACTAGATTGGCCCGCCACCGTCATTTCCGACGACTATAGGGTCGTCCCCACGACCACGGGCCAAAGTTGGCCAGCCGCCGACATGTCCGACGACTATAGGGTCGTCCCCACGACCCGGGACTAGACTGGCCCGCCACCGACATGTCCGACGACTATAGAGTCGTCACCACGACCCCGGGTCAATTTTGGCTCGCCGCCGACATGTCCGACGACTATAGGGTCGTCCCCACGACCCGGGACTAGACTGGCCCGCCACCGTCATGTCCGACGACTATAGTGTCGTCCCCACGACCCCCGGACTAGGTTGGCCGGCCGCCGACTTGTCCGACGACTATAGGGACGTCCCCACGACCCCCCGAATAGGTGGGCTCGCCGCCGACATGTCCGACGACTATAGGGTCGTCCCCACGACCACGGGCCAAAGTTGGCCAGCCGCCGACATATCCGACGACTATAGGGTCGTCCCCACGACCACGGGCCAATGTTGGCCAGCCGCTGACTTGTCCGACGACTTAGGGTCGTCCCCACGACCGCGGGGCTAGATTGGCTCGCCGCCGACTTGTCCGACGACTGTAGGGTCGTCCCCACGACTCAGTGCCAAAGTTGGCAAGCAGCCGACTTGTCCGACGACTATAGGGTCGTCCCCAAGACCCCGGGAATAGATTGGCCCGCCACCGTCATTTCCGACGACAATAGGGTCGTCCCCACGACCACGGGCCAAAGTTGGCCAGCCGCCGACATTTCCGACGACTATAGGGTCGTCCCCACGACCCGGGACTAGACTGGCCCGCCACCGTCATGTCCGACGACTATAGGGTCGTCCCCACGACCCCCGGACTAGGTTGGCCGGCCGCCGACTTGTCCGACGACTATAGGGTCGTCCCCACGACCGCCCCACTAGGTGGGCTCGCCGCCGACTTGTCCGACGACTATAGGGTCGTTCCCACGACCCCGGGCCAAAGTTGGCAAGCTGCCGACTTATCCGACGACTATAGGGTCGTCCCCACGACCCCGGGACTAGGTAGGCCCACCGCCGACTTGTCCGACCACTATAGGGTCGTCCCCACGACCCCGGGACTAGATTGGCCCGCCACCGTTATGTCCGACGACTATAGGGTCGTCCCCACGACCACGGGCCAAAGTTGGCCAGCCGGCGACATGTCCGACGACTATAGGGTCATCCTCACGACCCCGGGACTAGGTTGGCCCGCCGGCGACTTGTCCGACGACTATAGAGTCGTCACCACGACCCCGGGTCAATTTTGGCTCGCCGCCGACATGTCCGACGACTATAGGGCCGTCCCCACGACCCCTGGGCCAAAGTTGGACAGCCACCGACATTTCCGACGACTATATGGTCGTCCCCACGACCACGGGCCAAAGTTGGCCAGCCGCCGACATGTCCGACGACTATAGGGTCGTCCCCACGACCCCGGGACTAGACTGGCCCGCCACCGTCATGTCCGACGACTACAGTGTCGTCCCCACGACCCCCGGACTAGGTTGGCTCGCCGCCGACTTGTCCGACGACTGTAGGGTCGTCCCCACGACTCAGTGCCAAAGTTGGCAAGCAGCCGACTTGTCCGACGACTATAGGGTCGTCCCCAAGACCCCGGGAATAGATTGGCCCGCCACCGTCATTTCCGACGACTATAGGGTCGTTCCCACGACCCCGGGCCAAAGTTGGCAAGCTGCCGACTTATCCGACGACTATAGGGTCGTCCCCACGACCCCGGGACTAGGTAGGCCCGCCGCCGACTTGTCCGACAACTATAGGGTCGTCCCCACGACCCCGGGACTAGATTGGCCCGCCACCGTTATGTCCGACGTCTATAGGGTCGTCCCCACGACCACGGGCCAAAGTTGGCCAGCCGGCGACATGTCCGACGACTATAGGGTCATCCCCACGACCCCGGGACTAGGTTGGCCCGCCGGCGACTTGTCCGACGACTATAGGGTCGTCCCCACGACCCCGGGACTAGATTGGCCCGCCACCGTCATTTCCGACGACTATAGGGTCGTCCCCACGACCACGGGCCAAAGTTGGCCAGACGCCGACATGTCCGACGACTATAGGGTCGTCCCCACGACCCGGGACTAGACTGGCCCGCCACCGACATGTCCGACGACTATAGAGTCGTCACCACGACCCCGGGTCAATTTTGGCTCGCCGCCGACATGTCCGACGATTATAGGGTCGTCCCCACGACCCGGGACTAGACTGGCCCGCCACCGTCATGTCCGACGACTATAGTGTCGTCCCCACGACCCCCGGACTAGGTTGGCCGGCCGCCGACTTGTCCGACGACTATAGGGACGTCCCCACGACCCCCCGAATAGGTGGGCTCGCCGCCGACATGTCCGACGACTATAGGGTCGTCCCCACGACCACGGGCCAAAGTTGGCCAGCCGCCGACATATCCGACGACTATAGGGTCGTCCCCACGACCACGGGCCAATGTTGGCCAGCCGCTGACTTGTCCGACGACTTAGGGTCGTCCCCACGACCGCGGGGCTAGATTGGCTCGCCGCCGACTTGTCCGACGACTGTAGGGTCGTCCCCACGACTCCGTGCCAAAGTTGGCAAGCTGCCGACTTGTCCGACGACTATAGGGTCGTCCCCACGACCCCGGGAATAGATTGGCCCGCCACCGTCATTTCCGACGACAATAGGGTCGTCCCCACGACCACGGGCCAAAGTTGGCCAGCCGCCGACATATCCGACGACTATAGGGTCGTCCCCACGACCACGGGCCAATGTTGGCCAGCCGCTGACTTGTCCGACGACTTAGGGTCGTCCCCACGACCGCGGGGCTAGATTGGCTCGCCACCGTCATGTCTGACGACTATAGGGTCGTCCCCACGACCACGGGCCAAAGTTGGTCAGCCGCCGACTTGTCCGACGACTATAGGGTCGTCCCCACGACCACGGGCCAAAGTTGGCCAGCCGGCGACATGTCCGACGACTATAGGGTCGTCCATACGACCCCGGGACTAGGTTGGCCCGCCGCAGACTTCTCCGACGACTATAGGGTCGTCCCCACGACCCCCGGACTAGGTTGGCTCGCCGCCGACTTGTCCGACGAGTATAGGGTCGTCCCCACGACCCCGAGACTAGGTTGCCCCGCCGCCGACTTGTCCGACGACTATAGGGTCGTCCCCACGACCCCGGGCCAAAGTTGGCAAGCCGCCGACATGTCCGACGACTATAGGGTCGTTCCTACGACCTCGGGACTAGATTGGCCCGCCACCGTCATGTCCAACGACTATAGGGTCGTCCCCACGACCCCGGGACTAGGTTGCCCCGCCGCCGACTTGTCCGACAACTATAGGGTCTTCCCCACGGCCCCGGGACTAGGTTGGATCGCCACCGTCTTGTCTGACGACTATAGGGTCGTCCCCACGACCACGGGCTAAAGTTGGCCAGTCGCCGTCATGTCCGACGACTATCGGATCGACCCCACGACCACGGACCAAAGTTGGCCAGCCGCTGATATGTCCGACGACTATAGGGTCGTCCCCACGACCCGGGACTAGATTGGTCCGCCACCGTCATGTCCGACGACTATAGGGTCGTCCCCACGACCGCGGGTCTAGGTTGGCCAGCCGCCGACATGTCCGACGACTATTGTGTCGTCCCCACGACCACGGGCAAAAGTTGGCCAGCCGCCGACATGTCCGCGACTATAGGGTCGTCCCACGACCCCGGTACTAGATTGGCCCGCCACCGTCATGTCCGACGACAATAGGGTCGTCCCCACGACCCCGGGTCTAGGTTGGCCAGCCGCCGACATGTCCGACGACTAAACAGTCGTCCCCACGTCCACGGGCCAAAGTTGGCCAGCCACCGTCATGTCCGACGACTATCGGATCGTCCCCACGACCCCGGGCCAATATTGGCCCACCACCGTTATGTCGGACGTCTATAGGGTTGTCCCCACGACCACGGGCCTACGTTGACCTTCCGCCAACATGTCCGACGACTATAGGGTCGTCCCCACGACCACGGGCCAAAGTTGTCCAGCCGCCGACATGTCCGACGACTATAGGGTCGTCCCCACAACCCCGGGACTAGATGGGCCGCCACCGTCATGTCCAACGACTATCGGAACGTGCCAACGACCCCGGGCCAATATTGGCCAATCGCCGACATGTCCGACGACTATAGGGTCGTACCTACGACCCCGGGACTAGATTGCCCCGCCACCGTCATGTCCGACGACAATAGGGTCGTCCCCACGACCCTGGGTCTAGATTGGCCAGCCGCCGACATGTCCGACAACTAAACAGTCGTCCCCACGACCACGGGCCAAAGTTGGCCAGCCGCCGTCATGTCCGACGACTATCGGATCGACCCAACGACCACGGACCAAAGTTGGCCAATCGCCGACATGTCCGACGACTATAGGGTCGTCCCTACGACCCCGGGAATAGATTGGCCCGCCACCGTCATGTCCGACGACAATAGGGTCGTCCCCACGACCCCGGGTCTAGGTTGGCCAGCCGCCGACATGTCCGACGACTATAGAGTTGTCCCCACGACACCGGGCCAAAGTTGGCCAGCCGCTGACATGTCCAACGACTATAGGGTCGTCCCCACGACCACGGGCCAAAGTTGGCCAGCCGCCGACATGTCCGACGACTATTGGATCGTCCCCACGACCCCGGGACTAGATTGGCCCGCCACCGTCATGTCCAACGACTATCGGATCGTCCCCACGACCCCGGGACTAGATTGGCCCGCCACCGTCAAGTCCGACGACCTCGGGACTAGGTTGGCCAGCCGCCGACATGTCCGACGACTATAGGGTCGTCCCCACGACCCCGGGCCAATAATGGCCTATCGCCGACATGTCCGACGCCTATCGGATCGTCCCCACGACCACGGGCCAAAGTTGGCCAGCCGCGGACATGTCCGACGACTATTGGATCGTCCCCACGACCACGGGCCAAAGTTGGCCAGCCGCCGACATGTCCGACGACTATAGGGTCGTCCCCACGACCACGGGACTAGATTGGCCCGCCACCGCCATGTCCGACGACAATAGGGTCATCCCCACGACCCCGGGACTAGATTGGCCCGCCACCGTCATGTCCGACGACCTCGGGACTAGGTTGGCCAGTCGCCGACATGTCCGACGACTGTAGGGTCGCCCCCACGACCTCGGGACTAGGTTGGCCAGCCACCGTCATGTCCGACGACTATAGGGTCGTCCCCACGACCCCGTCCCAAAGTTGGCAAGCCGCCGAAATGTCCGACGACTGTAGGGTCGTCCCCACGACCCCGGGACTAGATTGGCCCGCCACTCTCAAGTGCGACGACCTCGGGACTAGGTTGGCCAGACGCCGACATGTCCGACGACTATAGGGTCGTCCCCACGACCCCGGGTCTAGGTTGGCCAGCCGCCGACATGTCCGACGACAATAGAGTCGTCCCCACGACACCGGGCCAAATTTGGCCAGCCGCTGACATGTCCAACGAATATAGGGTCGTCCCCACGACCCCGGGTCTAGGTTGGCCCGCCACCGTCATGTCCGACGACTATCGGATCGTCCCCACGACCACGGGCCAAAGTTGGCCAGCCGCCGACATGTCCGACGACTATAGGGTCGTCCCCACGACACCGGGCCAAAGTTGGCCAATCGCCAACATGTCCGACGACTATAGGGTCGTCCCCACGACCCCGGTACAAGGTTGGCCCGCCGCCGACTTGCCCGGCGACTATAGGGCCGTCCCCACGACCCCGGGACTAGATTGGCCCGCCACCGTCATGTCCGACGACTATCGGATCGTCCCCACGACCCCGGGCCAATATTGGCCCACCACCGTCATGTCGGACGTCTATAGGGTCGTCCCCACGACCACGGGCCTACGTTGACCTTCCGCCAACATGTCCGACGACTATAGGGTCGTCCCCACGACCACGGGCCAAAGTTGTCCAGCCGCCGACATGTCCGACGACTATAGGGTCGTCCCCACGACCCCGGGACTAGATTGGCCCGCCACCGTCATGTCCAACGACTATCGGATCGTCCCAGCGACCCCGGGCCAATATTGGCCAATCGCCGACATGTCCGACGACTATAGGGTCGTACCTACGACCCCGGGACTAGATTGCCCCGCCACCGTCATGCCCGACGACAATAGGGTCGTCCCCACGACCCTGGGTCTAGATTGGCCAGCCGCCGACATGTCCGACGACTAAACAGTCGTTCCCACGACCACGGGCCAAAGTTGGCCAGCCGCCGACATGTCCGACGACTATATGTTCGTCCCCACGACCCCGGGACTAGATTGGCCCGCCACCGTCATGTCCGACGACAATAGGGTCGTCCCCACGACCCCGGGTCCAGGTTGGCCAGCCGCCGACATGGCCGACGAATGTAGAGTCGCCCACGACACTGGGCCAAAGTTGGCCAGCCGGCGACATGTACGACGACTATAAGGTCGTCCCCACGACCCCGGGACAAGATTGGCCCGCCAACGTCATGTCCGACGTCTATAGGGTCGTCCTCACGACAACGGGCCTACGTTGGCCAGCCGCCGACATGTCCGACGACTATAGGGTCGTTCCCACGACCACGGGCCAATATTGGACAATCGCCGACATGTCCGACGACTATAGGGTCGTACCTACGACCCCGGGACTAGATTGGCCCGCCACCGTCAAGTCCGACGACTATAGGGTCGTCCCCACGACCCCGGGCCAAAGTTGGCAAGCCGCCGAAATGTCCGACGACTGTAGGGTCATCCCCACGACCACGGGCCAAAGTTGGCCAGACGCCGACATGTCCGACGACTATTGAGTCGTCCCCACGACCACGGGCCAAAGTTGGCCAGCCGCTGATATGTCCGACGACTATAGGGTCGTCCCCACGACCCGGGACTAGACTGGCCCGCCACCGACATGTCCGACGACTATAGAGTCGTCCCCACGACCCCGGGTCAATGTTGGCTCGCCGCCGACATGTCCGACGACTATAGGGTCGTCCCCACGACCCCTGGGCCAAAGTTGGACAGCCACCGACATTTCCGACGACTATAGGGTCGTCCCCACGACCACGGGCCAAAGTTGGCCAGCCGCCGACATGTCCGACGACTATAGGGTCGTCCCCACGACCCGCGACTAGACTGGCCCGCCAACGACATGTCCGACGACTATAGAGTCGTCCCCACGACCCCGGGTCAATGTTGGCTCGCCGCCGACATGTCCGACGACTATAGGGTCGTCCCCACGACCCCTGGGCCAAAGTTGGACAGCCACCGACATTTCCGACGACTATAGGGTCGTCCCCACGACCACGGGCCAAAGTTGGCCAGCCGCCGACATGTCCGACGACTATAGGGTCGTCCCCACGACCCCGGACTAGACTGGCCCGCCACCGTCATGTTCGACGACTATAGGGTCGTCACCACGACCCCCGGACTAGGTTGGCCGGCCGCCGACTTGTCCGACGACTATAGGGTCGTCCCCACGACCCCGGGCCAAAGTTGGCCAGCCGCTGATATGTCCGACGACTATAGGGTCGTCCCCACGACCCGGGACTAGACTGGCCCGCCACCGACTTGTCCGACGACTATAGAGTCGTCCCCACGACCCCGGGTCAATGTTGGCTCGCCGCCGACATGTCCGACGACTATAGGGTCGTCCCCACGACCCCTGGGCCAAAGTTGGACAGCCACCGACATTTCCGACGACTATAGGGTCGTCCCCACGACCACGGGCCAAAGTTGGCCAGCCGCCGACATGTCCGACGACTATAGGGTCGTCCCCACGACCCCCGGACTAGGTTGGCCGGCCGCCGACTTGTCCGACGACTATAGGGTCGTCCCCACGACCGCCCCACTAGGTGGGCTCGCCGCCGACTTGTCCGACGACTATAGGGTCGTTCCCACGACCCCGGGCCAAAGTTGGCAAGCTGCCGACTTATCCGACGACTATAGGGTCGTCCCCACGACCCCGGGACTAGGTAGGCCCGCCGCCGACTTGTCCGACCACTATAGGGTCGTCCCCACGACCCCGGGACTAGATTGGCCCGCCACCGTTATGTCCGACGACTATAGGGTCGTCCCCACGACCACGGGCCAAAGTTGGCTAGCCGGCGACATGTCCGACGACTATAGGGCCATCCCCACGACCCCGGGACTAGGTTGGCCCGCCGGCGACTTGTCCGACGACTATAGGGTCGTCCCCACGACCCCGGGACTAGATTGGCCCGCCACCGTCATTTCCGACGACTATAGGGTCGTCCCCACGACCACGGGCCAAAGTTGGCCAGCCGCCGACATGTCCGACGACTATAGGGTCGTCCCCACGACCCGGGACTAGACTGGCCCGCCACCGACATGTCCGACGACTATAGAGTCGTCACCACGACCCCGGGTCAATTTTGGCTCGCCGCCGACATGTCCGACGACTATAGGGTCGTCCCCACGACCCCTGGGCCAATGTTGGACAGCCACCGACATTTCCGACGACTATAGGGTCGTCCCCACGACCACGGGCCAAAGTTGGCCAGCCGCCGACATGTCCGACGACTATAGGGTCGTCCCCACGACCCGGGACTAGACTGGCCCGCCACCGTCATGTCCGACGACTATAGTGTCGTCCCCACGACCCCCGGACTAGGTTGGCCGGCCGCCGACTTGTCCGACGACTATAGGGTCGTCCCCACGACCCCCCGAATAGGTGGGCTCGCCGCCGACATGTCCGACGACTATAGGGTCGTCCCCACGACCACGGGCCAAAGTTGGCCAGCCGCCGACATATCCGACGACTATAGGGTCGTCCCCACGACCACGGGCCAATGTTGGCCAGCCGCTGACTTGTCCGACGACTTAGGGTCGTCCCCACGACCGCGGGGCTAGATTGGCTCGCCGCCGACTTGTCCGACGACTGTAGGGTCGTCCCCACGACTCCGTGCCAAAGTTGGCAAGCTGCCGACTTGTCCGACGACTATAGGGTCGTCCCCACGACCCCGGGAATAGATTGGCCCGCCACCGTCATTTCCGACGACAATAGGGTCGTCCCCACGACCACGGGCCAAAGCTGGCCAGCCGCCGACATGTCCGACGACTATAGGGTCGTCCCCACGACCCGGGACTAGACTGGCCCGCCACCGTCATGTCCGACGACTATAGGGTCGTCCCCACGACCCCCGGACTAGGTTGGCCGGCCGCCGACTTGTCCGACGACTATAGGGTCGTCCCCACGACCGCCCCACTAGGTGGGCTCGCCGCCGACTTGTCCGACGACTATAGGGTCGTTCCCACGACCCCGGGCCAAAGTTGGCAAGCTGCCGACTTATCCGACGACTATAGGGTCGTCCCCACGACCCCGGGACTAGGTAGGCCAGCCGGCGACATGTCCGACGACTATAGGGTCATCCCCACGACCCCGGGACTAGGTTGGCCCGCCACCGTCATTTCCGACGACTATAGGGTCGTCCCCACGACCACGGGCCAAAGTTGGCCAGCCGCCGACATGTCCGACGACTATAGGGTCGTCCCCACGACCCCGGGACTAGATTGACCCTAGACCGTCATGTCCGACGACTATCGGATCGTCCCCACGACCACGGGCGAAAGCTGGCCAGCCGCCGACATGTCCGACGACTATTGAGTCGTCCCCACGACCACGGGCCAAAGTTGGCCAGCCGCCGACATGTGCGACGACTATAGGGTCGTCCCCACGACCCCGGGACTAGATTGGCCCGCCGGCGACTTGTCCGACGACTATAGGGTCGTCCCCACGACCCCGGGACTAGATTGGCCCGCCACCGTCATTTCCGACGACTATAGGGTCGTCCCCACGACCACGGGCCAAAGTTGGCCAGCCGCCGACATGTCCGACGACTATAGGGTCGTCCCCACGACCCGGGACTAGACTGGCCCGCCACCGACATGTCCGACGACTATAGAGTCGTCACCACGACCCCGGGTCAATTTTGGCTCGCCGCCGACATGTCCGACGACTATAGGGTCGTCCCCACGACCCCTGGGCCAAAGTTGGACAGCCACCAACATTTCCGACGACTATAGGGTCGTCCCCACGACCACGGGCCAAAGTTGGCCAGCCGCTGACATGTCCAACGACTATAGGGTCGTCCCCACGACCACGGGCCTAAGTTCGTCAGCCGCCGACATGTCCGACGACTATTGGATCGTCCCCACGACCACGGGCCAAAGTTGGCCAGCTGCCGACATGTCCGACGACTATAGGGTCGTCCCCACGACCCCGGGACTAGATTGACCCTAGACCGTCATGTCCGACGACTATCGGATCGTCCCCACGACCACGGGCGAAAGCTGGCCAGCCGCCGACATGTCCGACGACTATTGAGTCGTCCCCACGACCACGGGCCAAAGTTGGCCAGCCGCCGACATGTGCGACGACTATAGGGTCGTCCCCACGACCCCGGGACTAGATTGGCCCGCCACCGTCATGTCCGACGACAGTAGGGTCGTCCCCACGACCCCGGTACAAGGTTGGCCCGCCGCCGACTTGCCCGTCGACTATAGGGTCGTCCCCACGACCCCGGGGCTAGATTGGCCCGCCACCGTCATGTCCGACGACTATAGGGTCGTCCCCACGACCACGGGCCAAAGTTGGCCCGCCACCGTCATGTCCAACGACTATCGGATCGTCCCCACGACCCCGGGCCAATATTGGCCAATCGCCGACATGTCCGACGACTATAGGGTCGTCCCCACGACCACGGGCCAAAGTTGGCCAGCCGCCGACATGTCCGACGACTATTGGGTCGTCCCCACGACCCCGGGCCAATGTTGGCAAATCGCCGACATGTCCGACGACTATAGGGTCGTCCCCACGACCACGGGCCAAAGTTTGCCAGCCGCCGACATGTCCGACGACTATTGGGTCGTCCCCACGACCCCGGGACAAGGGTGGCCTGCAGCCGACATGTCCGACGACTATAGAGTCGTCCCCAAGACACCGGGCCAAAGTTGGACAGCCGCCGAAATGTCCGACGACTATAGGGTCGTCCACACGACCCAGAGAATAGATTGGCCCGCCGCCGTCATGTCCGACGACTATCGGATCGACCCCACGACCACGGGCCAAAGTTGGCCAGCCGCCGACATGTCCGACGGCTATAGGGTCGTCACCACGACCCCGGGACTAGATTGGCCGCCACCGTCATGTCCGACGACTATCGGATCGACCCCACGACCACGGGCCATAGTTGGCCAATCGCCGACATGTCCGACGACTATAGGGTCGTCCCTATGACCCCGGGACTAGATTGGCCCGCCACCGTCATGTCCGACGACAATTGGGTCGTCCCCACGACCCCGGGTCCAGGTTGGCCAGCCGCCGATATGTCCGACGAATATAGAGTCGTCCCCTCGACACCGGGCCAAATTTGGCCAGCCGGCGACATGTCCGACGACTATAGGGTCGTCCCCACGACCCCGGGCCAATGTTGGCAAATCGCCGACATGTCCGACGACAATAGGGTCGTCCCCACGACCCCGGGTCCAGGTCGGCCAGCCGCCGACATGTCCGACGAATATAGAGTCGTCCCCACGACACCGGGCCAAATTTGGCCAGCCGGCGACATGTCCGACGACTATAGGGTCGTCCCCAGGACCCCGGGACTAGATTGGCCCTAGACCGTCATGTCCGACGATTATCGGATCGTCCCCACGACCACGGGCGAAAGCTGGCCAGCCGCCGACATGTCCGACGAATATAGAGTCGTCCCCACGACCCCGGGCCAATGTTGGCAAATCGCCGACATGTCCGACGACAATAGGGTCGTCCCCACGACCCCGGGTCCAGGTTGGCCAGCCGCCGATATGTCCGACGAATATAGAGTCGTCCCCACGACCCCGGGCCAATGTTGGCAAATCGCCGACATGTCCGACGACAATAGGGTCGTCCCCACGACCCCGGGACTAGATTGGCCCGCCACCGTTATGTCCGACGACTATAGGGTCGTCCCCACGACCACGGGCCAAAGTTGGCCAGCCGGCGACATGTCCGACGACTATAGGGTCATCCCCACGACCCCGGGACTAGGTTGGCCCGCCGGCGACTTGTCCGACGACTATAGGGTCGTCCCCACGACCCCGGGACTAGATTGGCCCGCCACCGTCATTTCCGACGACTATAGGGTCGTCCCCACGACCACGGGCCAAAGTTGGCCAGCCGCCGACATGTCCGACGACTATAGGGTCGTCCCCACGACCCGGGACTAGACTGGCCCGCCACCGACATGTCCGACGACTATAGAGTCGTCACCACGACCCCGGGTCAATTTTGGCTCGCCGCCGACATGTCCGACGACTATAGGGTCGTCCCCACGACCCCTGGGCCAAAGTTGGACAGCCACCGACATTTCCGACGACTATAGGGTCGTCCCCACGACCACGGGCCAAAGTTGGCCAGCCGCCGACATGTCCGACGACTATAGGGTCGTCCCCACGACCCGGGACTAGACTGGCCCGCCACCGTCATGTCCGACGACTATAGTGTCGTCCCCACGACCCCCGGACTAGGTTGGCCGGCCGCCGACTTGTCCGACGACTATAGGGTCGTCCCCACGACCCCCCGAATAGGTGGGCTCGCCGCCGACATGTCCGACGACTATAGGGTCGTCCCCACGACCACGGGCCAAAGTTGGCCAGCCGCCGACATATCCGACGACTATAGGGTCGTCCCCACGACCACGGGCCAATGTTGGCCAGCCGCTGACTTGTCCGACGACTTAGGGTCGTCCCCACGACCGCGGGGCTAGATTGGCTCGCCGCCGACTTGTCCGACGACTGTAGGGTCGTCCCCACGACTCCGTGCCAAAGTTGGCAAGCTGCCGACTTGTCCGACGACTATAGGGTCGTCCCCACGACCCCGGGAATAGATTGGCCCGCCACCGTCATTTCCGACGACAATAGGGTCGTCCCCACGACCACGGGCCAAAGCTGGCCAGCCGCCGACATGTCCGACGACTATAGGGTCGTCCCCACGACCCGGGACTAGACTGGCCCGCCACCGTCATGTCCGACGACTATAGGGTCGTCCCCACGACCCCCGGACTAGGTTGGCCGGCCGCCGACTTGTCCGACGACTATAGGGTCGTCCCCACGACCGCCCCACTAGGTGGGCTCGCCGCCGACTTGTCCGACGACTATAGGGTCGTTCCCACGACCCCGGGCCAAAGTTGGCAAGCTGCCGACTTATCCGACGACTATAGGGTCGTCCCCACGACCCCGGGACTAGGTAGGCCCGCCGCCGACTTGTCCGACCACTATAGGGTCGTCCCCACGACCCCGGGACTAGATTGGCCCGCCACCGTTATGTCCGACGACTATAGGGTCGTCCCCACGACCACGGGCCAAAGTTGGCCAGCCGGCGACATGTCCGACGACTATAGGGTCATCCCCACGACCCCGGGACTAGGTTGGCCCGCCGGCGACTTGTCCGACGACTATAGGGTCGTCCCCACGACCCCGGGACTAGATTGGCCCGCCACCGTCATTTCCGACGACTATAGGGTCGTCCCCACGACCACGGGCCAAAGTTGGCCAGCCGCCGACATGTCCGACGACTATAGGGTCGTCCCCACGACCCGGGACTAGACTGGCCCGCCACCGACATGTCCGACGACTATAGAGTCGTCACCACGACCCCGGGTCAATTTTGGCTCGCCGCCGACATGTCCGACGACTATAGGGTCGTCCCCACGACCCCTGGGCCAAAGTTGGACAGCCACCGACCTTTCCGACGACTATAGGGTCGTCCCCACGACCACGGGCCAAAGTTGGCCAGCCGCTGACATGTCCAACGACTATAGGGTCGTCCCCACGACCACGGGCCTAAGTTCGTCAGCCGCCGACATGTCCGACGACTATTGGATCGTCCCCACGACCACGGGCCAAAGTTGGCCAGCTGCCGACATGTCCGACGACTATAGGGTCGTCCCCACGACCCCGGGACTAGATTGACCCTAGACCGTCATGTCCGACGACTATCGGATCGTCCCCACGACCACGGGCGAAAGCTGGCCAGCCGCCGACATGTCCGACGACTATTGAGTCGTCCCCACGACCACGGGCCAAAGTTGGCCAGCCGCCGACATGTGCGACGACTATAGGGTCGTCCCCACGACCCCGGGACTAGATTGGCCCGCCACCGTCATGTCCGACGACAATAGGGTCGTCCCCACGACCCCGGTACAAGGTTGGCCCGCCGCCGACTTGCCCGTCGACTATAGGGTCGTCCCCACGACCCCGGGGCTAGATTGGCCCGCCACCGTCATGTCCGACGACCATAGGGTCGTCCCCACGACCACGGGCCAAAGTTGGCCCGCCACCGTCATGTCCAACGACTATCGGATCGTCCCCACGACCCCGGGCCAATATTGGCCAATCGCCGACATGTCCGACGACTATAGGGTCGTCCCCACGACCACGGGCCAAAGTTGGCCAGCCGCCGACATGTCCGACGACTATTGGGTCGTCCCCACGACCCCGGGCCAATGTTGGCAAACCGCCGACATGTCCGACGACTATAGGGTCGTCCCCACGACCACGGGCCAAAGTTTGCCAGCCGCCGACATGTCCGACGACTATTGGGTCGTCCCCACGACCCCGGGACAAGGGTGGCCTGCAGCCGACATGTCCGACGACTATAGAGTCGTCCCCAAGACACCGGGCAAAAGTTGGACAGCCGCCGAAATGTCCGACGACTATAGGGTCGTCCACACGACCCAGAGAATAGATTGGCCCGCCGCCGTCATGTCCGACGACTATCGGATCGACCCCACGACCACGGGCCAAAGTTGGCCAGCCGCCGACATGTCCGACGGCTATAGGGTCGTCACCACGACCCCGGGACTAGATTGGCCGCCACCGTCATGTCCGACGACTATCGGATCGACCCCACGACCACGGGCCATAGTTGGCCAATCGCCGACATGTCCGACGACTATAGGGTCGTCCCTATGACCCCGGGACTAGATTGGCCCGCCACCGTCATGTCCGACGACAATTGGGTCGTCCCCACGACCCCGGGTCCAGGTTGGCCAGCCGCCGATATGTCCGACGAATATAGAGTCGTCCCCACGACACCGGGCCAAATTTGGCCAGCCGGCGACATGTCCGACGACTATAGGGTCGTCCCCACGACCCCGGGCCAATGTTGGCAAATCGCCGACATGTCCGACGACAATAGGGTCGTCCCCACGACCCCGGGTCCAGGTCGGCCAGCCGCCGACATGTCCGACGAATATAGAGTCGTCCCCACGACACCGGGCCAAATTTGGCCAGCCGGCGACATGTCCGACGACTATAGGGTCGTCCCCAGGACCCCGGGACTAGATTGGCCCTAGACCGTCATGTCCGACGATTATCGGATCGTCCCCACGACCACGGGCGAAAGCTGGCCAGCCGCCGACATGTCCGACGAATATAGAGTCGTCCCCACGACCCCGGGCCAATGTTGGCAAATCGCCGACATGTCCGACGACAATAGGGTCGTCCCCACGACCCCGGGTCCAGGTTGGCCAGCCGCCGATATGTCCGACGAATATAGAGTCGTCCCCACGACCCCGGGCCAATGTTGGCAAATCGCCGACATGTCCGACGACAATAGGGTCATCCCCACGACCCCGGGACTAGGTTGGCCCGCCGGCGACTTGTCCGACGACTATAGGGTCGTCCCCACGACCCCGGGACTAGATTGGCCCGCCACCGTCATTTCCGACGACTATAGGGTCGTCCCCACGACCACGGGCCAAAGTTGGCCAGCCGCCGACATGTCCGACGACTATAGGGTCGTCCCCACGACCCGGGACTAGACTGGCCCGCCACCGACATGTCCGACGACTATAGAGTCGTCACCACGACCCCGGGTCAATTTTGGCTCGCCGCCGACATGTCCGACGACTATAGGGTCGTCCCCACGACCCCTGGGCCAAAGTTGGACAGCCACCGACCTTTCCGACGACTATAGGGTCGTCCCCACGACCACGGGCCAAAGTTGGCCAGCCGCCGACATGTCCGACGACTATAGGGTCGTCCCCACGACCCGGGACTAGACTGGCCCGCCACCGTCATGTCCGACGACTATAGTGTCGTCCCCACGACCCCCGGACTAGGTTGGCCGGCCGCCGACTTGTCCGACGACTATAGGGTGGTCCCCACGACCGCCCCACTAGGTGGGCTCGCCGCCGACTTGTCCGACGACTATAGGGTCGTCCCCACGACCACGGGCCAAAGTTGGCCAGCCGGCGACATGTCCGACGACTATAGGGTCATCCCCACGACCCCGGGACTAGGTTGGCCCGCCGGCGACTTGTCCGACGACTATAGGGTCGTCCCCACGACCCGGGACTAGATTGGCCCGCCACCGTCATTTCCGACGACTATAGGGTCGTCCCCACGACCACGGGCCAAAGTTGGCCAGCCGCCGACATGTCCGACGACTATAGGGTCGTCCCCACGACCCCTGGGCCAAAGTTGGACAGCCACCAACATTTCCGACGACTATAGGGTCGTCCCCACGACCACGGGCCAAAGTTGGCCAGCCGCTGACATGTCCAACGACTATAGGGTCGTCCCCACGACCACGGGCCTAAGTTCGTCAGCCGCCGACATGTCCGACGACTATTGGATCGTCCCCACGACCACGGGCCAAAGTTGGCCAGCTGCCGACATGTCCGACGACTATAGGGTCGTCCCCACGACCCCGGGACTAGATTGACCCTAGACCGTCATGTCCGACGACTATCGGATCGTCCCCACGACCACGGGCGAAAGCTGGCCAGCCGCCGACATGTCCGACGACTATTGAGTCGTCCCCACGACCACGGGCCAAAGTTGGCCAGCCGCCGACATGTGCGACGACTATAGGGTCGTCCCCACGACCCCGGGACTAGATTGGCCCGCCACCGTCATGTCCGACGACAATAGGGTCGTCCCCACGACCCCGGTACAAGGTTGGCCCGCCGCCGACTTGCCCGTCGACTATAGGGTCGTCCCCACGACCCCGGGGCTAGATTGGCCCGCCACCGTCATGTCCGACGACTATAGGGTCGTCCCCACGACCACGGGCCAAAGTTGGCCCGCCACCGTCATGTCCAACGACTATCGGATCGTCCCCACGACCCCGGGCCAATATTGGCCAATCGCCGACATGTCCGACGACTATAGGGTCGTCCCCACGACCACGGGCCAAAGTTGGCCAGCCGCCGACATGTCCGACGACTATTGGGTCGTCCCCACGACCCCGGGCCAATGTTGGCAAATCGCCGACATGTCCGACGACTATAGGGTCGTCCCCACGACCACGGGCCAAAGTTTGCCAGCCGCCGACATGTCCGACGACTATTGGGTCGTCCCCACGACCCCGGGACAAGGGTGGCCTGCAGCCGACATGTCCGACGACTATAGAGTCGTCCCCAAGACACCGGGCCAAAGTTGGACAGCCGCCGAAATGTCCGACGACTATAGGGTCGTCCACACGACCCAGAGAATAGATTGGCCCGCCGCCGTCATGTCCGACGACTATCGGATCGACCCCACGACCACGGGCCAAAGTTGGCCAGCCGCCGACATGTCCGACGGCTATAGGGTCGTCACCACGACCCCGGGACTAGATTGGCCGCCACCGTCATGTCCGACGACTATCGGATCGACCCCACGACCACGGGCCATAGTTGGCCAATCGCCGACATGTCCGACGACTATAGGGTCGTCCCTATGACCCCGGGACTAGATTGGCCCGCCACCGTCATGTCCGACGACAATTGGGTCGTCCCCACGACCCCGGGTCCAGGTTGGCCAGCCGCCGATATGTCCGACGAATATAGAGTCGTCCCCACGACCCCGGGCCAATGTTGGCAAATCGCCGACATGTCCGACGATAATAGGGTCGTCCCCACGACCCCGGGTCCAGGTCGGCCAGCCGCCGACATGTCCGACGAATATAGAGTCGTCCCCACGACACCGGGCCAAATTTGGCCAGCCGGCGACATGTCCGACGACTATAGGGTCGTCCCCAGGACCCCGGGACTAGATTGGCCCTAGACCGTCATGTCCGACGACTATCGGATCGTCCCCACGACCACGGGCGAAAGCTGGCCAGCCGCCGACATGTCCGACGACTATTGAGTCGTCCCCACGACCACGGGCCAAAGTTGGCCAGCCGCCGACATGTGCGACGACTATAGGGTCGTCCCCACGACCCCGGGACTAGATTGGCCCGCCACCGACATGTCCGACGACTATAGGGTCGTCCCCACGACCACGGGCCAAAGCTGGCCCGCCACCGTCATATCCGACGATTATCGGTTCGTCCCCACGACCACGGGCCAAAGTTGGCCAGCCGGCGACATGTCCGACGACTATAGGGTCGTCCCCACGACACCGGGCCAATGTTGGCCAATCGCCGACATGTCCGACGACCATAGGGTCGTACCTACGACCCCGGGACTAGATTGGCCCGCCACCGTCATGTCCGACGACAATAGGGTCGTCCCCACGACCCTGGGTCTAGGTTGGCCAGCCGCCGACATGTCCGGCGACTAAACAGTCGTCCCCACGACCACGGGCAAAAGTTGGCCAGCCGCCGACATGTCCGACGACTATAGGGTCGTCCCCACGACCCCGGGACTAGATTGGCCCGCCACCGCCATGTCCGACGACAATAGGGTCGTCCCCACGACCCCGGGTCTAGGTTGGCCAGCCGCCGACATGTCCGACGACTATCGGATCGTCCCCACGACCACGGGCCAAAGTTGGCCAGCCGCTGACATGTCCGACGACTATTGGATCGTCTCCACGACCACGGGCCAAAGTTGGCCAGCCGCCGACATGTCCGACGACTATAGGGTCGTCCCCACGACCTCGGGACTAGGTTGGCCAGCCGCCGACCTGTCCGACGACTACAAGGTCGTCCCCACGACCTCGGGACTAGGTTGGCCAGCCGCCGACATGTCCGACGACTATAGGGTCGTCCCGACGACCCCGGGCCAATGTTGGCCAATCGCCAACATGTCCGACGACTATAGGGTCGTCCCTACGACCCCGGGAATAGATTGGCCCGCCACCGTCATGTCCGACGACAATAGGGTCGTCCCCACGACCCCGGGTCTAGGTTGGCCAGCCGCCGACATGTCCGACGACTATAGAGTTGTCCCCACGACACCGGGCCAAAGTTGGCCAGCCGCTGACATGTCCAACGACTATAGGGTCGTCCCCACGACCACGGGCCAAAGTTGGCCAGGCGCCGACATGTCCGACGACTATTGGATCGTCCCCACGACCCCGGGACTAGATTGGCCCGCCACCGTCATGTCCAACGACTATCGGATCGTCCCCACGACCAGGGGCCAAAGTTGGCCAGCCGCCGACATGTCCGACGACTATAGGGACGTCCCCACGACTCCGGGACTAGATTGGCCAGCCGCCGACATGTCCGACGACTATAGGGTCGTCCCGACGACCCCGGGCCAATGTTGGCCAATCGCCAACATGTCCGACGACTATAGGGTCGTCCCTACGACCCCGGGACTAGATTGGCCCGCCACCGTCATTTCCGACGACAATAGGGTCGTCCCCACGACCACTGGCCAAAGCTGGCCAGCCGCCGACATGTCCGACGACTATAGGGTCGTCCCCACGACCCGGGACTAGACTGGCCCGCCACCGTCATGTCCGACGACTATAGGGTCGTCCCCACGACCCCCGGACTAGGTTGGCCGGCCGCCGACTTGTCCGACGACTATAGGGTCGTCCCCACGACCGCCCCACTAGGTGGGCTCGCCGCCGACTTGTCCGACGACTATAGGGTCGTTCCCACGACCCCGGGCCAAAGTTGGCAAGCTGCCGACTTATCCGACGACTATAGGGTCGTCCCCACGACCCCGGGACTAGGTAGGCCCGCCGCCGACTTGTCCGACCACTATAGGGTCGTCCCCACGACCCCGGGACTAGATTGGCCCGCCACCGTCATTTCCGACGACTATAGGGTCGTCCCCACGACCACGGGCCAAAGTTGGCCAGCCGCCGACATGTCCGACGACTATAGGGTCGTCCCCACGACCCGGGACTAGACTGGCCCGCCACCGACATGTCCGACGACTATAGAGTCGTCACCACGACCCCGGGTCAATTTTGGCTCGCCGCCGACATGTCCGACGACTATAGGGTCGTCCCCACGACCCCTGGGCCAAAGTTGGACAGCCACCGACATTTCCGACGACTATAGGGTCGTCCCCACGACCACGGGCCAAAGTTGGCCAGCCGCCGACATGTCCGACGACTATAGGGTCGTCCCCACGACCCGGGACTAGACTGGCCCGCCACCGTCATGTCCGACGACTATAGTGTCGTCCCCACGACCCCCGGACTAGGTTGGCCGGCCGCCGACTTGTCCGACGACTATAGGGTCGTCCCCACGACCCCCCGAATAGGTGGGCTCGCCGCCGACATGTCCGACGACTATAGGGTCGTCCCCACGACCACGGGCCAAAGTTGGCCAGCCGCCGACATATCCGACGACTATAGGGTCGTCCCCACGACCACGGGCCAATGTTGGCCAGCCGCTGACTTGTCCGACGACTTAGGGTCGTCCCCACGACCGCGGGGCTAGATTGGCTCGCCGCCGACTTGTCCGACGACTGTAGGGTCGTCCCCACGACTCCGTGCCAAAGTTGGCAAGCTGCCGACTTGTCCGACGACTATAGGGTCGTCCCCACGACCCCGGGAATAGATTGGCCCGCCACCGTCATTTCCGACGACAATAGGGTCGTCCCCACGACCACGGGCCAAAGCTGGCCAGCCGCCGACATGTCCGACGACTATAGGGTCGTCCCCACGACCCGGGACCAGACTGGCCCGCCACCGTCATGTCCGACGACTATAGGGTCGTCCCCACGACCCCCGGACTAGGTTGGCCGGCCGCCGACTTGTCCGACGACTATAGGGTCGTCCCCACGACCGCCCCACTAGGTGGGCTCGCCGCCGACTTGTCCGACGACTATAGGGTCGTTCCCACGACCCCGGGCCAAAGTTGGCAAGCTGCCGACTTATCCGACGACTATAGGGTCGTCCCCACGACCCCGGGACTAGGTAGGCCCGCCGCCGACTTGTCCGACCACTATAGGGTCGTCCCTACGACCCGGGGACTAGATTGGCCCGCCACCGTTATGTCCGACGACTATAGGGTCGTCCCCACGACCACGGGCCAAAGTTGGCCAGCCGGCGACATGTCCGACGACTATAGGGTCATCCCCACGACCCCGGGACTAGGTTGGCCCGCCGGCGACTTGTCCGACGACTATAGGGTCGTCCCCACGACCCCGGGACTAGATTGGCCCGCCACCGTCATTTCCGACGACTATAGGGTCGTCCCCACGACCACGGGCCAAAGTTGGCCAGCCGCCGACATGTCCGACGACTATAGGGTCGTCCCCACGACCCGGGACTAGACTGGCCCGCCACCGACATGTCCGACGACTATAGAGTCGTCACCACGACCCCGGGTCAATTTTGGCTCGCCGCCGACATGTCCGACGACTATAGGGTCGTCCCCACGACCCCTGGGCCAAAGTTGGACAGCCACCGACCTTTCCGACGACTATAGGGTCGTCCCCACGACCACGGGCCAAAGTTGGCCAGCCGCCGACATGTCCGACGACTATAGGGTCGTCCCCACGACCCGGGACTAGACTGGCCCGCCACCGTCATGTCCGACGACTATAGTGTCGTCCCCACGACCCCCGGACTAGGTTGGCCGGCCGCCGACTTGTCCGACGACTATAGGGTGGTCCCCACGACCGCCCCACTAGGTGGGCTCGCCGCCGACTTGTCCGACGACTATAGGGTCGTCCCCACGACCACGGGCCAAAGTTGGCCAGCCGGCGACATGTCCGACGACTATAGGGTCATCCCCACGACCCCGGGACTAGGTTGGCCCGCCGGCGACTTGTCCGACGACTATAGGGTCGTCCCCACGACCCCGGGACTAGATTGGCCCGCCACCGTCATTTCCGACGACTATAGGGTCGTCACCACGACCCCGGGTCAATTTTGGCTCGCCGCCGACATGTCCGACGACTATAGGGTCGTCCCCACGACCCCTGGGCCAAAGTTGGACAGCCACCAACATTTCCGACGACTATAGGGTCGTCCCCACGACCACGGGCCAAAGTTGGCCAGCCGCTGACATGTCCAACGACTATAGGGTCGTCCCCACGACCACGGGCCTAAGTTCGTCAGCCGCCGACATGTCCGACGACTATTGGATCGTCCCCACGACCACGGGCCAAAGTTGGCCAGCTGCCGACATGTCCGACGACTATAGGGTCGTCCCCACGACCCCGGGACTAGATTGACCCTAGACCGTCATGTCCGACGACTATCGGATCGTCCCCACGACCACGGGCGAAAGCTGGCCAGCCGCCGACATGTCCGACAACTATTGAGTCGTCCCCACGACCACGGGCCAAAGTTGGCCAGCCGCCGACATGTGCGACGACTATAGGGTCGTCCCCACGACCCCGGGACTAGATTGGCCCGCCACCGTCATGTCCGACGACAATAGGGTCGTCCCCACGACCCCGGTACAAGGTTGGCCCGCCGCCGACTTGCCCGTCGACTATAGGGTCGTCCCCACGACCCCGGGGCTAGATTGGCCCGCCACCGTCATGTCCAACGACTATCGGATCGTCCCCACGACCCCGGGCCAATATTGGCCAATCGCCGACATGTCCGACGACTATAGGGTCGTCCCCACGACCACGGGCCAAAGTTGGCCAGCCGCCGACATGTCCGACGACTATTGGGTCGTCCCCACGACCCCGGGCCAATGTTGGCAAATCGCCGACATGTCCGACGACTATAGGGTCGTCCCTATGACCCCGGGACTAGATTGGCCCGCCACCGTCATGTCCGACGACAATAGGGTCGTCCCCACGACCCTGGGTCTAGATTGGCCGGCCGCCGACATGACCGACGACTAAACAGTCGTCCCCACGACCACGGGCCAAAGTTGGCCAGCCGCCGACATGTCCGACGGCTATAGGGTCGTCACCACGACCCCGGGACTAGATTGGCCGCCACCGTCATGTCCGACGACTATCGGATCGACCCCACGACCACGGGCCATAGTTGGCCAATCGCCGACATGTCCGACGACTATAGGGTCGTCCCTATGACCCCGGGACTAGATTGGCCCGCCACCGTCATGTCCGACGACAATTGGGTCGTCCCCACGACCCCGGGTCCAGGTTGGCCAGCCGCCGATATGTCCGACGAATATAGAGTCGTCCCCACGACCCCGGGCCAATGTTGGCAAATCGCCGACATGTCCGACGACAATAGGGTCGTCCCCACGACCCCGGGTCCAGGTCGGCTAGCCGCCGACATGTCCGACGAATATAGAGTCGTCCCCACGACACCGGGCCAAATTTGGCCAGCCGGCGACATGTCCGACGACTATAGGGTCGTCCCCAGGACCCCGGGACTAGATTGGCCCTAGACCGTCATGTCCGACGACTATCGGATCGTCCCCACGACCACGGGCGAAAGCTGGCCAGCCGCCGACATGTCCGACGACTATTGAGTCGTCCCCACGACCACGGGCCAAAGTTGGCCAGCCGCCGACATGTGCGACGACTATAGGGTCGTCCCCACGACCCCGGGACTAGATTGGCCCGCCACCGACATGTCCGACGACTATAGGGTCGTCCCCACGACCACGGGCCAAAGCTGGCCCGCCACCGTCATATCCGACGATTATCGGTTCGTCCCCACGACCACGGGCCAAAGTTGGCCAGCCGGCGACATGTCCGACGACTATAGGGTCGTCCCCACGACACCGGGCCAATGTTGGCCAATCGCCGACATGTCCGACGACCATAGGGTCGTACCTACGACCCCGGGACTAGATTGGCCCGCCACCGTCATGTCCGACGACAATAGGGTCGTCCCCACGACCCTGGGTCTAGGTTGGCCAGCCGCCGACATGTCCGGCGACTAAACAGTCGTCCCCACGACCACGGGCAAAAGTTGGCCAGCCGCCGACATGTCCGCCGACTATAGGGTCGTCCCCACGACCCCGGGACTAGATTGGCCCGCCACCGCCATGTCCGACGACAATAGGGTCGTCCCCACGACCCCGGGTCTAGGTTGGCCAGCCGCCGACATGTCCGACGACTATCGGATCGTCCCCACGACCACGGGCCAAAGTTGGCCAGCCGCTGACATGTCCGACGACTATTGGATCGTCTCCACGACCACGGGCCAAAGTTGGCCAGCCGCCGACATGTCCGACGACTATAGGGTCGTCCCCACGACCTCGGGACTAGGTTGGCCAGCCGCCGACCTGTCCGACGACTACAAGGTCGTCCCCACGACCTCGGGACTAGGTTGGCCAGCCGCCGACATGTCCGACGACTATAGGGTCGTCCCGACGACCCCGGGCCAATGTTGGCCAATCGCCAACATGTCCGACGACTATAGGGTCGTCCCTACGACCCCGGGAATAGATTGGCCCGCCACCGTCATGTCCGACGACAATAGGGTCGTCCCCACGACCCCGGGTCTAGGTTGGCCAGCCGCCGACATGTCCGACGACTATAGAGTTGTCCCCACGACACCGGGCCAAAGTTGGCCAGCCGCTGACATGTCCAACGACTATAGGGTCGTCCCCACGACCACGGGCCAAAGTTGGCCAGCCGCCGACATGTCCGACGACTATTGGATCGTCCCCACGACCCCGGGACTAGATTGGCCCGCCACCGTCATGTCCAACGACTATCGGATCGTCCCCACGACCAGGGGCCAAAGTTGGCCAGCCGCCGACATGTCCGACGACTATAGGGACGTCCCCACGACTCCGGGACTAGATTGGCCAGCCGCCGACATGTCCGACGACTATAGGGTCGTCCCGACGACCCCGGGCCAATGTTGGCCAATCGCCAACATGTCCGACGACTATAGGGTCGTCCCTACGACCCCGGGACTAGATTGGCCCGCCACCGTCATGTCCAACGATTATAGGGTCGTCTCCACGACCCCGGGACTAGATTGGCCCGCTACCGTCATGTCCGAAGACTATAGGGTCGTCCCCACGACCACGGGCCAAAGTTGGCCAGCCGCCGACATGTCCGACGACTATTGGATCGTCCCCACGACCCCGGGACTAGATTGGCCCGCCACCGTCATGTCCAACGACTATCGGATCGTCCCCACGACCAGGGGCCAAAGTTGGCCAGCCGCCGACATGTCCGACGACTATAGGGTCGTCCCCACGACCCCGGGACTAGATTGGCCAGCCGCCGACATGTCCGACGACTATAGGGTCGTCCCGACGACCCCGGGCCAATGTTGGCCAAACGCCAACATGTCCGACGACTATAGGGTCGTCCCTACGACCCCGGGACTAGATTGGCCCGCCACCGTCATGTCCAACGATTATAGGGTCGTCCCCACGACCCCGGGACTAGATTGGCCCGCTACCGTCATGTCCGAAGACTATAGGGTCGTCCCCACGACCACGGGCCAAAGTTGGCCAGCCGCTGACATGTCCAACGACTATAGGGGCGTCCCCACGACCACGGGCCTAAGTTCGTCAGCCGCCGACATGTCCGACGACTATTGGATCGTCCCCACGACCACGGGCCAAAGTTGGCCAGCCGCCGACATGTCCGACGACTATTGGGTCGTCCCCACGACCCCGGGCCAATGTTGGCAAATCGCCGACATGTCCGACGACTATAGGGTCGTCCCCACGACCACGGGCCAAAGTTTGCCAGCCGCCGACATGTCCGACGACTATTGGGTCGTCCCCACGACCCCGGGACAAGGGTGGCCTGCAGCCGACATGTCCGACGACTATAGAGTCGTCCCCAAGACACCGGGCCAAAGTTGGACAGCCGCCGACATGTCCGACGACTATAGGGTCGTCCACACGACCCAGAGAATAGATTGGCCCGCCGCCGTCATGTCCGACGACTATCGGATCGACCCCACGACCACGGACCAAAGTTGGCCAATCGCCGACATGTCCGACGACTATAGGGTCGTCCCTATGACCCCGGGACTAGATTGGCCCGCCACCGTCATGTCCGACGACAATAGGGTCGTCCCCACGACCCTGGGTCTAGATTGGCCGGCCGCCGACATGACCGACGACTAAACAGTCGTCCCCACGACCACGGGCAAAAGTTGGCCAGCCGCCGACATGTCCGACGACTTTAGGGTCGTCCCCACGACCCCGGGACTAGATTGGCCCGCCACCGTCATGTCCGACGATTATCGGTTCGTCCGCACGACCACGGGCCAAAGTTGGCCAGCCGGCGACATGTCCGACGACTATTGTGTCGTCCCCACGACCACGGGCAAAAGTTGGCCAGCCGCCGACATGTCCGCGACTATAGGGTCGTCCCACGACCCCGGTACTAGATTGGCCCGCCACCGTCATGTCCGACGACAATAGGGTCGTCCCCACGACCCCGGGTCTAGGTTGGCCAGCCGCCGACATGTCCGACGACTAAACAGTCGTCCCCACGACCACGGGCCAAAGTTGGCCAGCCACCGTCATGTCCGACGACTATCGGATCGTCCCCACGACCCCGGGCCAATATTGGCCCACCACCGTTATGTCGGACGTCTATAGGGTTGTCCCCACGACCACGGGCCTACGTTGACCTTCCGCCAACATGTCCGACGACTATAGGGTCGTCCCCACGACCACGGGCCAAAGTTGTCCAGCCGCCGACATGTCCGACGACTATAGGGTCGTCCCCACAACCCCGGGACTAGATGGGCCGCCACCGTCATGTCCAACGACTATCGGAACGTGCCAACGACCCCGGGCCAATATTGGCCAATCGCCGACATGTCCGACGACTATAGGGTCGTACCTACGACCCCGGGACTAGATTGCCCCGCCACCGTCATGTCCGACGACAATAGGGTCGTCCCCACGACCCTGGGTCGAGATTGGCCAGCCGCCGACATGTCCGACAACTAAACAGTCGTCCCCACGACCACGGGCCAAAGTTGGCCAGCCGCCGTCATGTCCGACGACTATCGGATCGACCCAACGACCACGGACCAAAGTTGGCCAATCGCCGACATGTCCGACGACTATAGGGTCGTCCCTACGACCCCGGGAATAGATTGGCCCGCCACCGTCATGTCCGACGACAATAGGGTCGTCCCCACAACCCCGGGTCTAGGTTGGCCAGCCGCCGACATGTCCGACGACTATAGAGTTGTCCCCACGACACCGGGCCAAAGTTGGCCAGCCGCTGACATGTCCAACGACTATAGGGTCGTCCCCACGACCACGGGCCAAAGTTGGCCAGCCGCCGACATGTCCGACGACTATTGGATCGTCCCCACGACCCCGGGACTAGATTGGCCCGCCACCGTCATGTCCAACGACTATCGGATCGTCCCCACGACCCCGGGACTAGATTGGCCCGCCACCGTCAAGTCCGACGACCTCGGGACTAGGTTGGCCAGCCGCCGACATGTCCGACGACTATAGGGTCGTCCCCACGACCCCGGGCCAATAATGTCCAATCGCCGACATGTCCGACGCCTATCGGATCGTCCCCACGACCACGGGCCAAAGTTGGCCAGCCGCGGACAAGTCCGACGACTATTGGATCGTCCCCACGACCACGGGCCAAAGTTGGCCAGCCGCCGACATGTCCGACGACTATAGGGTCGTCCCCACGACCACGGGACTAGATTGGCCCGTCACCGCCATGTCCGACGACAATAGGGTCATCCCCACGACCCCGGGACTAGATTGGCCCGCCACCGTCAAGTCCGACGACCTCGGGACTAGGTTGGCCAGCCGCCGACATGTCCGACGACTGTAGGGTCGCCCCCACGACCTCGGGACTAGGTTGGCCAGCCACCGTCATGTCCGACGACTATAGGGTCGTCCCCACGACCCCGTCCCAAAGTTGGCAAGCCGCCGAAATGTCCGACGACTGTAGGGTCGTCCCCACGACCCCGGGACTAGATTGACCCGCCACTCTCAAGTGCGACGACCTCGGGACTAGGTTGGCCAGACGCCGACATGTCCGACGACTATAGGGTCGTCCCCACGACCCCGGGTCTAGGTTGGCCAGCCGCCGACATGTCCGACGACAATAGAGTCGTCCCCACGACACCGGGCCAAATTTGGCCAGCCGCTGACATGTCCAACGAATATAGGGTCGTCCCCACGACCCCGGGTCTAGGTTGGCCAGCCGCCGACATGTCCGGCGACTAAACAGTCGTCCCCACGACCACGGGCAAAAGTTGGACAGCCACCGACATTTCCGACGACTATAGGGTCGTCCCCACGACCACGGGCCAAAGTTGGCCAGCCGCCGACATGTCCGACGACTATAGGGTCGTCCCCACGACCCGGGACTAGACTGGCCCGCCACCGTCATGTCCGACGACTATAGTGTCGTCCCCACGACCCCCGGACTAGGTTGGCCGGCCGCCAACTTGTCCGACGACTATAGGGTCGTCCCCACGACCCCCCGAATAGGTGGGCTCGCCGCCGACATGTCCGACGACTATAGGGTCGTCCCCACGACCACGGGCCAAAGTTGGCCAGCCGCCGACATATCCGACGACTATAGGGTCGTCCCCACGACCACGGGCCAATGTTGGCCAGCCGCTGACTTGTCCGACGACTATCGGAACGTGCCAACGACCCCGGGCCAATATTGGCCAATCGCCGACATGTCCGACGACTATAGGGTCGTACCTACGACCCCGGGACTAGATTGGCCCGCCACCGTCATGTCCGACGATTATCGGTTCGTCCGCACGACCACGGGCCAAAGTTGGCCAGCCGGCGACATGTCCGACGACTATTGTGTCGTCCCCACGACCACGGGCAAAAGTTGGCCAGCCGCCGACATGTCCGCGACTATAGGGTCGTCCCACGACCCCGGTACTAGATTGGCCCGCCACCGTCATGTCCGACGACAATAGGGTCGTCCCCACGACCCCGGGTCTAGGTTGGCCAGCCGCCGACATGTCCGACGACTAAACAGTCGTCCCCACGACCACGGGCCAAAGTTGGCCAGCCACCGTCATGTCCGACGACTATCGGATCGTCCCCACGACCCCGGGCCAATATTGGCCCACCACCGTTATGTCGGACGTCTATAGGGTTGTCCCCACGACCACGGGCCTACGTTGACCTTCCGCCAACATGTCCGACGACTATAGGGTCGTCCCCACGACCACGGGCCAAAGTTGTCCAGCCGCCGACATGTCCGACGACTATAGGGTCGTCCCCACAACCCCGGGACTAGATGGGCCGCCACCGTCATGTCCAACGACTATCGGAACGTGCCAACGACCCCGGGCCAATATTGGCCAATCGCCGACATGTCCGACGACTATAGGGTCGTACCTACGACCCCGGGACTAGATTGCCCCGCCACCGTCATGTCCGACGACAATAGGGTCGTCCCCACGACCCTGGGTCGAGATTGGCCAGCCGCCGACATGTCCGACAACTAAACAGTCGTCCCCACGACCACGGGCCAAAGTTGGCCAGCCGCCGTCATGTCCGACGACTATCGGATCGACCCAACGACCACGGACCAAAGTTGGCCAATCGCCGACATGTCCGACGACTATAGGGTCGTCCCTACGACCCCGGGAATAGATTGGCCCGCCACCGTCATGTCCGACGACAATAGGGTCGTCCCCACAACCCCGGGTCTAGGTTGGCCAGCCGCCGACATGTCCGACGACTATAGAGTTGTCCCCACGACACCGGGCCAAAGTTGGCCAGCCGCTGACATGTCCAACGACTATAGGGTCGTCCCCACGACCACGGGCCAAAGTTGGCCAGCCGCCGACATGTCCGACGACTATTGGATCGTCCCCACGACCCCGGGACTAGATTGGCCCGCCACCGTCATGTCCAACGACTATCGGATCGTCCCCACGACCCCGGGACTAGATTGGCCCGCCACCGTCAAGTCCGACGACCTCGGGACTAGGTTGGCCAGCCGCCGACATGTCCGACGACTATAGGGTCGTCCCCACGACCCCGGGCCAATAATGTCCAATCGCCGACATGTCCGACGCCTATCGGATCGTCCCCACGACCACGGGCCAAAGTTGGCCAGCCGCGGACAAGTCCGACGACTATTGGATCGTCCCCACGACCACGGGCCAAAGTTGGCCAGCCGCCGACATGTCCGACGACTATAGGGTCGTCCCCACGACCACGGGACTAGATTGGCCCGTCACCGCCATGTCCGACGACAATAGGGTCATCCCCACGACCCCGGGACTAGATTGGCCCGCCACCGTCAAGTCCGACGACCTCGGGACTAGGTTGGCCAGCCGCCGACATGTCCGACGACTGTAGGGTCGCCCCCACGACCTCGGGACTAGGTTGGCCAGCCACCGTCATGTCCGACGACTATAGGGTCGTCCCCACGACCCCGTCCCAAAGTTGGCAAGCCGCCGAAATGTCCGACGACTGTAGGGTCGTCCCCACGACCCCGGGACTAGATTGACCCGCCACTCTCAAGTGCGACGACCTCGGGACTAGGTTGGCCAGACGCCGACATGTCCGACGACTATAGGGTCGTCCCCACGACCCCGGGTCTAGGTTGGCCAGCCGCCGACATGTCCGACGACAATAGAGTCGTCCCCACGACACCGGGCCAAATTTGGCCCGCCGCTGACATGTCCAACGAATATAGGGTCGTCCCCACGACCCCGGGTCTAGGTTGGCCAGCCGCCGACATGTCCGGCGACTAAACAGTCGTCCCCACGACCACGGGCAAAAGTTGGACAGCCACCGACATTTCCGACGACTATAGGGTCGTCCCCACGACCACGGGCCAAAGTTGGCCAGCCGCCGACATGTCCGACGACTATAGGGTCGTCCCCACGACCCGGGACTAGACTGGCCCGCCACCGTCATGTCCGACGACTATAGTGTCGTCCCCACGACCCCCGGACTAGGTTGGCCGGCCGCCGACTTGTCCGACGACTATAGGGTCGTCCCCACGACCCCCCGAATAGGTGGGCTCGCCGCCGACATGTCCGACGACTATAGGGTCGTCCCCACGACCACGGGCCAAAGTTGGCCAGCCGCCGACATATCCGACGACTATAGGGTCGTCCCCACGACCACGGGCCAATGTTGGCCAGCCGCTGACTTGTCCGACGACTTAGGGTCGTCCCCACGACCGCGGGGCTAGATTGGCTCGCCGCCGACTTGTCCGACGACTGTAGGGTCGTCCCCACGACTCCGTGCCAAAGTTGGCAAGCTGCCGACTTGTCCGACGACTATAGGGTCGTCCCCACGACCCCGGGAATAGATTGGCCCGCCACCGTCATTTCCGACGACAATGGGGTCGTCCCCACGACCACGGGCCAAAGCTGGCCAGCCGCCGACATGTCCGACGACTATAGGGTCGTCCCCACGACCCGGGACTAGACTGGCCCGCCACCGTCATGTCCGACGACTATAGGGTCGTCCCCACGACCCCCGGACTAGGTTGGCCGGCCGCCGACTTGTCCGACGACTATAGGGTCGTCCCCACGACCCCGGGTCTAGGTTGGCCAGCCGCCGACATGTCCGGCGACTAAACAGTCGTCCCCACGACCACGGGCAAAAGTTGGACAGCCACCGACATTTCCGACGACTATAGGGTCGTCCCCACGACCACGGGCCAAAGTTGGCCAGCCGCCGACATGTCCGACGACTATAGGGTCGTCCCCACGACCCCGGTACAAGGTTGGCCCGCCGCCGACTTGCCCGGCGACTATAGGGTCGTCCCCACGACCCCGGGACTAGATTGGCCCGCCACCGTCATGTCCGACGATTATCGGTTCGTCCGCACGACCACGGGCCAAAGTTGGCCAGCCGGCGACATGTCCGACGACTATTGTGTCGTCCCCACGACCACGGGCCAAAGTTGGCCAGCCACCGTCATGTCCGACGACTATAGGGTCGTCCCCACGACCCCGGGACTAGATTGGCCCGCCACCGTCATTTCCGACGACTATAGGGTCGTCCCCACGACCACGGGCCAAAGTTGGCCAGCCGCCGACATGTCCGACGACTATAGGGTCGTCCCCACGACCCGGGACTAGACTGGCTCGCCGCCGACATGTCCGACGACTATAGGGTCGTCCCCACGACCCCTGGGCCAAAGTTGGACAGCCACCGACCTTTCCGACGACTATAGGGTCGTCCCCACGACCACGGGCCAAAGTTGGCCAGCCGCCGACATGTCCGACGACTATAGGGTCGTCCCCACGACCCGGGACTAGACTGGCCCGCCACCGTCATGTCCGACGACTATAGTGTCGTCCCCACGACCCCCGGACTAGGTTGACCGGCCGCCGACTTGTCCGACGACTATAGGGTGGTCCCCACGACCGCCCCACTAGGTGGGCTCGCCGCCGACTTGTCCGACGACTATAGGGTCGTCCCCACGACCACGGGCCAAAGTTGGCCAGCCGGCGACATGTCCGACGACTATAGGGTCATCCCCACGACCCCGGGACTAGGTTGGCCCGCCGGCGACTTGTCCGACGACTATAGGGTCGTCCCCACGACCCCGGGACTAGATTGGCCCGCCACCGTCATTTCCGACGACTATAGGGTCGTCCCCACGACCACGGGCCAAAGTTGGCCAGCCGCCGACATGTCCGACGACTATAGGGTCGTCCCCACGACCCGGGACTAGACTGGCCCGCCACCGACATGTCCGACGACTATAGAGTCGTCACCACGACCCCGGGTCAATTTTGGCTCGCCGCCGACATGTCCGACGACTATAGGGTCGTCCCCACGACCCCTGGGCCAAAGTTGGACAGCCACCAACATTTCCGACGACTATAGGGTCGTCCCCACGACCACGGGCCAAAGTTGGCCAGCCGCTGACATGTCCAACGACTATAGGGTCGTCCCCACGACCACGGGCCTAAGTTCGTCAGCCGCCGACATGTCCGACGACTATTGGATCGTCCCCACGACCACGGGCCAAAGTTGGCCAGCTGCCGACATGTCCGACGACTATAGGGTCGTCCCCACGACCCCGGGACTAGATTGACCCTAGACCGTCATGTCCGACGACTATCGGATCGTCCCCACGACCACGGGCGGAAGCTGGCCAGCCGCCGACATGTCCGACGACTATTGAGTCGTCCCCACGACCACGGGCCAAAGTTGGCCAGCCGCCGACATGTGCGACGACTATAGGGTCGTCCCCACGTCCCCGGGACTAGATTGGCCCGCCACCGTCATGTCCGACGACAATAGGGTCGTCCCCACGACCCCGGTACAAGGTTGGCCCGCCGCCGACTTGCCCGTCGACTATAGGGTCGTCCCCACGACCCCGGGGCTAGATTGGCCCGCCACCGTCATGTCCGACGACTATAGGGTCGTCCCCACGACCACGGGCCAAAGTTGGCCCGCCACCGTCATGTCCAACGACTATCGGATCGTCCCCACGACCCCGGGCCAATATTGGCCAATCGCCGACATGTCCGACGACTATAGGGTCGTCCCCACGACCACGGGCCAAAGTTGGCCAGCCGCCGACATGTCCGACGATTATTGGGTCGTCCCCACGACCCCGGGCCAATGTTGGCAAATCGCCGACATGTCCGACGACTATAGGGTCGTCCCCACGACCACGGGCCAAAGTTTGCCAGCCGCCGACATGTCCGACGACTATTGGGTCGTCCCCACGACCCCGGGACAAGGGTGGCCTGCAGCCGACATGTCCGACGACTATAGAGTCGTCCCCAAGACACCGGGCCAAAGTTGGACAGCCGCCGACATGTCCGACGACTATAGGGTCGTCCACACGACCCAGAGAATTGATTGGCCCGCCGCCGTCATGTCCGACGACTATCGGATCGACCCCACGACCACGGACCAAAGTTGGCCAATCGCCGACATGTCCGACGACTATAGGGTCGTCCCTATGACCCCGGGACTAGATTGGCCCGCCACCGTCATGTCCGACGACAATAGGGTCGTCCCCACGACCCTGGGTCTAGATTGGCCGGCCGCCGACATGACCGACGACTAAACAGTCGTCCCCACGACCGCGGGCAAAAGTTGGCCAGCCGCCGACATGTCCGACGACTTTAGGGTCGTCCCCACGACCCCGGGACTAGATTGGCCCGCCACCGTCATGTCCGACGATTATCGGTTCGTCCCCACGACCACGGGCCAAAGTTGGCCAGCCGGCGACATGTCCGACGACTATTGGGTCGTCCCCACGACCACGGGCAAAAGTTGGCCAGCCGCCGACATGTCCGACGACTATAGGGTCGTCCCCACGACCCCAGTACTAGATTGGCCCGCCACCGTCATGTCCGACGACAATAGGGTCGTCCCCACGACCCCGGGTCTAGGTTGACCAGCCGCCGACATGTCCGACGACTAAACAGTCGTCCCCACGACCACGGGCCAAAGTTGGCCAGCCACCGTCATGTCCGACGACTATCGGATCGTCCCCACGACCCCGGGCCAATATTGGCCCACCACCGTCATGTCGGACGTCTATAGGGTCGTCCCCACGACCACGGGCCTACGTTGACCTTCCGCCAACATGTCCGACGACTATAGGGTCGTCCCCACGACACCGGGCCAAAGTTGGCCAATCGCCGACATGTCCGACGACTATAGGGTCGTCCCCACGACCCCGGTACAAGGTTGGCCCGCCGCCGACTTGCCCGGCGACTATAGGGTCGTCCCCACGACCCCGGGACTAGATTGGCCCGCCACCGTCATGTCCGACGATTATCGGTTCGTCCGCACGACCACGGGCCAAAGTTGGCCAGCCGGCGACATGTCCGACGACTATTGTGTCGTCCCCACGACCACGGGCAAAAGTTGGCCAGCCGCCGACATGTCCGCGACTATAGGGTCGTCCCACGACCCCGGTACTAGATTGGCCCGCCACCGTCATGTCCGACGACAATAGGGTCGTCCCCACGACCCCGGGTCTAGGTTGGCCAGCCGCCGACATGTCCGACGACTAAACAGTCGTCCCCACGACCACGGGCCAAAGTTGGCCAGCCACCGTCATGTCCGACGACTATCGGATCGTCCCCACGACCCCGGGCCAATATTGGCCCACCACCGTTATGTCGGACGTCTATAGGGTTGTCCCCACGACCACGGGCCTACGTTGACCTTCCGCCAACATGTCCGACGACTATAGGGTCGTCCCCACGACCACGGGCCAAAGTTGTCCAGCCGCCGACATGTCCGACGACTATAGGGTCGTCCCCACAACCCCGGGACTAGATGGGCCGCCACCGTCATGTCCAACGACTATCGGAACGTGCCAACGACCCCGGGCCAATATTGGCCAATCGCCGACATGTCCGACGACTATAGGGTCGTACCTACGACCCCGGGACTAGATTGCCCCGCCACCGTCATGTCTGACGACAATAGGGTCGTCCCCACGACCCTGGGTCGAGATTGGCCAGCCGCCGACATGTCCGACAACTAAACAGTCGTCCCCACGACCACGGGCCAAAGTTGGCCAGCCGCCGTCATGTCCGACGACTATCGGATCGACCCAACGACCACGGGCCAAAGTTGGCCAGCCGCCGACATGTCCGACGACTATTGGATCGTCCCCACGACCCCGGGACTAGATTGGCCCGCCACCGTCATGTCCAACGACTATCGGATCGTCCCCACGACCCCGGGACTAGATTGGCCCGCCACCGTCAAGTCCGACGACCTCGGGACTAGGTTGGCCAGCCGCCGACATGTCCGACGACTATAGGGTCGTCCCCACGACCCCGGGCCAATAATGGCCAATCGCCGACATGTCCGACGCCTATCGGATCGTCCCCACGACCACGGGCCAAAGTTGGCCAGCCGCGGACATGTCCGACGACTATTGGATCGTCCCCACGACCACGGGCCAAAGTTGGCCAGCCGCCGACATGTCCGACGACTATAGGGTCGTCCCCACGACCACGGGACTAGATTGGCCCGTCACCGCCATGTCCGACGACAATAGGGTCATCCCCACGACCCCGGGACTAGATTGGCCCGCCACCGTCAAGTCCGACGACCTCGGGACTAGGTTGGCCAGCCGCCGACATGTCCGACGACTGTAGGGTCGCCCCCACGACCTCGGGACTAGGTTGGCCAGCCACCGTCATGTCCGACGACTATAGGGTCGTCCCCACGACCCCGTCCCAAAGTTGGCAAGCCGCCGAAATGTCCGACGACTGTAGGGTCGTCCCCACGACCCCGGGACTAGATTGGCCCGCCACTCTCAAGTGCGACGACCTCGGGACTAGGTTGGCCAGACGCCGACATGTCCGACGACTATAGGGTCGTCCCCACGACCCCGGGTCTAGGTTGGCCAGCCGCCGACATGTCCGACGACAATAGAGTCGTCCCCACGACACCGGGCCAAATTTGGCCAGCCGCTGACATGTCCAACGAATATAGGGTCGTCCCCACGACCCCGGGTCTAGGTTGGCCCGCCACCGTCATGTCCGACGACTATCGGATCGTCCCCACGACCACGGGCCAAAGTTGGCCAGCCGCCGACATGTCCGACGACTATAGGGTCGTCCCCACGACCGCTGGCCAAAGATGTCCAGCCGCCGTCTTGTCCGACGACTATAGGGTCGTACCCACGACCCCGGGACTAGATTGGCCCGCCACCGTCATGTCCAACGACTATAGGGTCGTCCCCACGACCCCGGGACTAGGTTGACAGGCCGCCGAAATGTCCGACGACTATAGGGTCGTCCCCACGACCGCGAGCCAAGGATGTCCAGCCGCCGTCTTGTCCGACGACTATAGGGTCGTCCCCACGACCCCGGGACTAGATTGGCCCGCCACCGTCATGTCCGACGACTATAGGGTCGTCCCCACGACCGCGGGCCAAAAATGTCCAGCCGCCGTCTTGTCCGACGACTATAGGGTCGTACCCACGACCCCGGGCCAAAGTTGGCAAGCCGCCGAAATGTCCGACGACTGTATGTTCGTCCCCACAACCCCGGGACTAGATTGGCCCGCCACCGTCAAGTCCGACGACTATAGGGTCGTCCCCACGACCCCGGGCCAAAGTTGGCCAGCAGCCGACATGTCCGACGACTATAGGGTCGTCCCCTCGACCCCGGGCCAATAATGGCCAATCGCCGACATGTCCGACGACTATAGGGTCGTACCTACTACCCCGGGACTCGATTGCCCCGGCACCGTCATGTCCAACGACTATCGGATCGTCCCCACGACCACGGGCCAAAGTTGGCCTGCCGCCGACATGTCCGACGACTATAGGGTCGTGCCCACGACCCGGGGACTAGATTGGCCCGCCGCCGACATGTCCGACGACTGTAGGGTTATCGCCACGACCCTGGGCCTATGTTGGCCTGCCGTCGACTTGCCCGACGACTATAGGGTCCTCCCCACGACCACGGGCCAAAGTTGGCCAGCCGCCGACTTGTCCGAGGACTATAGGGTCGTCCCCACGACCCCCGGACTAGGTTGGCCAGCCGCCGACTTGTCCGACCACTATAGGGTCGTCCCCACGACCCCGGGTCTAGGTTGGCCAGCCGCCGACATGTCCGACGACAATCGGATCGTCCCCACGACCACCCGCCAAAGTTGGCCAGCCGCCGACATGTCCGACGACTTTTGGATCGTCCCCACGACCACGGGCCAAAGTTGGCCAGCCGCCGACATGTCCGACGACTATAGGGTCGTCCCCACGACCCCGGGACTAGATTGGTCCGCCACCGTCATGTCCAACGACTATCGGATCGTCCCCACGACCACGGGCCAAAGTTGGCCAGCCGCCGACATGTCCGACGACTATAGGGTCGTCCACTCGACCCCGGGCCAATAATGGCCAATCGCCGACATGTCCGACGACTATAGGGTCGTACCTACTACCCCGGGACTCGATTGCCCCGGCACCGTCATGTCCAACGACTATCGGATCGTCCCCACGACCACGGGCCAAAGTTGACCAGCCGCCGACATGTCCGACGACTATTGGATCGTCCCCACGACCCCGGGCCAACGTTGGCAAGCCGCCGACATGTCCGACGACTATAGGGTCGTCCCCACGACACTCGGGACTAGGTTGGCCACCCGCCGACATGTCCGACGACTATAGGGTCGTCCCCACGACCCCGGGTCTAGGTTGGCCAGCCGCCGACATGTCCGACGACTATTGGGTCGTCCCCACGACACCGGGCCAAAGTTGGCCAGCCGCCGACATGTCCGAAGAATATAGGGTCGTCCCCACGACCCCGGGACTAGATTGGCCAGCCGCCGACATGTCCGACGACTATAGAGTCGTCCCCACGCCACCGGGTCAAAGTTGGCCAGCCGCTGACATTTCCAACGACTATTGGGTCGTCCCCACGACCACGGGCCAATGTTGGCAAGCCGCCGACATGTCCGACGACTATAGGGTCGTCCCCACGACCCCGGGACTAGATTGGTCCGCCACCGTCATGTCCGACGACTATCAGATCGTCCCCACGACACCGGGTCAAAGTTGGCCAGCCGCTGACATTTCCAACGACTATTGGGTCGTCCCCACGACCACGGGCCAAAGTTGGCCAGCCGCCGACATGTCCGACGACAATCGGATCGTCCCCACGACCACGCGACAAAGTTAGCCAGCCGCCGACATGTCCGACGACTTTTGGATCGTCCCCACGACCACGGGCCAAAGTTGGCCAGCCGCCGACATGTCCGACGACTATAGGGTCGTCCCCACGACCCCGGGACTAGATTGGTCCGCCACCGTCATGTCCGACGACTATAGGGTCGTCCCCACGACCCCGGGCCAAAGTTGGCAAGACGCCGAAATGTCCGACGACTGTAGGGTCGTCCCCGCGACCCCGGGACTAGATTGGCCCGCCACCGTCAAGTCCGACGACTATAGGGTCGTCCCCACGACCTCGGGACTAGGTTGGCCAGCCGCCGACATGTCCGACGACTATAATGTCGTCCCCACGACACCGGGTCAAAGTTGGCCAGCCGCTGACATTTCCAACGACTATTGGGTCGTCCCCACGACCACGGGCCAATGTTGGCAAGCCGCCGACATGTCCGACGACTATAGGGTCGTCCCCACGACCCCGGGACTAGATTGGTCCGCCACCGTCATGTCCGACGACTATAGGGTCGTCCCCACGACACCGGGTCAAAGTTGGCCAGCCGCTGACATTTCCAACGACTATTGGGTCGTCCCCACGACCACGGGACTAGATTGGTCCGCCACCGTCATGTCCGACGACTATAGGGTCGTCCCCACGACCCCGGGCCAAAGTTGGCAAGACGCCGAAATGTCCGACGACTGTAGGGTCGTCCCCGCGACCCCGGGACTAGATTGGCCCGCCACCGTCAAGTCCGACGACTATAGGGTCGTCCCCACGACCTCGGGACTAGGTTGGCCAGCCGCCGACATGTCCGACGACTATAATGTCGTCCCCACGACCCCGGGCCAATGTTGTCCAATCGCCGACATGTCCGACGACTATAGGGTCGTCCCTACGACCCCGGGCCAAAGCTGGCCAGCCGCCGACATGCCCGACGACTATTGGATCGTCCCCACGACCACGATGCCAAAGTTGGCCAGCCGCCGACATGTCCGAAGACTATAGGGTCGTCCCCACGACCCCGGGACTAGATTGGCCAGCCGCCGACATGTCCGACGACTATAGAGTCGTCCCCACGACACCGGGTCAAAGTTGGCCAGCCGCTGACATTTCCAACGACTATTGGGTCGTCCCCACGATCACAGGCCAATGTTGGCTAGCCGCCGACATGTCCGACGACTATAGGGTCGTCCCCACGACCACGGGCCAAAGCTGGCCTGCCGCCGACATGTCCGACGACTATTGGATCGTCCCCACGACCACGGGCCAAAGTTGGCCAGCCGCCGACATGTCCGACGACTATAGGGTCGTCCCCACGACCCCGTGACTAGATTGGTCCGCCACCGTCATGTCCGACGACTATAGGGTCGTCCCCACGACCCCGGGCCAAAGTTGGCAAGCCGCCGAAATGTCCGACGACTGTAGGGTCGTCCCCACGACCCCGGGACTAGATTGGCCCGCCACCGTCAAGTCCGACGACTATAGGGTCGTCCCCACGACCCCGGGCCAAAGTTGGCAAGCCGCCGACATTTCCGACGACTATAGAGTCGTCCCCACGACACCGGTCCAAAGTTGGCCAGCCGCCGACATGTCCGACGACTATAGGGTCGTCCCCACGACCCCGGGACTAGATTGGCCCGCCACCGTCATGTCCAACGACTATAGGGTCGTCCCCACAACCACAGGCCAAAGTTGGCCAGCCGCCGACATGTCCGACGACTATAGGGTCGTCCCCACGACCCCGGGCCAAAGTTGGCAAGCCGCCGAAATGTCCGACGACTATAGGGTCGTCCCCACGACCCCGGGACTAGGTTGGCCAGCCGCCGACATGTCCGACGACTATAGAGTCGTCCCCACGACACCGGGCCAATGTTGGACAGCCGCCGACATGTTCGACTACTATAGGGTCGTCCCCAGGACCTCGGGTCTAGATTGGCCCGCTACCGTCATGTCCGAAGACTATAGGGTCGTCCCCACGACCACGGGACTAGATTGGCCCGCCACCGCCATGTCCGACGACAATAGGGTCGTCCCCACGACCCCGGGTCTAGGTTCGCCAGCCGCCGACATGTCCGACGACAATCGGATCGTCCCCACGTCCACGCGCCAAAGTTGGCCAGCCGCCGACATGTCCGACGACTATTGGATCGTCCCCACGACCACGGTGCCAAAGTTGGCCAGCCGCCGACATGTCCGACGACAATCGGATCGTCCCCACGACCACGCGCCAAAGTTGGCCACCCACCGACATGTCCGACGACTATAGGGTCGTCCCCACGACACCGGGCCAAAGTTGGCCAGCCGCCGACATGTCCGACGACTATAGGGTCGTCCCCACGACCACGCGCCAAAGTTGGCCAGCCGCCGACATGTCCGACGACTATAGGGTCGTCCCCACGACCCCGGGACTAGATTGGCCCGCCACCGTCATGTCCGACGACAATAGGGTCGTCCCCACGACCCCGGGTCTAGGTTGGCCAGCCGCCGACTTGTCCGACGACTATAGGGTCGTCCCCAGGACCTCGGGACTAGATTGGCCCGCCACCGTCATGTCCAACGACTATAGGGTCGTCCCCACGACCACGGGCCAAAGTTGGCATGCCGCCGAAATGTCCGACGATTATAGGGTCGTCCCCACGACCCCGGGCCAAAGTTGGCAAGCCGCCGAAATGTCCGAAGACTGTAGGGTCGTCCACTCGACCCCGGGCCAATAATGGCCAATCGCCGACATGTCCGACGACTATAGGGTCGTACCTACTACCCAGGGACTCGATTGCCCCGGCACCGTCATGTCCAACGACTATCGGATCGTCCCCACGACCACGGGCCAAAGTTGACCAGCCGCCGACATGTCCGACGACTATTGGATCGTCCCCACGACCCCGGGCCAACGTTGGGAAGCCGCCGACATGTCCGACGACTATAGGGTCGTCCCCACGACACTCGGGACTAGGCTGGCCACCCGCCGACATGTCCGACGACTATAGGGTCGTCCCCACGACCCCGGGTCTAGGTTGGCCAGCCGCCGACATGTCCGACGACTATTGGGTCGTCCCCACGACACCGGGCCAAAGTTGGCCAGCCGCCGACATGTCCGAAGACTATAGGGTCGTCCCCACGACCCCGGGACTAGATTGGCCAGCCACCGACATGTCCGACGACTATAAAGTCGTCCCCACGACACCGGGTCAAAGTTGGCCAGCCGCTGACATTTCCAACGACTATTGGGTCGTCCCCACGACCACGGGCCAATAATGGCAAGCCGCCGACATGTCCGACGACTATAGGGTCGTCCCCACGACCCCGGGACTAGATTGGTCCGCCACCGTCATGTCCGACGACTATAGGGTCGTCCCCACGACACCGGGTCAAAGTTGGCCAGCCGCTGACATTTCCAACGACTATTGGGTCGTCCCCACGACCACGGGCCAAAGTTGGCCAGCCGCCGACATGTCCGACGACAATCGGATCGTCCCCACGACCACGCGACAAAGTTAGCCTTCCGCCGACATGTCCGACGACTTTTGGATCGTCCCCACGACCACGGGCCAAAGTTGGCCAGCCGCCGACATGTCCGACGACTATAGGGTCGTCCCCACGACCCCGGGACTAGATTGGTCCGCCACCGTCATGTCCGACGACTATAGGGTCGTCCCCACGACCCCGGGCCAAAGTTGGCAAGACGCCGAAATGTCCGACGACTGTAGGGTCGTCCCCGCGACCCCGGGACTAGATTGGCCCGCCACCGTCAAGTCCGACGACTATAGGGTCGTCCCCACGACCTCGGGACTAGGTTGGCCAGCCGCCGACATGTCCGACGACTATAATGTCGTCCCCACGACCCCGGGCCAATGTTGTCCAATCGCCGACATGTCCGACGACTATAGGGTCGTCCCTACGACCCCGGGCCAAAGCTGGCCAGCCGCCGACATGTCCGACGACTATTGGATCGTCCCCACGACCACGATGCCAAAGTTGGCCAGCCGCCGACATGTCCGAAGACTATAGGGTCGTCCCCACGACCCCGGGACTAGATTGGCCAGCCGCCGACATGTCCGACGACTATAGAGTCGTCCCCACGACACCGGGTCAAAGTTGGCCAGCCGCTGACATTTCCAACGACTATTGGGTCGTCCCCACGATCACAGGCCAATGTTGGCTAGCCGCCGACATGTCCGACGACTATAGGGTCGTCCCCACGACCACGGGCCAAAGCTGGCCTGCCGCCGACATGTCCGACGACTATTGGAACGTCCCCACGACCACGGGCCAAAGTTGGCCAGCCGCCGACATGTCCGACGACTATAGGGTCGTCCCCACGACCCCGTGACTAGATTGGTCCGCCACCGTCATGTCCGACGACTATAGGGTCGTCCCCACGACCCCGGGCCAAAGTTGGCAAGCCGCCGAAATGTCCGACGACTGTAGGGTCGTCCCCACGACCCCGGGACTAGATTGGCCCGCCACCGTCAAGTCCGACGACTATAGGGTCGTCCCCACGACCCCGGGCCAAAGTTGGCAAGCCGCCGACATTTCCGACGACTATACAGGGTGTCCCAAAAATGTCGGACTTCCTTGAAAGGGGTTACTCAGGGGGTGATTTGAAACAACTTTTTCCTTAGCGAAAATATTGTCCGAAGCTTCGTTAAGGAGATATTAACCAAAAACCCCGACCAATCAGAGCGCGCGCCTTCCACCTGAGTTCCCGCGGTAGCGTTGGCTACGAGGTAGGCGACCGCGCTTGTGCTACGAACGTACGAACAAGCAAGTCGGCATGCATCGAAGGAAACCGCGTTACACATTTTTTTTTTAAAGCAGAATCTTAAATAAGAATAATTTGAAGTGAGAGGACAAGAAGTACGTAAATTTCGTTTTTAAATAAGGCATAAACGAAAAGCTACCGTAACAGAAAATGTACGACAAGTGATCGTAATTCGTTATTGAGGTAAAAATCCGTAGTTTAAGAACGGCCAACACAACTAAATTTAAAAAATAATATTAGGTGTATGAATAAATTCTTTCCGACTGGAATTTCTATCGCGGTGGTATTCAAAAGCTGCCAGAAAAATGGCAAAAGGTAATGAACAATAATGGAAATTATTGCGATGATCGAGTTGTTTTCATATTTTTTAAATCGAACTGTTATTGTACCCTAAAATCGGAAAGAATTTATTTTCACACCTAATAATCACCAATAAATTAAATAAAACTCACCCTTTCTGGACATTCCTTTCCTTGCTTTCCTTCCCTTTTCGGAAACCTGGCCACTGTACCGATCCTGGTCATCGGCGTCCAGTGCTCAGCTGATCGCAGGGTCAATGTACCGAATATTCACTTCACTGCACGGCTACTAACACTGATCACTGAACCGATCCTGGTCATCGATGGACGAGCCCAGTGCACAGCTGGTTTCAGGTACACGACACCATCCAAGGTTAATGTGCCGAATATTCACTTTACTGCACGGCTACTAACACTGATCACTGAATTTATTTTTCACGGAACGTGTTGTTCCTACGTTATAAAAATTGGTGGCCGCGAAAGGGGCCGATTACTGTTAATTACTGGGACGAGATTACTACTATTACCCGGCGAAAAGAAAACTCGTGGCAGACTGTCTCGGGCTGTGCAGTCCGCTGCTGTGCAGCGATCAGATACGGATCCGAGTTCCGAACGACGATCGTCAAAACAAAAGCGTAGGCTACGCTTGGTCAAATCGCTCTATCCCACTCGATCTCGTGTTTCGTTCGATCTCTTCGTCGCGCGGTGCGACAATGCATGTGGCAACTTCAGCCAATAACCAAAATACGTGTGTCCCGTCTTTAAAAGTGTGCCCAAATAGGTGACTCGACCAATCGTCACAGCAGCGGACTGCACAGCCCGAGACAGTCTGCCACGAGTTTTCTTTTCGCCGGGTAATAGTAGTAATCTCGTCCCAGTAATTAATAGTAATCGGCCCCTTTCGCAGCCACCAATTTTTATAACATAGGAACAACACGTTCCGTGAAAAATAAATTCAGTGATCAGTGTTAGTAGCCGTGCAGTAAAGTGAATATTCGGCACATTAACCTTGGATGGTGTCGTGTACCTGAAACCAGCTGTGCACTGGGCTCGTCCATCGATGACCAGGATCGGTTCAGTGATCAGTGTTAGTAGCCGTGCAGTGAAGTGAATATTCGGTACATTGACCCTGCGATCAGCTGAGCACTGGACGCCGATGACCAGGATCGGTACAGTGGCCAGGTTTCCGAAAAGGGAAGGAAAGCAAGGAAAGGAATGTCCAGAAAGGGTGAGTTTTATTTAATTTATTGGTGATTATTAGGTGTGAAAATAAATTCTTTCCGATTTTAGGGTACAATAACAGTTCGATTTAAAAAATATGAAAACAACTCGATCATCGCAATAATTTCCATTATTGTTCATTACCTTTTGCCATTTTTCTGGCAGCTTTTGAATACCACCGCGATAGAAATTCCAGTCGGAAAGAATTTATTCATACACCTAATATTATTTTTTAAATTTAGTTGTGTTGGCCGTTCTTAAACTACGGATTTTTACCTCAATAACGAATTACGATCACTTGTCGTACATTTTCTGTTACGTTAGCTTTTCGTTTATGCCTTATTTAAAAACGAAATTTACGTACTTCTTGTCCTCTCACTTCAAATTATTCTTATTTAAGATTCTGCTTTAAAAAAAAAATGTGTAACGCGGTTTCCTTCGATGCATGCCGACTTGCTTGTTCGTACGTTCGTAGCACAAGCGCGGTCGCCTACCTCGTAGCCAACGCTACCGCGGGAACTCAGGCGGAAGGCGCGCGCTCTGATTGGTCGGGGTTTTTGGTTAATATCTCCTTAACGAAGCTTCGGACAATATTTTCGCTAAGGAAAAAGTTGTTTCAAATCACCCCCTGAGTAACCCCTTTCAAGGAAGTCCGACATTTTTGGGACACCCTGTAGAGTCGTCCCCACGACACCGGTCCAAAGTTGGCCAGCCGCCGACATGTCCAACGACTATAGGGTCGTCCCCACGACCCCGGGACTAGATTGGCCCGCCACCGTCATGTCCAACGACTATAGGGTCGTCCCCACGACCCCGGGTCCAGGTTGGCCAGCCGCCGACATTTCCGACGACTATAGAGTGGTCCCCACGACACCGGGCCAAAGTTGGCCAGCCGCCGACATGTCCGACGACTATAGGGTCGTCCCCACAACCACGGGCCAAAGTTGGCCAGCCGCCGACATGACCGACGACTATAGGGTCGTCCCCACGACCTCGGGACTAGGTTGGCCAGCCGCCGACATGTCCGACGACTATAGGGTCGTCCCCTCGACCCCGGGCCAATGTTGGCCAATCGCCGACATGTCCGACGACTATAGGGTCGTCCCTACGACCCCGGGACTAGATTGGCCCGCCACCGTCATGTCCAACGACTATAGGGTCGTCCCCACGACCACGGGCCAAAGTTGGCATGCCGCCGACATGTCCGACGACTATAGGGTCGTCCCCACGACCCCGGGACAAGCTTGGCCCGCCGCCGACTTGTCCGACGACTATAGGGTCGTCCCCAAGACACCGGGACTAGATTGGCCCGCCACCGTCATGTCCGACGACAATAGGGTCGTCCCCACGACCCCGGGTCTAGGTTGGCCAGCCGCCGACATGTCCGACGACTATAGAGTCGTCCCCACGACAACGGGCCAAAGTTGGACAGCCGCCGACATGTCCGACGACTATAGGGTCGTCCCCACGAACCCGGGCCAAAGTTGGCAAGCCGCCGAAATGTCCGACGACTATAGGGTCGTCCCCACGACCCCGGGACTAGGTTGGCCAGCCGCCGACATGTCCGACGAATATAGGGTCGTCCCGACGACCCCGGGCCAATGTTGGCCAATCGCCAACATGTCCGACGACTATAGGGTCGTCCCTACGACCCCGGGACTAGATTGGCCCGCCACCGTCATGTCCAACGATTATAGGGTCGTCCCCACGACCCCGGGTCTAGGTTGGCCAGCCGCCGACATGTCCGACGACTATAGAGTCGTCCCCACGACACCGGGCCAAAGTTGGACCGCCGCCGACATGTCCGACTACTATAGGGTCGTCCCCACGACCTCGGGTCTAGATTGGCCCGCTACCGTCATGTCCGAAGACTATAGGGTCGTCCCCACGACCACGGGACTAGATTGGCCCGCCAGCGCCAAGTCCGACGACAATAGGGTCGTCCCCACGACCCCGGGTCTAGGTTGGCCAGCCGCCGTCATGTCCGACGACAATCGGATCGTCCCCACGACCACGCGCCAAAGTTGGCCAGCCGCCGACATGTCCGACGACTATTGGATCGTCCCCACGACCACGGGCCAAAGTTGGCCAGCCGCCGACATGTCCGACGACAATCGGATCGTCCCCACGACCACGCGCCAAAGTTGGCCAGCCGCCGACATTTCCGACGACTATAGGGTCGTCCCCACGACCCCGGGCCAATGTTGGCCAATCGCCGACATGTCCAACGAGTATAGGGTCGTCCCTACGACCCCGGGACTAGATTAGCCCGCCACCGTCATGTCCAACGACTATAGGGTCGTCCCCACGACCACGGGCCAAAGTTGGCATGCCGCCGAAATGTCCGACGACTATAGGGTCGTCCCCACGACCCCGGGCCAAAGTTGGCCAGCCGCCGACATGTCCGACGACTATAGGGTCGTCCCCACGACCCCGAGACTAGATTGGCCCGCCACCGTCATGTCCGACGACAATAGGGTCGTCCCCACGACCCCGGGCCAAAGTTGGCCAGCCGCCGAAATGTCCGACGACTATAGGGTCGTCCCCACGACACCGGGCCAAAGTTGGACAGCCGCCGACATGTCCGACGACTATAGGGTCGTCCCCACGAACCCGGGCCAAAGTTGGCAAGCCGCCGAAATGTCCGACGACTATAGGGTCGTCCCCACGACCCCGGGATAGGTTGGCCAGCCGCCGACATGTCCGACGACTATAGGGTCGTCCCGACGACCCCGGGCCAATGTTGGCCAATCGCCAACATGTCCGACGACTATAGGGTCGTCCCTACGACCCCGGGACTAGATTGGCCCGCCACCGTCATGTCCAACGATTATAGGGTCGTCCCTACGACCCCGGGACTAGATTGGCCCGCCACCGTCATGTCCAACGATTATAGGGTCGTCCCCACGACCCCGGGTCTAGGTTGGCCAGCCGCCGACATGTCCGACGACAATCGGATCGTCCCCACGACCACGCGCCAAAGTTGGCCAGCCGCCGACATGTCCGACGACTATTGGATCGTCCCCACGACCACGGGCCAAAGTTGGCCAGCCGCCGACATGTCCGACGACAATCGGATCGTCCCCACGACCACGCGCCAAAGTTGGCCAGCCGCCGACATGTCCGACGACTATAGGGTCGTCCCCACGACCCCGGGACAAGCTTGGCCCGCCGCCGACTTGTCCGACGACTATAGGGTCGTCCCCACGACACCGGGACTAGATTGGCCCGCTACCGTCATGTCCGACGACAATAGGGTCGTCCCCACGACCCCGGGTCTAGGTTGGCCAGCCGCCGACATGTTCGACGACTATAGAGTCGTCCCCACGACACCGGGCCAAAGTTGGACAGCCGCCGACATGTCCGACGACTATAGGGTCGTCCCCACGAACCCGGGCCAAAGTTGGCAAGCCGCCGAAATGTCCGACGACTATAGGGTCGTCCCCACGACCCCGGGACTAGGTTGGCCAGCCGCCGACATGTCCGACGACTATAGAGTCGTCCCCACGACACCGGGCCAAAGTTGGACCGCCGCCGACATGTCCGACTACTATAGGGTCGTCCCCACGACCTCGGGTCTAGATTGGCCCGCTACCGTCATGTCCGAAGACTATAGGGTCGTCCCCACGACCACGGGACTAGATTGGCCCGCCACCGCCAAGTCCGACGACAATAGGGTCGTCCCCACGACCCCGGGTCTAGGTTGGCCAGCCGCCGACATGTCCGACGACAATCGGATCGTCCCCACGACCACGCGCCAAAGTTGGCCAGCCGCCGACATGTCCGACGACTATTGGATCGTCCCCACGACCACGGGCCAAAGTTGGCCAGCCGCCGACATGTCCGACGACAATCGGATCGTCCCCACGACCACGCGCCAAAGTTGGCCAGCCGCCGACATGTCCGACGACTATAGGGTCGTCCCCACGACCCCGGGCCAATGTTGGCCAATCGCCGACATGTCCAACGACTATAGGTTCGTCCCTACGACCCCGGGACTAGATTAGCCCGCCACCGTCATGTCCAACGACTATAGGGTCGTCCCCACGACCACGGGCCAAAGTTGGCATGCCGCCAACTTGTCCGACGACTATAGGGTCGTCCCCACGACCCCGGGCCAAAGATGTCCAGCCGCCGTCTTGTCCTACGACTATAGGGTAGTCCCCACGACCCCGGGACTAGATTGGCCCACCAGCGTCATGTCCAACGACTATAGGGTCGTTCCCACAACCACGGGCCAAAGTTGGCCAGCCGCCGACATGTCCGACGACTATTGGATCGTCCCCACGACCGCGGGCCAAAGTTGGCCAGCCGCCGACATGTCCGACGACTATAGGGTCGTCCCCACGACCCCGGGACTAGATTGGTCCGCCACCGTCTTGTCCGACGACTATAGGGTCGTCCCCACGACCACGGGCCAAAGATGTCCAGCCGCCGTCTTGTCCGACGACTATAGGGTCGTCCCCACGACCCCGGGACTAAATTGGCCCGCCACCGGCATGTCCGACGACAATAGGGTCGTCCCCACGACCCCGGGTCTAGGTTGGCCAGCCGTCGACTTGTCCGACGACTATAGGGTCGTCCCCAGGACCTCGGGACTAGATTGGCCCGCCACCGTCATGTCCAACGACTATAGGGTCGTCCCCACGACCACGGGCCAAAGTTGGCATGCCGCCAACTTGTCCGACGACTATAGGGTCGTCCCCACGACCCCGGGCCAAAGATGTCCAGCCGCCGTCTTGTCCTACGACTATAGGGTAGCCCCACGACCCCGGGACTAGATTGGCCCCCCAGCGTCATGTCCAACGACTATAGGGTCGTTCCCACAACCACGGGCCAAAGTTGGCATGCCGCCAACTTGTCCGACGACTATAGGGTCGTCCCCACGACCCCGGGCCAAAGATGTCCAGCCGCCGTCTTGTCCTACGACTATAGGGTAGTCCCCACGACCCCGGGACTAGATTGGCCCACCAGCGTCATGTCCAACGACTATAGGGTCGTTCCCACAACCACGGGCCAAAGTTGGCCAGCCGCCGACATGTCCGACGACTATTGGATCGTCCCCACGACCGCGGGCCAAAGTTGGCCAGCCGCCGACATGTCCGACGACTATAGGGTCGTCCCCACGACCCCGGGACTAGATTGGTCCGCCACCGTCTTGTCCGACGACTATAGGGTCGTCCCCACGACCACGGGCCAAAGATGTCCAGCCGCCGTCTTGTCCGACGACTATAGGGTCGTCCCCACGACCCCGGGACTAAATTGGCCCGCCACCGGCTTGTCCGACGACAATAGGGTCGTCCCCACGACCCCGGGTCTAGGTTGGCCAGCCGTCGACTTGTCCGACGACTATAGGGTCGTCCCCAGGACCTCGGGACTAGATTGGCCCGCCACCGTCATGTCCAACGACTATAGGGTCGTCCCCACGACCACGGGCCAAAGTTGGCATGCCGCCAACTTGTCCGACGACTATAGGGTCGTCCCCACGACCCCGGGCCAAAGATGTCCAGCCGCCGTCTTGTCCTACGACTATAGGGTAGTCCCCACGACCCCGGGACTAGATTGGCCCCCCAGCGTCATGTCCAACGACTATAGGGTCGTTCCCACAACCACGGGCCAAAGTTGGCCAGCCGCCGACATGTCCGACGACTATTGGATCGTCCCCACGACCACGGGCCAAAGTTGGTCAGCCGCCGACATGTCCGACGACTATAGGGTCGTCCCCACGACCCCGGGACAAGGTTGGCCCGCCTCCGACGTGTCCGACGACTATAGGGTCGTACCCACGACCCTGGGACTAGGCTGACAAGCCGCCAACATGTCCGACGACAATCGGATCGTCCCCACGACCACGCGCCAAAGTTGGCCAGCCGCCGACATGTCCGACGTTATAGGGTCGTCCCCACGACCCCGGGACAAGCTTGGCCCGCCGCCGACTTGTCCGACGACTATAGGGTCGTCCCCACGACACCGGGACTAGATTGGCCCGCTACCGTCATGTCCGACGACAATAGGGTCGTCCCCACGACCCCGGGTCTAGGTTGGCCAGCCGCCGACATGTCCGACGACTATAGAGTCGTCCCCACGACACCGGGCCAAAGTTGGACAGCCGCCGACATGTCCGACGACTATAGGGTCGTCCCCACGAACCCGGGCCAAAGTTGGCAAGCCGCCGAAATGTCCGACGACTATAGGGTCGTCCCCACGACCCCGGGACTAGGTTGGCCAGCCGCCGACATGTCCGACGACTATAGGGTCGTCCCGACGACCCCGGGCCAATGATGGCCAATCGCCAACATGTCCGACGACTATAGGGTCGTCCCTACGACCCCGGGACTAGATTGGCCCGCCACCGTCATGTCCAACGATTATAGGGTCGTCCCCACGACCCCGGGTCTAGGTTGGCCAGCCGCCGACATGTCCGACGACTATAGAGTCGTCCCCACGACACCGGGCCAAAGTTGGACCGCCGCCGACATGTCCGACTACTATAGGGACGTCCCCACGACCTCGGGTCTAGATTGGCCCGCTACCGTCATGTCCGAAGACTATAGGGTCGTCCCCACGACCACGGGACTAGATTGGCCCGCCACCGCCAAGTCCGACGACAATAGGGTCGTCCCCACGACCCCGGGTCTAGGTTGGCCAGCCGCCGACATGTCCGACGACAATCGGATCGTCCCCACGACCACGCGCCAAAGTTGGCCAGCCGCCGACATGTCCGACGACTATTGGATCGTCCCCACGACCACGGGCCAAAGTTGGCCAGCCGCCGACATGTCCGACGACAATCGGATCGTCCCCACGACCACGCGCCAAAGTTGGCCAGCCGCCGACATGTCCGACGACTATAGGGTCGTCCCCACGACCCCGGGCCAATGTTGGCCAATCGCCGCCATGTCCAACGACTATAGGGTCGTCCCCACGACCACGGGCCAAAGTTGGCATGCCGCCGAAATGTCCGACGACTATAGGGTCGTCCCCACGACTCCGGGCCAAACTTAGCAAGCCGCCGAAATGTGCGACGACTATAGGGTCGTCCCCACGACCCCGGGACTAGATTGGCCCGCCACCGTCATGTCCGACGACTATAGGGTCGTCCACACGACCCCGGGCCAAAGTTGGCAAGCCGCCGAAATGTCCGACGACTGTAGGGTCGTCCCCACGACCCCGAGACTAGATTGGCCCGCCACCGTCAAGTCCGACGATAATAGGGTCGTCCCCAGGACCTTGGGACTAGATTGGCCCGCCACCGTCAAGTCCGACGACTATAGGGTCGTCCCCACGACCCCGGGCCAAAGTTGGCAAGCCGCCGAAATGTCCGACGACTGTATGGTCGTCCCCACGACCCCGGGACTAGATTGGTCCGCCACCGTCATGTCCGACGACTATAGGGTCGTCCCCACGACCCCGGGCCAAAGTTGGCCAGCCGCCGACATGTCCGACGACTATAGGGTCGTCCCCACGACCCCTAGACTAGATTGGCCCGCCACCGTCATGTCCGACGACAATAGGGTCGTCCCCACGACCCCGGGTCCAGGTTGGCCAGCCGCCGACATTTCCGACGACTGTAGAGTCGTCCCCACGACACCGGGCCAAAGTTGGCCAGCCGCCGACATGTCCGACGACTATAGGGTCGTCCCCACGACCCCGGGACTAGATTGGCCCGCCACCGTCATGTCCGACGATTATAGGGTCGTCCCCACGACCCCGGGACAAGCTTGGCCCGCCGCCGACTTGTTCGACGACTATAGGGTCGTCCCCACGACCCCGGGACAAGGTTGGCCCGCCGCCGACATGTCCGACGACTATAGGGTCGTCCCCACGACCCCGGGCCAAAGATATCCAGCCGCCGTCTTGTCCGACGACTATAGGGTCGTCCCCACGACCCCGAGTCCAGGTTGGCCAGCCGCCGACATTTCCGACGACTATAGAGTCGTCCCCACAACCACGGGCCAAAGTTGGCCAGCCGCCGACATGACCGACGACTATAGGGTCGTCCCCACGACCTCGGGACTAGGTTGGCCAGCCGCCGACATGTCCGACGACTATAGGGTCGTCCCCTCGACCCCGGGCCAATGTTGGCCAATCGCCGACATGTCCGACGACTATAGGGTCGTCCCTACGACCCCGGGACTAGAGTGGCCCGCCACCGTCATGTCCAACGACTATAGGGTCGTCCCCACGACCACGGGCCAAAGTTGGCATGCCGCCGACATGTCCGACGACTATAGGGTCGTCCCCACGACCCCGGGACTAGATTGGCCTGCCACCGTCATGTCCAACGACTATAGGGTCGTTCCCACAACCACGGGCCAAAGTTGGCCAGCCGCCGACATGTCCGACGACTATAGGGTCGTCCCCACGACCACGCGCCAAAGTTGGCCAGCCGCCGACATGTCCGACGACTATAGGGTCGTCCCCACGACCCCGGGTCTAGGTTGGCCAGCCGCCGACATGTCCGACGACTATAGAGTCGTCCCCACGACACCGGGCCAAAGTTGGACAGCCGCCGACATGTCCGACGACTATAGGGTCGTCCCCACGACCCCGGGCCAATGTTGGCCAATCGCCGACATGTCCGACGACTATAGGGTCGTCCCTACGACCCCGGGACTAGATTGGCCCGCCGCCGTCATGTCCAACGACTATAGGGTCGTCCCCACGACCATGGGCCAAAGTTGGCCAGCCGCCGTAATGTCCAACGACTATTGGGTCGTCCCCACGACCCCGGGACTAGATTGGCCCGCCACCGTCAAGTCCGACGACTATAGGGTCGTCCCCACGACCCCGGGCAAATTTGGCAAGCCGCCGACATGTCCGACGACTATAGGGTCGTCCCCACGACCCCGGGACTAGGTTCGCCCGCCGCCGACTTGTCCGACGACTATAGGGTCGTCCCCACGACCACGGGCCAAAGTTGGCCTGCCGCCGACTTGTCCGACGACTATAGGGTCGTCCCCACGACCACGGGCCAAAGTTGGCAAGCCGCCGGCTTGTCCGACGAATATAGGGTCGTCCCCACGACCCCGGGACTAGGTTGGCCCGCCGCCGACTTGTCCGACGACTATAGGGTCGTCCCCACGACCACGGGCCAAAGTTGGCCTGCCGCCGACATATCCGACGACTATAGGGTCGTCCCGACGACCCCGGGACTAGATTGGCCGGCCACCGTCATGTCCAACGACTATAGGGTCGTCCCCACGACCCCGGGACTAGGTTGACAAGCCGCCAACATATCCGACGACTATACGGTCGTCCCCACGACCTCGGGACTAGGTCGGCCAGCCGCCGACATGTCCGACGACTATAGGGTCGTCCCCACGACCCCGGGCCAAAGTTGGCAAGCCGCCGAAATGTCCGACGACTATAGGGTCATCCCCACAACCCCGGGACTAGATTGGCCCGCCACCGTCAAGTCCGACGGGTATAGGATCGTCTCCACGACCACGGGCCAAAGTTGGCCAGCCGCCGACATGTCCGTCGACTATAGGGTCGTCCCCACGACCCCGGGCCAAAGTTGGCAAGCCGCCGAAATGTCCGACGACTATAGGGTCGTCCCCACGACCGCGGGCCAAAGATGTCCAGCCGCCGTCTTGTCCGACGACTATAGGGTCGTACCCACGACCCCGGGACTAGATTGGCCCGCCACCGTCATGTCCAACGACTATAGGGTAGTCCCCACGACCCCGGGACTAGATTGGCCCGCCACCGTCATGTCCAACGACTATCGAATCGTCCCCACAACCCCGGGCCAATGTTGGCCAATCGCCGACATGTCCGACGACCATAGGGTCGTACCTACGACCCCGGGACTAGATTGGCCCGCCACCGTCATGTCCGACGACAATAGGGGCGTCCCCACGACCCTGGGTCTAGGTTGGCCAGCCGCCGACATGTCCGACGACTAAACAGTCGTCCCAACGACCACGGGCAAAAGTTGGCCAGCCGCCGACATGTCCGACGACTATAGGGTCGTCCCCACGACCCCGGGACTAGATTGGCCCGCCGCCGACTTGTCCGACGACTATAGGGTCGTCCCCACGACCCCGGGACTAGATTGGCCCGCCACCGTCTTGTCCGACGACTATAGGGTCGTCCCCACGACCCCGGGACTAGATTGGCCCGCCGCCGACATGTCCGACGACTATAGGGTCGTCCCCACGACCCCGGGACTAGATTGGCCAGCCGCCGACATGTCCGACGACTAAACAGTCGTCCCAACGACCACGGGCAAAAGTTGGCCAGCCGCCGACATGTCCGACGACTATAGGGTCGTCCCCACGACACCGGGTCCAGGTTGGCCAGCCGCCGACATTTCCGACGACTATAGGGTCGTCCCCACGACCCGGGACTAGACTGGCCCGCCACCGTCATGTCCGACGACTATAGGGTCGTCCCCACGACCCCCGGACTAGGTTGGCCGGCCGCCGACTTGTCCGACGACTGTAGGGTCGTCCCCACGACCCCGGGACTAGATTGGCCCGCCACCGTCATTTCCGACGACTATAGGGTCGTCCCCACGACCACGGGCCAAAGTTGGCCAGCCGCCGACTTGCCCGACGACTATAGGGTCGTCCCCATGACCCGGGACTAGACTGGCCCGCCACCGTCATGTCCGACCCACTTTGGGTCGTCCCCACGACCCCCGGACTAGGTTGGTATGCCGCCGACTTGTCCGACGCGTATAGGGTCCTCCCCACGACCACGGGCCAAAGTTGGCTGGCCGCCGACATGTCCGACGACTATAGGGTCGTCCCCACGACCCGGGACTAGACTGGCCCGCCACCGACATGTCCGACGACTATAGAGTCGTCCCCACGACCCCGGGTCAATGTTGGCTCGCCGCCGACATGTCCGACGACTATAGGGTCGTCACCACGACCCCCGGGCCAAAGTTGGACAGCCACCGACATTTCCGACGACTATAGGGTCGTCCCCACCACCACGGGCCAAAGTTGGCCAGCCGCCGACATGTCCGACGACTATAGGGTCGTCCCCACGACCCGGGACTAGACTGGCCCGCCACCGTCATGTCCGACGACTATAGGGTCGTCCCCACGACCCCCGGACTAGGTTGGCCGGCCGCCGACTTGTCCGACGACTATAGGGTCGTCCCCACGACCCCCCGACTAGGTGGGCTCGCCGCCGACTTGTCCGACGACTATAGGGTCGTCCCCACGACCCCGGGACTAGGTTGGCTCGCCACCGTCATGTCTGACGACTATAGGGTCGTCCCCACGACCACGGGCCAAAGTTGGCCAGCCGCCGACATGTCCGACGACTATAGGGTCGTCCCCACGACCACGGGCCAAAGTTGGCCAGCCGCCGACATGTCCGACGACTATAGGGTCGTCCCCACGACCCGGGACTAGACTGGCCCGCCACCGTCATGTGCGACGACTATAGGGTCGTCCCCACGACCCCCGGACTAGGTTGGCCGGCCGCCGACTTGTCCGACGACTATAGGGTCGTCCCCACGACCCCCCGACTAGGTGGGCTCGCCGCCGACTTGTCCGACGACTATAGGGTCATCCCCACGACCCCGGGACTAGGTTGGCCCGCCGCCGACTTGTCCGACGACTATAGGGTCGTCCTCACGACCCCGGGACTAGGTTGGCTCGCCACCGACATGTTTGACGACTATAGGGTCGTCCCCACGACCCCGGGACTAGATTGGCCCGCCACCGTCAAGTCCGACGACTATAGGGTCGTCCCCACGACCCCGGGCCAAAGTTGGCAAGCCGCCGAAATGTCCGACGACTGTAGGGTCGTCCCCAAGACCCCAGGACTAGATTGGCCCGCCACCGTCATGTCCGACGACAATAGGGTCGTCCCCACGACCCCGGGGCTAGGATGGCCCGCCGCCGACATGTTCAACGACTATAGGGTCGTCCCCACGACCCGGGACTAGACTGGCCCGCCACCGTCATGTCCGACGACTATAGGGTCGTCCCCACGACCATGGGCCAAAGTTGGCCAGCCGCCGTAATGTCCCACGACTATTGGGTCGTCCCCACGACCACGGGCCAAAGTTGGCCAGCCGCCGACATGCCCGACGACTATAGGGTCGTCCCCACGACCCCGGGACTAGATTGGTCCGCCACCGTCATGTTCGACGACTATATGGTCGTCCCCACGACCCCGGGCCAAAGTTGGCAAGGCGCCGAAATGTCCGACGACTATAGGGTCGTCCCTACGACCCCGGCACTAGATTGGCCCGCCACCGTCATGTCCAACGACTATAGGGTCGTCCCCACGACCCCGGGACTAGGTTGACAAGCCGCCAACATATCCGACGACTATACGGTCGTCCCCACGACCTCGGGACTAGGTCGGCCAGCCGCCGACATGTCCGACGACTATAGGGTCGTCCCCACGACCCCGGGCCAAAGTTGGCAAGCCGCCGAAATGTCCGACGACTATAGGGTCGTCCCCACAACCCCGGGACTAGATTGGCCCGCCACCGTCAAGTCCGACGAGTATAGGGTCGTCTCCACGACCACGGGCCAAAGTTGGCCAGCCGCCGACATGTCCGTCGACTATAGGGTCGTCCCCACGACCCCGGGCCAAAGTTGGCAAGCCGCCGAAATGTCCGACGACTGTAGGGTCGTCCCCACGACCCCGGGACTAGATTGGCCCGCCACCGTGAAGTCCGACGACAATAGGGTCGTCCCCACGACCTCGGGACTAGGTTGGCCAGCCGCCGACATGTCCGACGACTATAGGGTCGTCCCCACGACCCCGGGCAAAAGTTGGCCAGCCGCCGACATGTCCGACGACTGTAGGGTCGTCCCCACGACCATGGGCCAAAGTTGGCCAGCCGCCGTAATGTCCAACGACTATTGGGTCGTCCCCACGACCCCGGGACTAGATTGGTCCGCCACCGTCATGTCCGACGACTATAGGGTCGTCCCCACGACCCCGGGCCAAAGTTGGCAAGCCGCCGAAATGTCCGACGACTGTAGGGTCGTCCCCACGACCCCGGGCCAATGTTGGCCAATCGCCGACATGTTCGACGACTATAGGGTCGTCCCTACGACCCCGGGACTAGATTGGTCCGCCACCGTCATGTCCAACGACTATAGGGTCGTCCCCACGACCATGGGCCAAAGTTGGCCAGCCGCCGTAATGTCCAACGACTATTGGGTCGTCCCCACGACCCCGGGACTAGATTGGCCCGCCACCGTCAAGTCCGACGACTATAGGGTCGTCCCCACGACCCCGGGCAAATTTGGCAAGCCGCCGACATGTCCGACGACTGTAGGGTCGTCCCCACGACCCCGGGACTAGATTGGCCCGTCACCGTCATGTCCAACGACTATAGGGTCGTCCCCACGACCATGGGCCAAAGTTGGCCAGCCGCCGTAATGTCCAACGACTATTGGGTCGTCCCCACGACCACGGGCCAAAGTTGGCCAGCCGCCGACATGCCCGACGACTATAGGGTCGTCCCCACGACCCCGGGACTAGATTGGTCCGCCACCGTCATGTTCGACGACTATATGGTCGTCCCCACGACCCCGGGCCAAAGTTGGCAAGGCGCCGAAATGTCCGACGACTATAGGGTCGTCCCTACGACCCCGGGACTAGATTGGCCCGCCACCGTCATGTCCAACGACTATAGGGTCGTCCCCATGACCCCGGGCCAAAGTTGGCATGCCGCCGAAATGTCCGACGACTATAGGGTCGTCCCCACGACCCCGGGCCAAAGTTGGCAAGCCGCCGAAATGTCCGACGACTATAGGGTCGTCCCCACGACCGCGAGCCAAGAATATCCAGCCGCCGTCTTGTCCGACGACTATGGGGTCGTCCCCACGACCCCGGGACTAGATTGGCCCGCCAACGTCATGTCCGACGACTATAGGGTCGTCCCCACGACCCCGGGACAAGGTTGGCCCGCCGCCGACTTGTCCGACGACTATAGGGTCGTACCCACGACCCCGGGACTAGGCAGACAAGCCGCCAACATGTCCGACGACTATAGGGTCGTCCCGACGACCCCGGGCCAATGTTGGCCAATCACCAACATGTCCGACGACTATAGGGTCGTGCCTACGACCCCGGCACTAGATTGGCCGGCCACCGTCATGTCCAACGACTATAGGGTCGTCCCCACGACCCCGGGACTAGGTTGACAAGCCGCCAACATATCCGACGACTATACGGTCGTCCCCACGACCTCGGGACTAGGTCGGCCAGCCGCCGACATGTCCGACGACTATAGGGTCGTCCCCACGACCCCGGGCCAAAGTTGGCAAGCCGCCGAAATGTCCGACGACTATAGGGTCGTCCCCACAACCCCGGGACTAGATTGGCCCGCCACCGTCAAGTCCGACGAGTATAGGGTCGTCTCCACGACCACGGGCCAAAGTTGGCCAGCCGCCGACATGTCCGTCGACTATAGGGTCGTCCCCACGACAGCGGGCCTACGTTGGCCAGCCGCCGACATGTCCGACGACTAAAGGGTCGTCCCCACGACCCCGGGACTAGGTTGGCTCGCCGCCGACATGTCCGACGACTATAGGGTCGTTCCCACGACACCGGGACTAGGTTGGATCGCCGCCGACTTGTCCGAGCACTATAGGGTCGTCCCCACGACCCTGGGACTAGGTTGGCTCGCCGCCGACATGTCCGACGACTATATGTTCGTCCCCACGACCCCGGGTCCAGGTTGGCCAGCCGCCGACATTTCCGACGACTATAGAGTCGTCCCCACGACACCGGGCCAAAGTTGGCCAGCCGCCGACATGTCCGACGACTATAGGGTCGTCCCCACGACCCCGGGACTAGATTGGCCCGCCACCGTCATGTCCGACGATTATAGGGTCGTCCCCACGACCCCGGGACAAGCTTGGCCCGCCGCCGACTTGTTCGACGACTATAGGGTCGTCCCCACGACCCCGGGACAAGGTTGGCCCGCCGCCGACATGTCCGACGACTATAGGGTCGTCCCCACGACCCCGGGCCAAAGATATCCAGCCGCCGTCTTGTCCGACGACTATAGGGTCGTCCCCACGACCCCGAGTCCAGGTTGGCCAGCCGCCGACATTTCCGACGACTATAGAGTCGTCCCCACGACCCCGGGCAAATTTGGCAAGCCGCCGACATGTCCGACGACTGTAGGGTCGTCCCCACGACCCCGGGACTAGATTGGCCCGTCACCGTCATGTCCAACGACTATAGGGTCGTCCCCACGACCATGGGCCAAAGTTGGCCAGCCGCCGTAATGTCCAACGACTATTGGGTCGTCCCCACGACCACGGGCCAAAGTTGGCCAGCCGCCGACATGCCCGACGACTATAGGGTCGTCCCCACGACCCCGGGACTAGATTGGTCCGCCACCGTCATGTTCGACGACTATATGGTCGTCCCCACGACCCCGGGCCAAAGTTGGCAAGGCGCCGAAATGTCCGACGACTATAGGGTCGTCCCTACGACCCCGGGACTAGATTGGCCCGCCACCGTCATGTCCAACGACTATAGGGTCGTCCCCATGACCCCGGGCCAAAGTTGGCATGCCGCCGAAATGTCCGACGACTATAGGGTTGTCCCCACGACCCCGGGCCAAAGTTGGCAAGCCGCCGAAATGTCCGACGACTATAGGGTCGTCCCCACGACCGCGAGCCAAGAATATCCAGCCGCCGTCTTGTCCGACGACTATAGGGTCGTCCCCACGACCCCGGGACTAGATTGGCCCGCCACCGTCATGTCCGACGACTATAGGGTCGTCGCCACGACCCCGGGACAAGGTTGGCCCGCCGCCGACTTGTCCGACGACTATAGGGTCGTACCCACGACCCCGGGACTAGGCAGACAAGCCGCCAACATGTCCGACCACTATAGGGTCGTCCCGACGACCCCGGGCCAATGTTGGCCAATCACCAACATGTCCGACGACTATAGGGTCGTCCCTACGACCCCGGCACTAGATTGGCCGGCCACCGTCATGTCCAACGACTATAGGGTCGTCCCCACGACCCCGGGACTAGGTTGACAAGCCGCCAACATATCCGACGACTATACGGTCGTCCCCACGACCTCGGGACTAGGTCGGCCAGCCGCCGACATGTCCGACGACTATAGGGTCGTCCCCACGACCCCGGGCCAAAGTTGGCAAGCCGCCGAAATGTCCGACGACTATAGGGTCGTCCCCACAACCCCGGGACTAGATTGGCCCGCCACCGTCAAGTCCGACGAGTATAGGGTCGTCTCCACGACCACGGGCCAAAGTTGGCCAGCCGCCGACATGTCCGTCGACTATAGGGTCGTCCCCACGACCCCGGGCCAAAGTTGGCAAGCCGCCGAAATGTCCGACGACTATAGGGTCGTCCCCACAACCCCGGGACTAGATTGGCCCGCCACCGTCAAGTCCGACGAGTATAGGGTCGTCTCCACGACCACGGGCCAAAGTTGGCCAGCCGCCGACATGTCCGTCGACTATAGGGTCGTCCCCACGACAGCGGGCCTACGTTGGCCAGCCGCCGACATGTCCGACGACTAAAGGGTCGTCCCCACGACCCCGGCACTAGGTTGGCTCGCCGCCGACATGTCCGACGACTATAGGGTCGTTCCCACGACCCCGGGACTAGGCAGACAAGCCGCCAACATGTCCGACGACTATAGCGTCGTCCCGACGACCCCGGGCCAATGTTGGCCAATCACCAACATGTCCGACGACTATAGGGTCGTCCCTACGACCCCGGCACTAGATTGGCCGGCCACCGTCATGTCCAACGACTATAGGGTCGTCCCCACGACCCCGGGACTAGGTTGACAAGCCGCCAACATATCCGACGACTATACGGTCGTCCCCACGACCTCGGGACTAGGTAGGCCAGCCGCCGACATGTCCGACGACTATAGGGTCGTCCCCACGACCCCGGGCCAAAGTTGGCAAGCCGCCGAAATGTCCGACGACTATAGGGTCGTCCCCACAACCCCGGGACTAGATTGGCCCGCCACCGTCAAGTCCGACGAGTATAGGGTCGTCTCCACGACCACGGGCCAAAGTTGGCCAGCCGCCGACATGTCCGTCGACTATAGGGTCGTCCCCACGACAGCGGGCCTACGTTGGCCAGCCGCCGACATGTCCGACGACTAAAGGGTCGTCCCCACGACCCCGGGACTAGGTTGGCTCGCCGCCGACATGTCCGACGACTATAGGGTCGTTCCCACGACACCGGGACTAGGTTGGATCGCCGCCGACTTGTCCGAGCACTATAGGGTCGTCCCCACGACCCTGGGACTAGGTTGGCTCGCCGCCGACATGTCCGACGACTATATGTTCGTCCCCACGACCCCCGGAGTAGGTTGGCTCGCCGCCGACTTGTCCGACCACTATAGGGTCGTCCCCACGACCCCGGGACTAGATTGGCCCGCCACCGTCTTGTCCGACGACTATAGGGTCGTCCCCACGACAGCGGGCCTACGTTGGCCAGCCGCCGACATGTCCGACCACTATAGGGTCGTCCCCACGACCCCGGGACTAGGTTGGCTCGCCGCCGACATGTCCGACGACTATAGGGTCGTTCCCACGACACCGGGACTATGTTGGCCAGCCGCCGACATGTCCGACGACTATAGGGTCGTCCCCACGACCCCGGGACTAGGTTGGCTCGCCGCCGACATGTCCGACGACTATAGGGTCGTTCCCACGACACCGGGACTAGATTGGCCCGCCACCGTCATGTCCAACGACTATTGGGTCGTCCCCACGACCCCGGGACTAGATTGGTCCGCCACCGTAATGTCCAACGACTATTGGGTCGTCCCCACGACCCCGGGCCAATGTTGGCCAATCGCCGACATGTTCGACGACTATAGGGTCGTCCCTACGACCCCGGGACTAGATTGGCCCGCCACCGTCATGTCCAACGACTATCGAATCGTCCCCACAACGCCGGGCCAATGTTGGCCAATCGCCGACATGTCCGACGACCATAGGGTCGTACCTACGACCCCGGGACTAGATTGGCCCGCCACCGTAATGTCCAACGACTATTGGGTCGTCCCCACGACCCCGGGACTAGATTGGTCCGCCACCGTCATGTCCGACGACTATAGGGTCGTCCCCACGACCCCGGGCCAAAGTTGGCAAGCCGCCGAAATGTCCGACGACTGTAGGGTCGTCCCCACGACCCCGGGCCAATGTTGGCCAATCGCCGACATGTTCGACGACTATAGGGTCGTCCCTACGACCCCGGGACTAGATTGGCCCGCCACCGTCATGTCCAACGACTATAGGGTCGTCCCCACGACCATGGGCCAAAGTTGGCCAGCCGCCGTAATGTCCAACGACTATTGGGTCGTCCCCACGACCCCGGGACTAGATTGGCCCGCCACCGTCAAGTCCGACGACTATAGGGTCGTCCCCACGACCCCGGGCAAATTTGGCAAGCCGCCGACATGTCCGACGACTGTAGGGTCGTCCCCACGACCCCGGGACTAGATTGGCCCGTCACCGTCATGTCCAACGACTATAGGGTCGTCCCCACGACCATGGGCCAAAGTTGGCCAGCCGCCGTAATGTCCAACGACTATTGGGTCGTCCCCACGACCACGGGCCAAAGTTGGCCATCCGCCGACATGCCCGACGACTATAGGGTCGTACCTACGACCCCGGGACTAGATTGGCCCGCCACCGTCATTTCCGACGACAATAGGGTCGTCCCCACGACCCTGGGTCTCGGTTGGCCAGCCACCGACATGTCCGACGACTAAACAGTCGTCCCAACGACCACGGGCAAAAGTTGGCCAGCCGCCGACATGTCCGACGACTATAGGGTCGTCCCCACGACAGCGGGCCTACGTTGGCCAGCCGCCGACATGTCCGACGACTAAAGGGTCGTCCCCACGACCCCGGGACTAGGTTGGCTCGCCGCCGACATGTCCGACGACTATAGGGTCGTTCCCACGACACCGGGACTAGGTTGGATCGCCGCCGACTTGTCCGAGCACTATAGGGTCGTCCCCACGACCCTGGTACTAGGTTGGCTCGCCGCCGACATGTCCGACGACTATATGTTCGTCCCCACGACCCCCGGAGTAGGTTGGCTCGCCGCCGACTTGTCCGACGACTATAGGGTCGTCCCCACGACCCCGGGACTAGATTGGCCCGCCACCGTCTTGTCCGACGACTATAGGGTCGTCCCCACGACAGCGGGCCTACGTTGGCCAGCCGCCGACATGTCCGACCACTATAGGGTCGTCCCCACGACCCCGGGACTAGGTTGGCTCGCCGCCGACATGTCCGACGACTATAGGGTCGTTCCCACGACACCGGGACTATGTTGGCCAGCCGCCGACATGTCCGACGACTATAGGGTCGTCCCCACGACCCCGGGACTAGGTTGGCTCGCCGCCGACATGTCCGACGACTATAGGGTCGTTCCCACGACACCGGGACTAGGTTGGCTCGCCGCCGATTTGTCCGACCACTATAGGGTCGTCCCCACGACCCCGGGACTAGATTGGCCCGCCACCGTCAAGTCCGACGACCTCGGGACTAGGTTGGCCAGCCGCCGACATGTCCGACGACTATAGGGTCGCCCCCACGACCTCGGGACTAGGTAGGCCAGCCGCCGACATGTCCGACGACTATAGGGTCGTCCCCACAACCCCGGGCCAAAGTTGGCAAGCCGCCGAAATGTCCGACGACTGTAGGGTCGTCCCCAAGACCCCGGGACTAGATTGGCCCGCCACCGTCAAGTCCGACGACTATAGGGTCGTCCCCACGACCGCGGGACTAGGCTGAAAAGCCGCCAACATGTCCGACGACTATAGGGTCGTCCCCACGACCCCGGGCCAAAGTTGGCCAGCCGCCGACATGTCCGACGACTATAGGGTCGTCCCCACGACCCCGAGACTAGATTGGCCCGCCACCGTCATGTCCGACGACAATAGGGTCGTCCCCACGACCCCGGGTCCAGGTTGGCCAGCCGCCGACATTTCCGACGACTATAGAGTCGTCCCCACGACACCGGGACTAGATTGGCCCGCCACCGTCAAGTCCGACGACTATAGGGTCGTCCCAACGACCTCGGGACTAGGTTGGCCAGCCGCCGACATGTCCGACGACTATAGGGTCGTCCCCACGACCCCGGGCCAAAGATGTCCAGCCGCCGTCTTGTCCGACGACTATAGGGTCGTCCCCACGACCCCGGGACTAGATTGGCCCGCCACCGTCAAGTCGGACGACTATAGGGTCGCCCCCACGACCTCGGGACTAGGTAGGCCAGCCGCCGACATGTCCGACGACTATAGGGTCGTCCCCACAACCCCGGGCCAAAGTTGGCAAGCCGCCGAAATGTCCGACGACTGTAGGGTCGTCCCCAAGACCCCGGGACTAGATTGGCCCGCCACCGTCAAGTCCGACGACTATAGGGTCGTCCCCACGACCCCGGGCCAAAGTTGGCAAGCCGCCGAAATGTCCGACGACTGTAGGGTCGTCCCCACGACCCCGAGACTAGATTGGCCCGCCACCGTCAAGTCCGACGACTATAGGGTCGTCCCAACGACCTCGGGACTAGGTTGGCCAGCCGCCGACATGTCCGACGACTATAGGGTCGTCCCCACGACCCCGGGCCAAAGATGTCCAGCCGCCGTCTTGTCCGACGACTATAGGGTCGTCCCCACGACCCCGGGACTAGATTGGCCCGCCACCGTCATGTCCAACGACTATAGGGTCGTCCCCACAACCACGGGCCAAAGTTGGCCAGCCGCCGAAATTGTCTGACGACTATTGGATCGTCCCCACGACCACGGGCCAAAGTTGGCCAGCCGCCGACATGTCCGACGACTATAGGGTCGTCCCCACGACCGCGAGCCAAGAATATCCAGCCGCCGTCTTGTCCGACGACTATAGGGTCGTCCCCACGACCCCGGGACTAGATTGGCCCGCCACCGTCTTGTCCGACGACTATAGGGTCGTCCCCACGACAGCGGGCCTACGTTGGCCAGCCGCCGACATGTCCGACCACTATAGGGTCGTCCCCACGACCCCGGGACTAGGTTGGCTCGCCGCCGACATGTCCGACGACTATAGGGTCGTTCCCACGACACCGGGACTATGTTGGCCAGCCGCCGACATGTCCGACGACTATAGGGTCGTCCCCACGACCCCGGGACTAGGTTGGCTCGCCGCCGACATGTCCGACGACTATAGGGTCGTTCCCACGACACCGGGACTAGGTTGGCTCGCCGCCGATTTGTCCGACCACTATAGGGTCGTCCCCACGACCCCGGGACTAGGTTGGCTCGCCGCCGACATGTCCGACGACTATAGGTTCGTCCCCACGACCCCCGGAGTAGGTTGGCTCGCCGCCGACTTGTCCGACGACTATAGGGTCGTCCCCACGACCCCGGGACTAGATTGGCCCGCCACCGTCAAGTCCGACGACCTCGGGACTAGGTTGGCCAGCCGCCGACATGTCCGACGACTATAGGGTCGCCCCCACGACCTCGGGACTAGGTAGGCCAGCCGCCGACATGTCCGACGACTATAGGGTCGTCCCCACAACCCCGGGCCAAAGTTGGCAAGCCGCCGAAATGTCCGACGACTGTAGGGTCGTCCCCAAGACCCCGGGACTAGATTGGCCCGCCACCGTCAAGTCCGACGACTATAGGGTCGTCCCCACGACCGCGGGACTAGGCTGAAAAGCCGCCAACATGTCCGACGACTATAGGTTCGTCCCCACGACCCCGGGCCAAAGTTGGCCAGCCGCCGACATGTCCGACGACTATAGGGTCGTCCCCACGACCCCGAGACTAGATTGGCCCGCCACCGTCATGTCCGACGACAATAGGGTCGTCCCCACGACCCCGGGTCCAGGTTGGCCAGCCGCCGACATTTCCGACGACTATAGAGTCGTCCCCACGACACCGGGACTAGATTGGCCCGCCACCGTCAAGTCCGACGACTATAGGGTCGTCCCAACGACCTCGGGACTAGGTTGGCCAGCCGCCGACATGTCCGACGACTATAGGGTCGTCCCCACGACCCCGGGCCAAAGATGTCCAGCCGCCGTCTTGTCCGACGACTATAGGGTCGTCCCCACGACCCCGGGACTAGATTGGCCCGCCACCGTCAAGTCCGACGACTATAGGGTCGCCCCCACGACCTCGGGACTAGGTAGGCCAGCCGCCGAAATGTCCGACGACTGTAGGGTCGTCCCCACGACCCCGAGACTAGATTGGCCCGCCACCGTCAAGTCCGACGACTATAGGGTCGTCCCAACGACCTCGGGACTAGGTTGGCCAGCCGCCGACATGTCCGACGACTATAGGGTCGTCCCCACGACCCCGGGCCAAAGATGTCCAGCCGCCGTCTTGTCCGACGACTATAGGGTCGTCCCCACGACCCCGGGACTAGATTGGCCCGCCACCGTCATGTCCAACGACTATAGGGTCGTCCCCACAACCACGGGCCAAAGTTGGCCAGCCGCCGAAATTGTCTGACGACTATTGGATCGTCCCCACGACCACGGGCCAAAGTTGGCCAGCCGCCGACATGTCCGACGAGTATAGGGTCTTCCCCACGACCCCGGGACTAGATTGGTCCGCCACTGTCATGTCCGACGACTATGGGGTCGTCCCCACGACCCCGGGCCAAAGTTGGCAAGCCGCCGAAATGTCCGACGACTGTAGGGTCGTCCCCACGACCCCGGGACTAGATTGGTCCGCCACCGTCATGTCCGACGACTATAGGGTCGTCCCCACTACCCCGGGCCAAAGTTGGCAAGCCGCCGAAATGTCCGACGACTGTAGGGTCGTCCCCACGACCCCGGGATTAGATTGGCCCGCCGCCGTCAAGTCCGACGACTATAGGGTCGTCCCCACGACCCCGGGCCAAAGATGTCCAGCCGCCGTCTTGTCCGACGACTATAGGGTCGTCCCCACGACCACGGGCCAAAGTTGGCCAGCCGCCGACATGTCCGACGACTATTGGGTCGTCCCCACGACCCCGGGCCAAAGTTGGCAAGCCGCCGAAATGTCCGACGACTGTAGGGTCGTCCCCACGACCCCGGGACTAGATTGGCCCGCCACCGTCAAGTCCGACGACTATAGGGTCGTCCCCACGACCCCGGGCCAAAGTTGGCAAGCCGCCGAAATGTCCGACGACTGTAGGGTCGTGCCCAAGACCCCAGGACTAGATTGGCCCGCCACCGTCATGTCCGACGACAATAGGGTCGTCCCCACGACCCCGGGCTAGGATGGCCCGCCGCCGACATGTTCAACGACTATTGGGCCGTCCCCACGACCCCGGGCCAAAGTTGGCAAGCCGCCGAAATGTCCGACGACTGTAGGGTCGTGCCCAAGACCCCAGGACTAGATTGGCCCGCCACCGTCATGTCCGACGACAATAGGGTCGTCCCCACGACCCCGGGCTAGGATGGCCCGCCGCCGACATGTTCAACGACTATTGGGCCGTCCCCACGACCCCGGGCCAATGTTGGCCAGCCGCCGACATGTCCGACGACTATAGGGTCGTCCCCACGACCCCGGGACTAGAATGGCCAGCCGCCGACGTGTCCGACGACTATACGGTCGTCCCCACGACCACGGGCCAAAGTTGGCCAGCCGCCGACATGTCCGACGACTATAGGGTCGTCCCCACGACCCTGGGACTAGATTCGCCCGCCACCGTCATGTCCGACGACTATAGGGTCGTCCCCACGACCCCGGGCCAAAGTTGGCCAGCCGCCGACATGTCCGACGACTATAGGGTCGTCCCCACGACCCCGGGACTAGATTGGCCCGCCACCGTCATGTCCAACGACTATAGGGTCGTCCCCACAGCCACGGGCCAAAGTTGGCCAGCCGCCGACATGTCCGACGACTATTGGGTCGCCCCACGACCACGGGATTAGATTGGTCCGCCACCATCATGTCCGACGACTATAGGGTCGTCCCCACGACCCCGGGCCAAAGTTGGCAAACCGCCGAAATGTCCGACGACTGTAGGGTCGGCCCCACGACCCCGGGACTAGATTGGCCCGCCACCGACAAGTCCGACGACCTCGGGACTAGGTTGGCCAGCCGCCGACATGTCCGACGACTATAGGGTCGGCCCCATGACCCCGCGACTAGATTGGCCCGCCACCGTCATGTCCGACGACTATAGGGTCGTCCCCACGACCCCGGGACTAGATTGGCCCGCCACCGTCAAATCCGACGGCTATAGGGTCGTCCCCACGACCACGGGCTAAAGTTGGCCAGCCGCCGACATGTCCGACCACTATAGGGTCGTTCCCACGACGTTGGGACTAGGTTGGTCAGCCGCCAACATGTCCGACGACTATTTGGTCATCCCCACGACCCTGGGACTAGATTGGCTAGCCACCGTCACTTCCGACGACTATCGGATCGTCCCCACGACCACGCGCCAAAGTTGGCCAGCCGCCGACATGTCCAACGACTATTGGGTCGCCCCACGACCACGGGCCAAAGTTGGCCAGCCGCCGACATGTCCGATGACTATATGGTCATCCCCACGACCCCGGGACTAGATTGGCCCGCCACCGTCATGTCCGACGACTATAGGGTCGTCTTCACGACCACGGGCCAAAGATGGCCAAACGCCGACATGTCCGACGACTATAAAGTCGTCCCCACGACCACGGGCCAAAGTTGGCCAGCCGCCGACATGTCCAACGATTATTGGGTCGCCCCACGACCACGGGCCAAAGTTGGTCAGCCGCCGACATGTCCGACGACAATAGGGTCGGCCCCATGACCCCGCGACTAGATTGGCCCATCACCGTCAAATCCGACGGCTATAGGGTCGTCCCCACGACCACGGGCTAAAGTTGGCCACCCGCCGACATGTCCGGCCACTATAGGGTCGTTCCCACGACGTAGGGACTAGGTTGGCCGGCCGCCGACATGTCCGACGACTATAGGGTCGTCCCGACGACCCCGGGACTAGATTGGCCCGCCACCGTTATGTCCGACGACTATAGGGTCGCCCCCACGACCTCGGGAGTAGGTTCGCCAGCCGCCGACATGTCCGACGACTATAGGGTCGTCCCCACGACCCCGGGACTAGATTGGCCCGCCACCGTCATGTCCAACGACTATAGGGTCGTCCCCACGACCCCGGGCCAAAGTTGGCAAGCCGCTGAAATGTCCGACGACTGTAGGGTCGTCCCCACGACCCCGGGACTAGATTCGCCCGCCACCGTCAAGTCCGACGACTATAGGGTCGTCCCCACGACCTCGGGACTAGGTTGGCCAGCCGCCGACATGTCCGACCACTATTGGGTCGTCCCCACAACCACGGGCCAAAGTTGGCTTGCCGCCGACATGTCCGACGACTATAGTGTCGTCCCCACGACCCCGGTACCAGAGTGGCCCGCCGCCGACATGTCCGACGACTATAGAGTCGTCCCCACGACACCGGGCCAAAGTTGGCCAGCCGCCGACATGTCCGACGACTATAGGGTCGTCCCCACGACCCCGGGAATAGATTGGCCCGCCACCGTCATGTCCGGCGACTATCGGATCGTCCCCACGCCTACGGGCCAAAGTTGGCCAGCCGCCGACATGTCCGACGACTATTGGGTCGCCCCACGACCACGGGACTAGATTGGTCCGCCACCGTCATGTCCGACGACTATAGGGTCGTCCCCACGACCCCGGGAATAGATTGGCCCGCCACCGTCATGTCCGGCGACTATCGGATCGTCCCCACGACCCCGGGCCAAAGTTGGCAATCCGCCGAAATGTCCGACGGGCGGCGCCCGGCCAACAGCTGATGGGAAATCTGCCAGAGTACCGAGTCACCCCAGCGCGGCCCTTCCTACAAGTGGGCCTGGACTATGCTGGGCCATTCACCCTGTTGGCGTCCCGAGGCAGGGGCCAGAGGACGCACAAGGGTTATGTCGCCGTATTCGTTTGTTTAACCACTCGTGCTGTTCATTTAGAAGTCGTCTCTGATTATAGCACAGAAGCCTTCCTCGCGGCATTGCGGCGCTTTACCTCGAGGCGGGGTCTCTGCTCTACCATCCACAGCGACCGAGGCACGAACTTTGTGGGCGCAGCACGGGAGCTCCGGAGCCTGGAACACCTCAGCCGCGAAAGTGAGGTTATGCAGGCCCATCTAGTCAACGACGGCATCACGTGGCGGTTTAACCCACCTGCCGCCCCGCACTTCGGGGGAATCTGGGAGGCTGCCGTCAAGTCCACCAAGCATCATCTGCGAAGGGTCGTGGGTGGTCAGAACATCACCTTTGAAGAGATGACGACGCTACTTACTCAAGTGGAGGCCTGCTTGAATTCACGACCGCTGCAACCGCTGAGCGACGACCCGGGAGATGTCACGGCCCTCACACCCGGGCATTTCTTGATTGGCGATGCCCTCCTAGCCGTTCCCGATCCAACCGTGGAGGACGTTCCCCGGTCACGCTTATCTAGATGGCATCTACTGCAGCAAATGCGGTTGCAGTTTTGGCGTAGCTGGTCACGCGAGTATTTACAGTCACTCCAAGCTCGTAACAAATGGACGCGACCTCACCCCCAACCGCGAGTTGGGGATCTTTGCATACTAAAAAATGAACTCCTGCCACCTAATAAGTGGCCACTCGCGAGAATCACTCGATTAATCCCCGGGCCGGACGGATTGGCACGCGTTGCTCATGTAAGGACCGCGCACTCGGAATTTGTAAGGCCAATCGTTAAATTGATTTACCTACCTCATGCTCAGGCTGCCGAATCGATGAATTCTAATTCCACTGCACCGCACTAATTCACAACCAATCTAAATAGTTAAACGAACGCCACATGGACCGGGCGGCGGTGCCGCGAGCCGCGAGCGATCACGCCATAGCGTCTTAGCCAATACACGTTACGCCTATAGTATTTATTCATCGAACGATGAATGGCGGGCGGGAAATGTTCGAGAAATAATACTTATTGCGCCATCTCCCGAGACCGAGTTAACTTCAGCGTGGTGACGCATTGTTCTATCCCCCCTTGTCCATGTGGATCAATCGATCATGCGCTCCCTTCCATCGATCGGCGATCGATGGAAGGGGGAGAGACCACGGATTCGAGGAAATCGCCTAAGATTTCCTCGATCTACTAGTCGACGAGCCGTCCACAAGGTAACACGCTTAAAACTGGCTAACGCTTGCACTGCACTTGCTTAAATCGCTTGTACCGCTTCGCTTAAAATCGCTTCGGTTACTGGATTCGGGCCGAATCCACGTGCCTTGCCGCCGCTTAAGAAAGCATGCCTACCGCGTAGGAATTAGTGTTGCTAAGCGCTTAAACTGTAATTTAATCGTAGTAAAACGTACATAACGGACCTTTTATTGTACAACTGTAAATAGTGACTTAAACATTAAACTAGTGCTTAGACGTTGGGGTCACAAATTTATAGAAGCCCTCTCGCGAGTTCCCAGTTCCTTTGACGCGCGCTCAGTTGCTTCGCTAAACAAGGGTCGTCCCCACGACCACGGGCCAAAGTTGGCCAGCCGCTGAAATGTCCGACGACTGTAGGGTCGTCCTCACGACCCCGGGACTAGATTCGCCCGCCACCGTCAAGTCCGACGACTATAGGGTCGTACCCACGACCCCGGGACTAGATTGGCCCGCCACCGTCATGTCCAACGACTATAGGGTCGTCCCCACAACCACGGGCCAAAGTTGGCCAGCCGCCGACATGTCCAACGACTGTTGGGTCGTCCCCACGACCACGGGCCAAAGTTGGCCAGCCGCCGACATGTCCGACGACTCTAGGGTCGTCCCCATGACCCCGGGACTAGATTGGTCCGCCACCGTCATGTCCGACGACTATAGGGTCGTCCCCACGACCTCGGGACTAGGTTGGCCAGCCGCCGACATGTTCGACGACTATAGGGTCGTCCCCACGACCCCGGGCCAATGTTGGCAAGCCGCCGAAATGTCCGACGACTGTAGGGTCGTCCCCACGACCCCGGGACTAGGTTGGCCAGCCGCCGACATCTCCGACCACTATTGGGTCGTCCCCACGACCACGGGCCAAAGTTGGCCAGCCGCTGAAATGTCCGACGACTGTAGGGTCGTCCCCACGACCCCGGGACTAGATTCGCCCGCCACCGTCAAGTCCGACGACTATAGGGTCGTCCCCATGACCCCGGGACTAGGCTGACCTGCCGCCAACATATCCGACGACTATAGGGTCGTCCCCACGACCACGGGCCAAAGTTGGCCAGCCGCCGACTTGTCCGAGGACTATAGGGTCGTCCCCACGACCCCGGGACTAGGTTGGCCAGCCGCCGACTTGTCCGACCACTATAGGGTCGTCCCCACGACCCCGGGACTAGGTTGGCCCGCCGCCGACATGTCCGACGACTATAGGGTCGACCCCACGACCCCGGGACTAGATTGGCCCGCCACCGTCAAGTCCGACGACTATAGGGTCGTCCCCACGACACCGGGCCAAAGTTGGCCAGCCGCCGACATGTCCGACGACTATAGGGTCGTCCCCACGACCCCGGGCCAAAGATGTCCAGCCGCCGTCTTGTCCGACGACTATAGGGTCGTCCCCACGACCCCGGGACTAGATTGGCCCGCCACCGTCATGTCCAACGACTATAGGGTCGTCCCCACGACCCTGGACCAAAGTTGGCCAGCCGCCGACTTGTCCGACGACTATTGGGCCGTTCCCACGACCCCGGGACTAGATTGGCCCGCCACCGTCAAGTCCGACGACTATAGGGTCGTCCCCACGGCCACGGGCCAAAGCTGGCCAGCCGCCGACTTGTCCGACGACTATAGGGTCGTCCCCACGATCCCGGGACTAGATTGGCTCGGCACCGTCATGTCCGACGACTAGAGGGTCGTCCCCACGACCACGGCCCAAAGTTGGCTCGGCGCCGACTTGTCGACGACTATAGTGTCGTCCCCACGACCCCGGGACTAGATTGGCTCGACGCCGACTTGTCGACGACTATAGGGTCGTCCCCACGACCACGGGCCAAAGTTGGCCAGCCGCCGACATATCCGACGACTATAGGGTCGTCCCCACGACGCCTGGACTAGGTTGGCCCGCCACCGTCATGTCCGACGACTATAGGGTCGTCCCCACGACCACGGGCCAAAGTTGGCAAGCCGCCGACATTTCCGACGACTATAGGCTCGCCCCCACGACCAGGGGCCAAGGTTGGCTCGCCGCGGACTTGTCCGACGACTATAGGGTCGTCCCGACGACCACGGGCCAAAGTTGGCCAGCCGCCGACATGTCCGACGACAATAGGGCCGGCCCCACGTCCCCGGGACTATGTTGGCTCGCCGCCGACTTGTCCGACGACTATAGGGTTGTCCCTACGACCACGGTCTAAAGCTGGCCAGCCGCCGACATGTCCGACGACTATAGGGTCGTCCCCACGACCACGGGCCAACGTTGGCCAGCCGCCGACATGTCCGACGACTATTGGATCGTCCCCACGACCACGGGCCAAAGTTGGCCAGCCGCCGACATGTCCGACGACTAGTGAGTCGTCCCCACGACACCGGGCCAAAGTTGGCCAGCCGCCGACATGTCCGACGACTATAGGGTCGTCCCGATGACCCCTGGACTAGATTGGCCCGCCACCGTCATGTCCAACGACTATCGGATCGTCCCCACGACCACGGGCCAAAGTTGGCTCGCCGCCGACTAGTCCGACGACAATAGGTTCGTCCCTACGACCACGGTCTAAATCTGCCCAGCCGCCGACATGTCCGACGACTATAGGGTCGTCCCCACAACCACGGGCCAAAGTTGGCCAGCCGCCGACATGTCCGACGACTATAGGGTCGTCCCCACGACCCCGGGACTAGGTTGGCTCGACGCCGACTTGTCGACGACTATAGGGTCGTCCCCACAACCACGGGCCAAAGTTGGCCAGGCGCCGACTTGTCCGACGACTATAGGGTCGTCCCCACGACCCTGGGCCAAAGTTGGCCAGCCGCCGACTTGTCCGACGACTATAGGGCCGTTCCCACGACCCCGGGACTAGATTGGCCCGCCACCGTCAAGTCCGACGACTATAGGGTCGTCCCCACGGCCACGGGCCAAAGCTGGCCAGCCGCCGACTTGTCCGACGACTATAGGGTCGTCCCCACGATCCCGGGACTAGATTGGCTCGGCCCCGTCATGTCCGACGACTATAGGGTCGTCCCCACGACCCCGGGACTAGGTTGGCTCGACGCCGACTTGTCGACGACTATAGGGTCGTCCCCACAACCACGGGCCAAAGTTGGCCAGGCGCCGACTTGTCCGACGACTATAGGGTCGTCCCCACGACCCTGGGCCAAAGTTGGCCAGCCGCCGACTTGTCCGACGACTATAGGGCCGTTCCCACGACCCCGGGACTAGATTGGCCCGCCACCGTCAAGTCCGACGACTATAGGGTCGTCCCCACGGCCACGGGCCAAAGCTGGCCAGCCGCCGACTTGTCCGACGACTATAGGGTCGTCCCCACGATCCCGGGACTAGATTGGCTCGGCCCCGTCATGTCCGACGACTAGAGGGTCGTCCCCACGACCACGGCCCAAAGTTGGATCGGCGCCGACTTGTCGACGACTATAGTGTCGTCCCCACGACCCCGGGACTAGGTTGGCTCGACGCCGACTTGTCCGACGACTATAGGGTCGTCCCTACGACCACGGTCTAAAGCTGGCCAGCCGCCGACATGTCCGACGACTATAGGGTCGTCCCCACGACCACGGGCCAAAGTTGGCCAGCCGCCGACATGTCCGACGACTATTGGATCGTCCCCACGACCACGGGCCAAAGTTGGCCAGCCGCCGACATGTCCGACGACTATAGAGTCGTCACCACGACACCGGGGCAAAGTTGGCCAGCCGCTGACATGTCCGAAGACTATAGGGTCGTCCCCACGACCCCGGGACTAGATTGGCCAGCCGCCGACATGTCCGACGACTATAGAGTCGTCCCCACGACACCGGGTCAAAGTTGGCCACGGGCCAAAGTTGGCCAGCCGCCGACATGTCCGACGACTATAGGGTCGTCCACCACGACCTCGGGACTAGATTGGCCCGCTACCGTCATGTCCGACGATTATAGGGTCGTCCCCACGACCCCGGGCCAAAGTTGGCAAGCCGCCGACATGTCCGACGACTATAGGGTCGTCCCCACGACCTCGGGACTAGGTTGTCCACCCGCCGACATGTCCGACGACTATAGGGTCGTCCCCACGACCCCGGGTCTAGGTTGGCCAGCCGCCGACATGTCCGACGACTATTGGGTCGTCCCCACGACACCGGGCCAAAGTTGGCCAGCCGCCGACATGTCCGAAGACTATAGGGTCGTCCCCACGACCCCGGGACTAGATTGGCCAGCCGCCGACATGTCCGACGACTATAGAGTCGTCCCCACGACACCGGGTCAAAGTTGGCCAGCCGCTGACATTTCCAACGACTATAGGGTCGTCCCCACGACCCCCGGACTAGGTTGGCCAGCCGCCGACTTGTCCGACCACTATAGGGTCGTCCCCACGACCCCGGGTCTAGGTTGGCCAGCCGCCGACATGTCCGACGACAATCGGATCGTCCCCACGACCACGCGCCAAAGTTGGCCAGCCGCCGACATGTCCGACGACTTTTGGATCGTCCCCACGACCACGGGCCAAAGTTGGCCAGCCGCCGACATGTCCGACGACTATAGGGTCGTCCCCACGAGACCGGGCCAAAGTTGGCCAGCCGCTGACATGTCCAACGACTATAGGGTCGTCCCCACGACCACGGGCCAAAGTTGACCAGCCGCCGACATGTCCGACGACTATTGGATCGTCCCCACGACCCCGGGCCAAAGTTGGCAAGCCGCCGACATGTCCGACGACTATAGGGTCGTCCCCACGTCCTCGGGACTAGGTTGGCCACCCGCCGACATGTCCGACGACTATAGGGTCGTCCCCACGACCCCGGGTCTAGGTTGGCCAGCCGCCGACATGTCCGACGACTATTGGGTCGTCCCCACGACACCGGTCCAAAGTTGGCCAGCCGCCGACATGTCCGAAGACTATAGGGTCGTCCCCACGACCCCGGGACTAGATTGGCCAGCCGCCGACATGTCGGACGACTATAGAGTCGTCCCCACGACACCGGGTCAAAGTTGGCCAGCCGCTGACATTTCCAACGACTATTGGGTCGTCCCCACGACCACGGGCCAATGTTGGCAAGCCACCGACATGTCCGACGACTATAGGGTCGTCCCCACGACCACGGGCCACAGTTGGCCAGCCGCTGACATGTCCGACGACAATCGGATCGTCCCCACGACCACGCGACAAAGTTGGCCAGCCGCCGACATGTCCGACGACTTTTGGATCGTCCCCACGACCACGGGCCAAAGTTGGCCAGCCGCCGACATGTCGGACGACTATAGAGTCGTCCCCACGACACCGGGTCAAAGTTGGCCAGCCGCTGACATTTCCAACGACTATTGGGTCGTCCCCACGACCACGGGCCAATGTTGGCAAGCCACCGACATGTCCGAAGACTATAGGGTCGTCCCCACGACCCCGGGACTAGATTGGCCAGCCGCCTACATGTCCGACGACTATAGAGTCGTCCCCACGACACCGGGTCAAAGTTGGCCAGCCGCTGACATTTCCAACGACTATTGGGTCGTCCCCACGACCCCGGGCCAAAGTTGGCAAGCCGCCGACATGTCCGACGACTATAGGGTCGTCCCCACGACCTCGGGACTAGGTTGTCCACCCGCCGACATGTCCGACGACTATAGGGTCGTCCCCACGACCCCGGGTCTAGGTTGGCCAGCCGCCGACATGTCCGACGACTATTGGGTCGTCCCCACGACACCGGGCCAAAGTTGGCCAGCCGCCGACATGTCCGAAGACTATAGGGTCGTCCCCACGACCCCGGGACTAGATTGGCCAGCCGCCGACATGTCCGACGACTATAGAGTCGTCCCCACGACACCGGGTCAAAGTTGGCCAGCCGCTGACATTTCCAACGACTATAGGGTCGTCCCCACGACCCCCGGACTAGGTTGGCCAGCCGCCGACTTGTCCGACCACTATAGGGTCGTCCCCACGACCCCGGGTCTAGGTTGGCCAGCCGCCGACATGTCCGACGACAATCGGATCGTCCCCACGACCACGCGCCAAAGTTGGCCAGCCGCCGACATGTCCGACGACTTTTGGATCGTCCCCACGACCACGGGCCAAAGTTGGCCAGCCGCCGACATGTCCGACGACTATAGGGTCGTCCCCACGAGACCGGGCCAAAGTTGGCCAGCCGCTGACATGTCCAACGACTATAGGGTCGTCCCCACGACCACGGGCCAAAGTTGACCAGCCGCCGACATGTCCGACGACTATTGGATCGTCCCCACGACCCCGGGCCAAAGTTGGCAAGCCGCCGACATGTCCGACGACTATAGGGTCGTCCCCACGTCCTCGGGACTAGGTTGGCCACCCGCCGACATGTCCGACGACTATAGGGTCGTCCCCACGACCCCGGGTCTAGGTTGGCCAGCCGCCGACATGTCCGACGACTATTGGGTCGTCCCCACGACACCGGTCCAAAGTTGGCCAGCCGCCGACATGTCCGAAGACTATAGGGTCGTCCCCACGACCCCGGGACTAGATTGGCCAGCCGCCGACATGTCGGACGACTATAGAGTCGTCCCCACGACACCGGGTCAAAGTTGGCCAGCCGCTGACATTTCCAACGACTATTGGGTCGTCCCCACGACCACGGGCCAATGTTGGCAAGCCACCGACATGTCCGACGACTATAGGGTCGTCCCCACGACCACGGGCCACAGTTGGCCAGCCGCTGACATGTCCGACGACAATCGGATCGTCCCCACGACCACGCGACAAAGTTGGCCAGCCGCCGACATGTCCGACGACTTTTGGATCGTCCCCACGACCACGGGCCAAAGTTGGCCAGCCGCCGACATGTCCGACAACTATAGGGTCGTCCCCACGACCCCGGGACTAGATTGGTCCGCCACCGTCATGTCCGACGACTATAGGGTCGTCCCCACGACCCCGGGCCAAAGTTGGCAAGACGCCGAAATGTCCGACGACTGTAGGGTCGTCCCCACGACACCGGGACTAGATTGGCCCGCCACCGTCAAGTCCGACGACTAAAGGGTCGTCCCCACGACCTCGGGACTAGGTTGGCCAGCCGCCGACATGTCCGACGACTATAATGTCGTCCCCACGACCCCGGGCCAATGTTGGCCAATCGCCGACATGTCCGACGACTATAGGGTCGTCCCTACGACCCCGGGCCAAAGCTGGCCAGCCGCCGACATGTCCGACGATTATTGGATCGTCCCCACGACCACGGGCCAAAGTTGGCCAGCCGCCGACATGTCCGAAGACTATAGGGTCGTCCCCACGACCCCGGGACTAGATTGGCCAGCCGCCTACATGTCCGACGACTATAGAGTCGTCCCCACGACACCGGGTCAAAGTTGGCCAGCCGCTGACATTTCCAACGACTATTGGGTCGTCCCCACGATCACAGGCCAATGTTGGCTAGCCGCCGACATGTCCGACGACTATAGGGTCGTCCCCACGACCACGGGCCAAAGCTGGCCAGCCGCCGACATGTCCGACGACTATTGGATCGTCCCCACGACCACGGGCCAAAGTTGGCCAGCCGCCGACATGTCCGACGACTATAGGGTCGTCCCCACGACCCCGGGACTAGATTGGTCCGCCACCGTCATGTCCGACGACTATAGGGTCGTCCCCACGACCCCGGGCCAAAGTTGGCAAGCCGCCGAAATGTCCGACGACTGTAGGGTCGTCCCCACGACCCCGGGACTAGATTGGCCCGCCACCGTCAAGTCCGACGACCTCGGGACTAGGTTGGCCAGCCGCCGACATGTCCGACGACTATAGGGTCGCCCCCACGACCTCGGGCCAATTCTGGCCAGCCGCCGACATGTCCGACGACTATAGGGTCGTCCCCACAACCCCGGGCCAAAGTTGGCAAGCCGCCGAAATGTCCGACGACTGTAGGGTCGTCCCCACGACCCCGGGAATAGATTGGCCGGCCACCGTCAAGTCCGACGACTATAGGGTCGTCCCCACGACCCCGGGACAAGCTTGGCCCGCCGCCGACTTGTCCGACGACTATAGGGTCGTCCCCACGACCCCGGGACTAGATTGGCCCGCCACCGTCATGTCCGACGATTATAGGGTCGTCCCCACGACCCCGGGACTAGATTGGCCCGCCACCGTCATGTCCGACGATTATAGGGTCGTCCCCACGACCCCGGGACAAGCTTGGCCCGCCGCCGACTTGTCCGACGACTATAGGGTCGTCCCCACGACCCCGGGACTAGATTGGCCCGCCACCGTCATGTCCGACGACAATAGGGTCGTCCCCACGACCCCGGGTCTAGGTTGGCCAGCCGCCGACATGTCCGACGACTATAGAGTCGTCCCCACGACACCGGGCCAAAGTTGGACAGCCGCCGACATGTCCGACTACTATAGGGTCGTCCCCACGACCTCGGGTCTAGATTGGCCCGCTACCGTCATGTCCGAAGACTATAGGGTCGTCCCCACGACAACGGTCCAAAGTTGGCCAGCCGCCGACATGTCCGACGACTATAGGGTCGTCCCCACGACCCCGGGACTAGATTGGCCCGACACCGTCAGGTCCAACGACTATAGGGTCGTCCCCACGACCACGCGCCAAAGTTGGCCAGCCGCCGACATGTCCGACGACTTTTGGATCGTCCCCACGACCACGGGCCAAAGTTGGCCAGCCGCCGACATGTCCGACGACTATAGGGTCGTCCCCACGTCCTCGGGACTAGGTTGGCCACCCGCCGACATGTCCGACGACTTTTGGATCGTCCCCACGACCACGGGCCAAAGTTGGCCAGCCGCTGACATGTCCAACGACTATAGGGTCGTCCCCACGACCACGGGCCAAAGTTGACCAGCCGCCGACATGTCCGACGACTATTGGATCGTCCCCACGACCCCGGGCCAAAGTTGGCAAGCCGCCGACATGTCCGACGACTATAGGGTCGTCCCCACGTCCTCGGGACTAGGTTGGCCACCCGCCGACATGTCCGACGACTATAGGGTCGTCCCCACGACCCCGGGTCTAGGTTGGCCAGCCGCCGACATGTCCGACGACTATTGGGTCGTCCCCACGACACCGGTCCAAAGTTGGCCAGCCGCCGACATGTCCGAAGACTATAGGGTCGTCCCCACGACCCCGGGACTAGATTGGCCAGCCGCCGACATGTCGGACGACTATAGAGTCGTCCCCACGACACCGGGTCAAAGTTGGCCAGCCGCTGACATTTCCAACGACTATTGGGTCGTCCCCACGACCACGGGCCAATGTTGGCAAGCCACCGACATGTCCGACGACTATAGGGTCGTCCCCACGACCACGGGCCACAGTTGGCCAGCCGCTGACATGTCCGACGACAATCGGATCGTCCCCACGACCACGCGACAAAGTTGGCCAGCCGCCGACATGTCCGACGACTTTTGGATCGTCCCCACGACCACGGGCCAAAGTTGGCCAGCCGCCGACATGTCCGACAACTATAGGGTCGTCCCCACGACCCCGGGACTAGATTGGTCCGCCACCGTCATGTCCGACGACTATAGGGTCGTCCCCACGACCCCGGGCCAAAGTTGGCAAGACGCCGAAATGTCCGACGACTGTAGGGTCGTCCCCACGACACCGGGACTAGATTGGCCCGCCACCGTCAAGTCCGACGACTAAAGGGTCGTCCCCACGACCTCGGGACTAGGTTGGCCAGCCGCCGACATGTCCGACGACTATAATGTCGTCCCCACGACCCCGGGCCAATGTTGGCCAATCGCCGACATGTCCGACGACTATAGGGTCGTCCCTACGACCCCGGGCCAAAGCTGGCCAGCCGCCGACATGTCCGACGACTATTGGATCGTCCCCACGACCACGGGCCAAAGTTGGCCAGCCGCCGACATGTCCGAAGACTATAGGGTCGTCCCCACGACCCCGGGACTAGATTGGCCAGCCGCCTACATGTCCGACGACTATAGAGTCGTCCCCACGACACCGGGTCAAAGTTGGCCAGCCGCTGACATTTCCAACGACTATTGGGTCGTCCCCACGATCACAGGCCAATGTTGGCTAGCCGCCGACATGTCCGACGACTATAGGGTCGTCCCCACGACCACGGGCCAAAGCTGGCCAGCCGCCGACATGTCCGACGATTATAGGGTCGTCCCCACGACCCCGGGCCAATGTTGGCCAATCGCCAACATGTCCGACGACTATAGGGTCGTCCCTACGACCCCGGGACTAGATTGGCCCGCCACCGTCAAGTCCGACGACCTCGGGACTAGGTTGGCCAGCCGCCGACATGTCCGACGACTATAGGGTCGCCCCCACGACCTCGGGCCAATTGTGGCCAGCCGCCGACATGTCCGACGACTATAGGGTCGTCCCCACAACCCCGGGCCAAAGTTGGCAAGCCGCCGAAATGTCCGACGACTGTAGGGTCGTCCCCACGACCCCGGGAATAGATTGGCCGGCCACCGTCAAGTCCGACGACTATAGGGTCGTCCCCACGACCCCGGGACAAGCTTGGCCCGCCGCCGACTTGTCCGACGACTATAGGGTCGTCCCCACGACCCCGGGACTAGATTGGCCCGCCACCGTCATGTCCGACGATTATAGGGTCGTCCCCACGACCCCGGGACTAGATTGGCCCGCCACCGTCATGTCCGACGATTATAGGGTCGTCCCCACGACCCCGGGACAAGCTTGGCCCGCCGCCGACTTGTCCGACGACTATAGGGTCGTCCCCACGACCCCGGGACTAGATTGGCCCGCCACCGTCATGTCCGACGACAATAGGGTCGTCCCCACGACCCCGGGTCTAGGTTGGCCAGCCGCCGACATGTCCGACGACTATAGAGTCGTCCCCACGACACCGGGCCAAAGTTGGACAGCCGCCGACATGTCCGACTACTATAGGGTCGTCCCCACGACCTCGGGTCTAGATTGGCCCGCTACCGTCATGTCCGAAGACTATAGGGTCGTCCCCACGACACCGGTCCAAAGTTGGCCAGCCGCCGACATGTCCGACGACTATAGGGTCGTCCCCACGACCCCGGGACTAGATTGGCCCGACACCGTCAGGTCCAACGACTATAGGGTCGTCCCCACAACCACGGGCCAAAGTTGGCCAGCCGCCGACATGTCCGACGACTATAGGGTCGTCCCGACGACCCCGGGCCAATGTTGGCCAATCGCCAACATGTCCGACGACTATAGGGTCGTCCCTACGACCCCGGGACTAGATTGGCCCGCCACCGTCATGTCCCACGATTATTGGGTCGTCCCCACGACCCCGGGTCTAGGTTGGCCAGCCGCCGACATGTCCGACGACTATAGAGTCGTCCCCACGACACCGGGCCAAAGTTGGACCGCCGCCGACATGTCCGACTACTATAGGGTCGTCCCCACGACCTCGGGTCTAGATTGGCCCGCTACCGTCATGTCCGAAGACTATAGGGTCTTCCCCACGACCACGGGACTAGATTGGCCCGCCACCGCCAAGTCCGACGACAATAGGGTCGTCCCCACGACCCCGGGTCTAGGCTGGCCAGCCGCCGACATGTCCGACGACAATCGGATCGTCCCCACGACCACGCGCCAAAGTTGGCCAGCCGCCGACATGTCCGACGACTATTGGATTGTCCCCACGACCACGGGCCAAAGTTAGCCAGCCGCCGACATGTCCGACGACATTCGGATCGTCCCCACGACCACGCGCCAAAGTTGGCATGCCGCCGAAATGTCCGACGACTATAGGGTCGTCCCCACGACCCCGGGCCAAAGTTGGCAAGCCGCCGAAATGTCCGACGACTATAGGGTCGTCCCCACGACCCCGGGACTAGATTGGCCAGCCGCCTACATGTCCGACGACTATAGAGTCGTCCCCACGACACCGGGTCAAAGTTGGCCAGCCGCTGACATTTCCAACGACTATTGGGTCGTCCCCACGATCACAGGCCAATGTTGGCTAGCCGCCGACATGTCCGACGACTATAGGGTCGTCCCCACGACCACGGGCCAAAGCTGGCCAGCCGCCGACATGTCCGACGACTATTGGATCGTCCCCACGACCACGGGCCAAAGTTGGCCAATCGCCAACATGTCCGACGACTATAGGGTCGTCCCTACGACCCCGGGACTAGATTGGCCCGCCACCGTCATGTCCCACGATTATTGGGTCGTCCCCACGACCCCGGGTCTAGGTTGGCCAGCCGCCGACATGTCCGACGACTATAGAGTCGTCCCCACGACACCGGGCCAAAGTTGGACCGCCGCCGACATGTCCGACTACTATAGGGTCGTCCCCACGACCTCGGGTCTAGATTGGCCCGCTACCGTCATGTCCGAAGACTATAGGGTCTTCCCCACGACCACGGGACTAGATTGGCCCGCCACCGCCAAGTCCGACGACAATAGGGTCGTCCCCACGACCCCGGGTCTAGGCTGGCCAGCCGCCGACATGTCCGACGACAATCGGATCGTCCCCACGACCACGCGCCAAAGTTGGCCAGCCGCCGACATGTCCGACGACTATTGGATTGTCCCCACGACCACGGGCCAATGTTGGCCAATCGCCGACATGTCCGACGACTATAGGGTCGTCCCTACGACCCCGGGCCAAAGCTGGCCAGCCGCCGACATGTCCGACGACTATTGGATCGTCCCCACGACCACGGGCCATAGTTGGCCAGCCGCCGACATGTCCGAAGACTATAGGGTCGTCCCCACGACCCCGGGACTAGATTGGCCAGCCGCCTACATGTCCGACGACTATAGAGTCGTCCCCACGACACCGGGTCAAAGTTGGCCAGCCGCTGACATTTCCAACGACTATTGGGTCGTCCCCACGATCACAGGCCAATGTTGGCTAGCCGCCGACATGTCCGACGACTATAGGGTCGTCCCCACGACCACGGGCCAAAGCTGGCCAGCCGCCGACATGTCCGACGACTATTGGATCGTCCCCACGACCACGGGCCAAAGTTGGCCAGCCGCCGACATGTCCGACGACTATAGGGTCGTCCCCACGACCCCGGGACTAGATTGGTCCGCCACCGTCATGTCCGACGACTATAGGGTCGTCCCCACGACCCCGGGCCAAAGTTGGCAAGCCGCCGAAATGTCCGACGACTGTAGGGTCGTCCCCACGACCCCGGGACTAGATTGGCCCGCCACCGTCAAGTCCGACGACCTCGGGTCTAGATTGGCCCGCTACCGTCATGTCCGAAGACTATAGGGTCTTCCCCACGACCACGGGACTAGATTGGCCCGCCACCGCCAAGTCCGACGACAATAGGGTCGTCCCCACGACCCCGGGTCTAGGCTGGCCAGCCGCCGACATGTCCGACGACAATCGGATCGTCCCCACGACCACGCGCCAAAGTTGGCCAGCCGCCGACATGTCCGACGACTATTGGATTGTCCCCACGACCACGGGCCAAAGTTAGCCAGCCGCCGACATGTCCGACGACAATCGGATCGTCCCCACGACCACGCGCCAAAGTTGGCATGCCGCCGAAATGTCCGACGACTATAGGGTCGTCCCCACGACCCCGGGCCAAAGTTGGCAAGCCGCCGAAATGTCCGACGACTATAGGGTCGTCCCCACGACCCCGGGACTAGATTGGCCCGCCACCGTCATGTCCGACGACTATAGGGTCGTCCCCACGACCCCGGGCCAAAGTTGGCAAGCCGCCGAAATGTCCGAAGACTGTAGGGTCGTCCCCACGACCCCGGGACTAGATTGGCCCGCCACCGTCATGTCCAACGACTATAGGGTCGTCCCCACAACCACGGGCCAAAGTTGGCCAGCCGCCGACATGTCCGACGACTATAGGGTCGTCCCCACGAACCCGGGCCAAAGTTGGCAAGCCGCCGAAATGTCCGACGACTATAGGGTCGTCCCCACGACCCCGGGACTAGGTTGGCCAGCCGCCGACATGTCCGAAGACTATAGGGTCGTCCCGACGACCCCGGGCAAATGTTGGCCAATCGCCAACATGTCCGACGACTATAGGGTCGTCCCTACGACCCCGGGACTAGATTGGCCCGCCACCGTCATGTCCAACGATTATAGGGTCGTCCCCACGACCCCGGGACTAGATTGGCCCGCCATCGTCATGTCCGACGATTATAGGGTCGTCCCCACGACCCCGGGCCAATGTTGGCCAATCGCCAACATGTCCGACGACTATAGGGTCGTCCCTACGACCCCGGGACTAGATTGGCCCGCCACCGTCAAGTCCGACGACTATAGGGTCGTCCCCAGGACCTCGGGACTAGATTGGCCCGCCACCGTCAAGTCCGACGACTATAGGGTCGTCCCCACGACCCCGGGCCAAAGTTGGCCAGCCGCCGACATGTCCGACGACTATAGGGTCGTCCCCACGAACCCGGGCCAAAGTTGGCAAGCCGCCGAAATGTCCGACGACTATAGGGTCGTCCCCACGACCCCGGGACTAGGTTGGCCAGCCGCCGACATGTCCGAAGACTATAGGGTCGTCCCCACGACCCCGGGTCTAGGTTGGCCAGCCGCCGACATGTCCGACGACTATTGGGTCGTCCCCACGACACCGGTCCAAAGTTGGCCAGCCGCCGACATGTCCGAAGACTATAGGGTCGTCCCCACGACCCCGGGACTAGATTGGCCAGCCGCCGACATGTCGGACGACTATAGAGTCGTCCCCACGACACCGGGTCAAAGTTGGCCAGCCGCTGACATTTCCAACGACTATTGGGTCGTCCCCACGACCACGGGCCAATGTTGGCAAGCCGCCGACATGTCCGACGACTATAGGGTCGTCCCCACGACCACGGGCCACAGTTGGCCAGCCGCTGACATGTCCGACGACAATCGGATCGTCCCCACGACCACGCGACAAAGTTGGCCAGCCGCCGACATGTCCGACGACTTTTGGATCGTCCCCACGACCACGGGCCAAAGTTGGCCAGCCGCCGACATGTCCGACAACTATAGGGTCGTCCCCACGACCCCGGGACTAGATTGGTCCGCCACCGTCATGTCCGACGACTATAGGGTCGTCCCCACGACCCCGGGCCAAAGTTGGCAAGACGCCGAAATGTCCGACGACTGTAGGGTCGTCCCCACGACACCGGGACTAGATTGGCCCGCCACCGTCAAGTCCGACGACTAAAGGGTCGTCCCCACGACCTCGGGACTAGGTTGGCAAGCCGCCGACATGTCCGACGACTATAATGTCGTCCCCACGACCCCGGGCCAATGTTGGCCAATCGCCGACATGTCCGACGACTATAGGGTCGTCCCTACGACCCCGGGCCAAAGCTGGCCAGCCGCCGGCATGTCCGACGACTATTGGATCGTCCCCACGACCACGGGCCAAAGTTGGCCAGCCGCCGACATGTCCGAAGACTATAGGGTCGTCCCCACGACCCCGGGACTAGATTCGCCAGCCGCCTACATGTCCGACGACTATAGAGTCGTCCCCACGACACCGGGTCAAAGTTGGCCAGCCGCTGACATTTCCAACGACTATTGGGTCGTCCCCACGATCACAGGCCAATGTTGGCTAGCCGCCGACATGTCCGACGACTATAGGGTCGTCCCCACGACCACGGGCCAAAGCTGGCCAGCCGCCGACATGTCCGACGACTATTGGATCGTCCCCACGACCACGGGCCAAAGTTGGCCAGCCGCCGACATGTCCGACGACTATAGGGTCGTCCCCACGACCCCGGGACTAGATTGGTCCGCCACCGTCATGTCCGACGACTATAGGGTCGTCCCCACGACCCCGGGCCAAAGTTGGCAAGCCGCCGAAATGTCCGACGACTGTAGGGTCGTCCCCACGACCCCGGGACTAGATTGGCCCGCCACCGTCAAGTCCGACGACCTCGGGACTAGGTTGGCCAGCCGCCGACATGTCCGACGACTATAGGGTCGCCCCCACGACCTCGGGCCAATTCTGGCCAGCCGCCGACATGTCCGACGACTATAGGGTCGTCCCCACAACCCCGGGCCAAAGTTGGCAAGCCGCCGAAATGTCCGACGACTGTAGGGTCGTCCCCACGACCCCGGGAATAGATTGGCCGGCCACCGTCAAGTCCGACGACTATAGGGTCGTCCCCACGACCCCGGGACAAGCTTGGCCCGCCGCCGACTTGTCCGACGACTATAGGGTCGTCCCCACGACCCCGGGACTAGATTGGCCCGCCACCGTCATGTCCGACGATTATAGGGTCGTCCCCACGACCCCGGGACTAGATTGGCCCGCCACCGTCATGTCCGACGATTATAGGGTCGTCCCCACGACCCCGGGACAAGCTTGGCCCGCCGCCGACTTGTCCGACGACTATAGGGTCGTCCCCACGACCCCGGGACTAGATTGGCCCGCCACCGTCATGTCCGACGACAATAGGGTCGTCCCCACGACCCCGGGTCTAGGTTGGCCAGCCGCCGACATGTCCGACGACTATAGAGTCGTCCCCACGACACCGGGCCAAAGTTGGACAGCCGCCGACATGTCCGACTACTATAGGGTCGTCCCCACGACCCCGGGTCTAGGTTGGCCAGCCGCCGACATGTCCGACGACTATAGAGTCGTCCCCACGACACCGGGCCAAAGTTGGACAGCCGCCGACATGTCCGACTACTATAGGGTCGTCCCCACGACCTCGGGTCTAGATTGGCCCGCTACCGTCATGTCCGAAGACTATAGGGTCGTCCCCACGACACCGGTCCAAAGTTGGCCAGCCGCCGACATGTCCGACGACTATAGGGTCGTCCCCACGACCCCGGGACTAGATTGGCCCGACACCGTCATGTCCAACGACTATAGGGTCGTCCCCACAACCACGGGCCAAAGTTGGCCAGCCGCCGACATGTCCGACGACTATAGGGTCGTCCCAACGACCCCGGGCCAATGTTGGCCAATCGCCAACATGTCCGACGACTATAGGGTCGTCCCTACGACCCCGGGACTAGATTGGCCCGCCACCGTCATGTCCCACGATTATTGGGTCGTCCCCACGACCCCGGGTCTAGGTTGGTCAGCCGCCGACATGTCCGACGACTATAGAGTCGTCCCCACGACACCGGGCCAAAGTTGGACCGCCGCCGACATGTCCGACTACTATAGGGTCGTCCCCACGACCTCGGGTCTAGATTGGCCCGCTACCGTCATGTCCGAAGACTATAGGGTCGTCCCCACGACCACGGGACTAGATTGGCCCGCCACCGCCAAGTCCGACGACAATAGGGTCGTCCCCACGACCCCGGGTCTAGGCTGGCCAGCCGCCGACATGTCCGACGACAATCGGATCGTCCCCACGACCACGCGCCAAAGTTGGCCAGCCGCCGACATGTCCGAAGACTGTAGGGTCGTCCCCACGACCACGGGCCAAAGTTGGCCAGCCGCCGACATGTCCGACGACTATAGGGTCGTCCCCACGACCCCGGGACTAGATTGGCCCGTCACTGTCATGTCCGACGACTATAGGGTCGTCCCCACGACCCCGGGCCAAAGTTGGCCAGCCGCCGACATGTCCGACGACTATAGGGTCGTTCCCACAACCACGGGCCATAGTTGGCCAGCCGCCGACATGTCCGACGACTATTGGATCGTCCCCACGACCACGGGCCAAAGTTGGCCAGCCGCCGACATGTCCGACGACTATAGGGTCGTCCCCACGACCCCGGGACTAGATTGGCCCGCCACCGTCATGTCCGACGACAATAGGGTCGTCCCCACGACCCCGGGTCCAGGTTGGCCAGCCGCCGACATTTCCGACGACTATAGAGTCGTCCCCACGACACCGGGCCAAAGTTGGCCAGCCGCCGACATGTCCGACGACTATAGGGTCGTCCCCACGACCCCGGGACAAGGTTGGCCCGCCTCCGACTTGTCCGACGACTATAGGGTCGTACCCACGACCCTGGGACTAGGCTGACAAGCCGCCAACATGTCCGACGACTATAGGGTCGTCCCCACGACCCCGGGCCAACGATGTCCAGCCGCCGTCTTGTCCGACGACTATAGGGTCGTCCCCACGACCCCGGGACTAGATTGGCCCGCCACCGTCATGTCCAACGACTATAGGGTCGTCCCCACAACCACGGGCCAAAGTTGGCCAGCCGCCGACATGTCCGACGACTATAGGGTCGTCCCCACGACCCCGGGCCAAAGTTGGCCAGCTGCCGACATGTCCGACGACTATAGGGTCGTCCCCACGACCCCGGGACAAGGTTGGCCCGCCGCCGACTTGTCCGACGACTATAGGGTCGTACCCACCACCCCGGGACTAGGCTGACAAGCCGCCAACATGTCCGACGACTATAGGGTCGTCCCCACGACCCCGGGCCAAAGATGTCCAGCCGCCGTCTTGTCCTACGACTATAGGGTAGTCCCCACGACCCCGGGACTAGATTGGCCCGCCAGCGTCATGTCCAACGACTGTAGGGTCGTTCCCACAACCACGGGCCAAAGTTGGCCAGCCGCCGACATGTCCGACGACTATTGGATCGTCCCCACGACCACGGGCCAAAGTTGGCCAGCCGCCGACATGTCCGACGACTATAGGGTCGTCCCCACGACCCCGGGACTAGATTGGTCCGCCACCGTCTTGTCCGACGACTATAGAGTCGTCCCCACGACCACGGGCCAAAGTTGACCAGCCGCCGACATGTCCGACGATTATAGGGTCGTCCCCACGACCCCGGGCCAAAGTTGGCAAGCCGCCGAAATGTCCGAAGACTGTAGGGTCGTCCCCACGACCCCGGGACTAGATTGGCCCGCCACCGTCATGTCCAACGACTATAGGGTCGTTCCCACAACCACGGGCCAAAGTTGGCCAGCCGCCGGCATGTCCGACGACTATTGGATCGTCCCCACGACCACGGGCCAAAGTTGGCCAGCCGCCGACATGTCCGACGACTATAGGGTCGTCCCCACGACCACGCGCCAAAGTTGGCCAGCCGCCGACATGTCCGACGACTATAGGGTCGTCCCCACGACCCCGGGACTAGATTGGCCCGCCACCGTCATGTCCGACGATTATAGGGTCGTCCCCACGACCCCGGGACTAGATTGGCCCGCCACCGTCATTTCCGACGACTATAGGGTCGTCTCCACGACCACGGGCCAAAGTTGGCCAGCCGCCGGCATGTCCGACGACTATTGGATCGTCCCCACGACCACGGGCCAAAGTTGGCCAGCCGCCGACATGTCCGACGACTATAGGGTCGTCCCCACGACCCCGGGCCAAAGTTGGCAAGCCGCCGTCTTGTCCTACGACTATAGGGTAGTCCCCACGACTCCGGGACTAGATTGGCCCGCCAGCGTCATGTCCAACGACTGTAGGGTCGTTCCCACAACCACGGGCCAAAGTTGGCCAGCCGCCCACATGTCCGACGACTATTGGATCGTCCCCACGACCACGGGCCAAAGTTGGCCAGCCGCCGACATGTCCGACGACTATAGGGTCGTCTCCACGACCCCGGGACTAGATTGGTCCGCCACCGTCTTGTCCGACGACTATAGGGTCGTCCCCACGACCACGGGCCAAAGTTGACCAGCCGCCGACATGTCCGACGACAATCGGATCGTCCCCACGACCACGCGCCAAAGTTGGCCAGCCGCCGACATGTCCGACGACTATAGGGTCGTCCCCACGACACCGGGCCAAAGTTGGACAGCCGCCGACATGTCCGACGACTATAGGGTCGTCCCCACGACCACGCGCCAAAGTTGGCCAGCCGCCGACATGTCCGACGACTATAGGGTCGTCCCCACGACCCCGGGACTAGATTGGCCCGCCACCGTCATGTCCGACGACAATAGGGTCGTCCCCACGACCCCGGGTCTAGGTTGGCCAGCCGCCGACTTGTCCGACGACTATAGGGTCGTCCCCAGGACCTCGGGACTAGATTGGCCCGCCACCGTCATGTCCAACGACTATAGTGTCGTCCCCACGACCCCGGGCCAAAGGTGGCAAGCCGCCGAAATGTCCGAAGACTGTAGGGTCGTCCCCACGACCCCGGGACTAGATTGGCCCGCCACCGTCATGTCCAACGACTATAGGGTCGTTCCCACAACCACGGGCCAAAGTTGGCCAGCCGCCGACATGTCCGACGACTATTGGATCGTCCCCACGACCACGGGCCAAAGTTGGCCAGCCGCCGACATGTCCGACGACTATAGGGTCGTCCCCACGACCCCGGGACTAGATTGGCCCGCCACCGTCATGTCCGACGATTATAGGGTCGTCATCACGACCGCGAGGCTAGATTGGCCCGCCACCGTCATGTCCGACGACAATAGGGTCGTCCCCACGACCCCGGGTCCAGGTTGGCCAGCCGCCGACATTTCCGACGACTATAGAGTCGTCCCCACGACACCGGGCCAAAGTTGGCCAGCCGCCGACATGTCCGACGACTATAGAGTCGTCCCCACGACCCCGGGACAAGGTTGGCCCGCCTCCGACTTGTCCGACGACTATAGGGTCGTACCCACGACCCTGGGACTAGGCTGACAAGCCGCCGACATGTCCGACGACTATAGGGTCGTCCCCACGACACCGGGCCAAAGTTGGCCAGCCGCCGACATGTCCGACGACTATAGGGTCGTCCCCACGACCACGCGCTAAAGTTGGCCAGCCGCCGACATGTCCGACGACTATAGGGTCGTCCCCACGACCCCGGGACTAGATTGGCCCGCCACCGTCATGTCCGACGACAATAGGGTCGTCCCCACGACCCCGGGTATAGGTTGGCCAGCCGCCGACTTGTCCGACGACTATAGGGTCGTCCCCAGGACCTCGGGACTAGATTGGCCCGCCACCGTCATGTCCAACGACTATAGGGTCGTCCCCACGACCACGGGCCAAAGTTGGCATGCCGCCGAAATGTCCGAAGATTATAGGGTCGTCCCCACGACCCCGCGCCAAAGTTGGCAAGCCGCCGAAATGTCCGAAGACTGTAGGGTCGTCCCCACGACCCCGGGACTAGATTGGCCCGCCACCGTCATGTCCAACGACTATAGGGTCGTTCCCACAACCACGGGCCAAAGTTGGCCAGCCGCCGACATGTCCGACGACTATTGGATCGTCCCCACGACCACGGGCCAAAGTTGGCCAGCCGCCGACATGTCCGACGACTATAGGGTCGTCCCCACGACCCCGGGACTAGATTGGCCCGCCACCGTCATGTCCGACGATTATAGGGTCGTCCCCACGACCGCGAGACTAGATTGGCCCGCCACCGTCATGTCCGACGACAATAGGGTCGTCCCCACGACTCCGGGTCCAGGTTGGCCAGCCGCCGACATTTCCGACGACTATAGAGTCGTCCCCACGACACCGGGCCAAAGTTGGCCAGCCGCCGACATGTCCGACGACTATAGGGTCGTCCCCACGACCCCGGGACAAGGTTGGCCCGCCTCCGACTTGTCCGACGACTATAGGGTGGTACCCACGACCCTGGGACTAGGCTGACAAGCCGCCAACATGTCCGACGACTATAGGGTCGTCCCCACGACCCCGGGCCAACGATGTCCAGCCGCCGTCTTGTCCGACGACTATAGGGTCGTCCCCACGACCCCGGGACTAAATTGGCCCGCCACCGTCATGTCCAACGACTATAGGGTCGTCCCCACAACCACGGGCCAAAGTTGGCCAGCCGCCGACATGTCCGACGACTATAGGGTCGTCCCCACGACCCCGGGCCAAAGTTGGCCAGCTGCCGACATGTCCGACGACTATAGGGTCGTCCCCACGACCCCGGGACAAGGTTGGCCCGCCGCCGACTTGTCCGACGACTATAGGGTGGTACCCACGACCCTGGGACTAGGCTGACAAGCCGCCAACATGTCCGACGACTATAGGGTCGTCCCCACGACCCCGGGCCAAAGATGTCCAGCCGCCGTCTTGTCCTACGACTATAGGGTAGTCCCCACGACCCCGGGACTAGATTGGCCCGCCAGCGTCATGTCCAACGACTGTAGGGTCGTTCCCACAACCACGGGCCAAAGTTGGCCAGCCGCCGACATGTCCGACGACTATTGGATCGTCCCCACGACCACGGGCCAAAGTTGGCCAGCCGCCGACATGTCCGACGACTATAGGGTCGTCCCCACGACCCCGGGACTAGATTGGTCCGCCACCGTCTTGTCCGACGACTATAGGGTCGTCCCCACGACCACGGGCCAAAGTTGACCAGCCGCCGACATGTCCGACGACAATCGGATCGTCCCCACGACCACGCGCCAAAGTTGGCCAGCCGCCGACATGTCCGACGACTATAGGGTCGTCCCCACGACCCCGGGACTAGATTGGCCGCCACCGTCATGTCCGACGATTATAGGGTCGTCCTCACGACCGCGAGGCTAGATTGGCCCGCCACCGTCATATCCGACGACAATAGGGTCGTCCCCACGACCCCGGGTCCAGGTTGGCCAGCCGCCGACATTTCCGACGACTATAGAGTCGTCCCCACGACACCGGGACAAAGTTGGCCAGCCGCCGACATGTCCGACGAATATAGGGTCGTCCCCACGACCCCGGGACAAGGTTGGCCCGCCTCCGACTTGTCCGACGACTATAGGGTCGTACCCACGACCCTGGGACTAGGCTGACAAGCCGCCAACATGTCCGACGACTATAGGGTCGTCCCCACGACCCCGGGCCAACGATGTCCAGCCGCCGTCTTGTCCGACGACTATAGGGTCGTCCCCACGACCCCGGGACTAGATTGGCCCGCCACCGTCCTGTCCAACGACTATAGGGTCGTCCCCACAACCACGGGCCAAATTTGGCCAGCCGCCGACATGTCCAACGACTGTAGGGTCGTTCCCACAACCACGGGCCAAAGTTGGCCAGCCGCCGACATGTCCGACGACTATTGGATCGTCCCCACGACCACGGGCCAAAGTTGGCCAGCCGCCGACATGTCCGACGACTATAGGGTCGTCCCCACGACCCCGGGACTAGATTGGCCCGCCACCGTCATGTCCGACGACAATAGGGTCGTCCCCACGACCCCGGGTCTAGGTTGGCCAGCCGCCGACTTGTCCGACCACTATAGGGTCGTCCCCAGGACCTCGGGACTAGATTGGCCCGCCACCGTCAAGTCCTACGACTATAGGGTCGTCCCCACGACCCCGGGCCAAAGTTGGCAAGCCGCCGAAATGTCCGACGACTGTAGGGTTGTCCCCACGACCCCGGGACTAGATTGGCCCGCCACCGTCAAGTCCGACGACCTCGGGACTAGGTTGGCCAGCCGCCGACATGTCCGACGACTATAGGGTCGCCCCGACGACCTCGGGCCAATTTTGGCCAGCCGCCGACATGTCCGACGACTATAGGGTCGTCCCCACGACCCCGGGCCAAAGTTGGCAAGCCGCCGAAATGTCCGACGACTGTAGGGTCGTCCCCACGACCCCGGGAATAGATTGGCCGGCCACCGTCAAGTCCGACGACTATAGGGTCGTCCCCACGACCTCGGGACTAGATTGGCCCGCCAACGTCAAGTCCGACGACTATAGGGTCGTCCCCACGACCCCGGGCCAAAGTTGGCAAGCCGCCGAAATGTCCGACGACTGTAGGGTCGTCCCCACAACCCCGGGACTAGATTGGCCCGCCACCGTCAAGTCCGACGACTATAGGGTCGTCCCCACGACCCCGGGCCAAAGTTGGCAAGCCGCCGAAATGTCCGACGACTGTAGGGTCGTCCCCACGACCCCGGGACTAGATTGCCCGCCACCATCATGTCCGACGACAATAGGGTCGTCCCCTCGACCCCGGGTCTAGGTTGGCCAGCCGCCGACTTGTCCGACGACTATAGGGTCGTACCCACGACCCCGGGACTAGGCTGACAAGCCGCCAACATGTCCGACGACTATAGGGTCGTCCCCACGACCCCGGGACTAGATTGGCCCGCGACCGTCATGTCCGACGATTATAGGGTCGTCCCCACGACCCCGGGACAAGCTTGGCCCGCCGCCGAATTGTTCGACGACTGTAGGGTCGTCCCCACGACCCCGGGACTAGATTGGCCCGCCACCGTCAAGTCCGACGACTATAGGGTCGTCCCCAGGACCTCGGGACTAGATTGGCCCGCCACCGTCAAGTCCGACGACTATAGGGTCGTCCCCACGACCCCGGGCCAAAGTTGGCAAGCCGCCGAAATGTCCGACGACTGTAGGGTCGTACCCACGACCCCGGGACTAGGCTGACAAGCCGCCAACATGTCCGACGACTATAGGGTCGCCCCCACGACCCCGGGCCAAAGTTGGCAAGCCGCCGACCTGTCCGACGACTATAGGGTCGTTCCCACGACCCCGAGACTAGATTGGCCCGCGACCGTCATGTCCGACGACAATAGGGTCGTCCCCACGACCCCGGGTCCAGGTTGGCCAGCCGCCGACATTTCCGACGACTATAGAGTCGTCCCCACGACACCGGTCCAAAGTTGGCCAGCCGCCGACATGTCCGACGACTATAGGGTCGTCCCCACGACCCCGGGACTAGATTGGCCCGCCACCGTCATGTCCAACGACTATAGGGTCGTCCCCACAACCACGGGCCAAAGTTGGCCAGCCGCCGACATGTCAGACGACTATAGGGTCGTCCCCACGAACCCGGGCCAAAGTTGGCAAGCCGCCGAAATGTCCGACGACTATAGGGTCGTCCCCACGACCCCGGGACTAGGTTGGCCAGCCGCCGACATGTCCGAAGACTATAGGGTCGTCCCGACGACCCCGGGCAAATGTTGGCCAATCGCCAACATGTCCGACGACTATAGGGTCGTCCCTACGACCCCGGGACTAGATTGGCCCGCCACCGTCATGTCCAACGATTATACGGTCGTCCCCACGACCCCGGGACTAGATTGGCCCGCCACCGTCATGTCCGACGATTATAGGGTCGTCCCCACGACCCCGGGACAAGCTTGGCCCGCCGCCGACTTGTCCGACGACTATAGGGTCGTCCCCACGACCCCGGGACTAGATTGGCCCGCCACCGTCATGTCCGACGACAATAGGGTCGTCCCCACGACCCCGGGTCTAGGTTGGCCAGCCGCCGACATGTCCGACGACTATAGGGTCGTCCCCACGACCCCGGGACTAGATTGGCCCGACACCGTCATGTCCAACGACTATAGGGTCGTCCCCACAACCACGGGCCAAAGTTGGCCAGCCGCCGACATGTCCGACGACTATAGGGTCGTCCCGACGACCCCGGGCCAATGTTGGCCAATCGCCAACATGTCCGACGACTATAGGGTCGTCCCTACGACCCCGGGACTAGATTGGCCCGCCACCGTCATGTCCCACGATTATTGGGTCGTCCCCACGACCCCGGGTCTAGGTTGGCCAGCCGCCGACATGTCCGACGACTATAGAGTCGTCCCCACGACACCGGGCCAAAGTTGGACCGCCGCCGACATGTCCGACTACTATAGGGTCGTCCCCACGACCTCGGGTCTAGATTGGCCCGCTACCGTCATGTCCGAAGACTATAGGGTCTTCCCCACGACCACGGGACTAGATTGGCCCGCCACCGCCAAGTCCGACGACAATAGGGTCGTCCCCACGACCCCGGGTCTAGGCTGGCCAGCCGCCGACATGTCCGACGACAATCGGATCGTCCCCACGACCACGCGCCAAAGTTGGCCAGCCGCCGACATGTCCGACGACTATTGGATTGTCCCCACGACCACGGGCCAAAGTTAGCCAGCCGCCGACATGTCCGACGACAATCGGATCGTCCCCACGACCACGCGCCAATGTTGGCCAGCCGCCGACATGTCCGACGACTATAGGGTCGTCCCCACGACCCCGGGCCAATGTTGGCCAATCGCCCACATGTCCAACGACTATAGGGCCGTCCCTACGACCCCGGGACTAGATTAGCCCGCCACCGTCATGTCCAACGACTATAGGGTCGTCCCCACGACCACGGGCCAAAGTTGGCATGCCGCCGAAATGTCCGACGACTATAGGGTCGTCCCCACGACCCCGGGCCAAAGTTGGCAAGCCGCCGAAATGTCCGACGACTATAGGGTCGTCCCCACGACCCCGGGACTAGATTGGCCCGCCACCGTCATGTCCGACGACTATAGGGTCGTCCCCACGACCCCGGGCCAAAGTTGGCAAGCCGCCGAAATGTCCGAAGACTGTAGGGTCGTCCCCACGACCCCGGGACTAGATTGGCCCGCCACCGTCATGTCCAACGACTATAGGGTCGTCCCCACAACCACGGGCCAAAGTTGGCCAGCCGCCGACATGTCCGACGACTATAGGGTCGTCCCCACGAACCCGGGCCAAAGTTGGCAAGCCGCCGAAATGTCCGACGACTATAGGGTCGTCCCCACGACCCCGGGACTAGGTTGGCCAGCCGCCGACATGTCCGAAGACTATAGGGTCGTCCCGACGACCCCGGGCAAATGTTGGCCAATCGCCAACATGTCCGACGACTATAGGGTCGTCCCTACGACCCCGGGACTAGATTGGCCCGCCACCGTCATGTCCAACGATTATAGGGTCGTCCCCACGACCCCGGGACTAGATTGGCCCGCCACCGTCAAGTCCGACGACTATAGGGTCGTCCCCAGGACCTCGGGTCTAGATTGGCCCGCCACCGTCAAGTCCGACGACTATAGGGTCGTCCCCACGACCCCGGGCCAAAGTTGGCCAGCCGCCGACATGTCCGACGACTATAGGGTCGTCCCCACGAACCCGGGCCAAAGTTGGCAAGCCGCCGAAATGTCCGACGACTATAGGGTCGTCCCCACGACCCCGGGACTAGGTTGGCCAGCCGCCGACATGTCCGAAGACTATAGGGTCGTCCCGACGACCCCGGGCAAATGTTGGCCAATCGCCAACATGTCCGACGACTATAGGGTCGTCCCTACGACCCCGGGACTAGATTGGCCCGCCACCGTCAAGTCCGACGACTATAGGGTCGTCCCCAGGACCTCGGGTCTAGATTGGCCCGCCACCGTCAAGTCCGACGACTATAGGGTCGTCCCCACGACCCCGGGCCAAAGTTGGCCAGCCGCCGACATGTCCGACGACTATAGGGTCGTCCCCACGAACCCGGGCCAAAGTTGGCAAGCCGCCGAAATGTCCGACGACTATAGGGTCGTCCCCACGACCCCGGGACTAGGTTGGCCAGCCGCCGACATGTCCGAAGACTATAGGGTCGTCCCGACGACCCCGGGCAAATGTTGGCCAATCGCCAACATGTCCGACGACTATAGGGTCGTCCCTACGACCCCGGGACTAGATTGGCCCGCCACCGTCATGTCCAACGATTATAGGGTCGTCCCCACGACCCCGGGACTAGATTGGCCCGCCATCGTCATGTCCGACGATTATAGGGTCGTCCCCACGACCCCGGGCCAATGTTGGCCAATCGCCAACATGTCCGACGACTATAGGGTCGTCCCTACGACCCCGGGACTAGATTGGCCCGCCACCGTCATGTCCCACGATTATTGGGTCGTCCCCACGACCCCGGGTCTAGGTTGGCCAGCCGCCGACATGTCCGACGACTATAGAGTCGTCCCCACGACACCGGGCCAAAGTTGGACCGCCGCCGACTTGTCCGACGACTATAGGGTCGTACCCACGACTCCGGGACTAGGCTGACAAGCCGCCAACATGTCCGACGACTATAGGGTCGTCCCGACGACCCCGGGCAAATGTTGGCCAATCGCCAACATGTCCGACGACTATAGGGTCGTCCCCACGACCCCGGGTCTAGGTTGGCCAGCCGCCGACATGTCCGACGACTATAGGGTCGTCCCTACGACCCCGGGACTAGATTGGCCCGCCACCGTCATGTCCGACGTTTATAGGGTCGTCCCCACGACCCCGGGCCAATGTTGGCCAATCGCCAACATGTCCGACGACTATAGGGTCGTCCCTACGACCCCGGGACTAGATTGGCCCGCCACCGTCATGTCCAACGATTATAGGGTCGTCCCCACGACCCCGGGACTAGATTGGCCCGCCATCGTCATGTCCGACGATTATAGGGTCGTCCCCACGACCCCGGGACAAGCTTGGCCCGCCGCCGACTTGTCCGACGACTATAGGGTCGTCCCCACGACCCCGGGACTAGATTGGCCCGCCACCGTCATGTCCGACGACAATAGGGTCGTCCCCACGACCCCGGGTCTAGGTTGGCCAGCCGCCGACATGTCCGACGACTATAGGGTCGTCCCCACGAACCCGGGCCAAAGTTGGCAAGCCGCCGAAATGTCCGACGACTATAGGGTCGTCCCCACGACCCCGGGACTAGGTTGGCCAGCCGCCGACATGTCCGAAGACTATAGGGTCGTCCCGACGACCCCGGGCAAATGTTGGCCCGCCGCCGACTTGTCCGACGACTATAGGGTCGTCCCCACGACCCCGGGACTAGATTGGCCCGCCACCGTCATGTCCGACGACAATAGGGTCGTCCCCACGACCCCGGGTCTAGGTTGGCCAGCCGCCGACATGTCCGACGACTATAGAGTCGTCCCCACGACACCGGGCCAAAGTTGGACAGCCGCCGACATGTCCGACTACTATAGGGTCGTCCCCACGACCTCGGGTCTAGATTGGCCCGCTACCGTCATGTCCGAAGACTATAGGGTCGTCCCCACGACACCGGTCCAAAGTTGGCCAGCCGCCGACATGTCCGACGACTATAGGGTCGTCCCCACGACCCCGGGACTAGATTGGCCCGACACCGTCATGTCCAACGACTATAGGGTCGTCCCCACAACCACGGGCCAAAGTTGGCCAGCCGCCGACATGTCCGACGACTATAGGGTCGTCCCGACGACCCCGGGCCAATGTTGGCCAATCGCCAACATGTCCAACGACTATAGGGCCGTCCCTACGAACCCGGGACTAGATTAGCCCGCCACCGTCATGTCCAACGACTATAGGGTCGTCCCCACGACCACGGGCCAAAGTTGGCATGCCGCCGAAATGTCCGACGACTATAGGGTCGTCCCCACGACCCCGGGCCAAAGTTGGCAAGCCGCCGAAATGTCCGACGACTATAGGGTCGTCCCCACGACCCCGGGACTAGATTGGCCCGCCACCGTCATGTCCGACGACTATAGGGTCGTCCCCACGACCCCGGGCCAAAGTTGGCAAGCCGCCGAAATGTCCGAAGACTGTAGGGTCGTCCCCACGACCCCGGGACTAGATTGGCCCGCCACCGTCATGTCCAACGACTATAGGGTCGTCCCCACAACCACGGGCCAAAGTTGGCCAGCCGCCGACATGTCCGACGACTATAGGGTCGTCCCCACGAACCCGGGCCAAAGTTGGCAAGCCGCCGAAATGTCCGACGACTATAGGGTCGTCCCCACGACCCCGGGACTAGGTTGGCCAGCCGCCGACATGTCCGTAGACTATAGGGTCGTCCCGACGACCCCGGGCAAATGTTGGCCAATCGCCAACATGTCCGACGACTATAGGGTCGTCCCTACGACCCCGGGACTAGATTGGCCCGCCACCGTCAAGTCCGACGACTATAGGGTCGTCCCCAGGACCTCGGGACTAGATTGGCCCGCCACCGTCAAGTCCGACGACTATAGGGTCGTCCCCACGACCCCGGGCCAAAGTTGGCCAGCCGCCGACATGTCCGACGACTATAGGGTCGTCCCCACGAACCCGGGCCAAAGTTGGCAAGCCGCCGAAATGTCCGACGACTATAGGGTCGTCCCCACGACCCCGGGACTAGGTTGGCCAGCCGCCGACATGTCCGAAGACTATAGGGTCGTCCCGACGACCCCGGGCAAATGTTGGCCAATCGCCAACATGTCCGACGACTATAGGGTCGTCCCTACGACCCCGGGACTAGATTGGCCCGCCACCGTCATGTCCCACGATTATTGGGTCGTCCCCACGACCCCGGGTCTAGGTTGGCCAGCCGCCGACATGTCCGACGACTATAGAGTCGTCCCCACGACACCGGGCCAAAGTTGGACCGCCGCCGACTTGTCCGACGACTATAGGGTCGTACCCACGACCCCGGGACTAGGCTGACAAGCCGCCAACATGTCCGACGACTATAGGGTCGTCCCGACGACCCCGGGCAAATGTTGGCCAATCGCCAACATGTCCGACGACTATAGGGTCGTCCCTACGACCCCGGGACTAGATTGGCCCGCCACCGTCATGTCCAACGATTATAGGGTCGTCCCCACGACCCCGGGACTAGATTGGCCCGCCACCGCCAAGTCCGACGACAATAGGGTCGTCCCCACGACCCCGGGTCTAGGCTGGCCAGCCGCCGACATGTCCGACGACAATCGGATCGTCCCCACGACCACGCGCCAAAGTTGGCCAGCCGCCGACATGTCCGACGACTATTGGATTGTCCCCACGACCACGGGCCAAAGTTGGCCAGCCGCCGACATGTCCGACGACAATCGGATCGTCCCCACGACCACGCGCCAATGTTGGCCAGCCGCCGACATGTCCGACGACTATAGGGTCGTCCCCACGACCCCGGGCCAATGTTGGCCAATCGCCAACATGTCCGACGACTATAGGGTCGTCCCCACGACCCCGGGACTAGATTGGCCCGCCACCGTCATGTCCGACGACTATAGGGTCGTCCCCACGACCCCGGGCCAAAGTTGGCAAGCCGCCGAAATGTCCGAAGACTGTCGGGTCGTCCCCACGACCCCGGGACTAGATTGGCCCGCCACCGTCATGTCCAACGACTATAGGGTCGTTCCCACAACCACGGGCCAAAGTTGGCCAGCCGCCGACATGTCCGACGACTATTGGATCGTCCCCACGACCACGGGCCAAAGTTGGCCAGCCGCCGACATGTCCGACGACTATAGGGTCGTCCCCACGACCCCGGGACTAGATTGGCCCGCCACCGTCATGTCCGACGACAATAGGGTCGTCCCCACGACCCCGGGTCCAGGTTGGCCAGCCGCCGACATTTCCGACGACTATAGAGTCGTCCCCACGACACCGGGCCAAAGTTGGCCAGCCGCCGACATGTCCGACGACTATAGGGTCGTCCCCACGACCCCGGGACAAGGTTGGCCCGCCTCCGACTTGTCCGACGACTATAGGGTCGTACCCACGACCCTGGGACTAGGCTGACAAGCCGCCAACATGTCCGACGACTATAGGGTCGTCCCTACGACCCCGGGACTAGATTGGCCCGCCACCGTCAAGTCCGACGACTATAGGGTCGTCCCCAGGACCTCGGGTCTAGATTGGCCCGCCACCGTCAAGTCCGACGACTATAGGGTCGTCCCCACGACCCCGGGCCAAAGTTGGCCAGCCGCCGACATGTCCGACGACTATAGGGTCGTCCCCACGAACCCGGGCCAAAGTTGGCAAGCCGCCGAAATGTCCGACGACTATAGGGTCGTCCCCACGACCCCGGGACTAGGTTGGCCAGCCGCCGACATGTCCGAAGACTATAGGGTCGTCCCGACGACCCCGGGCAAATGTTGGCCAATCGCCAACATGTCCGACGACTATAGGGTCGTCCCTACGACCCCGGGACTAGATTGGCCCGCCACCGTCATGTCCAACGATTATAGGGTCGTCCCCACGACCCCGGGACTAGATTGGCCCGCCATCGTCATGTCCGACGATTATAGGGTCGTCCCCACGACCCCGGGCCAATGTTGGCCAATCGCCAACATGTCCGACGACTATAGGGTCGTCCCTACGACCCCGGGACTAGATTGGCCCGCCACCGTCATGTCCCACGATTATTGGGTCGTCCCCACGACCCCGGGTCTAGGTTGGCCAGCCGCCGACATGTCCGACGACTATAGAGTCGTCCCCACGACACCGGGCCAAAGTTGGCCAGCCGCCGACATGTCCGACGACTATTGGATCGTCCCCACGACCACGGGCCAAAGTTGGCCAGCCGCCGACATGTCCGACGACTATAGGGTCGTCCCCACGACCCCGGGACTAGATTGGCCCGCCACCGTCATGTCCGACGACAATAGGGTCGTCCCCACGACCCCGGGTCCAGGTTGGCCAGCCGCCGACATTTCCGACGACTATAGAGTCGTCCCCACGACACCGGGCCAAAGTTGGCCAGCCGCCGACATGTCCGACGACTATAGGGTCGTCCCCACGACCCCGGGACAAGGTTGGCCCGCCTCCGACTTGTCCGACGACTATAGGGTCGTACCCACGACCCTGGGACTAGGCTGACAAGCCGCCAACATGTCCGACGACTATAGGGTCGTCCCCACGACCCCGGGCCAACGATGTCCAGCCGCCGTCTTGTCCGACGACTATAGGGTCGTCCCCACGACCCCGGGACTAGATTGGCCCGCCACCGTCCTGTCCAACGACTATAGGGTCGTCCCCACAACCACGGGCCAAAGTTGGCCAGCCGCCGACATGTCCAACGACTGTAGGGTCGTTCCCACAACCACGGGCCAAAGTTGGCCAGCCGCCGACATGTCCGACGACTATTGGATCGTCCCCACGACCACGGGCCAAAGTTGGCCAGCCGCCGACATGTCCGACGACTATAGGGTCGTCCCCACGACCCCGGGACTAGATTGGCCCGCCACCGTCATGTCCGACGACAATAGGGTCGTCCCCACGACCCCGGGTCTAGGTTGGCCAGCCGCCGACTTGTCCGACCACTATAGGGTCGTCCCCAGGACCTCGGGACTAGATTGGCCCGCCACCGTCAAGTCCTACGACTATAGGGTCGTCCCCACGACCCCGGGCCAAAGTTGGCAAGCCGCCGAAATGTCCGACGACTGTAGGGTTGTCCCCACGACCCCGGGACTAGATTGGCCCGCCACCGTCAAGTCCGACGACCTCGGGACTAGGTTGGCCAGCCGCCGACATGTCCGACGACTATAGGGTCGCCCCCACGACCTCGGGCCAATTTTGGCCAGCCGCCGACATGTCCGACGACTATAGGGTCGTCCCCACGACCCCGGGCCAAAGTTGGCAAGCCGCCGAAATGTCCGACGACTGTAGGGTCGTCCCCACGACCCCGGGAATAGATTGGCCGGCCACCGTCAAGTCCGACGACTATAGGGTCGTCCCCACGACCTCGGGACTAGATTGGCCCGCCAACGTCAAGTCCGACGACTATAGGGTCGTCCCCACGACCCCGGGTCTAGGCTGGCCAGCCGCCGACATGTCCGACGACAATCGGATCGTCCCCACGACCACGCGCCAAAGTTGGCCAGCCGCCGACATGTCCGACGACTATTGGATTGTCCCCACGACCACGGGCCAAAGTTAGCCAGCCGCCGACATGTCCGACGACAATCGGATCGTCCCCACGACCACGCGCCAATGTTGGCCAGCCGCCGACATGTCCGACGACTATAGGGTCGTCCCCACGACCCCGGGCCAATGTTGGCCAATCGCCCACATGTCCAACGACTATAGGGCCGTCCCTACGACCCCGGGACTAGATTAGCCCGCCACCGTCATGTCCAACGACTATAGGGTCGTCCCCACGACCACGGGCCAAAGTTGGCATGCCGCCGAAATGACCGACGACTATAGGGTCGTCCCCACGACCCCGGGCCAAAGTTGGCAAGCCGCCGAAATGTCCGACGACTATAGGGTCGTCCCCACGACCCCGGGACTAGATTGGCCCGCCACCGTCATGTCCGACGACTATAGGGTCGTCCCCACGACCCCGGGCCAAAGTTGGCAAGCCGCCGAAATGTCCGAAGACTGTAGGGTCGTCCCCACGACCCCGGGACTAGATTGGCCCGCCACCGTCATGTCCAACGACTATAGGGTCATCCCCACAACCACGGGCCAAAGTTGGCCAGCCGCCGACATGTCCGACGACTATAGGGTCGTCCCCACGAACCCGGGCCAAAGTTGGCAAGCCGCCGAAATGTCCGACGACTATAGGGTCGTCCCCACGACCCCGGGACTAGGTTGGCCAGCCGCCGACATGTCCGAAGACTATAGGGTCGTCCCGACGACCCCGGGCAAATGTTGGCCAATCGCCAACATGTCCGACGACTATAGGGTCGTCCCTACGACCCCGGGACTAGATTGGCCCGCCACCGTCATGTCCAACGATTATAGGGTCGTCCCCACGACCCCGGGACTAGATTGGCCCGCCACCGTCAAGTCCGACGACTATAGGGTCGTCCCCAGGACCTCGGGTCTAGATTGGCCCGCCACCGTCAAGTCCGACGACTATAGGGTCGTCCCCACGACCCCGGGCCAAAGTTGGCCAGCCGCCGACATGTCCGACGACTATAGGGTCGTCCCCACGAACCCGGGCCAAAGTTGGCAAGCCGCCGAAATGTCCGACGGCTATAGGGTCGTCCCCACGACCCCGGGACTAGGTTGGCCAGCCGCCGACATGTCCGAAGACTATAGGGTCGTCCCGACGACCCCGGGCAAATGTTGGCCAATCGCCAACATGTCCGACGACTATAGGGTCGTCCCTACGACCCCGGGACTAGATTGGCCCGCCACCGTCAAGTCCGACGACTATAGGGTCGTCCCCAGGACCTCGGGTCTAGATTGGCCCGCCACCGTCAAATCCGACGACTATAGGGTCGTCCCCACGACCCCGGGCCAAAGTTGGCCAGCCGCCGACATGTCCGACGACTATAGGGTCGTCCTCACGAACCCGAGCCAAAGTTGGCAAGCCGCCGAAATGTCCGACGACTATAGGGTCGTCCCCACGACCCCGGGACTAGGTTGGCCAGCCGCCGACATGTCCGAAGACTATAGGGTCGTCCCGACGACCCCGGGCAAATGTTGGCCAATCGCCAACATGTCCGACGACTATAGGGTCGTCCCTACGACCCCGGGACTAGATTGGCCCGCCACCGTCATGTCCAACGATTATAGGGTCGTCCCCACGACCCCGGGACTAGATTGGCCCGCCATCGTCATGTCCGACGATTATAGGGTCGTCCCCACGACCCCGGGCCAATGTTGGCCAATCGCCAACATGTCCGACGACTATAGGGTCGTCCCTACGACCCCGGGACTAGATTGGCCCGCCACCGTCATGTCCGACGATTATAGGGTCGTCCCCACGACCCCGGGCAAATGTTGGCCAATCGCCAACATGTCCGACGGCTATAGGGTCGTCCCTACGACCCCGGGACTAGATTGGCCCGCCACCGTCATGTCCAACGATTATAGGGTCGTCCCCACGACCCCGGGACTAGATTGGCCCGCCATCGTCATGTCCGACGATTATAGGGTCGTCCCCACGACCCCGGGACAAGCTTGGCCCGCCGCCGACTTGTCCGACGACTATAGGGTCGTCCCGACGACCCCGGGCCAATGTTGGCCAATCGCCAACATGTCCGACGACTATAGGGTCGTCCCTACGACCCCGGGACTAGATTGGCCCGCCACCGTCATGTCCCACGATTATTGGGTCGTCCCCACGACCCCGGGTCTAGGTTGGCCAGCCGCCGACATGTCCGACGACTATAGAGTCGTCCCCACGACACCGGGCCAAAGTTGGACCGCCGCCGACATGTCCGACTACTATAGGGTCGTCCCCACGACCTCGGGTCTACATTGGCCCGCTACCGTCATGTCCGAAGACTATAGGGTCTTCCCCACGACCCCGGGGCTAGGCTGGCCAGCCGCCGACATGTCCGACGACAATCGGATCGTCCCCACGACCACGCGCCAAAGTTGGCCAGCCGCCGACATGTCCGACGACTATTGGATTGTCCCCACGACCACGGGCCAAAGTTAGCCAGCCGCCGACATGTCCGACGACAATCGGATCGTCCCCACGACCACGCGCCAATGTTGGCCAGCCGCCGACATGTCCGACGACTATAGGGTCGTCCCCACGACCCCGGGCCAATGTTGGCCAATCGCCAACATGTCCAACGACTATAGGGCCGTCCCTACGACCCCGGGGCTAGATTAGCCCGCCACCGTCATGTCCAACGACTATAGGGTCGTCCCCACGACCACGGGCCAAAGTTGGCATGCCGCCGAAATGTCCGACGACTATAGGGTCGTCACCACGACCCCGGGCCAAAGTTGGCAAGCCGCCGAAATGTCCGACGACTATAGGGTCGTCCCCACGACCCCGGGACTAGGTTGGCCAGCCGCCGACATGTCCGAAGACTATAGGGTCGTCCCGACGACCCCGGGCAAATGTTGGCCAATCGCCAACATGTCCGACGACTATAGGGTCGTCCCTACGACCCCGGGACTAGATTGGCCCGCCACCGTCATGTCCAACGATTATAGGGTCGTCCCCACGACCCCGGGACTAGATTGGCCCGCCATCGTCATGTCCGACGTTTATAGGGTCGTCCCCACGACCCCGGGCCAATGTTGGCCAATCGCCAACATGTCCGACGACTATAGGGTCGTCCCTACGACCCCGGGACTAGATTGGCCCGCCACCGTCAAGTCCGACGACTATAGGGTCGTCCCCAGGACCTCGGGACTAGATTGGCCCGCCACCGTCAAGTCCGACGACTATAGGGTCGTCCCCACGACCCCGGGCCAAAGTTGGCCAGCCGCCGACATGTCCGACGACTATAGGGTCGTCCCCACGAACCCGGGCCAAAGTTGGCAAGCCGCCGAAATGTCCGACGACTATAGGGTCGTCCCCACGACCCCGGGACTAGGTTGGCCAGCCGCCGACATGTCCGAAGACTATAGGGTCGTCCCGACGACCCCGGGCAAATGTTGGCCAATCGCCAACATGTCCGACGACTATAGGGTCGTCCCTACGACCCCGGGACTAGATTGGCCCGCCACCGTCATGTCCAACGATTATAGGGTCGTCCCCACGACCCCGGGACTAGATTGGCCCGCCATCGTCATGTCCGACGATTATAGGGTCGTCCCCACGACCCCGGGCCAATGTTGGCCAATCGCCAACATGTCCGACGACTATAGGGTCGTCCCTACGGCCCCGGGACTAGATTGGCCCGCCACCGTCATGTCCCACGATTATTGGGTCGTCCCCACGACCCCGGGTCTAGGTTGGCCAGCCGCCGACATGTCCGACGACTATAGAGTCGTCCCCACGACACCGGGCCAAAGTTGGACCGCCGCCGACTTGTCCGACGACTATAGGGTCGTACCCACGACCCCGGGACTAGGCTGACAAGCCGCCAACATGTCCGACGACTATAGGGTCGTCCCGACGACCCCGGGCAAATGTTGGCCAATCGCCAACATGTCCGACGACTATAGGGTCGTCCCTACGACCCCGGGACTAGATTGGCCCCCCACCGTCATGTCCAACGATTATAGGGTCGTCCCCACGACCCCGGGACTAGATTGGCCCGCCATCGTCATGTCCGACGATTATAGGGTCGTCCCCACGACCCCGGGACAAGCTTGGCCCGCCGCCGACTTGTCCGACGACTATAGGGTCGTCCCCACGACCCCGGGACTAGATTGGCCCGCCACCGTCATGTCCGACGACAATAGGGTCGTCCCCACGACCCCGGGTCTAGGTTGGCCAGCCGCCGACATGTCCGACGACTATAGGGTCGTCCCCACGAACCCGGGCCAAAGTTGGCAAGCCGCCGAAATGTCCGACGACTATAGGGTCGTCCCCACGACCCCGGGACTAGGTTGGCCAGCCGCCGACATGTCCGAAGACTATAGGGTCGTCCCGACGACCCCGGGCAAATGTTGGCCCGCCGCCGACTTGTCCGACGACTATAGGGTCGTCCCCACGACCCCGGGACTAGATTGGCCCGCCACCGTCATGTCCGACGACAATAGGGTCGTCCCCACGACCCCGGGTCTAGGTTGGCCAGCCGCCGACATGTCCGACGACTATAGAGTCGTCCCCACGACACCGGGCCAAAGTTGGACAGCCGCCGACATGTCCGACTACTATAGGGTCGTCCCCACGACCTCGGGTCTAGATTGGCCCGCTACCGTCATGTCCGAAGACTATAGGGTCTTCCCCACGACCACGGGACTAGATTGGCCCGCCACCGCCAAGTCCGACGACAATAGGGTCGTCCCCACGACCCCGGGGCTAGGCTGGCCAGCCGCCGACATGTCCGACGACAATCGGATCGTCCCCACGACCACGCGCCAAAGTTGGCCAGCCGCCGACATGTCCGACGACTATTGGATTGTCCCCACGACCACGGGCCAAAGTTAGCCAGCCGCCGACATGTCCGACGACAATCGGATCGTCCCCACGACCACGCGCCAATGTTGGCCAGCCGCCGACATGTCCGACGACTATAGGGTCGTTCCCACGACCCCGGGCCAATGTTGGCCAATCGCCAACATGTCCAACGACTATAGGGCCGTCCCTACGAACCCGGGACTAGATTAGCCCGCCACCGTCATGTCCAACGACTATAGGGTCGTCCCCACGACCACGGGCCAAAGTTGGCATGCCGCCGAAATGTCCGACGACTATAGGGTCGTCCCCACGACCCCGGGCCAAAGTTGGCAAGCCGCCGAAATGTCCGACGACTATAGGGTCGTCCCCACGACCCCGGGACTAGATTGGCCCGCCACCGTCATGTCCGACGACTATAGGGTCGTCCCCACGACCCCGGGCCAAAGTTGGCAAGCCGCCGAAATGTCCGACGACTATAGGGTCGTCCCCACGACCCCGGGACTAGATTGGCCCGCCACCGTCATGTCCGACGACTATAGGGTCGTCCCCACGACCCCGGGCCAAAGTTGGCAAGCCGCCGAAATGTCCGAAGACTGTAGGGTCGTCCCCACGACCCCGGGACTAGATTGGCCCGCCACCGTCATGTCCAACGACTATAGGGTCGTTCCCACAACCACGGGCCAAAGTTGGCCAGCCGCCGACATGTCCGACGACTATAGGGTCGTCCCCACGAACCCGGGCCAAAGTTGGCAAGCCGCCGAAATGTCCGACGACTATAGGGTCGTCCCCACGACCCCGGGACTAGGTTGGCCAGCCGCCGACATGTCCGAAGACTATAGGGTCGTCCCGACGACCCCGGGCAAATGTTGGCCAATCGCCAACATGTCCGACGACTATAGGGTCGTCCCTACGACCCCGGGACTAGATTGGCCCGCCACCGTCATGTCCAACGATTATAGGGTCGTCCCCACGACCCCGGGACTAGATTGGCCCGCCATCGTCATGTCCGACGTTTATAGGGTCGTCCCCACGACCCCGGGCCAATGTTGGCCAATCGCCAACATGTCCGACGACTATAGGGTCGTCCCTACGACCCCGGGACTAGATTGGCCCGCCACCGTCAAGTCCGACGACTATAGGGTCGTCTCCAGGACCACGGGACTAGATTGGCCCGCCACCGTCAAGTCCGACGACTATAGGGTCGTCCCCACGACCCCGGGCCAAAGTTGGCCAGCCGCCGACATGTCCGACGACTATAGGGTCGTCCCCACGAACCCGGGCCAAAGTTGGCAAGCCGCCGAAATGTCCGACGACTATAGGGTCGTCCCCACGACCCCGGGACTAGGTTGGCCAGCCGCCGACATGTCCGAAGACTATAGGGTCGTCCCGACGACCCCGGGCAAATGTTGGCCAATCGCCAACATGTCCGACGACTATAGGGTCGTCCCTACGACCCCGGGACTAGATTGGCCCGCCACCGTCATGTCCAACGATTATAGGGTCGTCCCCACGACCCCGGGACTAGATTGGCCCGCCATCGTCATGTCCGACGATTATAGGGTCGTCCCCACGACCCCGGGCCAATGTTGGCCAATCGCCAACATGTCCGACGACTATAGGGTCGTCCCTACGGCCCCGGGACTAGATTGGCCCGCCACCGTCATGTCCCACGATTATTGGGTCGTCCCCACGACCCCGGGTCTAGGTTGGCCAGCCGCCGACATGTCCGACGACTATAGAGTCGTCCCCACGACACCGGGCCAAAGTTGGACCGCCGCCGACTTGTCCGACGACTATAGGGTCGTACCCACGACCCCGGGACTAGGCTGACAAGCCGCCAACATGTCCGACGACTATAGGGTCGTCCCGACGACCCCGGGCAAATGTTGGCCAATCGCCAACATGTCCGACGACTATAGGGTCGTCCCTACGACCCCGGGACTAGATTGGCCCGCCACCGTCATGTCCAACGATTATAGGGTCGTCCCCACGACCCCGGGACTAGATTGGCCCGCCATCGTCATGTCCGACGATTATAGGGTCGTCCCCACGACCCCGGGACAAGCTTGGCCCGCCGCCGACTTGTCCGACGACTATAGGGTCGTCCCCACGACCCCGGGACTAGATTGGCCCGCCACCGTCATGTCCGACGACAATAGGGTCGTCCCCACGACCCCGGGTCTAGGTTGGCCAGCCGCCGACATGTCCGACGACTATAGGGTCGTCCCCACGAACCCGGGCCAAAGTTGGCAAGCCGCCGAAATGTCCGACGACTATAGGGTCGTCCCCACGACCCCGGGACTAGGTTGGCCAGCCGCCGACATGTCCGAAGACTATAGGGTCGTCCCGACGACCCCGGGCAAATGTTGGCCCGCCGCCGACTTGTCCGACGACTATAGGGTCGTCCCCACGACCCCGGGACTAGATTGGCCCGCCACCGTCATGTCCGACGACAATAGGGTCGTCCCCACGACCCCGGGTCTAGGTTGGCCAGCCGCCGACATGTCCGACGACTATAGAGTCGTCCCCACGACACCGGGCCAAAGTTGGACAGCCGCCGACATGTCCGACTACTATAGGGTCGTCCCCACGACCTCGGGTCTAGATTGGCCCGCTACCGTCATGTCCGAAGACTATAGGGTCGTCCCCACGACACCGGTCCAAAGTTGGCCAGCCGCCGACATGTCCGACGACTATAGGGTCGTCCCCACGACCCCGGGCCAATGTTGGCCAATCGCCAACATGTCCAACGACTATAGGGCCGTCCCTACGAACCCGGGACTAGATTAGCCCGCCACCGTCATGTCCAACGACTATAGGGTCGTCCCCACGACCACGGGCCAAAGTTGGCATGCCGCCGAAATGTCCGACGACTATAGGGTCGTCCCCACGACCCCGGGCCAAAGTTGGCAAGCCGCCGAAATGTCCGACGACTATAGGGTCGTCCCCACGACCCCGGGACTAGATTGGCCCGCCACCGTCATGTCCGACGACTATAGGGTCGTCCCCACGACCCCGGGCCAAAGTTGGCAAGCCGCCGAAATGTCCGAAGACTGTAGGGTCGTCCCCACGACCCCGGGACTAGATTGGCCCGCCACCGTCATGTCCAACGACTATAGGGTCGTCCCCACAACCACGGGCCAAAGTTGGCCAGCCGCCGACATGTCCGACGACTATAGGGTCGTCCCCACGACCCCGGGCCAATGTTGGCCAATCGCCAACATGTCCAACGACTATAGGGCCGTCCCTACGACCCCGGGGCTAGATTAGCCCGCCACCGTCATGTCCAACGACTATAGGGTCGTCCCCACGACCACGGGCCAAAGTTGGCATGCCGCCGAAATGTCCGACGACTATAGGGTCGTCACCACGACCCCGGGCCAAAGTTGGCCAGCCGCCGACATGTCCGACGACTATAGGGTCGTCCCCACGAACCCGGGCCAAAGTTGGCCAATCGCCAACATGTCCGACGACTATAGGGTCGTCCCTACGACCCCGGGACTAGATTGGCCCGCCACCGTCAAGTCCGACGACTATAGGGTCGTCCCCAGGACCTCGGGACTAGATTGGCCCGCCACCGTCAAGTCCGACGACTATAGGGTCGTCCCCACGACCCCGGGCCAAAGTTGGCCAGCCGCCGACATGTCCGACGACTATAGGGTCGTCCCCACGAACCCGGGCCAAAGTTGGCCAGCCGCCGACATGTCCGACGACTATTGGATCGTCCCCACGACCACGGGCCAAAGTTGGCCAGCCGCCGACATGTCCGACGACTATAGGGTCGTCCCCACGACCCCGGGACTAGATTGGTCCGCCACCGTCTTGTCCGACGACTATAGAGTCGTCCCCACGACCACGGGCCAAAGTTGACCAGCCGCCGACATGTCCGACGATTATAGGGTCGTCCCCACGACCCCGGGCCAAAGTTGGCAAGCCGCCGAAATGTCCGAAGACTGTAGGGTCGTCCCCACGACCCCGGGACTAGATTGGCCCGCCACCGTCATGTCCAACGACTATAGGGTCGTTCCCACAACCACGGGCCAAAGTTGGCCAGCCGCCGGCATGTCCGACGACTATTGGATCGTCCCCACGACCACGGGCCAAAGTTGGCCAGCCGCCGACATGTCCGACGACTATAGGGTCGTCCCCACGACCACGCGCCAAAGTTGGCCAGCCGCCGACATGTCCGACGACTATAGGGTCGTCCCCACGACCCCGGGACTAGATTGGCCCGCCACCGTCATGTCCGACGATTATAGGGTCGTCCCCACGACCCCGGGACTAGATTGGCCCGCCACCGTCATTTCCGACGACTATAGGGTCGTCTCCACGACCACGGGCCAAAGTTGGCCAGCCGCCGGCATGTCCGACGACTATTGGATCGTCCCCACGACCACGGGCCAAAGTTGGCCAGCCGCCGACATGTCCGACGACTATAGGGTCGTCCCCACGACCCCGGGCCAACGATGTCCAGCCGCCGTGTTGTCCGACGACTATAGGGTCGTCCCCACGACCCCGGGACTAAATTGGCCCGCCACCGTCATGTCCAACGACTATAGGGTCGTCCCCACAACCACGGGCCAAAGTTGGCCAGCCGCCGACATGTCCGACGACTATAGGGTCGTCCCCACGACCCCGGGCCAAAGTTGGCCAGCTGCCGACATGTCCGACGACTATAGGGTCGTCCCCACGACCCCGGGACAAGGTTGGCCCGCCGCCGACTTGTCCGACGACTATAGGGTCGTACCCACCACCCCGGGACTAGGCTGACAAGCCGCCAACATGTCCGACGACTATAGGGTCGTCCCCACGACCCCGGGCCAAAGATGTCCAGCCGCCGTCTTGTCCTACGACTATAGGGTAGTCCCCACGACTCCGGGACTAGATTGGTCCGCCACCGTCTTGTCCGACGACTATAGGGTCGTCCCCACGACCACGGGCCAAAGTTGACCAGCCGCCGACATGTCCGACGACAATCGGATCGTCCCCACGACCACGCGCCAAAGTTGGCCAGCCGCCGACATGTCCGACGACTATAGGGTCGTCCCCACGACACCGGGCCAAAGTTGGCCAGCCGCCGACATGTCCGACGACTATAGGGTCGTCCCCACGACCACGCGCCAAAGTTGGCCAGCCGCCGACATGTCCGACGACTATAGGGTCGTCCCCACGACCCCGGGACTAGATTGGCCCGCCACCGTCATGTCCGACGACAATAGGGTCGTCCCCACGACCCCGGGTCTAGGTTGGCCAGCCGCCGACTTGTCCGACGACTATAGGGTCGTCCCCAGGACCTCGGGACTAGATTGGCCCGCCACCGTCATGTCCAACGACTATAGGGTCGTCCCCACGACCCCGGGCCAAAGGTGGCAAGCCGCCGAAATGTCCGAAGACTGTAGGGTCGTCCCCACGACCCCGGGACTAGATTGGCCCGCCACCGTCATGTCCAACGACTATAGGGTCGTTCCCACAACCACGGGCCAAAGTTGGCCAGCCGCCGACATGTCCGACGACTATTGGATCGTCCCCACGACCACGGGCCAAAGTTGGCCAGCCGCCGACATGTCCGACGACTATAGGGTCGTCCCCACGACCCCGGGACTAGATTTGGCCCGCCACCGTCATGTCCGACGATTATAGGGTCGTCCTCACGACCGCGAGGCTAGATTGGCCCGCCACCGTCATGTCCGACGACAATAGGGTCGTCCCCACGACCCCGGGTCCAGGTTGGCCAGCCGCCGACATTTCCGACGACTATAGAGTCGTCCCCACGACACCGGGCCAAAGTTGGCCAGCCGCCGACATGTCCGACGACTATAGAGTCGTCCCCACGACCCCGGGACAAGGTTGGCCCGCCTCCGACTTGTCCGACGACTATAGGGTCGTACCCACGACCCTGGGACTAGGCTGACAACCCGCCGACATGTCCGACGACTATAGGGTCGTCCCCACGACACCGGGCCAAAGTTGGCCAGCCGCCGACATGTCCGACGACTATAGGGTCGTCCCCACGACCACGCGCTAAAGTTGGCCAGCCGCCGACATGTCCGACGACTATAGGGTCGTCCCCACGACCCCGGGACTAGATTGGCCCGCCACCGTCATGTCCGACGACAATAGGGTCGTCCCCACGACCCCGGGTCTAGGTTGGCCAGCCGCCGTCTTGTCCGACGACTATAGGGTCGTCCCCACGACCCCGGGACTAGATTGGCCCGCCACCGTCATGTCCAACGACTATAGGGTCGTCCCCACAACCACGGGCCAAAGTTGGCCAGCCGCCGACATGTCCGACGACTATAGGGTCGTCCCCACGACCCCGGGCCAAAGTTGGCCAGCTGCCGACATGTCCGACGACTATAGGGTCGTCCCCACGACCCCGGGACAAGGTTGGCCCGCCGCCGACTTGTCCGACGACTATAGGGTCGTACCCACCACCCCGGGACTAGGCTGACAAGCCGCCAACATGTCCGACGACTATAGGGTCGTCCCCACGACCCCGGGCCAAAGATGTCCAGCCGCCGTCTTGTCCTACGACTATAGGGTAGTCCCCACGACCCCGGGACTAGATTGTCCCGCCAGCGTCATGTCCAACGACTGTAGGGTCGTTCCCACAACCACGGGCCAAAGTTGGCCAGCCGCCGACATGTCCGACGACTATTGGATCGTCCCCACGACCACGGGCCAAAGTTGGCCAGCCGCCGACATGTCCGACGACTATAGGGTCGTCCCCACGACCCCGGGACTAGATTGGTCCGCCACCGTCTTGTCCGACGACTATAGGGTCGTCCCCACGACCACGGGCCAAAGTTGACCAGCCGCCGACATGTCCGACGACAATCGGATCGTCCCCACGACCACGCGCCAAAGTTGGCCAGCCGCCGACATGTCCGACGACTATAGGGTCGTCCCCACGACACCGGGCCAAAGTTGGCCAGCCGCCGACATGTCCGACGACTATAGGGTCGTCCCCACGACCACGCGCTAAAGTTGGCCAGCCGCCGACATGTCCGACGACTATAGGGTCGTCCCCACGACCCCGGGACTAGATTGGCCCGCCACCGTCATGTCCGACGACAATAGGGTCGTCCCCACGACCCCGGGTCTAGGTTGGCCAGCCGCCGACTTGTCCGACGACTATAGGGTCGTCCCCAGGACCTCAGGACTAGATTGGCCAGCCACCGTCATGTCCAACGACTATAGGGTCGTCCCCACGACCCCGGGACAAGGTTGGCCCGCCGCCGACTTGTCCGACGAATATAGGGTCGTACCCACGACCCCGGGACTAGGCTGACAAGCCGCCAACATGTCCGACGACTATAGGGTCGTCCCGACGACCCCGGGCCAATGTTGGCCAATCACCAACATGTCCGACGACTATAGGGTCGTCCCTACGACCCCGGCACTAGATTGGCCGGCCACCGTCATGTCCAACGACTATAGGGTCGTCCCCACGACCCCGGGACTAGGTTGACAAGCCGCCAACATATCCGACGACTATACGGTCGTCCCCACGACCTCGGGACTAGGTCGGCCAGCCGCCGACATGTCCGACGACTATAGGGTCGTCCCCACGACCCCGGGCCAAAGTTGGCAAGCCGCCGAAATGTCCGACGACTATAGGGTCGTCCCCACGACCGCGAGCCAAGAATATCCAGCCGCCGTCTTGTCCGACGCCTATAGGGTTGTCCCCACGACCCCGCGACTAGATTGGCCCGCCACCGTCATGTCCGACGACTATAGTGTCGTCCCCACAACCCCGGGACAAGGTTGGCCCGCCGCCGACTTGTCCGACGACTATAGGGTCGTCTCCACGACCACGGGACAAGGTTGGCCCGCCGCCGACTTGTCCGACGAGTATAGGGTCCTTCCCACGACCACGGGCCAAAGTTGGCAAGCCGCCGAAATGTCCGACGACTATAGGGTCGTCCCCACGACCCCGGGCCAATGTTGGCCAATCGCCGATATGTCCGACGACTATAGGGTCGTCCCTACGACCCGGGGACTAGATTGGCTCGCCACCGTCATGTCCAACGACTATAGGGTCGTCCCCACGACCATGGGCCAAAGTTGGCCAATCGCCAACATGTCCGACGACTATAGGGTCGTCCGTACGAACCCGGGAATAGATTGGCCCGCCACCGTCAGGTCCGACGACAATAGGGTCGTCCCCACGACCCCGGGTCTAGGTTGGCCAGCCGCCGACATGTCCGACGACTATAGAGTCGTCCCCACGACACCGGGCCAAAGTTGGCCAGCCGCTGACATGTCCAACGACTATAGGGTCGTCCCCACGACCACGGGCCAATGTTGGCCAGCCGCCGACATGTCCGACGACTATTGGATCGTCCCCACGACCACGGGCCAAAGTTGGCCAGCCGCCGACATGTCCGACGACTATAGGGTCGGCCCCACGACCCCGGGACTAGATTGGTCCGCCACCGTCATGTCCGACGACTATAGGGTCGTCCCCATGACCCCGGGCCAAAGTTGGCAAGCCGCCGAAATGTCCGACGACTGTAGGGTCGTCCCCACGACCCCGGGACTAGATTGGCCCGCCACCGTCATGTCCGACGATTATAGGGTCGTCCCCACGACCGCGAGACTAGATTGGCCCGCCACCGTCATGTCCGACGACAATACGGTCGTCCCCACGACCCCGGGTCCAGGTTGGCCAGCCGCCGACATTTCCGACGACTATAGAGTCGTCCCCACGACACCGGGCCAAAGTTGGCCAGCCGCCGACATGTCCGACGACTATAGGGTCGTCCCCACGACCCCGGGACAAGGTTGGCCCGCCTCCGACTTGTCCGACGACTATAGGGTCGTACCCACGACCCTGGGACTAGGCTGACAAGCCGCCAACATGTCCGACGACTATAGGGTCGTCCCCACGACCCCGGGCCAACGATGTCCAGCCGCCGTCTTGTCCGACGACTATAGGGTCGTCCCCACGACCCCGGGACTAGATTGGCCCGCCACCGTCATGTCCAACGACTATAGGGTCGTCCCCACAACCACGGGCCAAAGTTGGCCAGCCGCCGACATGTCCGACGACTATAGGGTCGTCCCCACGACCCCGGGACTAGATTGGTCCGCCACCGTCTTGTCCGACGACTATAGGGTCGTCCCCACGACCCCGGGCCAAAGATGTCCAGCCGCCGTCTTGTCCTACGACTATAGGGTAGTCCCCACGACTCCGGGACTAGATTGGCCCGCCAGCGTCATGTCCAACGACTGTAGGGTCGTTCCCACAACCACGGGCCAAAGTTGGCCAGCCGCCGACATGTCCGACGACTATTGGATCGTCCCCACGACCACGGGCCAAAGTTGGCCAGCCGCCGACATGTCCGACGACTATAGGGTCGTCCCCACGACCCCGGGACTAGATTGGCCCGCCACCGTCATGTCCGACGACAATAGGGTCGTCCCCACGACCCCGGGTCTAGGTTGGCCAGCCGCCGACTTGTCCGACGACTATAGGGTCGTCCCCAGGACCTCGGGACTAGATTGGCCAGCCGCCGACATGTCCGACGACTATAGGGTCGTCCCCACGACCCCGGGCCAAAGTTGGCCAGCTGCCGACATGTCCCACGACTATAGGGTCGTCCCCACGACCCCGGGACAAGGTTGGCCCGCCGCCGACTTGTCCGACGACTATAGGGTCGTACCCACCACCCCGGGACTAGGCTGACAAGCCGCCAACATGTCCGACGACTATAGGGTCGTCCCCACGACCCCGGGCCAAAGATGTCCAGCCGCCGTCTTGTCCTACGACTATAGGGTAGTCCCCACGACCCCGGGACTAGATTGGCCCGCCACCGTCATTTCCGACGACTATAGGGTCGTCTCCACGACCACGGGCCAAAGTTGGCCAGCCGCCGGCATGTCCGACGACTATTGGATCGTCCCCACGACCACGGGCCAAAGTTGGCCAGCCGCCGACATGTCCGACGACTATAGGGTCGTCCCCACGACCCCGGGCCAACGATGTCCAGCCGCCGTCTTGTCCGACGACTATAGGGTCGTCCCCACGACCCCGGGACTAAATTGGCCCGCCACCGTCATGTCCAACGACTATAGGGTCGTCCCCACAACCACGGGCCAAAGTTGGCCAGCCGCCGACATGTCCGACGACTATAGGGTCGTCCCCACGACCCCGGGCCAAAGTTGGCCAGCTGCCGACATGTCCGACGACTATAGGGTCGTCCCCACGACCCCGGGACAAGGTTGGCCCGCCGCCGACTTGTCCGACGACTATAGGGTCGTACCCACCACCCCGGGACTAGGCTGACAAGCCGCCAACATGTCCGACGACTATAGGGTCGTCCCCACGACCCCGGGCCAAAGATGTCCAGCCGCCGTCTTGTCCTACGACAATAGGGTAGTCCCCACGACTCCGGGACTAGATTGGCCCGCCAGCGTCATGTCCAACGACTGTAGGGTCGTTCCCACAACCACGGGCCAAAGTTGGCCAGCCGCCGACATGTCCGACGACTATTGGATCGTCCCCACGACCACGGGCCAAAGTTGGCCAGCCGCCGACATGTCCGACGACTATAGGGTCGTCTCCACGACCCCGGGACTAGATTGGTCCGCCACCGTCTTGTCCGACGACTATAGGGTCGTCCCCACGACCACGGGCCAAAGTTAACCAGCCGCCGACATGTCCGACGACAATCGGATCGTCCCCACGACCACGCGCCAAAGTTGGCCAGCCGCCGACATGTCCGACGACTATAGGGTCGTCCCCACGACACCGGGCCAAAGTTGGCCAGCCGCCGACATGTCCGACGACTATAGGGTCGTCCCCACGACCACGCGCCAAAGTTAGCCAGCCGCCGACATGTCCGACGACTATAGGGTCGTCCCCACGACCCCGGGACTAGATTGGCCCGCCACCGTCATGTCCGACGACAATAGGGTCGTCCCCACGACCCCGGGTCTAGGTTGGCCAGCCGCCGACTTGTCCGACGACTATAGGGTCGTCCCCAGGACCTCGGGACTAGATTGGCCCGCCACCGTCATGTCCAACGACTATAGGGTCGTCCCCACGACCCCGGGCCAAAGGTGGCAAGCCGCCGAAATGTCCGAAGACTGTAGGGTCGTCCCCACGACCCCGGGACTAGATTGGCCCGCCACCGTCATGTCCAACGACTATAGGGTCGTTCCCACAACCACGGGCCAAAGTTGGCCAGCCGCCGACATGTCCGACGACTATTGGATCGTCCCCACGACCACGGGCCAAAGTTGGCCAGCCGCCGACATGTCCGACGACTATAGGGTCGGCCCCACGACCCCGGGACTAGATTGGTCCGCCACCGTCATGTCCGACGACTATAGGGTCGTCCCCATGACCCCGGGCCAAAGTTGGCAAGCCGCCGAAATGTCCGACGACTGTAGGGTCGTCCCCACGACCCCGGGACTAGATTGGCCCGCCACCGTCATGTCCGACGATTATAGGGTCGTCCCCACGACCGCGAGACTAGATTGGCCCGCCACCGTCATGTCCGACGACAATACGGTCGTCCCCACGACCCCGGGTCCAGGTTGGCCAGCCGCCGACATTTCCGACGACTATAGAGTCGTCCCCACGACACCGGGCCAAAGTTGGCCAGCCGCCGACATGTCCGACGACTATAGGGTCGTCCCCACGACCCCGGGACAAGGTTGGCCCGCCTCCGACTTGTCCGACGACTATAGGGTCGTACCCACGACCCTGGGACTAGGCTGACAAGCCGCCAACATGTCCGACGACTATAGGGTCGTCCCCACGACCCCGGGCCAACGATGTCCAGCCGCCGTCTTGTCCGACGACTATAGGGTCGTCCCCACGACCCCGGGACTAGATTGGCCCGCCACCGTCATGTCCAACGACTATAGGGTCGTCCCCACAACCACGGGCCAAAGTTGGCCAGCCGCCGACATGTCCGACGACTATAGGGTCGTCCCCACGACCCCGGGACTAGATTGGTCCGCCACCGTCTTGTCCGACGACTATAGGGTCGTCCCCACGACCCCGGGCCAAAGATGTCCAGCCGCCGTCTTGTCCTACGACTATAGGGTAGTCCCCACGACTCCGGGACTAGATTGGCCCGCCAGCGTCATGTCCAACGACTGTAGGGTCGTTCCCACAACCACGGGCCAAAGTTGGCCAGCCGCCGACATGTCCGACGACTATTGGATCGTCCCCACGACCACGGGCCAAAGTTGGCCAGCCGCCGACATGTCCGACGACTATAGGGTCGTCCCCACGACCCCGGGACTAGATTGGCCCGCCACCGTCATGTCCGACGACAATAGGGTCGTCCCCACGACCCCGGGTCTAGGTTGGCCAGCCGCCGACTTGTCCGACGACTATAGGGTCGTCCCCAGGACCTCGGGACTAGATTGGCCAGCCGCCGACATGTCCGACGACTATAGGGTCGTCCCCACGACCCCGGGCCAAAGTTGGCCAGCTGCCGACATGTCCGACGACTATAGGGTCGTCCCCACGACCCCGGGACAAGGTTGGCCCGCCGCCGACTTGTCCGACGACTATAGGGTCGTACCCACCACCACGGGACTAGGCTGACAAGCCGCCAACATGTCCGACGACTATAGGGTCGTCCCCACGACCCCGGGCCAAAGATGTCCAGCCGCCGTCTTGTCCTACGACTATAGGGTAGTCCCCACGACCCCGGGACTAGATTGGCCCGCCACCGTCATTTCCGACGACTATAGGGTCGTCTCCACGACCACGGGCCAAAGTTGGCCAGCCGCCGGCATGTCCGACGACTATTGGATCGTCCCCACGACCACGGGCCAAAGTTGGCCAGCCGCCGACATGTCCGACGACTATAGGGTCGTCCCCACGACCCCGGGCCAACGATGTCCAGCCGCCGTCTTGTCCGACGACTATAGGGTCGTCCCCACGACCCCGGGACTAAATTGGCCCGCCACCGTCATGTCCAACGACTATAGGGTCGTCCCCACAACCACGGGCCAAAGTTGGCCAGCCGCCGACATGTCCGACGACTATAGGGTCGTCCCCACGACCCCGGGCCAAAGTTGGCCAGCTGCCGACATGTCCGACGACTATAGGGTCGTCCCCACGACCCCGGGACAAGGTTGGCCCGCCGCCGACTTGTCCGACGACTATAGGGTCGTACCCACCACCCCGGGACTAGGCTGACAAGCCGCCAACATGTCCGACGACTATAGGGTCGTCCCCACGACCCCGGGCCAAAGATGTCCAGCCGCCGTCTTGTCCTACGACAATAGGGTAGTCCCCACGACTCCGGGACTAGATTGGCCCGCCAGCGTCATGTCCAACGACTGTAGGGTCGTTCCCACAACCACGGGCCAAAGTTGGCCAGCCGCCGACATGTCCGACGACTATTGGATCGTCCCCACGACCACGGGCCAAAGTTGGCCAGCCGCCGACATGTCCGACGACTATAGGGTCGTCTCCACGACCCCGGGACTAGATTGGTCCGCCACCGTCTTGTCCGACGACTATAGGGTCGTCCCCACGACCACGGGCCAAAGTTAACCAGCCGCCGACATGTCCGACGACAATCGGATCGTCCCCACGACCACGCGCCAAAGTTGGCCAGCCGCCGACATGTCCGACGACTATAGGGTCGTCCCCACGACACCGGGCCAAAGTTGGCCAGCCGCCGACATGTCCGACGACTATAGGGTCGTCCCCACGACCACGCGCTAAAGTTAGCCAGCCGCCGACATGTCCGACGACTATAGGGTCGTCCCCACGACCCCGGGACTAGATTGGCCCGCCACCGTCATGTCCGACGACAATAGGGTCGTCCCCACGACCCCGGGACTAGGTTGACAAGCCGCCAACATATCCGACGACTATACGGTCGTCCCCACGACCTCGGGACTAGGTCGGCCAGCCGCCGACATGTCCGACGACTATAGGGTCGTCCCCACGACCCCGGGCCAAAGTTGGCAAGCCGCCGAAATGTCCGACGACTATAGGGTCGTCCCCACGACCGCGAGCCAAGAATATCCAGCCGCCGTCTTGTCCGACGCCTATAGGGTTGTCCCCACGACCCCGCGACTAGATTGGCCCGCCACCGTCATGTCCGACGACTATAGTGTCGTCCCCACGACCCCGGGACTAGATTGGTCCGCCACCGTCTTGTCCGACGACTATAGGGTCGTCCCCACGACCCCGGGCCAAAGATGTCCAGCCGCCGTCTTGTCCTACGACTATAGGGTAGTCCCCACGACTCCGGGACTAGATTGGCCCGCCAGCGTCATGTCCAACGACTGTAGGGTCGTTCCCACAACCACGGGCCAAAGTTGGCCAGCCGCCGACATGTCCGACGACTATTGGATCGTCCCCACGACCACGGGCCAAAGTTGGCCAGCCGCCGACATGTCCGACGACTATAGGGTCGTCCCCACGACCCCGGGACTAGATTGGCCCGCCACCGTCATGTCCGACGACAATAGGGTCGTCCCCACGACCCCGGGTCTAGGTTGGCCAGCCGCCGACTTGTCCGACGACTATAGGGTCGTCCCCAGGACCTCGGGACTAGATTGGCCAGCCGCCGACATGTCCGACGACTATAGGGTCGTCCCCACGACCCCGGGCCAAAGTTGGCCAGCTGCCGACATGTCCGACGACTATAGGGTCGTCCCCACGACCCCGGGACAAGGTTGGCCCGCCGCCGACTTGTCCGACGACTATAGGGTCGTACCCACCACCCCGGGACTAGGCTGACAAGCCGCCAACATGTCCGACGACTATAGGGTCGTCCCCACGACCCCGGGCCAAAGATGTCCAGCCGCCGTCTTGTCCTACGACTATAGGGTAGTCCCCACGACCCCGGGACTAGATTGGCCCGCCACCGTCATTTCCGACGACTATAGGGTCGTCTCCACGACCACGGGCCAAAGTTGGCCAGCCGCCGGCATGTCCGACGACTATTGGATCGTCCCCACGACCACGGGCCAAAGTTGGCCAGCCGCCGACATGTCCGACGACTATAGGGTCGTCCCCACGACCCCGGGCCAACGATGTCCAGCCGCCGTCTTGTCCGACGACTATAGGGTCGTCCCCACGACCCCGGGACTAAATTGGCCCGCCACCGTCATGTCCAACGACTATAGGGTCGTCCCCACAACCACGGGCCAAAGTTGGCCAGCCGCCGACATGTCCGACGACTATAGGGTCGTCCCCACGACCCCGGGCCAAAGTTGGCCAGCTGCCGACATGTCCGACGACTATAGGGTCGTCCCCACGACCCCGGGACAAGGTTGGCCCGCCGCCGACTTGTCCGACGACTATAGGGTCGTACCCACCACCCCGGGACTAGGCTGACAAGCCGCCAACATGTCCGACGACTATAGGGTCGTCCCCACGACCCCGGGCCAAAGATGTCCAGCCGCCGTCTTGTCCTACGACAATAGGGTAGTCCCCACGACTCCGGGACTAGATTGGCCCGCCAGCGTCATGTCCAACGACTGTAGGGTCGTTCCCACAACCACGGGCCAAAGTTGGCCAGCCGCCGACATGTCCGACGACTATTGGATCGTCCCCACGACCACGGGCCAAAGTTGGCCAGCCGCCGACATGTCCGACGACTATAGGGTCGTCTCCACGACCCCGGGACTAGATTGGTCCGCCACCGTCTTGTCCGACGACTATAGGGTCGTCCCCACGACCACGGGCCAAAGTTAACCAGCCGCCGACATGTCCGACGACAATCGGATCGTCCCCACGACCACGCGCCAAAGTTGGCCAGCCGCCGACATGTCCGACGACTATAGGGTCGTCCCCACGACACCGGGCCAAAGTTGGCCAGCCGCCGACATGTCCGACGACTATAGGGTCGTCCCCACGACCACGCGCCAAAGTTAGCCAGCCGCCGACATGTCCGACGACTATAGGGTCGTCCCCACGACCCCGGGACTAGATTGGCCCGCCACCGTCATGTCCGACGACAATAGGGTCGTCCCCACGACCCCGGGTCTAGGTTGGCCAGCCGCCGACTTGTCCGACGACTATAGGGTCGTCCCCAGGACCTCGGGACTAGATTGGCCCGCCACCGTCATGTCCAACGACTATAGGGTCGTCCCCACGACCCCGGGCCAAAGGTGGCAAGCCGCCGAAATGTCCGAAGACTGTAGGGTCGTCCCCACGACCCCGGGACTAGATTGGCCCGCCACCGTCATGTCCAACGACTATAGGGTCGTTCCCACAACCACGGGCCAAAGTTGGCCTGCCGCCGACATGTCCGACGACTATTGGATCGTCCCCACGACCACGGGCCAAAGTTGGCCAGCCGCCGACATGTCCGACGACTATAGGGTCGTCCCCACGACCCCGGGACTAGATTGGCCCGCCACCGTCATGTCCGACGATTATAGGGTCGTCCTCACGACCGCGAGGCTAGATTGGCCCGCCACCGTCATGTCCGACGACAATAGGGTCGTCCCCACGACCCCGGGTCCAGGTTGGCCAGCCGCCGACATTTCCGACGACTATAGAGTCGTCCCCACGACACCGGGCCAAAGTTGGCCAGCCGCCGACATGTCCGACGACTATAGAGTCGTCCCCACGACCCCGGGACAAGGTTGGCCCGCCTCCGACTTGTCCGACGACTATAGGGTCGTACCCACGACCCTGGGACTAGGCTGACAAGCCGCCGACATGTCCGACGACTATAGGGTCGTCCCCACGACACCGGGCCAAAGTTGGCCAGCCGCCGACATGTCCGACGACTATAGGGTCGTCCCCACGACCACGCGCTAAAGTTGGCCAGCCGCCGACATGTCCGACGACTATAGGGTCGTCTCCACGACCCCGGGACTAGATTGGCCCGCCACCGTCATGTCCGACGACAATAGGGTCGTCCCCACGACCCCGGGTCTAGGTTGGCCAGCCGCCGACTTGTCCGACGACTATAGGGTCGTCCCCAGGACCTCGGGACTAGATTGGCCCGCCACCGTCATGTCCAACGACTATAGGGTCGTCCCCACGACCACGGGCCAAAGTTGGCATGCCGCCGAAATGTCCGAAGATTATAGGGTCGTCCCCACGACCCCGCGCCAAAGTTGGCAAGCCGCCGAAATGTCCGAAGACTGTAGGGTCGTCCCCACGACCCCGGGACTAGATTGGCCCGCCACCGTCATGTCCAACGACTATAGGGTCGTTCCCACAACCACGGGCCAAAGTTGGCCAGCCGCCGACATGTCCGACGACTATAGGGTCGTCCCCACGACCCCGGGACTAGATTGGCCCGCCACCGTCATGTCCGACGATTATAGGGTCGTCCCCACGACCCCGGGTCCAGGTTGGCCAGCCGCCGACATTTCCGACGACTATAGAGTCGTCCCCACGACACCGGGCCAAAGTTGGCCAGCCGCCGACATGTCCGACGACTATAGAGTCGTCCCCACGACCCCGGGACAAGGTTGGCCCGCCTCCGACTTGTCCGACGACTATAGGGTCGTACCCACGACCCTGGGACTAGGCTGACAAGCCGCCGACATGTCCGACGACTATAGGGTCGTCCCCACGACACCGGGCCAAAGTTGGCCAGCCGCCGACATGTCCGACGACTATAGGGTCGTCCCCACGACACCGGGCCAAAGTTGGCCAGCCGCCGACATGTCCGACGACTATAGAGTCGTCCCCACGACACCGGGCCAAAGTTGGCCAGCCGCTGACATGTCCAACGACTATAGGGTCGTCCCCACGACCACGGGCCAATGTTGGCCAGCCGCCGACATGTCCGACGACTATAGAGTCGTCCCCACGACACCGGGCCAAAGTTGGCCAGCCGCTGACATGTCCAACGACTATAGGGTCGTCCCCACGACCACGGGCCAATGTTGGCCAGCCGCCGACATGTCCGACGACTATTGGATCGTCCCCACGACCACGGGCCAAAGTTGGCCAGCCGCCGACATGTCCGACGACTATAGGGTCGGCCCCACGACCCCGGGACTAGATTGGTCCGCCACCGTCATGTCCGACGACTATAGGGTCGTCCCCATGACCCCGGGCCAAAGTTGGCAAGCCGCCGAAATGTCCGACGACTGTAGGGTCGTCCCCACGACCCCGGGACTAGATTGGCCCGCCACCGTCATGTCCGACGATTATAGGGTCGTCCCCACGATCGCGAGACTAGATTGGCCCGCCACCGTCATGTCCGACGACAATACGGTCGTCCCCACGACCCCGGGTCCAGGTTGGCCAGCCGCCGACATTTCCGACGACTATAGAGTCGTCCCCACGACACCGGGCCAAAGTTGGCCAGCCGCCGACATGTCCGACGACTATAGGGTCGTCCCCACGACCCCGGGACAAGGTTGGCCCGCCTCCGACTTGTCCGACGACTATAGGGTCGTACCCACGACCCTGGGACTAGGCTGACAAGCCGCCAACATGTCCGACGACTATAGGGTCGTCCCCACGACCCCGGGCCAACGATGTCCAGCCGCCGTCTTGTCCGACGACTATAGGGTCGTCCCCACGACCCCGGGACTAGATTGGCCCGCCACCGTCATGTCCAACGACTATAGGGTCGTCCCCACAACCACGGGCCAAAGTTGGCCAGCCGCCGACATGTCCGACGACTATAGGGTCGTCCCCACGACCCCGGGACTAGATTGGTCCGCCACCGTCTTGTCCGACGACTATAGGGTCGTCCCCACGACCACGGGCCAAAGTTGACCAGCCGCCGACATGTCCGACGACAATCGGATCGTCCCCACGACCACGCGCCAAAGTTGGCCAGCCGCCGACATGTCCGACGACTATAGGGTCGTCCCCACGACACCGGGCCAAAGTTGGCCAGCCGCCGACATGTCCGACGACTATAGGGTCGTCCCCACGACCACGCGCTAAAGTTGGCCAGCCGCCGACATGTCCGACGACTATAGGGTCGTCCCCACGACCCCGGGACTAGATTGGCCCGCCACCGTCATGTCCGACGACAATAGGGTCGTCCCCACGACCCCGGGTCTAGGTTGGCCAGCCGCCGACTTGTCCGACGACTATAGGGTCGTCCCCAGGACCTCGGGACTAGATTGGCCAGCCGCCGACATGTCCGACGACTATAGGGTCGTCCCCACGACCCCGGGCCAAAGTTGGCCAGCTGCCGACATGTCCGACGACTATAGGGTCGTCCCCACGACCCCGGGACAAGGTTGGCCCGCCGCCGACTTGTCCGACGACTATAGGGTCGTACCCACCACCCCGGGACTAGGCTGACAAGCCGCCAACATGTCCGACGACTATAGGGTCGTCCCCACGACCCCGGGCCAAAGATGTCCAGCCGCCGTCTTGTCCTACGACTATAGGGTAGTCCCCACGACCCCGGGACTAGATTGGCCCGCCACCGTCATTTCCGACGACTATAGGGTCGTCTCCACGACCACGGGCCAAAGTTGGCCAGCCGCCGGCATGTCCGACGACTATTGGATCGTCCCCACGACCACGGGCCAAAGTTGGCCAGCCGCCGACATGTCCGACGACTATAGGGTCGTCCCCACGACCCCGGGCCAACGATGTCCAGCCGCCGTCTTGTCCGACGACTATAGGGTCGTCCCCACGACCCCGGGACTAAATTGGCCCGCCACCGTCATGTCCAACGACTATAGGGTCGTCCCCACAACCACGGGCCAAAGTTGGCCAGCCGCCGACATGTCCGACGACTATAGGGTCGTCCCCACGACCCCGGGCCAAAGTTGGCCAGCTGCCGACATGTCCGACGACTATAGGGTCGTCCCCACGACCCCGGGACAAGGTTGGCCCGCCGCCGACTTGTCCGACGACTATAGGGTCGTACCCACCACCCCGGGACTAGGCTGACAAGCCGCCAACATGTCCGACGACTATAGGGTCGTCCCCACGACCCCGGGCCAAAGATGTCCAGCCGCCGTCTTGTCCTACGACTATAGGGTAGTCCCCACGACTCCGGGACTAGATTGGCCCGCCAGCGTCATGTCCAACGACTGTAGGGTCGTTCCCACAACCACGGGCCAAAGTTGGCCAGCCGCCGACATGTCCGACGACTATTGGATCGTCCCCACGACCACGGGCCAAAGTTGGCCAGCCGCCGACATGTCCGACGACTATAGGGTCGTCTCCACGACCCCGGGACTAGATTGGTCCGCCACCGTCTTGTCCGACGACTATAGGGTCGTCCCCACGACCACGGGCCAAAGTTAACCAGCCGCCGACATGTCCGACGACAATCGGATCGTCCCCACGACCACGCGCCAAAGTTGGCCAGCCGCCGACATGTCCGACGACTATAGGGTCGTCCCCACGACACCGGGCCAAAGTTGGCCAGCCGCCGTCTTGTCCTACGACAATAGGGTAGTCCCCACGACTCCGGGACTAGATTGGCCCGCCAGCGTCATGTCCAACGACTGTAGGGTCGTTCCCACAACCACGGGCCAAAGTTGGCCAGCCGCCGACATGTCCGACGACTATTGGATCGTCCCCACGACCACGGGCCAAAGTTGGCCAGCCGCCGACATGTCCGACGACTATAGGGTCGTCTCCACGACCCCGGGACTAGATTGGTCCGCCACCGTCTTGTCCGACGACTATAGGGTCGTCCCCACGACCACGGGCCAAAGTTAACCAGCCGCCGACATGTCCGACGACAATCGGATCGTCCCCACGACCACGCGCCAAAGTTGGCCAGCCGCCGACATGTCCGACGACTATAGGGTCGTCCCCACGACACCGGGCCAAAGTTGGCCAGCCGCCGACATGTCCGACGACTATAGGGTCGTCCCCACGACCACGCGCCAAAGTTAGCCAGCCGCCGACATGTCCGACGACTATAGGGTCGTCCCCACGACCCCGGGACTAGATTGGCCCGCCACCGTCATGTCCGACGACAATAGGGTCGTCCCCACGACCCCGGGTCTAGGTTGGCCAGCCGCCGACTTGTCCGACGACTATAGGGTCGTCCCCAGGACCTCGGGACTAGATTGGCCCGCCACCGTCATGTCCAACGACTATAGGGTCGTCCCCACGACCCCGGGCCAAAGTTGGCCAGCTGCCGACATGTCCGACGACTATAGGGTCGTCCCCACGACCCCGGGACAAGGTTGGCCCGCCGCCGACTTGTCCGACGACTATAGGGTCGTACCCACCACCCCGGGACTAGGCTGACAAGCCGCCAACATGTCCGACGACTATAGGGTCGTCCCCACGACCCCGGGCCAAAGATGTCCAGCCGCCGTCTTGTCCTACGACAATAGGGTAGTCCCCACGACTCCGGGACTAGATTGGCCCGCCAGCGTCATGTCCAACGACTGTAGGGTCGTTCCCACAACCACGGGCCAAAGTTGGCCAGCCGCCGACATGTCCGACGACTATTGGATCGTCCCCACGACCACGGGCCAAAGTTGGCCAGCCGCCGACATGTCCGACGACTATAGGGTCGTCTCCACGACCCCGGGACTAGATTGGTCCGCCACCGTCTTGTCCGACGACTATAGGGTCGTCCCCACGACCACGGGCCAAAGTTAACCAGCCGCCGACATGTCCGACGACAATCGGATCGTCCCCACGACCACGCGCCAAAGTTGGCCAGCCGCCGACATGTCCGACGACTATAGGGTCGTCCCCACGACACCGGGCCAAAGTTGGCCAGCCGCCGACATGTCCGACGACTATAGGGTCGTCCCCACGACCACGCGCCAAAGTTAGCCAGCCGCCGACATGTCCGACGACTATAGGGTCGTCCCCACGACCCCGGGACTAGATTGGCCCGCCACCGTCATGTCCGACGACAATAGGGTCGTCCCCACGACCCCGGGACTAGGTTGACAAGCCGCCAACATATCCGACGACTATACGGTCGTCCCCACGACCTCGGGACTAGGTCGGCCAGCCGCCGACATGTCCGACGACTATAGGGTCGTCCCCACGACCCCGGGCCAAAGTTGGCAAGCCGCCGAAATGTCCGACGACTATAGGGTCGTCCCCACGACCGCGAGCCAAGAATATCCAGCCGCCGTCTTGTCCGACGCCTATAGGGTTGTCCCCACGACCCCGCGACTAGATTGGCCCGCCACCGTCATGTCCGACGACTATAGTGTCGTCCCCACGACCCCGGGACTAGATTGGTCCGCCACCGTCTTGTCCGACGACTATAGGGTCGTCCCCACGACCCCGGGCCAAAGATGTCCAGCCGCCGTCTTGTCCTACGACTATAGGGTAGTCCCCACGACTCCGGGACTAGATTGGCCCGCCAGCGTCATGTCCAACGACTGTAGGGTCGTTCCCACAACCACGGGCCAAAGTTGGCCAGCCGCCGACATGTCCGACGACTATTGGATCGTCCCCACGACCACGGGCCAAAGTTGGCCAGCCGCCGACATGTCCGACGACTATAGGGTCGTCCCCACGACCCCGGGACTAGATTGGCCCGCCACCGTCATGTCCGACGACAATAGGGTCGTCCCCACGACCCCGGGTCTAGGTTGGCCAGCCGCCGACTTGTCCGACGACTATAGGGTCGTCCCCAGGACCTCGGGACTAGATTGGCCAGCCGCCGACATGTCCGACGACTATAGGGTCGTCCCCACGACCCCGGGCCAAAGTTGGCCAGCTGCCGACATGTCCGACGACTATAGGGTCGTCCCCACGACCCCGGGACAAGGTTGGCCCGCCGCCGACTTGTCCGACGACTATAGGGTCGTACCCACCACCCCGGGACTAGGCTGACAAGCCGCCAACATGTCCGACGACTATAGGGTCGTCCCCACGACCCCGGGCCAAAGATGTCCAGCCGCCGTCTTGTCCTACGACAATAGGGTAGTCCCCACGACTCCGGGACTAGATTGGCCCGCCAGCGTCATGTCCAACGACTGTAGGGTCGTTCCCACAACCACGGGCCAAAGTTGGCCAGCCGCCGACATGTCCGACGACTATTGGATCGTCCCCACGACCACGGGCCAAAGTTGGCCAGCCGCCGACATGTCCGACGACTATAGGGTCGTCTCCACGACCCCGGGACTAGATTGGTCCGCCACCGTCTTGTCCGACGACTATAGGGTCGTCCCCACGACCACGGGCCAAAGTTAACCAGCCGCCGACATGTCCGACGACAATCGGATCGTCCCCACGACCACGCGCCAAAGTTGGCCAGCCGCCGACATGTCCGACGACTATAGGGTCGTCCCCACGACACCGGGCCAAAGTTGGCCAGCCGCCGACATGTCCGACGACTATAGGGTCGTCCCCACGACCACGCGCCAAAGTTAGCCAGCCGCCGACATGTCCGACGACTATAGGGTCGTCCCCACGACCCCGGGACTAGATTGGCCCGCCACCGTCATGTCCGACGACAATAGGGTCGTCCCCACGACCCCGGGTCTAGGTTGGCCAGCCGCCGACTTGTCCGACGACTATAGGGTCGTCCCCAGGACCTCGGGACTAGATTGGCCCGCCACCGTCATGTCCAACGACTATAGGGTCGTCCCCACGACCCCGGGCCAAAGGTGGCAAGCCGCCGAAATGTCCGAAGACTGTAGGGTCGTCCCCACGACCCCGGGACTAGATTGGCCCGCCACCGTCATGTCCAACGACTATAGGGTCGTTCCCACAACCACGGGCCAAAGTTGGCCTGCCGCCGACATGTCCGACGACTATTGGATCGTCCCCACGACCACGGGCCAAAGTTGGCCAGCCGCCGACATGTCCGACGACTATAGGGTCGTCCCCACGACCCCGGGACTAGATTGGCCCGCCACCGTCATGTCCGACGATTATAGGGTCGTCCTCACGACCGCGAGGCTAGATTGGCCCGCCACCGTCATGTCCGACGACAATAGGGTCGTCCCCACGACCCCGGGTCCAGGTTGGCCAGCCGCCGACATTTCCGACGACTATAGAGTCGTCCCCACGACACCGGGCCAAAGTTGGCCAGCCGCCGACATGTCCGACGACTATAGAGTCGTCCCCACGACCCCGGGACAAGGTTGGCCCGCCTCCGACTTGTCCGACGACTATAGGGTCGTACCCACGACCCTGGGACTAGGCTGACAAGCCGCCGACATGTCCGACGACTATAGGGTCGTCCCCACGACACCGGGCCAAAGTTGGCCAGCCGCCGACATGTCCGACGACTATAGGGTCGTCCCCACGACCACGCGCTAAAGTTGGCCAGCCGCCGACATGTCCGACGACTATAGGGTCGTCTCCACGACCCCGGGACTAGATTGGCCCGCCACCGTCATGTCCGACGACAATAGGGTCGTCCCCACGACCCCGGGTCTAGGTTGGCCAGCCGCCGACTTGTCCGACGACTATAGGGTCGTCCCCAGGACCTCGGGACTAGATTGGCCCGCCACCGTCATGTCCAACGACTATAGGGTCGTCCCCACGACCACGGGCCAAAGTTGGCATGCCGCCGAAATGTCCGAAGATTATAGGGTCGTCCCCACGACCCCGCGCCAAAGTTGGCAAGCCGCCGAAATGTCCGAAGACTGTAGGGTCGTCCCCACGACCCCGGGACTAGATTGGCCCGCCACCGTCATGTCCAACGACTATAGGGTCGTTCCCACAACCACGGGCCAAAGTTGGCCAGCCGCCGACATGTCCGACGACTATAGGGTCGTCCCCACGACCCCGGGACTAGATTGGCCCGCCACCGTCATGTCCGACGATTATAGGGTCGTCCCCACGACCCCGGGTCCAGGTTGGCCAGCCGCCGACATTTCCGACGACTATAGAGTCGTCCCCACGACACCGGGCCAAAGTTGGCCAGCCGCCGACATGTCCGACGACTATAGAGTCGTCCCCACGACCCCGGGACAAGGTTGGCCCGCCTCCGACTTGTCCGACGACTATAGGGTCGTACCCACGACCCTGGGACTAGGCTGACAAGCCGCCGACATGTCCGACGACTATAGGGTCGTCCCCACGACACCGGGCCAAAGTTGGCCAGCCGCCGACATGTCCGACGACTATAGGGTCGTCCCCACGACACCGGGCCAAAGTTGGCCAGCCGCCGACATGTCCGACGACTATAGAGTCGTCCCCACGACACCGGGCCAAAGTTGGCCAGCCGCTGACATGTCCAACGACTATAGGGTCGTCCCCACGACCACGGGCCAATGTTGGCCAGCCGCCGACATGTCCGACGACTATAGAGTCGTCCCCACGACACCGGGCCAAAGTTGGCCAGCCGCTGACATGTCCAACGACTATAGGGTCGTCCCCACGACCACGGGCCAATGTTGGCCAGCCGCCGACATGTCCGACGACTATTGGATCGTCCCCACGACCACGGGCCAAAGTTGGCCAGCCGCCGACATGTCCGACGACTATAGGGTCGGCCCCACGACCCCGGGACTAGATTGGTCCGCCACCGTCTTGTCCGACGACTATAGGGTCGTCCCCACGACCACGGGCCAAAGTTAACCAGCCGCCGACATGTCCGACGACAATCGGATCGTCCCCACGACCACGCGCCAAAGTTGGCCAGCCGCCGACATGTCCGACGACTATAGGGTCGTCCCCACGACACCGGGCCAAAGTTGGCCAGCCGCCGACATGTCCGACGACTATAGGGTCGTCCCCACGACCACGCGCCAAAGTTAGCCAGCCGCCGACATGTCCGACGACTATAGGGTCGTCCCCACGACCCCGGGACTAGATTGGCCCGCCACCGTCATGTCCGACGACAATAGGGTCGTCCCCACGACCCCGGGTCTAGGTTGGCCAGCCGCCGACTTGTCCGACGACTATAGGGTCGTCCCCAGGACCTCGGGACTAGATTGGCCCGCCACCGTCATGTCCAACGACTATAGGGTCGTCCCCACGACCCCGGGCCAAAGTTGGCCAGCTGCCGACATGTCCGACGACTATAGGGTCGTCCCCACGACCCGGGACAAGGTTGGCCCGCCGCCGACTTGTCCGACGACTATAGGGTCGTACCCACCACCCCGGGACTAGGCTGACAAGCCGCCAACATGTCCGACGACTATAGGGTCGTCCCCACGACCCCGGGCCAAAGATGTCCAGCCGCCGTCTTGTCCTACGACAATAGGGTAGTCCCCACGACTCCGGACTAGATTGGCCCGCCAGCGTCATGTCCAACGACTGTAGGGTCGTTCCCACAACCACGGGCCAAAGTTGGCCAGCCGCCGACATGTCCGACGACTATTGGATCGTCCCCACGACCACGGGCCAAAGTTGGCCAGCCGCCGACATGTCCGACGACTATAGGGTCGTCTCCACGACCCCGGGACTAGATTGGTCCGCCACCGTCTTGTCCGACGACTATAGGGTCGTCCCCACGACCACGGGCCAAAGTTAACCAGCCGCCGACATGTCCGACGACAATCGGATCGTCCCCACGACCACGCGCCAAAGTTGGCCAGCCGCCGACATGTCCGACGACTATAGGGTCGTCCCCACGACACCGGGCCAAAGTTGGCCAGCCGCCGACATGTCCGACGACTATAGGGTCGTCCCCACGACCACGCGCCAAAGTTAGCCAGCCGCCGACATGTCCGACGACTATAGGGTCGTCCCCACGACCCCGGGACTAGATTGGCCCGCCACCGTCATGTCCGACGACAATAGGGTCGTCCCCACGACCCCGGGACTAGGTTGACAAGCCGCCAACATATCCGACGACTATACGGTCGTCCCCACGACCTCGGGACTAGGTCGGCCAGCCGCCGACATGTCCGACGACTATAGGGTCGTCCCCACGACCCCGGGCCAAAGTTGGCAAGCCGCCGAAATGTCCGACGACTATAGGGTCGTCCCCACGACCGCGAGCCAAGAATATCCAGCCGCCGTCTTGTCCGACGCCTATAGGGTTGTCCCCACGACCCCGCGACTAGATTGGCCCGCCACCGTCATGTCCGACGACTATAGTGTCGTCCCCACGACCCCGGGACTAGATTGGTCCGCCACCGTCTTGTCCGACGACTATAGGGTCGTCCCCACGACCCCGGGCCAAAGATGTCCAGCCGCCGTCTTGTCCTACGACTATAGGGTAGTCCCCACGACTCCGGGACTAGATTGGCCCGCCAGCGTCATGTCCAACGACTGTAGGGTCGTTCCCACAACCACGGGCCAAAGTTGGCCAGCCGCCGACATGTCCGACGACTATTGGATCGTCCCCACGACCACGGGCCAAAGTTGGCCAGCCGCCGACATGTCCGACGACTATAGGGTCGTCCCCACGACCCCGGGACTAGATTGGCCCGCCACCGTCATGTCCGACGACAATAGGGTCGTCCCCACGACCCCGGGTCTAGGTTGGCCAGCCGCCGACTTGTCCGACGACTATAGGGTCGTCCCCAGGACCTCGGGACTAGATTGGCCAGCCGCCGACATGTCCGACGACTATAGGGTCGTCCCCACGACCCCGGGCCAAAGTTGGCCAGCTGCCGACATGTCCGACGACTATAGGGTCGTCCCCACGACCCCGGGACAAGGTTGGCCCGCCGCCGACTTGTCCGACGACTATAGGGTCGTACCCACCACCCCGGGACTAGGCTGACAAGCCGCCAACATGTCCGACGACTATAGGGTCGTCCCCACGACCCCGGGCCAAAGATGTCCAGCCGCCGTCTTGTCCTACGACAATAGGGTAGTCCCCCACGACTCCGGGACTAGATTGGCCCGCCAGCGTCATGTCCAACGACTGTAGGGTCGTTCCCACAACCACGGGCCAAAGTTGGCCAGCCGCCGACATGTCCGACGACTATTGGATCGTCCCCACGACCACGGGCCAAAGTTGGCCAGCCGCCGACATGTCCGACGACTATAGGGTCGTCTCCACGACCCCGGGACTAGATTGGTCCGCCACCGTCTTGTCCGACGACTATAGGGTCGTCCCCACGACCACGGGCCAAAGTTAACCAGCCGCCGACATGTCCGACGACAATCGGATCGTCCCCACGACCACGCGCCAAAGTTGGCCAGCCGCCGACATGTCCGACGACTATAGGGTCGTCCCCACGACACCGGGCCAAAGTTGGCCAGCCGCCGACATGTCCGACGACTATAGGGTCGTCCCCACGACCACGCGCCAAAGTTAGCCAGCCGCCGACATGTCCGACGACTATAGGGTCGTCCCCACGACCCCGGGACTAGATTGGCCCGCCACCGTCATGTCCGACGACAATAGGGTCGTCCCCACGACCCCGGGTCTAGGTTGGCCAGCCGCCGACTTGTCCGACGACTATAGGGTCGTCCCCAGGACCTCGGGACTAGATTGGCCCGCCACCGTCATGTCCAACGACTATAGGGTCGTCCCCACGACCCCGGGCCAAAGGTGGCAAGCCGCCGAAATGTCCGAAGACTGTAGGGTCGTCCCCACGACCCCGGGACTAGATTGGCCCGCCACCGTCATGTCCAACGACTATAGGGTCGTTCCCACAACCACGGGCCAAAGTTGGCCTGCCGCCGACATGTCCGACGACTATTGGATCGTCCCCACGACCACGGGCCAAAGTTGGCCAGCCGCCGACATGTCCGACGACTATAGGGTCGTCCCCACGACCCCGGGACTAGATTGGCCCGCCACCGTCATGTCCGACGATTATAGGGTCGTCCTCACGACCGCGAGGCTAGATTGGCCCGCCACCGTCATGTCCGACGACAATAGGGTCGTCCCCACGACCCCGGGTCCAGGTTGGCCAGCCGCCGACATTTCCGACGACTATAGAGTCGTCCCCACGACACCGGGCCAAAGTTGGCCAGCCGCCGACATGTCCGACGACTATAGAGTCGTCCCCACGACCCCGGGACAAGGTTGGCCCGCCTCCGACTTGTCCGACGACTATAGGGTCGTACCCACGACCCTGGGACTAGGCTGACAAGCCGCCGACATGTCCGACGACTATAGGGTCGTCCCCACGACACCGGGCCAAAGTTGGCCAGCCGCCGACATGTCCGACGACTATAGGGTCGTCCCCACGACCACGCGCTAAAGTTGGCCAGCCGCCGACATGTCCGACGACTATAGGGTCGTCTCCACGACCCCGGGACTAGATTGGCCCGCCACCGTCATGTCCGACGACAATAGGGTCGTCCCCACGACCCCGGGTCTAGGTTGGCCAGCCGCCGACTTGTCCGACGACTATAGGGTCGTCCCCAGGACCTCGGGACTAGATTGGCCCGCCACCGTCATGTCCAACGACTATAGGGTCGTCCCCACGACCACGGGCCAAAGTTGGCATGCCGCCGAAATGTCCGAAGATTATAGGGTCGTCCCCACGACCCCGCGCCAAAGTTGGCAAGCCGCCGAAATGTCCGAAGACTGTAGGGTCGTCCCCACGACCCCGGGACTAGATTGGCCCGCCACCGTCATGTCCAACGACTATAGGGTCGTTCCCACAACCACGGGCCAAAGTTGGCCAGCCGCCGACATGTCCGACGACTATAGGGTCGTCCCCACGACCCCGGGACTAGATTGGCCCGCCACCGTCATGTCCGACGATTATAGGGTCGTCCCCACGACCCCGGGTCCAGGTTGGCCAGCCGCCGACATTTCCGACGACTATAGAGTCGTCCCCACGACACCGGGCCAAAGTTGGCCAGCCGCCGACATGTCCGACGACTATAGAGTCGTCCCCACGACCCCGGGACAAGGTTGGCCCGCCTCCGACTTGTCCGACGACTATAGGGTCGTACCCACGACCCTGGGACTAGGCTGACAAGCCGCCGACATGTCCGACGACTATAGGGTCGTCCCCACGACACCGGGCCAAAGTTGGCCAGCCGCCGACATGTCCGACGACTATAGGGTCGTCCCCACGACACCGGGCCAAAGTTGGCCAGCCGCCGACATGTCCGACGACTATAGAGTCGTCCCCACGACACCGGGCCAAAGTTGGCCAGCCGCTGACATGTCCAACGACTATAGGGTCGTCCCCACGACCACGGGCCAATGTTGGCCAGCCGCCGACATGTCCGACGACTATAGAGTCGTCCCCACGACACCGGGCCAAAGTTGGCCAGCCGCTGACATGTCCAACGACTATAGGGTCGTCCCCACGACCACGGGCCAATGTTGGCCAGCCGCCGACATGTCCGACGACTATTGGATCGTCCCCACGACCACGGGCCAAAGTTGGCCAGCCGCCGACATGTCCGACGACTATAGGGTCGGCCCCACGACCCCGGGACTAGATTGGTCCGCCACCGTCATGTCCGACGACTATAGGGTCGTCCCCATGACCCCGGGCCAAAGTTGGCAAGCCGCCGAAATGTCCGACGACTGTAGGGTCGTCCCCACGACCCCGGGACTAGATTGGCCCGCCACCGTCATGTCCGACGATTATAGGGTCGTCCCCACGATCGCGAGACTAGATTGGCCCGCCACCGTCATGTCCGACGACAATACGGTCGTCCCCACGACCCCGGGTCCAGGTTGGCCAGCCGCCGACATTTCCGACGACTATAGAGTCGTCCCCACGACACCGGGCCAAAGTTGGCCAGCCGCCGACATGTCCGACGACTATAGGGTCGTCCCCACGACCCCGGGACAAGGTTGGCCCGCCTCCGACTTGTCCGACGACTATAGGGTCGTACCCACGACCCTGGGACTAGGCTGACAAGCCGCCAACATGTCCGACGACTATAGGGTCGTCCCCACGACCCCGGGCCAACGATGTCCAGCCGCCGTCTTGTCCGACGACTATAGGGTCGTCCCCACGACCCCGGGACTAGATTGGCCCGCCACCGTCATGTCCAACGACTATAGGGTCGTCCCCACAACCACGGGCCAAAGTTGGCCAGCCGCCGACATGTCCGACGACTATAGGGTCGTCCCCACGACCCCGGGACTAGATTGGTCCGCCACCGTCTTGTCCGACGACTATAGGGTCGTCCCCACGACCACGGGCCAAAGTTGACCAGCCGCCGACATGTCCGACGACAATCGGATCGTCCCCACGACCACGCGCCAAAGTTGGCCAGCCGCCGACATGTCCGACGACTATAGGGTCGTCCCCACGACACCGGGCCAAAGTTGGCCAGCCGCCGACATGTCCGACGACTATAGGGTCGTCCCCACGACCCCGGGACAAGGTTGGCCCGCCTCCGACTTGTCCGACGACTATAGGGTCGTACCCACGACCCTGGGACTAGGCTGACAAGCCGCCAACATGTCCGACGACTATAGGGTCGTCCCCACGACCCCGGGCCAACGATGTCCAGCCGCCGTCTTGTCCGACGACTATAGGGTCGTCCCCACGACCCCGGGACTAGATTGGCCCGCCACCGTCATGTCCAACGACTATAGGGTCGTCCCCACAACCACGGGCCAAAGTTGGCCAGCCGCCGACATGTCCGACGACTATAGGGTCGTCCCCACGACCCCGGGACAAGGTTGGCCCGCCGCCGACTTGTCCGACGACTATAGGGTCGTACCCACCACCCCGGGACTAGGCTGACAAGCCGCCAACATGTCCGACGACTATAGGGTCGTCCCCACGACCCCGGGCCAAAGATGTCCAGCCGCCGTCTTGTCCTACGACTATAGGGTAGTCCCCACGACCCCGGGACTAGATTGGCCCGCCACCGTCATTTCCGACGACTATAGGGTCGTCTCCACGACCACGGGCCAAAGTTGGCCAGCCGCCGGCATGTCCGACGACTATTGGATCGTCCCCACGACCACGGGCCAAAGTTGGCCAGCCGCCGACATGTCCGACGACTATAGGGTCGTCCCCACGACCCCGGGCCAACGATGTCCAGCCGCCGTCTTGTCCGACGACTATAGGGTCGTCCCCACGACCCCGGGACTAAATTGGCCCGCCACCGTCATGTCCAACGACTATAGGGTCGTCCCCACAACCACGGGCCAAAGTTGGCCAGCCGCCGACATGTCCGACGACTATAGGGTCGTCCCCACGACCCCGGGCCAAAGTTGGCCAGCTGCCGACATGTCCGACGACTATAGGGTCGTCCCCACGACCCCGGGACAAGGTTGGCCCGCCGCCGACTTGTCCGACGACTATAGGGTCGTACCCACCACCCCGGGACTAGGCTGACAAGCCGCCAACATGTCCGACGACTATAGGGTCGTCCCCACGACCCCGGGCCAAAGATGTCCAGCCGCCGTCTTGTCCTACGACTATAGGGTAGTCCCCACGACTCCGGGACTAGATTGGCCCGCCAGCGTCATGTCCAACGACTGTAGGGTCGTTCCCACAACCACGGGCCAAAGTTGGCCAGCCGCCGACATGTCCGACGACTATTGGATCGTCCCCACGACCACGGGCCAAAGTTGGCCAGCCGCCGACATGTCCGACGACTATAGGGTCGTCTCCACGACCCCGGGACTAGATTGGTCCGCCACCGTCTTGTCCGACGACTATAGGGTCGTCCCCACGACCACGGGCCAAAGTTAACCAGCCGCCGACATGTCCGACGACAATCGGATCGTCCCCACGACCACGCGCCAAAGTTGGCCAGCCGCCGACATGTCCGACGACTATAGGGTCGTCCCCACGACACCGGGCCAAAGTTGGCCAGCCGCCGACATGTCCGACGACTATAGGGTCGTCCCCACGACCACGCGCCAAAGTTAGCCAGCCGCCGACATGTCCGACGACTATAGGGTCGTCCCCACGACCCCGGGACTAGATTGGCCCGCCACCGTCATGTCCGACGACAATAGGGTCGTCCCCACGACCCCGGGTCTAGGTTGGCCAGCCGCCGACTTGTCCGACGACTATAGGGTCGTCCCCAGGACCTCGGGACTAGATTGGCCCGCCACCGTCATGTCCAACGACTATAGGGTCGTCCCCACGACCCCGGGCCAAAGGTGGCAAGCCGCCGAAATGTCCGAAGACTGTAGGGTCGTCCCCACGACCCCGGGACTAGATTGGCCCGCCACCGTCATGTCCAACGACTATAGGGTCGTTCCCACAACCACGGGCCAAAGTTGGCCAGCCGCCGACATGTCCGACGACTATTGGATCGTCCCCACGACCACGGGCCAAAGTTGGCCAGCCGCCGACATGTCCGACGACTATAGGGTCGTCCCCACGACCCCGGGACTAGATTGGCCCGCCACCGTCATGTCCGACGATTATAGGGTCGTCCTCACGACCGCGAGGCTAGATTGGCCCGCCACCGTCATGTCCGACGACAATAGGGTCGTCCCCACGACCCCGGGTCCAGGTTGGCCAGCCGCCGACATTTCCGACGACTATAGAGTCGTCCCCACGACACCGGGCCAAAGTTGGCCAGCCGCCGACATGTCCGACGACTATAGAGTCGTCCCCACGACCCCGGGACAAGGTTGGCCCGCCTCCGACTTGTCCGACGACTATAGGGTCGTACCCACGACCCTGGGACTAGGCTGACAAGCCGCCGACATGTCCGACGACTATAGGGTCGTCCCCACGACACCGGGCCAAAGTTGGCCAGCCGCCAACATGTCCGACGACTATAGGGTCGTCCCCACGACCACGCGCTAAAGTTGGCCAGCCGCCGACATGTCCGACGACTATAGGGTCGTCTCCACGACCCCGGGACTAGATTGGCCCGCCACCGTCATGTCCGACGACAATAGGGTCGTCCCCACGACCCCGGGTCTAGGTTGGCCAGCCGCCGACTTGTCCGACGACTATAGGGTCGTCCCCAGGACCTCGGGACTAGATTGGCCCGCCACCGTCATGTCCAACGACTATAGGGTCGTCCCCACGACCACGGGCCAAAGTTGGCATGCCGCCGAAATGTCCGAAGATTATAGGGTCGTCCCCACGACCCCGCGCCAAAGTTGGCAAGCCGCCGAAATGTCCGAAGACTGTAGGGTCGTCCCCACGACCCCGGGACTAGATTGGCCCGCCACCGTCATGTCCAACGACTATAGGGTCGTTCCCACAACCACGGGCCAAAGTTGGCCAGCCGCCGACATGTCCGACGACTATAGGGTCGTCCCCACGACCCCGGGACTAGATTGGCCCGCCACCGTCATGTCCGACGATTATAGGGTCGTCCCCACGACCGCGAGACTAGATTGGCCCGCCACCGTCATGTCCGACGACAATAGGGTCGTCCCCACAACCACGGGCCAAAGTTGGCCAGCCGCCGACATGTCCGACGACTATAGGGTCGTCCCCAAGACCCCGGGCCAAAGTTGGCCAGCTGCCGACATGTCCGACGACTATAGGGTCGTCCCCACGACCCCGGGACAAGGTTGGCCCGCCGCCGACTTGTCCGACGACTATAGGGTCGTACCCACCACCCCGGGACTAGGCTGACAAGCCGCCAACATGTCCGACGACTATAGGGTCGTCCCCACGACCCCGGGCCAAAGATGTCCAGCCGCCGTCTTGTCCTACGACTATAGGGTAGTCCCCACGACCCCGGGACTAGATTGGCCCGCCAGCGTCATGTCCAACGACTGTAGGGTCGTTCCCACAACCACGGGCCAAAGTTGGCCAGCCGCCGACATGTCCGACGACTATTGGATCGTCCCCACGACCACGGGCCAAAGTTGGCCAGCCGCCGACATGTCCGACGACTATAGGGTCGTCCCCACGACCCCGGGACTAGATTGGTCCGCCACCGTCTTGTCCGACGACTATAGGGTCGTCCCCACGACCACGGGCCAAAGTTGACCAGCCGCCGACATGTCCGACGACAATCGGATCGTCCCCACGACCACGCGCCAAAGTTGGCCAGCCGCCGACATGTCCGACGACTATAGGGTCGTCCCCACGACACCGGGCCAAAGTTGGCCAGCCGCCGACATGTCCGACGACTATAGGGTCGTCCCCACGACCACGCGCCAAAGTTGGCCAGCCGCCGACATGTCCGACGACTATAGGGTCGTCCCCACGACCCCGGGACTAGATTGGCCCGCCACCGTCATGTCCGACGACAATAGGGTCGTCCCCACGACCCCGGGTCTAGGTTGGCCAGCCGCCGACTTGTCCGACCACTATAGGGTCGTCCCCAGGACCTCGGGACTAGATTGGCCCGCCACCGTCATGTCCAACGACTATAGGGTCGTCCCCACGACCACGGGCCAAAGTTGGCATGCCGCCGAAATGTCCGAAGATTATAGGGTCGTCCCCACGACCCCGCGCCAAAGTTGGCAAGCCGCCGAAATGTCCGAAGACTGTAGGGTCGTCCCCACGACCCCGGGACTAGATTGGCCCGCCACCGTCATGTCCAACGACTATAGGGTCGTTCCCACAACCACGGGCCAAAGTTGGCCAGCCGCCGACATGTCCGACGACTATTGGATCGTACCCCACGACCACGGGCCAAAGTTGGCCAGCCGCCGACATGTCCGACGACTATAGGGTCGTCCCCACGACCCCGGGACTAGATTGGCCCGCCACCGTCATGTCCGACGATTATAGGGTCGTCCTCACGACCGCGAGGCTAGATTGGCCCGCCACCGTCATATCCGACGACAATAGGGTCGTCCCCACGACCCCGGGTCCAGGTTGGCCAGCCGCCGACATTTCCGACGACTATAGAGTCGTCCCCACGACACCGGGACAAAGTTGGCCAGCCGCCGACATGTCCGACGACTATAGGGTCGTCCCCACGACCCCGGGACAAGGTTGGCCCGCCTCCGACTTGTCCGACGACTATAGGGTCGTACCCACGACCCTGGGACTAGGCTGACAAGCCGCCAACATGTCCGACGACTATAGGGTCGTCCCCACGACCCCGGGCCAAAGTTGGCCAGCCGCCGACATGTCCGACGACTATAGGGTCGTCCCCACGAACCCGGGCCAAAGTTGGCAAGCCGCCGAAATGTCCGACGACTATAGGGTCGTCCCCACGACCCCGGGACTAGGTTGGCCAGCCGCCGACATGTCCGAAGACTATAGGGTCGTCCCGACGACCCCGGGCAAATGTTGGCCAATCGCCAACATGTCCGACGACTATAGGGTCGTACCCACGACCCCGGGACTAGGCTGACAAGCCGCCAACATGACCGACGACTATAGGGTCGTCCCGACGACCCCGGGCAAATGTTGGCCAATCGCCAACATGTCCGACGACTATAGGGTCGTCCCTACGACCCCGGGACTAGATTGGCCCGCCACCGTCATGTCCAACGATTATAGGGTCGTCCCCACGACCCCGGGACTAGATTGGCCCGCCATCGTCATGTCCGACGATTATAGGGTCGTCCCCACGACCCCGGGACAAGCTTGGCCCGCCGCCGACTTGTCCGACGACTATAGGGTCGTCCCTACGACCCCGGGACTAGATTGGCCCGCCACCGTCAAGTCCGACGACTATAGGGTCGTCCCCAGGACCTCGGGACTAGATTGGCCCGCCACCGTCAAGTCCGACGACTATAGGGTCGTCCCCACGACCCCGGGCCAAAGTTGGCCAGCCGCCGACATGTCCGACGACTATAGGGTCGTCCCCACGAACCCGGGCCAAAGTTGGCAAGCCGCCGAAATGTCCGACGACTATAGGGTCGTCCCCACGACCCCGGGCCAAAGTTGGCCAGCCGCCGACATGTCCGACGACTATAGGGTCGTCCCCACGAACCCGGGCCAAAGTTGGCAAGCCGCCGAAATGTCCGACGACTATAGGGTCGTCCCCACGACCCCGGGACTAGGTTGGCCAGCCGCCGACATGTCCGAAGACTATAGGGTCGTCCCGACGACCCCGGGCAAATGTTGGCCAATCGCCAACATGTCCGACGACTATAGGGTCGTCCCTACGACCCCGGGACTAGATTGGCCCGCCACCGTCATGTCCAACGATTATAGGGTCGTCCCCACGACCCCGGGACTAGATTGGCCCGCCATCGTCATGTCCGACGATTATAGGGTCGTCCCCACGACCCCGGGACAAGTTTGGCCCGCCGCCGACTTGTCCGACGACTATAGGGTCTTCCCCACGACCCCGGGACTAGATTGGCCCGCCACCGTCATGTCCGACGACAATAGGGTCGTCCCCACGACCCCGGGTCTAGGTTGGCCAGCCGCCGACATGTCCGACGACTATAGAGTCGTCCCCACGACACCGGGCCAAAGTTGGACAGCCGCCGACATGTCCGACTACAATAGGGTCGTCCCCACGACCTCGGGTCTAGATTGGCCCGCTACCGTCATGTCCGAAGACTATAGGGTCGTCCCCACGACACCGGTCCAAAGTTGGCCAGCCGCCGACATGTCCGACGACTATAGGGTCGTCCCCACGACCCCGGGACTAGATTGGCCCGACACCGTCATGTCCAACGACTATAGGGTCGTCCCCACAACCACGGGCCAAAGTTGGCCAGCCGCCGACATGTCCGACGACTATAGGGTCGTCCCGACGACCCCGGGCCAATGTTGGCCAATCGCCAACATGTCCGACGACTATAGGGTCGTCCCTACGACCCCGGGACTAGATTGGCCCGCCACCGTCATGTCCCACGATTATTGGGTCGTCCCCACGACCCCGGGTCTAGGTTGGCCAGCCGCCGACATGTCCGACGACTATAGAGTCGTCCCCACGACACCGGGCCAAAGTTGGACCGCCGCCGACATGTCCGACTACTATAGGGTCGTCCCCACGACCTCGGGTCTAGATTGGCCCGCTACCGTCATGTCCGAAGACTATAGGGTCGTCCCCACGACCACGGGACTAGATTGGCCCGCCACCGCCAAGTCCGACGACAATAGGGTCGTCCCCACGACCCCGGGTCTAGGCTGGCCAGCCGCCGACATGTCCGACGACAATCGGATCGTCCCCACGACCACGCGCCAAAGTTGGCCAGCCGCCGACATGTCCGACGACTATTGGATTGTCCCCACGACCACGGGCCAACGTTGGCCAGCCGCCGACATGTCCGACGACAATCGGATCGTCCCCACGACCACGCGCCAATGTTGGCCAGCCGCCGACATGTCCGACGACTATAGGGTCGTCCCCACGACCCCGGGCCAATGTTGGCCAATCGCCAACATGTCCGACGACTATAGGGTCGTCCCCACGACCCCGGGACTAGATTGGCCCGCCACCGTCATGTCCGACGACTATAGGGTCGTCCCCACGACCCCGGGCCAAAGTTGGCAAGCCGCCGAAATGTTCGAAGACTGTAGGGTCGTCCCCACGACCCCGGGACTAGATTGGCCCGCCACCGTCATGTCCAACGACTATAGGGTCGTTCCCACAACCACGGGCCAAAGTTGGCCAGCCGCCGACATGTCCGACGACTATTGGATCGTCCCCACGACCACGGGCCAAAGTTGGCCAGCCGCCGACATGTCCGACGACTATAGGGTCGTCCCCACGACCCCGGGACTAGATTGGCCCGCCACCGTCATGTCCGACGACAATAGGGTCGTCCCCACGACCCCGGGTCCAGGTTGGCCAGCCGCCGACATTTCCGACGACTATAGAGTCGTCCCCACGACACCGGGCCAAAGTTGGCCAGCCGCCGACATGTCCGACGACTATAGGGTCGTCCCCACGACCCCGGGACAAGGTTGGCCCGCCTCCGACTTGTCCGACGACTATAGGGTCGTACCCACGACCCTGGGACTAGGCTGACAAGCCGCCAACATGTCCGACGACTATAGGGTCGTCCCCACGACCCCGGGCCAACGATGTCCAGCCGCCGTCTTGTCCGACGACTATAGGGTCGTCCCCACGACCCCGGGACTAGATTGGCCCGCCACCGTCATGTCCAACGACTATAGGGTCGTCCCCACAACCACGGGCCAAAGTTGGCCAGCCGCCGACATGTCCGACGACTATAGGGTCGTCCCCACGACCCCGGGCCAAAGTTGGCCAGCTGCCGACATGTCCGACGACTATAGGGTCGTCCCCACGACCCCGGGACAAGGTTGGCCCGCCGCCGACTTGTCCGACGACTATAGGGTCGTACCCACCACCCCGGGACTAGGCTGACAAGCCGCCAACATGTCCGACGACTATAGGGTCGTCCCCACGACCCCGGGCCAAAGTTGGCCAGCTGCCGACATGTCCGACGACTATAGGGTCGTCCCCACGACCCCGGGACTAGATTGGTCCGCCACCGTCTTGTCCGACGACTATAGAGTCGTCCCCACGACCACGGGCCAAAGTTGACCAGCCGCCGACATGTCCGACGATTATAGGGTCGTCCCCACGACCCCGGGCCAAAGTTGGCACGCCGCCGAAATGTCCGAAGACTGTAGGGTCGTCCCCACGACCCCGGGACTAGATTGGCCCGCCACCGTCATGTCCAACGACTGTAGGGTCGTTCCCACAACCACGGGCCAAAGTTGGCCAGCCGCCGGCATGTCCGACGACTATTGGATCGTCCCCACGACCACGGGCCAAAGTTGGCCAGCCGCCGACATGTCCGACGACTATAGGGTCGTCCCCACGACCACGCGCCAAAGTTGGCCAGCCGCCGACATGTCCGACGACTATAGGGTCGTCCCCACGACCCCGGGACTAGATTGGCCCGCCACCGTCATGTCCGACGATTATAGGGTCGTCCCCACGACCCCGGGACTAGATTGGCCCGCCACCGTCATTTCCGACGACTATAGGGTCGTCTCCACGACCACGGGCCAAAGTTGGCCAGCCGCCGGCATGTCCGACGACTATTGGATCGTCCCCACGACCACGGGCCAAAGTTGGCCAGCCGCCGACATGTCCGACGACTATAGGGTCGTCCCCACGACCCCGGGCCAACGATGTCCAGCCGCCGTCTTGTCCGACGACTATCGGGTCGTCCCCACGACCCCGGGACTAAATTGGCCCGCCACCGTCATGTCCAACGACTATAGGGTCGTCCCCACAACCACGGGCCAAAGTTGGCCAGCCGCCGACATGTCCGACGACTATAGGGTCGTCCCCACGACCCCGGGCCAAAGTTGGCCAGCTGCCGACATGTCCGACGACTATAGGGTCGTCCCCACGACCCCGGGACAAGGTTGGCCCGCCGCCGACTTGTCCGACGACTATAGGGTCGTACCCACCACCCCGGGACTAGGCTGACAAGCCGCCAACATGTCCGACGACTATAGGGTCGTCCCCACGACCCCGGGCCAAAGATGTCCAGCCGCCGTCTTGTCCTACGACTATAGGGTAGTCCCCACGACTCCGGGACTAGATTGGCCCGCCAGCGTCATGTCCAACGACTGTAGGGTCGTTCCCACAACCACGGGCCAAAGTTGGCCAGCCGTCGACATGTCCGACGACTATTGGATCGTCCCCACGACCACGGGCCAAAGTTGGCCAGCCGCCGACATGTCCGACGACTATAGGGTCGTCTCCACGACCCCGGGACTAGATTGGTCCGCCACCGTCTTGTCCGACGACTATAGGGTCGTCCCCACGACCACGGGCCAAAGTTGACCAGCCGCCGACATGTCCGACGACAATCGGATCGTCCCCACGACCACGCGCCAAAGTTGGCCAGCCGCCGACATGTCCGACGACTATAGGGTCGTCCCCACGACACCGGGCCAAAGTTGGCCAGCCGCCGACATGTCCGACGACTATAGGGTCGTCCCCACGACCACGCGCCAAAGTTGGCCAGCCGCCGACATGTCCGACGACTATAGGGTCGTCCCCACGACCCCGGGACTAGATTGGCCCGCCACCGTCATGTCCGACGACAATAGGGTCGTCCCCACGACCCCGGGTCCAGGTTGGCCAGCCGCCGACATTTCCGACGACTATAGAGTCGTCCCCACGACACCGGGCCAAAGTTGGCCAGCCGCCGACATGTCCGACGACTATAGGGTCGTCCCCACGACCCCGGGACAAGGTTGGCCCGCCTCCGACTTGTCCGACGACTATAGGGTCGTACCCACGACCCTGGGACTAGGCTGACAAGCCGCCAACATGTCCGACGACTATAGGGTCGTCCCCACGACCCCGGGCCAACGATGTCCAGCCGCCGTCTTGTCCGACGACTATAGGGTCGTCCCCACGACCCCGGGACTAGATTGGCCCGCCACCGTCATGTCCAACGACTATAGGGTCGTCCCCACAACCACGGGCCAAAGTTGGCCAGCCGCCGACATGTCCGACGACTATAGGGTCGTCCCCACGACCCCGGGCCAAAGTTGGCCAGCTGCCGACATGTCCGACGACTATAGGGTCGTCCCCACGACCCCGGGACAAGGTTGGCCCGCCGCCGACTTGTCCGACGACTATAGGGTCGTACCCACCACCCCGGGACTAGGCTGACAAGCCGCCAACATGTCCGACGACTATAGGGTCGTCCCCACGACCCCGGGCCAAAGTTGGCCAGCTGCCGACATGTCCGACGACTATAGGGTCGTCCCCACGACCCCGGGACTAGATTGGTCCGCCACCGTCTTGTCCGACGACTATAGAGTCGTCCCCACGACCACGGGCCAAAGTTGACCAGCCGCCGACATGTCCGACGATTATAGGGTCGTCCCCACGACCCCGGGCCAAAGTTGGCACGCCGCCGAAATGTCCGAAGACTGTAGGGTCGTCCCCACGACCCCGGGACTAGATTGGCCCGCCACCGTCATGTCCAACGACTGTAGGGTCGTTCCCACAACCACGGGCCAAAGTTGGCCAGCCGCCGGCATGTCCGACGACTATTGGATCGTCCCCACGACCACGGGCCAAAGTTGGCCAGCCGCCGACATGTCCGACGACTATAGGGTCGTCCCCACGACCACGCGCCAAAGTTGGCCAGCCGCCGACATGTCCGACGACTATAGGGTCGTCCCCACGACCCCGGGACTAGATTGGCCCGCCACCGTCATGTCCGACGATTATAGGGTCGTCCCCACGACCCCGGGACTAGATTGGCCCGCCACCGTCATTTCCGACGACTATAGGGTCGTCTCCACGACCACGGGCCAAAGTTGGCCAGCCGCCGGCATGTCCGACGACTATTGGATCGTCCCCACGACCACGGGCCAAAGTTGGCCAGCCGCCGACATGTCCGACGACTATAGGGTCGTCCCCACGACCCCGGGCCAACGATGTCCAGCCGCCGTCTTGTCCGACGACTATCGGGTCGTCCCCACGACCCCGGGACTAAATTGGCCCGCCACCGTCATGTCCAACGACTATAGGGTCGTCCCCACAACCACGGGCCAAAGTTGGCCAGCCGCCGACATGTCCGACGACTATAGGGTCGTCCCCACGACCCCGGGCCAAAGTTGGCCAGCTGCCGACATGTCCGACGACTATAGGGTCGTCCCCACGACCCCGGGACAAGGTTGGCCCGCCGCAGACTTGTCCGACGACTATAGGGTCGTACCCACCACCCCGGGACTAGGCTGACAAGCCGCCAACATGTCCGACGACTATAGGGTCGTCCCCACGACCCCGGGCCAAAGATGTCCAGCCGCCGTCTTGTCCTACGACTATAGGGTAGTCCCCACGACTCCGGGACTAGATTGGCCCGCCAGCGTCATGTCCAACGACTGTAGGGTCGTTCCCACAACCACGGGCCAAAGTTGGCCAGCCGTCGACATGTCCGACGACTATTGGATCGTCCCCACGACCACGGGCCAAAGTTGGCCAGCCGCCGACATGTCCGACGACTATAGGGTCGTCTCCACGACCCCGGGACTAGATTGGTCCGCCACCGTCTTGTCCGACGACTATAGGGTCGTCCCCACGACCACGGGCCAAAGTTGACCAGCCGCCGACATGTCCGACGACAATCGGATCGTCCCCACGACCACGCGCCAAAGTTGGCCAGCCGCCGACATGTCCGACGACTATAGGGTCGTCCCCACGACACCGGGCCAAAGTTGGCCAGCCGCCGACATGTCCGACGACTATAGGGTCGTCCCCACGACCACGCGCCAAAGTTGGCCAGCCGCCGACATGTCCGACGACTATAGGGTCGTCCCCACGACCCCGGGACTAGATTGGCCCGCCACCGTCATGTCCGACGACAATAGGGTCGTCCCCACGACCCCGGGTCTAGGTTGGCCAGCCGCCGACTTGTCCGACGACTATAGGGTCGTCCCCAGGACCTCGGGACTAGATTGGCCCGCCACCGTCATGTCCAACGACTATAGGGTCGTTCCCACAACCACGGGCCAAAGTTGGCCAGCCGCCGACATGTCCGACGACTATTGGATCGTCCCCACGACCACGGGCCAAAGTTGGCCAGCCGCCGACATGTCCGACGACTATAGGGTCGTCCCCACGACCCCGGGACTAGATTGGCCCGCCACCGTCATGTCCGACGATTATAGGGTCGTCCCCACGACCGCGAGACTAGATTGGCCCGCCACCGTCATGTCCGACGACAATAGGGTCGTCCCCACGACTCCGGGTCCAGGTTGGCCAGCCGCCGACATTTCCGACGACTATAGAGTCGTCCCCACGACACCGGGCCAAAGTTGGCCAGCCGCCGACATGTCCGACGACTATAGGGTCGTCCCCACGACCCCGGGACAAGGTTGGCCCGCCTCCGACTTGTCCGACGACTATAGGGTGGTACCCACGACCCTGGGACTAGGCTGACAAGCCGCCAACATGTCCGACGACTATAGGGTCGTCCCCACGACCCCGGGCCAACGATGTCCAGCCGCCGTCTTGTCCGACGACTATAGGGTCGTCCCCACGACCCCGGGACTAAATTGGCCCGCCACCGTCATGTCCAACGACTATAGGGTCGTCCCCACAACCAGGGGCCAAAGTTGGCCAGCCGCCGACATGTCCGACGACTATAGGGTCGTCCCCACGACCCCGGGCCAAAGTTGGCCAGCTGCCGACATGTCCGACGACTATAGGGTCGTCCCCACGACCCCGGGACAAGGTTGGCCCGCCGCCGACTTGTCCGACGACTATAGGGTCGTACCCACCACCCCGGGACTAGGCTGACAAGCCGCCAACATGTCCGACGACTATAGGGTCGTCCCCACGACCCCGGGCCAAAGATGTCCAGCCGCCGTCTTGTCCTACGACTATAGGGTAGTCCCCACGACCCCGGGACTAGATTGGCCCGCCAGCGTCATGTCCAACGACTGTAGGGTCGTTCCCACAACCACGGGCCAAAGTTGGCCAGCCGCCGACATGTCCGACGACTATTGGATCGTCCCCACGACCACGGGCCAAAGTTGGCCAGCCGCCGACATGTCCGACGACTATAGGGTCGTCCCCACGACCCCGGGACTAGATTGGTCCGCCACCGTCTTGTCCGACGACTATAGGGTCGTCCCCACGACCACGGGCCAAAGTTGACCAGCCGCCGACATGTCCGACGACAATCGGATCGTCCCCACGACCACGCGCCAAAGTTGGCCAGCCGCCGACATGTCCGACGACTATAGGGTCGTCCCCACGACACCGGGCCAAAGTTGGCCAGCCGCCGACATGTCCGACGACTATAGGGTCGTCCCCACGACCACGCGCCAAAGTTGGCCAGCCGCCGACATGTCCGACGACTATAGGGTCGTCCCCACGACCCCGGGTCTAGATTGGCCCGCTACCGTCATGTCCGAAGACTATAGGGTCGTCCCCACGACCACGGGACTAGATTGGCCCGCCACCGCCAAGTCCGACGACAATAGGGTCGTCCCCACGACCCCGGGTCTAGGCTGGCCAGCCGCCGACATGTCCGACGACAATCGGATCGTCCCCACGACCACGCGCCAAAGTTGGCCAGCCGCCGACATGTCCGACGACTATTGGATTGTCCCCACGACCACGGGCCAAAGTTGGCCAGCCGCCGACATGTCCGACGACAATCGGATCGTCCCCACGACCACGCGCCAATGTTGGCCAGCCGCCGACATGTCCGACGACTATAGGGTCGTCCCCACGACCCCGGGACAAGGTTGGCCCGCCTCCGACTTGTCCGACGACTATAGGGTCGTACCCACGACCCTGGGACTAGGCTGACAAGCCGCCAACATGTCCGACGACTATAGGGTCGTCCCCACGACCCCGGGCCAACGATGTCCAGCCGCCGTCTTGTCCGACGACTATAGGGTCGTCCCCACGACCCCGGGACTAGATTGGCCCGCCACCGTCATGTCCAACGACTATAGGGTCGTCCCCACAACCACGGGCCAAAGTTGGCCAGCCGCCGACATGTCCGACGGCTATAGGGTCGTCCCCACGACCCCGGGCCAAAGTTGGCCAGCTGCCGACATGTCCGACGACTATAGGGTCGTCCCCACGACCCCGGGACAAGGTTGGCCCGCCGCCGACTTGTCCGACGACTATAGGGTCGTACCCACCACCCCGGGACTAGGCTGACAAGCCGCCAACATGTCCGACGACTATAGGGTCGTCCCCACGACCCCGGGCCAAAGATGTCCAGCCGCCGTCTTGTCCTACGACTATAGGGTAGTCCCCACGACCCCGGGACTAGATTGTCCCGCCAGCGTCATGTCCAACGACTGTAGGGTCGTTCCCACAACCACGGGCCAAAGTTGGCCAGCCGCCGACATGTCCGACGACTATTGGATCGTCCCCACGACCACGGGCCAAAGTTGGCCAGCCGCCGACATGTCCGACGACTGTAGGGTCGTCCCCACGACCCCGGGACTAGATTGGTCCGCCACCGTCTTGTCCGACGACTATAGGGTCGTCCCCACGACCACGGGCCAAAGTTGACCAGCCGCCGACATGTCCGACGACAATCGGATCGTCCCCACGACCACGCGCCAAAGTTGGCCAGCCGCCGACATGTCCGACGACTATAGGGTCGTCCCCACGACACCGGGCCAAAGTTGGCCAGCCGCCGACATGTCCGACGACTATAGGGTCGTCCCCACGACCACGCGCTAAAGTTGGCCAGCCGCCGACATGTCCGACGACTATAGGGTCGTCCCCACGACCCCGGGACTAGATTGGCCCGCCACCGTCATGTCCGACGACAATAGGGTCGTCCCCACGACCCCGGGTCTAGGTTGGCCAGCCGCCGACTTGTCCGACGACTATAGGGTCGTCCCCAGGACCTCAGGACTAGATTGGCCAGCCACCGTCATGTCCAACGACTATAGGGTCGTCCCCACGACCCCGGGACAAGGTTGGCCCGCCGCCGACTTGTCCGACGACTATAGGGTCGTACCCACGACCCTGGGACTAGGCTGACAAGCCGCCAACATGTCCGACGACTATAGGGTCGTCCCGACGACCCCGGGCCAATGTTGGCCAATCACCAACATGTCCGACGACTATAGGGTCGTCCCGACGACCCCGGGCCAATGTTGGCCAATCACCAACATATCCGACGACTATACGGTCGTCCCCACGACCTCGGGACTAGGTCGGCCAGCCGCCGACATGTCCGACGACTATAGGGTCGTCCCCACGACCCCGGGCCAAAGTTGGCAGGCCGCCGAAATGTCCGACGACTATAGGGTCGTCCCCACGACCGCGAGCCAAGAATATCCAGCCGCCGTCTTGTCCGACGCCTATAGGGTTGTCCCCACGACCCCGCGACTAGATTGGCCCGCCACCGTCATGTCCGACGACTATAGTGTCGTCCCCACAACCCCGGGACAAGGTTGGCCCGCCGCCGACTTGTCCGACGACTATAGGGTCGTCTCCACGACCACGGGACAAGGTTGGCCCGCCGCCGACTTGTCCGACGAGTATAGGGTCCTCCCCACGACCACGGGCCAAAGTTGGCAAGCCGCCGAAATGTCCGACGACTATAGGGTCGTCCCCACGACCCCGGGCCAATGTTGGCCAATCGCCGACATGTCCGACGACTATAGGGTCGTCCCTACGACCCGGGGACTAGATTGGCTCGCCACCGTCATGTCCAACGACTATAGGGTCGTCCCCACGACCATGGGCCAAAGTTGGCCAATCGCCAACATGTCCGACGACTATAGGGTCGTCCGTACGAACCCGGGAATAGATTGGCCCGCCACCGTCAGGTCCTACGACAATAGGGTCGTCCCCACGACCCCGGGTCTAGGTTGGCCAGCCGCCGACATGTCCGACGACTATAGAGTCGTCCCCACGACACCGGGCCAAAGTTGGCCAGCCGCTGACATGTCCAACGACTATAGGGTCGTCCCCACGACCACGGGCCAAAGTTGGCCAGCCGCCGACATGTCCGACGACTATTGGATCGTCCCCGCGACCACGGGCCAAAGTTGGCCAGCCGCCGACATGTCCGACGACAATCGGATCGTCCCCACGACCACGCGCCAAAGTTGGCCAGCCGCCGACATGTCCGACGACTATTGGATTGTCCCCACGACCACGGGCCAAAGTTGGCCAGCCGCCGACATGTCCGACGACAATCGGATCGTCCCCACGACCACGCGCCAATGTTGGCCAGCCGCCGACATGTCCGACGACTATAGGGTCGTCCCCACGACCCCGGGACAAGGTTGGCCCGCCTCCGACTTGTCCGACGACTATAGGGTCGTACCCACGACCCTGGGACTAGGCTGACAAGCCGCCAACATGTCCGACGACTATAGGGTCGTCCCCACGACCCCGGGCCAACGATGTCCAGCCGCCGTCTTGTCCGACGACTATAGGGTCGTCCCCACGACCCCGGGACTAGATTGGCCCGCCACCGTCATGTCCAACGACTATAGGGTCGTCCCCACAACCACGGGCCAAAGTTGGCCAGCCGCCGACATGTCCGACGGCTATAGGGTCGTCCCCACGACCCCGGGCCAAAGTTGGCCAGCTGCCGACATGTCCGACGACTATAGGGTCGTCCCCACGACCCCGGGACAAGGTTGGCCCGCCGCCGACTTGTCCGACGACTATAGGGTCGTACCCACCACCCCGGGACTAGGCTGACAAGCCGCCAACATGTCCGACGACTATAGGGTCGTCCCCACGACCCCGGGCCAAAGATGTCCAGCCGCCGTCTTGTCCTACGACTATAGGGTAGTCCCCACGACCCCGGGACTAGATTGTCCCGCCAGCGTCATGTCCAACGACTGTAGGGTCGTTCCCACAACCACGGGCCAAAGTTGGCCAGCCGCCGACATGTCCGACGACTATTGGATCGTCCCCACGACCACGGGCCAAAGTTGGCCAGCCGCCGACATGTCCGACGACTGTAGGGTCGTCCCCACGACCCCGGGACTAGATTGGTCCGCCACCGTCTTGTCCGACGACTATAGGGTCGTCCCCACGACCACGGGCCAAAGTTGACCAGCCGCCGACATGTCCGACGACAATCGGATCGTCCCCACGACCACGCGCCAAAGTTGGCCAGCCGCCGACATGTCCGACGACTATAGGGTCGTCCCCACGACACCGGGCCAAAGTTGGCCAGCCGCCGACATGTCCGACGACTATAGGGTCGTCCCCACGACCACGCGCTAAAGTTGGCCAGCCGCCGACATGTCCGACGACTATAGGGTCGTCCCCACGACCCCGGGACTAGATTGGCCCGCCACCGTCATGTCCGACGACAATAGGGTCGTCCCCACGACCCCGGGTCTAGGTTGGCCAGCCGCCGACTTGTCCGACGACTATAGGGTCGTCCCCAGGACCTCAGGACTAGATTGGCCAGCCACCGTCATGTCCAACGACTATAGGGTCGTCCCCACGACCCCGGGACAAGGTTGGCCCGCCGCCGACTTGTCCGACGACTATAGGGTCGTACCCACGACCCTGGGACTAGGCTGACAAGCCGCCAACATGTCCGACGACTATAGGGTCGTCCCGACGACCCCGGGCCAATGTTGGCCAATCACCAACATGTCCGACGACTATAGGGTCGTCCCGACGACCCCGGGCCAATGTTGGCCAATCACCAACATATCCGACGACTATACGGTCGTCCCCACGACCTCGGGACTAGGTCGGCCAGCCGCCGACATGTCCGACGACTATAGGGTCGTCCCCACGACCCCGGGCCAAAGTTGGCAGGCCGCCGAAATGTCCGACGACTATAGGGTCGTCCCCACGACCGCGAGCCAAGAATATCCAGCCGCCGTCTTGTCCGACGCCTATAGGGTTGTCCCCACGACCCCGCGACTAGATTGGCCCGCCACCGTCATGTCCGACGACTATAGTGTCGTCCCCACAACCCCGGGACAAGGTTGGCCCGCCGCCGACTTGTCCGACGACTATAGGGTCGTCTCCACGACCACGGGACAAGGTTGGCCCGCCGCCGACTTGTCCGACGAGTATAGGGTCCTCCCCACGACCACGGGCCAAAGTTGGCAAGCCGCCGAAATGTCCGACGACTATAGGGTCGTCCCCACGACCCCGGGCCAATGTTGGCCAATCGCCGACATGTCCGACGACTATAGGGTCGTCCCTACGACCCGGGGACTAGATTGGCTCGCCACCGTCATGTCCAACGACTATAGGGTCGTCCCCACGACCATGGGCCAAAGTTGGCCAATCGCCAACATGTCCGACGACTATAGGGTCGTCCGTACGAACCCGGGAATAGATTGGCCCGCCACCGTCAGGTCCTACGACAATAGGGTCGTCCCCACGACCCCGGGTCTAGGTTGGCCAGCCGCCGACATGTCCGACGACTATAGAGTCGTCCCCACGACACCGGGCCAAAGTTGGCCAGCCGCTGACATGTCCAACGACTATAGGGTCGTCCCCACGACCACGGGCCAAAGTTGGCTAGCCGCCGACATGTCCGACGACTATTGGATCGTCCCCGCGACCACGGGCCAAAGTTGGCCAGCCGCCGACATGTCCGACGACTATAGGGTCGGCCCCACGACCCCGGGACTAGATTGGTCCGCCACCGTCATGTCCGACGACTATAGGGTCGTCCCCATGACCCCGGGCCAAAGTTGGCAAGCCGCCGAAATGTCCGACGACTGTAGGGTCGTCCCCACGACCCCGGGACTAGATTGGCCCGCCACCGTCATGTCCGACGATTATAGGGTCGTCCCCACGACCGCGAGACTAGATTGGCCCGCCACCGTCATGTCCGACGACAATACGGTCGTCCCCACGACCCCGGGTCCAGGTTGGCCAGCCGCCGACATTTCCGACGACTATAGAGTCGTCCCCACGACACCGGGCCAAAGTTGGCCAGCCGCCGACATGTCCGACGACTATAGGGTCGTCCCCACGACCCCGGGACAAGGTTGGCCCGCCTCCGACTTGTCCGACGACTATAGGGTCGTACCCACGACCCTGGGACTAGGCTGACAAGCCGCCAACATGTCCGACGACTATAGGGTCGTCCCCACGACCCCGGGCCAACGATGTCCAGCCGCCGTCTTGTCCGACGACTATAGGGTCGTCCCCACGACCCCGGGACTAGATTGGCCCGCCACCGTCATGTCCAACGACTATAGGGTCGTCCCCACAACCACGGGCCAAAGTTGGCCAGCCGCCGACATGTCCGACGACTATAGGGTCGTCCCCACGACCCCGGGCCAAAGTTGGCCAGCTGCCGACATGTCCGACGACTATAGGGTCGTCCCCACGACCCCGGGACAAGGTTGGCCCGCCGCCGACTTGTCCGACGACTATAGGGTCGTACCCACCACCCCGGGACTAGGCTGACAAGCCGCCAACATGTCCGACGACTATAGGGTCGTCCCCACGACCCCGGGCCAAAGATGTCCAGCCGCCGTCTTGTCCTACGACTATAGGGTAGTCCCCACGACCCCGGGACTAGATTGTCCCGCCAGCGTCATGTCCAACGACTGTAGGGTCGTTCCCACAACCACGGGCCAAAGTTGGCCAGCCGCCGACATGTCCGACGACTATTGGATCGTCCCCACGACCACGGGCCAAAGTTGGCCAGCCGCCGACATGTCCGACGACTATAGGGTCGTCCCCACGACCCCGGGACTAGATTGGTCCGCCACCGTCTTGTCCGACGACTATAGGGTCGTCCCCACGACCACGGGCCAAAGTTGACCAGCCGCCGACATGTCCGACGACAATCGGATCGTCCCCACGACCACGCGCCAAAGTTGGCCAGCCGCCGACATGTCCGACGACTATAGGGTCGTCCCCACGACCCCGGGCCAAAGTTGGCAAGCCGCCGAAATGTCCGACGACTGTAGGGTCGTCCCCACGACCCCGGGACTAGATTGGCCGCCACCGTCAAGTCCGACGACCTCGGGACTAGGTTGGCCAGCCGCCGACATGTCCGACGACTATAGGATCGCCCCCACGACCTCGGGCCAATTTTGGCCAGCCGCCGACATGTCCGACGACTATAGGGTCGCCCCCACGAACCCGGGCCAAAGTTGGCAAGCCGCCGAAATGTCCGACGACTGTAGGGTCGTCCCCACGACCCCGGGAATAGATTGGCCGGCCACCGTCAAGTCCGACGACTATAGGGTCGTCCCCACGACCTCGGGACTAGATTGGCCCGCCAACGTCAAGTCCGACGACTATAGGGTCGTCCCCACGACCCCGGGCCAAAGTTGGTAAGCCGCCGAAATGTCCGACGACTGTAGGGTCGTCCCCACGACCCCCGGACTAGATTGGCCCGCCACCGTCATGTCCAACGACTATCGGATCGTCCCCACGACCACGGGCCAAAGTTGGTCAGCCGCCGACATGTCCGACGACTGTAGGGTCGTCCCCACAACCCCGGGACTAGATTGGCCCGCCACCGTCAAGTCCGACGACTATAGGGTCGTCCCCACGACCCCGGGCCAAAGTTGGCAAGCCGCCGAAATGTCCGACGACTGTAGGGTCGTCCCCACAACCCCGGGACTAGATTGGCCCGCCACCGTCAAGTCCGACGTCTATAGGGTCGTCACCACGACCCCGGGCCAAAGTTGGCAAGCCGCCGAAATGTCCGACGACTGTAGGGTCGTCCCCACGACCACGGGCCAAAGTTGGCCAGACGCCGACATGTCCGACGACTATTGGGTCGTCCCCACGACCATGGGCCAAAGTTGGCCAGCCGCCGACATGTCCGACGACTATAGGGTCGTCCCCTCGACCCCGGGCCAATAATGGCCAATCGCCGACATGTCCGACGACTATAGGGTCGTACCTACTACCCCGGGACTCGATTGCCCCGGCACCGTCATGTCCAACGACTATCGGATCGTCCCCACGACCACGGGCCAAAGTTGGCCTGCCGCCGACATGTCCGACGACTATAGGGTCGTGCCCACGACCCGGGGACTAGATTGGCCCGCCGCCGACATGTCCGACGACTGTAGGGTTATCGCCACGACCCTGGGCCTATGTTGGCCTGCCGTCGACTTGCCCGACGACTATAGGGTCGTCCCCACGACCACGGGCCAAAGTTGGCCAGCCGCCGACTTGTCCGAGGACTATAGGGTCGTCCCCACGACCCCCGGACTAGGTTGGCCAGCCGCCGACATGTCCGACGACTTTTGGATCGTCCCCACGACCACGGGCCAAAGTTGGCCAGCCGCCGACATGTCCGACGACTATAGGGTCGTCCCCACGACCCCGGGACTAGATTGGTCCGCCACCGTCATGTCCAACGACTATCGGATCGTCCCCACGACCACGGGCCAAAGTTGGCCAGCCGCCGACATGTCCGACGACTATTGGGGGGTCCCCACGACACCGGGCCAAAGTTGGCCAGCCCCTGACATGTCCAACGACTATAGGGTCGTCCCCACGACCCCGGGCCAAAGTTGGCAAGCCGCCGAAATGTCCGACGACTGTAGGGTCGTCCTCACGACCCCGGGAATAGATTGGCCGGCCACCGTCAAGTCCGACGTCTATAGGGTCGTCCCCACGACCCCGGGACTAGATTGGTCCGCCACCGTCATGTCCGACGACTATAGGGTCGTCCCCACGACCCCGGGCCAAAGTTGGCAAGCCGCCGAAATGTCCGACGACTGTAGGGTCGTCCCCACGACCCCGGGACTAGATTGGCCCGCCACCGTCAAGTCCGACGACCTCGGGACTAGGTTGGCCAGCCGCCGACATGTCCGACGACTATAGGGTCGCCCCCACGACCTCGGGCCAATTTTGGCCAGCCGCCGACATGTCCGACGACTATAGGGTCGCCCCCACGAACCCGGGCCAAAGTTGGCAAGCCGCCGAAATGTCCGACGACTGTAGGGTCGTCCCCACGACCCCGGGAATAGATTGGCCGGCCACCGTCAAGTCCGACGACTATAGGGTCGTCCCCACGACCCCGGGAATAGATTGCCCCGGCACCGTCATGTCCAACGACTATCGGATCGTCCCCACGACCACGGGCCAAAGTTGGCCTGCCGCCGACATGTCCGACGACTATAGGGTCGTGCCCACGACCCCGGGACTATATTGGCCAGCCGCCGACATGTCCGACGACTATAGAGTCGTGCCCACGACCCCCGGACTAGGTTGGCCAGCCGCCGACATGTCCGACGACTATAGGGTCGTCCCCACGACCACGGGCCAAAGTTGGCAAGCCGCCGAAATGTCCGACGACTGTATGTTCGTCCCCACAACCCCGGGACTAGATTGGCCCGCCACCGTCAAGTCCGACGACTATAGGGTCGTCCCCACGACCCCGGGCCAAAGTTGGCAAGCCGCCGAAATGTCCGACGACTGTAGGGTCGTCCCCACGACCACGGGCCAAAGTTGGCCAGACGCCGACATGTCCGACGACTATTGGGTCGTCCCCACGACCACGGGCCAAAGTTGGCCAGACGCCGACATGTCCGACGACTATTGGGTCGTCCCCACGACCATGGGCCAAAGTTGGCCAGCCGCCGACATGTCCGACGACTATAGGGTCGTCCCCTCGACCCCGGGCCAATAATGGCCAATCGCCGACATGTCCGACGACTATAGGGTCGTACCTACTACCCCGGGACTCGATTGCCCCGGCACCGTCATGTCCAACGACTATCGGATCGTCCCCACGACCACGGGCCAAAGTTGGCCTGCCGCCGACATGTCCGACGACTATAGGGTCGTGCCCACGACCCGGGGACTAGATTGGCCCGCCGCCGACATGTCCGACGACTGTAGGGTTATCGCCACGACCCTGGGCCTATGTTGGCCTGCCGTCGACTTGCCCGACGACTATAGGGTCGTCCCCACGACCACGGGCCAAAGTTGGCCAGCCGCCGACTTGTCCGAGGACTATAGGGTCGTCCCCACGACCCCCGGACTAGGTTGGCCAGCCGCCGACATGTCCGACGACTTTTGGATCGTCCCCACGACCACGGGCCAAAGTTGGCCAGCCGCCGACATGTCCGACGACTATAGGGTCGTCCCCACGACCCCGGGACTAGATTGGTCCGCCACCGTCATGTCCAACGACTATCGGATCGTCCCCACGACCACGGGCCAAAGTTGGCCAGCCGCCGACATGTCCGACGACTATTGGGGGGTCCCCACGACACCGGGCCAAAGTTGGCCAGCCGCTGACATGTCCAACGACTATAGGGTCGTCCCCACGACCCCGGGCCAAAGTTGGCAAGCCGCCGAAATGTCCGACGACTGTAGGGTCGTCCTCACGACCCCGGGAATAGATTGGCCGGCCACCGTCAAGTCCGACGTCTATAGGGTCGTCCCCACGACCCCGGGACTAGATTGGTCCGCCACCGTCATGTCCGACGACTATAGGGTCGTCCCCACGACCCCGGGCCAAAGTTGGCAAGCCGCCGAAATATCCGACGACTGTAGGGTCGTCCCCACGACCCCGGGACTAGATTGGCCCGCCACCGTCAAGTCCGACGACCTCGGGACTAGGTTGGCCAGCCGCCGACATGTCCGACGACTATAGGGTCGCCCCCACGACCTCGGGCCAATTTTGGCCAACCGCCGACATGTCCGACGACTATAGGGTCGCCCCCACGAACCCGGGCCAAAGTTGGGAAGCCGCCGAAATGTCCGACGACTGTAGGGTCGTCCCCACGACCCCGGGAATAGATTGGCCGGCCACCGTCAAGTCCGACGACTATAGGGTCGTCCCCACGACCCCGGGACTAGATTGGCCCGCCAACGTCAAGTCCGACGACTATAGGGTCGTCCCCACGACCCCGGGCCAAAGTTGGCAAGCCGCCGAAATGTCCGACGACTGTAGGGTCGTCCCCACGACCCCGGGAATAGATTGCCCCGGCACCGTCATGTCCAACGACTATCGGATCGTCCCCACGACCACGGGCCAAAGTTGGCCTGCCGCCGACATGTCCGACGACTATAGGGTCGTGCCCACGACCCCGGGACTAGATTGGCCAGCCGCCGACATGTCCGACGACTATAGAGTCGTGCCCACGACACCGGGTCAAAGTTGGCCAGCCGCTGACATTTCCAACGACTATTGGGTCGTCCCCACGACCACGGGCCAATGTTGGCAAGCCGCCGACATGTCCGACGACTATAGGGTCGTCCCCACGACCACGGGCCAAAGTTGGCAAGCCGCCGAAATGTCCGACGACTGTATGTTCGTCCCCACAACCCCGGGACTAGATTGGCCCGCCACCGTCAAGTCCGACGACTATAGGGTCGTCCCCACGACCCCGGGCCAAAGTTGGCAAGCCGCCGAAATGTCCGACGACTGTAGGGTCGTCCCCACGACCACGGGCCAAAGTTGGCCAGACGCCGACATGTCCGACGACTATTGGGTCGTCCCCACGACCATGGGCCAAAGTTGGCCAGCAGCCGACATGTCCGACGACTATAGGGTCGTCCCCACGACACCGGGCCAATGTTGGCCAATCGCCGACATGTCCGACGACCATAGGGTCGTACCTACGACCCCGGGACTAGATTGGCCCGCCACCGTCATGTCCGACGACTATAGGGTCGTCCCCACGACCACGGGCCAAAGCTGGCCCGCCACCGTCATATCCGACGATTATCGGTTCGTCCCCACGACCACGGGCCAAAGTTGGCCAGCCGGCGACATGTCCGACGACTATAGGGTCGTCCCCACGACACCGGGCCAATGTTGGCCAATCGCCGACATGTCCGACGACCATAGGGTCGTACCTACGATCCCGGGACTAGATTGGCCCGCCACCGTCATGTCCGACGACAATAGGGTCGTCCCCACGACCTCGGGACTAGGTTGGCCAGCCGCCGACATGTCCGACGACTACAAGGTCGTACCCACGACCTCGGGACTAGGTTGGCCAGCCGCCGACATGTCCGACGACTATAGGGTCGTCCCGACGACCCCGGGCCAATGTTGGCCAATCGCCAACATGTCCGACGACTATAGGGTCGTCCCTACGACCCCGGGACTAGATTGGCCCGCCACCGTCATGTCCAACGATTATAGGGTCGTCCCCACGACCCCGGGACTAGATTGGCCCGCTACCGTCATGTCCGAAGACTATAGGGTCGTCCCCACGACCACGGGCCAAAGTTGGTCAGCCGCCGATTTGTCCGACGACTATAGGGTCGTCCCTACGACCACGGTCAAAAGTTGGCCAGCCGCCGACATGTCCGACGACTATAGGGTTGTCCCCACGACCACGGGTCAAAGTTGGCCAGCCGCCGTCATGTCCGACGACTATAGGGTCGTCCCCACGACCTCGGGACTAGGTTGGCTCGCTGCCGACTTGTCCGACGACTATAGGGTCGTCCCGACGACCACGGGCCAAAGTTGGCCCGCCGCCGACATGTCCAAAGACTATAGGGTCGTACCCACGACCCCGGTACTAGATTGGCCCGCCACCGACATGTCCGACGACTATAGGGCCGTCTAAACGAGCCCGGGACTAGGTTGGCTCGCCGCCGAAATGTCCGACGACTATAGGGTCGTCCCCACGACCCCGGGACTAGATTCGCCCGCCACCGTCATGTCCGACGACAATAGGGTCGTCCCCACGACCCCGGGTCTAGGTTGGCCAGCCGCCGACATGTCCGACGACTATCGGATCGTCCCCACGACCACGGGCCAAAGTTGGCCAGCCGCTGACATGTCCGACGACTATTGGATCGTCTCCACGACCACGGGCCAAAGTTGGCCAGCCGCACACATGTCCGACGACTATAGGGTCGTCCCCACGACCTCGGGACTAGGTTGGCCAGCCGCCGACATGTCCGACGACTACAAGGTCGTACCCACGACCTCGGGACTAGGTTGGCCAGCCGCCGACATGTCCGACGACTATAGGGTCGTCCCGACGACCCCGGGCCAATGTTGGCCAATCGCCAACATGTCCGACGACTATAGGGTCGTCCCTACGACCCCGGGACTAGATTGGCCCGCCACCGTCATGTCCAACGATTATAGGGTCGTCCCCACGACCCCGGGACTAGATTGGCCCGCTACCGTCATGTCCGAAGACTATAGGGTCGTCCCCACGACCACGGGCCAAAGTTGGTCAGCCGCCGATTTGTCCGACGACTATAGGGTCGTCCCTACGACCACGGTCAAAAGTTGGCCAGCCGCCGACATGTCCGACGACTATAGGGTTGTCCCCACGACCACGGGTCAAAGTTGGCCAGCCGCCGTCATGTCCGACGACTATAGGGTCGTCCCCACGACCTCGGGACTAGGTTGGCTCGCTGCCGACTTGTCCGACGACTATAGGGTCGTCCCGACGACCACGGGCCAAAGTTGGCCCGCCGCCGACATGTCCAAAGACTATAGGGTCGTACCCACGACCCCGGTACTAGATTGGCCCGCCACCGACATGTCCGACGACTATAGGGCCGTCTAAACGAGCCCGGGACTAGGTTGGCTCGCCGCCGAAATGTCCGACGACTATAGGGTCGTCCCCACGACCCCGGGACTAGATTCGCCCGCCACCGTCATGTCCGACGACAATAGGGTCGTCCCCACGACCCCGGGTCTAGGTTGGCCAGCCGCCGACATGTCCGACGACTATCGGATCGTCCCCACGACCACGGGCCAAAGTTGGCCAGCCGCTGACATGTCCGACGACTATTGGATCGTCTCCACGACCACGGGCCAAAGTTGGCCAGCCGCACACATGTCCGACGACTATAGGGTCGTCCCCACGACCTCGGGACTAGGTTGGCCAGCCGCCGAAATGTCCGACGACTGTAGGGTCGTCCTCACGACCCCGGGAATAGATTGGCCGGCCACCGTCAAGTCCGACGTCTATAGGGTCGTCCCCACGACCCCGGGACTAGATTGGTCCGCCACCGTCATGTCCGACGACTATAGGGTCGTCCCCACGACCCCGGGCCAAAGTTGGCAAGCCGCCGAAATATCCGACGACTGTAGGGTCGTCCCCACGACCCCGGGACTAGATTGGCCCGCCACCGTCAAGTCCGACGACCTCGGGACTAGGTTGGCCAGCCGCCGACATGTCCGACGACTATAGGGTCGCCCCCACGACCTCGGGCCAATTTTGGCCAACCGCCGACATGTCCGACGACTATAGGGTCGCCCCCACGAACCCGGGCCAAAGTTGGGAAGCCGCCGAAATGTCCGACGACTGTAGGGTCGTCCCCACGACCCCGGGAATAGATTGGCCGGCCACCGTCAAGTCCGACGACTATAGGGTCGTCCCCACGACCCCGGGACTAGATTGGCCCGCCAACGTCAAGTCCGACGACTATAGGGTCGTCCCCACGACCCCGGGCCAAAGTTGGCAAGCCGCCGAAATGTCCGACGACTGTAGGGTCGTCCCCACGACCCCGGGAATAGATTGCCCCGGCACCGTCATGTCCAACGACTATCGGATCGTCCCCACGACCACGGGCCAAAGTTGGCCTGCCGCCGACATGTCCGACGACTATAGGGTCGTGCCCACGACCCCGGGACTAGATTGGCCAGCCGCCGACATGTCCGACGACTATAGAGTCGTGCCCACGACACCGGGTCAAAGTTGGCCAGCCGCTGACATTTCCAACGACTATTGGGTCGTCCCCACGACCACGGGCCAATGTTGGCAAGCCGCCGACATGTCCGACGACTATAGGGTCGTCCCCACGACCACGGGCCAAAGTTGGCAAGCCGCCGAAATGTCCGACGACTGTATGTTCGTCCCCACAACCCCGGGACTAGATTGGCCCGCCACCGTCAAGTCCGACGACTATAGGGTCGTCCCCACGACCCCGGGCCAAAGTTGGCAAGCCGCCGAAATGTCCGACGACTGTAGGGTCGTCCCCACGACCACGGGCCAAAGTTGGCCAGACGCCGACATGTCCGACGACTATTGGGTCGTCCCCACGACCATGGGCCAAAGTTGGCCAGCAGCCGACATGTCCGACGACTATAGGGTCGTCCCCACGACACCGGGCCAATGTTGGCCAATCGCCGACATGTCCGACGACCATAGGGTCGTACCTACGACCCCGGGACTAGATTGGCCCGCCACCGTCATGTCCGACGACTATAGGGTCGTCCCCACGACCACGGGCCAAAGCTGGCCCGCCACCGTCATATCCGACGATTATCGGTTCGTCCCCACGACCACGGGCCAAAGTTGGCCAGCCGGCGACATGTCCGACGACTATAGGGTCGTCCCCACGACACCGGGCCAATGTTGGCCAATCGCCGACATGTCCGACGACCATAGGGTCGTACCTACGATCCCGGGACTAGATTGGCCCGCCACCGTCATGTCCGACGACAATAGGGTCGTCCCCACGACCTCGGGACTAGGTTGGCCAGCCGCCGACATGTCCGACGACTACAAGGTCGTACCCACGACCTCGGGACTAGGTTGGCCAGCCGCCGACATGTCCGACGACTATAGGGTCGTCCCGACGACCCCGGGCCAATGTTGGCCAATCGCCAACATGTCCGACGACTATAGGGTCGTCCCTACGACCCCGGGACTAGATTGGCCCGCCACCGTCATGTCCAACGATTATAGGGTCGTCCCCACGACCCCGGGACTAGATTGGCCCGCTACCGTCATGTCCGAAGACTATAGGGTCGTCCCCACGACCACGGGCCAAAGTTGGTCAGCCGCCGATTTGTCCGACGACTATAGGGTCGTCCCTACGACCACGGTCAAAAGTTGGCCAGCCGCCGACATGTCCGACGACTATAGGGTTGTCCCCACGACCACGGGTCAAAGTTGGCCAGCCGCCGTCATGTCCGACGACTATAGGGTCGTCCCCACGACCTCGGGACTAGGTTGGCTCGCTGCCGACTTGTCCGACGACTATAGGGTCGTCCCGACGACCACGGGCCAAAGTTGGCCCGCCGCCGACATGTCCAAAGACTATAGGGTCGTACCCACGACCCCGGTACTAGATTGGCCCGCCACCGACATGTCCGACGACTATAGGGCCGTCTAAACGAGCCCGGGACTAGGTTGGCTCGCCGCCGAAATGTCCGACGACTATAGGGTCGTCCCCACGACCCCGGGACTAGATTCGCCCGCCACCGTCATGTCCGACGACAATAGGGTCGTCCCCACGACCCCGGGTCTAGGTTGGCCAGCCGCCGACATGTCCGACGACTATCGGATCGTCCCCACGACCACGGGCCAAAGTTGGCCAGCCGCTGACATGTCCGACGACTATTGGATCGTCTCCACGACCACGGGCCAAAGTTGGCCAGCCGCACACATGTCCGACGACTATAGGGTCGTCCCCACGACCTCGGGACTAGGTTGGCCAGCCGCCGACATGTCCGACGACTACAAGGTCGTCCCCACGACCTCGGGACTAGGTTGGCCAGCCGCCGACATGTCCGACGACTATAGGGTCGTCCCGACGACCCCGGGCCAATGTTGGCCAATCGCCAACATGTCCGACGACTATAGGGTCGTCCCTACGACCCCGGGACTAGATTGGCCCGCCACCGTCATGTCCAACGATTATAGGGTCGTCCCCACGACCCCGGGACTAGATTGGCCCGCTACCGCCATGTCCGAAGACTATAGGGTCGTCCCCACGACCACGGGCCAAAGTTGGCCAGCCGCCGACATGTCCGACGACTATAGGGTCGTCCCCACGACCCCGGACTAGACTGGCCCGCCACCGTCATGTTCGACGACTATAGGGTCGTCACCACGACCCCCGGACTAGGTTGGCCGGCCGCCGACTTGTCCGACGACTATAGGGTCGTCCCCACGACCCCGGGCCAAAGTTGGCCAGCCGCTGATATGTCCGACGACTGTAGGGTCGTCCCCACAACCCCGGGACTAGATTGGCCCGCCACCGTCAAGTCCGACGACTATAGGGTCGTCCCCACGACCCCGGGCCAAAGTTGGCAAGCCGCCGACATGTCCGACGACTATAGGGTCGTCCCCTCGACCCCGGGCCAATAATGGCCAATCGCCGACATGTCCGACGACTATAGGGTCGTACCTACTACCCCGGGACTCGATTGCCCCGGCACCGTCATGTCCAACGACTATCGGATCGTCCCCACGACCACGGGCCAAAGTTGGCCTGCCGCCGACATGTCCGACGACTATAGGGTCGTGCCCACGACCCGGGGACTAGATTGGCCCGCCGCCGACATGTCCGACGACTGTAGGGTTATCGCCACGACCCTGGGCCTATGTTGGCCTGCCGTCGACTTGCCCGACGACTATAGGGTCGTCCCCACGACCACGGGCCAAAGTTGGCCAGCCGCCGACTTGTCCGAGGACTATAGGGTCGTCCCCACGACCCCCGGACTAGGTTGGCCCGCCACCGTCAAGTCCGACGACTATAGGGTCGTCCCCACGACCCCGGGCCAAAGTTGGCAAGCCGCCGACATGTCCGATGACTATAGGGTCGTCCCCACGACCCCGGGCCAATGTTGGCCAACCGCCGACATGTCCGACGACTATGGGGTCGTCCCTACGACCCCGGGACTAGATTGGCCCGCCACCGTCATGTCCAACGACTATAGGGTCGTCCCCACGACCCCGGGCCAAAGTTGGCATGCCGCCGAAATGTCCGACGACTATAGGGTCGTCCCCACGACCCCGGGACTTGATTGGCCCGCCACCGTTATGTCCAACGACTATAGGGTCGTCCCCACGACCATGGGCCAAAGTTGGCCAGCCGCCGATATGTCCAACGACTATTGGGTCGTCCCCACGACCCCGGGACTAGATTGGCCCGCCACCGTCAAGTCCGACGACTATAGGGTCGTCCCCACGACCCCGGGCAAATTTGGCAAGCCGCCGACATATCCGACGACTATAGGGTCGTCCCCACAACCCCGGGACTAGATTGGCCCGCCACCGTCAAGTCCGACGACTATAGGATCGTCTCCACGACCACGGCCCAAAGTTGGCCAGCCGCCGACATGTCCAACGACTATTGGGTCGTCCCCACGACCACGGGCCAAAGTTAGCCAGCCGCCGACATGTCCGACGACTATAGGGTCGTCCCCACGACGCCGGGACTAGATTGGCCCGCCAGCGACAAGTCCGACGACTATAGGGTCGTCCCCACGACCTCGGGACTAGGTTGGCCAGCCGCAGACATGTCCGACGACTATAGGGTCGTCCCCACGACCCCGGGCCAATGTTGGCCAATCGCCGACATGTCCGACGACTATAGGGTCGTCCCCACGACCCCGGGACTAGGTTGGCTCGCCACCGTAATGTCTGACGACTATAGGGTCGTCCCCACGACCACGGGCCAAAGTTGGCCAGCCGCTGATATGTCCGACGACTATAGGGTCGTCCCCACGACCCGGGACTAGACTGGCCCGCCACCGACATGTCCGACGACTATAGAGTCGTCCCCACGACCCCGGGTCAATGTTGGCTCGCCGCCGACATGTCCGACGACTATAGGGTCGTCCCCACGACCCCTGGGCCAAAGTTGGACAGCCACCGACATTTCCGACGACTATAGGGTCGTCCCCACGACCACGGGCCAAAGTTGGCCAGCCGCCGACATGTCCGACGACTATAGGGTCGTCCCCACGACCCGCGACTAGACTGGCCCGCCAACGACATGTCCGACGACTATAGAGTCGTCCCCACGACCCCGGGTCAATGTTGGCTCGCCGCCGACATGTCCGACGACTATAGGGTCGTCCCCACGACCCCTGGGCCAAAGTTGGACAGCCACCGACATTTCCGACGACTATAGGGTCGTCCCCACGACCACGGGCCAAAGTTGGCCAGCCGCCGACATGTCCGACGACTATAGGGTCGTCCCCACGACCCCGGACTAGACTGGCCCGCCACCGTCATGTTCGACGACTATAGGGTCGTCACCACGACCCCCGGACTAGGTTGGCCGGCCGCCGACTTGTCCGACGACTATAGGGTCGTCCCCACGACCCCGGGCCAAAGTTGGCCAGCCGCTGATATGTCCGACGACTATAGGGTCGTCCCCACGACCCGGGACTAGACTGGCCCGCCACCGACATGTCCGACGACTATAGAGTCGTCCCCACGACCCCGGGTCAATGTTGGCTCGCCGCCGACATGTCCGACGACTATAGGGTCGTCCCCACGACCCCTGGGCCAAAGTTGGACAGCCACCGACCTTTCCGACGACTATAGGGTCGTCCCCACGACCACGGGCCAAAGTTGGCCAGCCGCCGACATGTCCGACGACTATAGGGTCGTCCCCACGACCCGGGACTAGACTGGCCCGCCACCGTCATGTCCGACGACTATAGGGTCGTCCCCACGACCCCCGGACTAGGTTGGCCGGCCGCCGACTTGTCCGACGACTATAGGGTCGTCCCCACGACCGCCCCACTAGGTGGGCTCGCCGCCGACTTGTCCGACGACTATAGGGTCGTTCCCACGACCCCGGGCCAAAGTTGGCAAGCTGCCGACTTATCCGACGACTATAGGGTCGTCCCCACGACCCCGGGACTAGGTAGGCCCGCCGCCGACTTGTCCGACCACTATAGGGTCGTCCCCACGACCCCGGGACTAGATTGGCCCGCCACCGTTATGTCCGACGACTATAGGGTCGTCCCCACGACCACGGGCCAAAGTTGGCTAGCCGGCGACATGTCCGACGACTATAGGGTCATCCCCACGACCCCGGGACTAGGTTGGCCCGCCGGCGACTTGTCCGACGACTATAGGGTCGTCCCCACGACCCCGGGACTAGATTGGCCCGCCACCGTCATTTCCGACGACTATAGGGTCGTCCCCACGACCACGGGCCAATGCTGGCCAGCCGCCGACATGTCCGACGACTATAGGGTCGTCCCCACGACCCGGGACTAGACTGGCCCGCCACCGACATGTTCGACGACTATAGAGTCGTCACCACGACCCCGGGTCAATTTTGGCTCGCCGCCGACATGTCCGACGACTATAGGGTCGTCCCCACGACCCCTGGGCCAAAGTTGGACAGCCACCGACATTTCCGACGACTATAGGGTCGTCCCCACGACCACGGGCCAAAGTTGGCCAGCCGCCGACATGTCCGACGACTATAGGGTCGTCCCCACGACCCGGGACTAGACTGGCCCGCCACCGTCATGTCCGACGACTATAGTGTCGTCCCCACGACCCCCGGACTAGGTTGGCCGGCCGCCGACTTGTCCGACGACTATAGGGTCGTCCCCACGACCCCCCGAATAGGTGGGCTCGCCGCCGACTTGTCCGACGACTATAGGGTCGTCCCCACGACCACGGGCCAAAGTTGGCCAGCCGGCGACATGTCCGACGACTATAGGGTCATCCCCACGACCCCGGGACTAGGTTGGCCCGCCGGCGACTTGTCCGACGACTATAGGGTCGTCCCCACGACCCCGGGACTAGATTGGCCCGCCACCGTCATTTCCGACGACTATAGGGTCGTCCCCACGACCACGGGCCAAAGTTGGCCAGCCGCCGACATGTCCGACGACTATAGGGTCGTCCCCACGACCCGGGACTAGACTGGCCCGCCACCGACATGTCCGACGACTATAGAGTCGTCACCACGACCCCGGGTCAATTTTGGCTCGCCGCCGACATGTCCGACGACTATAGGGTCGTCCCCACGACCCGGGACTAGACTGGCCCGCCACCGTCATGTCCGACGACTATAGTGTCGTCCCCACGACCCCCGGACTAGGTTGGCCGGCCGCCGACTTGTCCGACGACTATAGGGTCGTCCCCACGACCCCCCGAATAGGTGGGCTCGCCGCCGACATGTCCGACGACTATAGGGTCGTCCCCACGACCACGGGCCAAAGTTGGCCAGCCGCCGACATATCCGACGACTATAGGGTCGTCCCCACGACCACGGGCCAATGTTGGCCAGCCGCTGACTTGTCCGACGACTTAGGGTCGTCCCCACGACCGCGGGGCTAGATTGGCTCGCCGCCGACTTGTCCGACGACTGTAGGGTCGTCCCCACGACTCCGTGCCAAAGTTGGCAAGCTGCCGACTTGTCCGACGACTATAGGGTCGTCCCCACGACCCCGGGAATAGATTGGCCCGCCACCGTCATTTCCGACGACAATAGGGTCGTCCCCACGACCACGGGCCAAAGCTGGCCAGCCGCCGACATGTCCGACGACTATAGGGTCGTCCCCACGACCCGGGACTAGACTGGCCCGCCACCGTCATGTCCGACGACTATAGGGTCGTCCCCACGACCCCCGGACTAGGTTGGCCGGCCGCCGACTTGTCCGACGACTATAGGGTCGTCCCCACGACCGCCCCACTAGGTGGGCTCGCCGCCGACTTGTCCGACGACTATAGGGTCGTTCCCACGACCCCGGGCCAAAGTTGGCAAGCTGCCGACTTATCCGACGACTATAGGGTCGTCCCCACGACCCCGGGACTAGGTAGGCCCGCCGCCGACTTGTCCGACCACTATAGGGTCGTCCCCACGACCCCGGGACTAGATTGGCCCGCCACCGTTATGTCCGACGACTATAGGGTCGTCCCCACGACCACGGGCCAAAGTTGGCCAGCCGGCGACATGTCCGACGACTATAGGGTCATCCCCACGACCCCGGGACTATGTTGGCCCGCCGGCGACTTGTCCGACGACTATAGGGTCGTCCCCACGACCCCGGGACTAGATTGGCCCGCCACCGTCATTTCCGACGACTATAGGGTCGTCCCCACGACCACGGGCCAAAGTTGGCCAGCCGCCGACATGTCCGACGACTATAGGGTCGTCCCCACGACCCGGGACTAGACTGGCCCGCCACCGACATGTCCGACGACTATGGAGTCGTCACCACGACCCCGGGTCAATTTTGGCTCGCCGCCGACATGTCCGACGACTATAGGGTCGTCCCCACGACCCCTGGGCCAAAGTTGGACAGCCACCGACCTTTCCGACGACTATAGGGTCGTCCCCACGACCACGGGCCAAAGTTGGCCAGCCGCCGACATGTCCGACGACTATAGGGTCGTCCCCACGACCCGGGACTAGACTGGCCCGCCACCGTCATGTCCGACGACTATAGTGTCGTCCCCACGACCCCCGGACTAGGTTGGCCGGCCGCCGACTTGTCCGACGACTATAGGGTCGTCCCCACGACCGCCCCACTAGGTGGGCTCGCCGCCGACTTGTCCGACGACTATAGGGTCGTCCCCACGACCACGGGCCAAAGTTGGCCAGCCGGCGACATGTCCGACGACTATAGGGTCATCCCCACGACCCCGGGACTAGGTTGGCCCGCCGGCGACTTGTCCGACGACTATAGGGTCGTCCCCACGACCCCGGGACTAGATTGGCCCGCCACCGTCATTTCCGACGACTATAGGGTCGTCCCCACGACCACGGGCCAAAGTTGGCCAGCCGCCGACATGTCCGACGACTATAGGGTCGTCCCCACGACCCGGGACTAGACTGGCCCGCCACCGACATGTCCGACGACTATAGAGTCGTCACCACGACCCCGGGTCAATTTTGGCTCGCCGCCGACATGTCCGACGACTATAGGGTCGTCCCCACGACCCGGGACTAGACTGGCCCGCCACCGTCATGTCCGACGACTATAGTGTCGTCCCCACGACCCCCGGTCTAGGTTGGCCGGCCGCCGACTTGTCCGACGACTATAGGGTCGTCCCCACGACCCCCCGAATAGGTGGGCTCGCCGCCGACATGTCCGACGACTATAGGGTCGTCCCCACGACCACGGGCCAAAGTTGGCCAGCCGCCGACATATCCGACGACTATAGGGTCGTCCCCACGACCACGGGCCAATGTTGGCCAGCCGCTGACTTGTCCGACGACTTAGGGTCGTCCCCACGACCGCGGGGCTAGATTGGCTCGCCGCCGACTTGTCCGACGACTGTAGGGTCGTCCCCACGACTCCGTGCCAAAGTTGGCAAGCTGCCGACTTGTCCGACGACTATAGGGTCGTCCCCACGACCCCGGGAATAGATTGGCCCGCCACCGTCATTTCCGACGACAATAGGGTCGTCCCCACGACCACGGGCCAAAGCTGGCCAGCCGCCGACATGTCCGACGACTATAGGGTCGTCCCCTCGACCCCGGGCCAATAATGGCCAATCGCCGACATGTCCGACGACTATAGGGTCGTACCTACTACCCCGGGACTCGATTGCCCCGGCACCGTCATGTCCAACGACTATCGGATCGTCCCCACGACCACGGGCCAAAGTTGGCCTGCCGCCGACATGTCCGACGACTATAGGGTCGTGCCCACGACCCGGGGACTAGATTGGCCCGCCGCCGACATGTCCGACGACTGTAGGGTTATCGCCACGACCCTGGGCCTATGTTGGCCTGCCGTCGACTTGCCCGACGACTATAGGGTCGTCCCCACGACCACGGGCCAAAGTTGGCCAGCCGCCGACTTGTCCGAGGACTATAGGGTCGTCCCCACGACCCCCGGACTAGGTTGGCCCGCCACCGTCAAGTCCGACGACTATAGGGTCGTCCCCACGACCCCGGGCCAAAGTTGGCAAGCCGCCGACATGTCCGATGACTATAGGGTCGCCCCCACGACCCCGGGCCAATGTTGGCCAACCGCCGACATGTCCGACGACTATGGGGTCGTCCCTACGACACCGGGACTAGATTGGCCCGCCACCGTCATGTCCAACGACTATAGGGTCGTCCCCACGACCCCGGGCCAAAGTTGGCATGCCGCCGAAATGTCCGACGACTATAGGGTCGTCCCCACGACCCCGGGACTAGATTGGCCCGCCACCGTTATGTCCAACGACTATAGGGTCGTCCCCACGACCATGGGCCAAAGTTGGCCAGCCGCCGATATGTCCAACGACTATTGGGTCGTCCCCACGACCCCGGGACTAGATTGGCCCGCCACCGTCAAGTCCGACGACTATAGGGTCGTCCCCACGACCCCGGGCAAATTTGGCAAGCCGCCGACATATCCGACGACTATAGGGTCGTCCCCACAACCCCGGGACTAGATTGGCCCGCCACCGTCAAGTCCGACGACTATAGGATCGTCTCCACGACCACGGCCCAAAGTTGGCCAGCCGCCGACATGTCCAACGACTATAGGGTCGTCCCCACGACGCCGGGACTAGATTGGCCCGCCAGCGACAAGTCCGACGACTATAGGGTCGTCCCCACGACCTCGGGACTAGGTTGGCCAGCCGCAGACATGTCCGACGACTATAGGGTCGTCCCCACGACCCCGGGCCAATGTTGGCCAATCGCCGACATGTCCGACGACTATAGGGTCGTCCCCACGACCCCGGGACTAGGTTGGCTCGCCACCGTAATGTCTGACGACTATAGGGTCGTCCCCACGACCACGGGCCAAAGTTGGCCAGCCGCTGATATGTCCGACGACTATAGGGTCGTCCCCACGACCCGGGACTAGACTGGCCCGCCACCGACATGTCCGACGACTATAGAGTCGTCCCCACGACCCCGGGTCAATGTTGGCTCGCCGCCGACATGTCCGACGACTATAGGGTCGTCCCCACGACCCCTGGGCCAAAGTTGGACAGCCACCGACATTTCCGACGACTATAGGGTCGTCCCCACGACCACGGGCCAAAGTTGGCCAGCCGCCGACATGTCCGACGACTATAGGGTCGTCCCCACGACCCGCGACTAGACTGGCCCGCCAACGACATGTCCGACGACTATAGAGTCGTCCCCACGACCCCGGGTCAATGTTGGCTCGCCGCCGACATGTCCGACGACTATAGGGTCGTCCCCACGACCCCTGGGCCAAAGTTGGACAGCCACCGACATTTCCGACGACTATAGGGTCGTCCCCACGACCACGGGCCAAAGTTGGCCAGCCGCCGACATGTCCGACGACTATAGGGTCGTCCCCACGACCCCGGACTAGACTGGCCCGCCACCGTCATGTTCGACGACTATAGGGTCGTCACCACGACCCCCGGACTAGGTTGGCCGGCCGCCGACTTGTCCGACGATTATAGGGTCGTCCCCACGACCCCGGGCCAAAGTTGGCCAGCCGCTGATATGTCCGACGACTATAGGGTCGTCCCCACGACCCGGGACTAGACTGGCCCGCCACCGACATGTCCGACGACTATAGAGTCGTCCCCACGACCCCGGGTCAATGTTGGCTCGCCGCCGACATGTCCGACGACTATAGGGTCGTCCCCACGACCCCTGGGCCAAAGTTGGACAGCCACCGACCTTTCCGACGACTATAGGGTCGTCCCCACGACCACGGGCCAAAGTTGGCCAGCCGCCGACATGTCCGACGACTATAGGGTCGTCCCCACGACCACGGGCCAAAGTTGGCAAGCCGCCGAAATGTCCGACGGCTGTATGTTCGTCCCCACAACCCCGGGACTAGATTGGCCCGCCACCGTCAAGTCCGACGACTATAGGGTCGTCCCCACGACCCCGGGCCAAAGTTGGCAAGCCGCCGAAATGTCCGACGACTGTAGGGTCGTCCCCACGACCACGGGCCAAAGTTGGCCAGACGCCGACATGTCCGACGACTATTGGGTCGTCCCCACGACCATGGGCCAAAGTTGGCCAGCAGCCGACATGTCCGACGACTATAGGGTCGTCCCCACGACACCGGGCCAATGTTGGCCAATCGCCGACATGTCCGACGACCATAGGGTCGTACCTACGACCCCGGGACTAGATTGGCCCGCCACCGTCATGTCCGACGACTATAGGGTCGTCCCCACGACCACGGGCCAAAGCTGGCCCGCCACCGTCATATCCGACGATTATCGGTTCGTCCCCACGACCACGGGCCAAAGTTGGCCAGCCGGCGACATGTCCGACGACTATAGGGTCGTCCCCACGACACCGGGCCAATGTTGGCCAATCGCCGACATGTCCGACGACCATAGGGTCGTACCTACGATCCCGGGACTAGATTGGCCCGCCACCGTCATGTCCGACGACAATAGGGTCGTCCCCACGACCTCGGGACTAGGTTGGCCAGCCGCCGACATGTCCGACGACTACAAGGTCGTCCCCACGACCTCGGGACTAGGTTGGCCAGCCGCCGACATGTCCGACGACTATAGGGTCGTCCCGACGACCCCGGGCCAATGTTGGCCAATCGCCAACATGTCCGACGACTATAGGGTCGTCCCTACGACCCCGGGACTAGATTGGCCCGCCACCGTCATGTCCAACGATTATAGGGTCGTCCCCACGACCCCGGGACTAGATTGGCCCGCTACCGTCATGTCCGAAGACTATAGGGTCGTCCCCACGACCACGGGCCAAAGTTGGTCAGCCGCCGATTTGTCCGACGACTATAGGGTCGTCCCTACGACCACGGTCAAAAGTTGGCCAGCCGCCGACATGTCCGACGACTATAGGGTTGTCCCCACGACCACGGGTCAAAGTTGGCCAGCCGCCGTCATGTCCGACGACTATAGGGTCGTCCCCACGACCTCGGGACTAGGTTGGCTCGCTGCCGACTTGTCCGACGACTATAGGGTCGTCCCGACGACCACGGGCCAAAGTTGGCCCGCCGCCGACATGTCCAAAGACTATAGGGTCGTCCCCACGACCCCGGTACTAGATTGGCCCGCCACCGACATGTCCGACGACTATAGGGTCGTCCAAACGAGCCCGGGACTAGGTTGGCTCGCCGCCGAAATGTCCGACGACTATAGGGTCGTCCCCACGACCCCGGGACTAGATTCGCCCGCCACCGTCATGTCCGACGACAATAGGGTCGTCCCCACGACCCCGGGTCTAGGTTGGCCAGCCGCCGACATGTCCGACGACTATAGGGTCGTCCCCACGACCCCTGGGCCAAAGTTGGACAGCCACCGACATTTCCGACGACTATAGGGTCGTCCCCACGACCACGGGCCAAAGTTGGCCAGCCGCCGACATGTCCGACGACTATAGGGTCGTCCCCACGACCCGCGACTAGACTGGCCCGCCAACGACATGTCCGACGACTATAGAGTCGTCCCCACGACCCCGGGTCAATGTTGGCTCGCCGCCGACATGTCCGACGACTATAGGGTCGTCCCCACGACCCCTGGGCCAAAGTTGGACAGCCACCGACATTTCCGACGACTATAGGGTCGTCCCCACGACCACGGGCCAAAGTTGGCCAGCCGCCGACATGTCCGACGACTATAGGGTCGTCCCCACGACCCCGGACTAGACTGGCCCGCCACCGTCATGTTCGACGACTATAGGGTCGTCACCACGACCCCCGGACTAGGTTGGCCGGCCGCCGACTTGTCCGACGACTATAGGGTCGTCCCCACGACCCCCCGAATAGGTGGGCTCGCCGCCGACTTGTCCGACGACTATAGGGTCGTCCCCACGACCACGGGCCAAAGTTGGCCAGCCGGCGACATGTCCGACGACTATAGGGTCATCCCCACGACCCCGGGACTAGGTTGGCCCGCCGGCGACTTGTCCGACGACTATAGGGTCGTCCCCACGACCCCGGGACTAGATTGGCCCGCCACCGTCATTTCCGACGACTATAGGGTCGTCCCCACGACCACGGGCCAAAGTTGGCCAGCCGCCGACATGTCCGACGACTATAGGGTCGTCCCCACGACCCGGGACTAGACTGGCCCGCCACCGACATGTCCGACGACTATAGAGTCGTCACCACGACCCCGGGTCAATTTTGGCTCGCCGCCGACATGTCCGACGACTATAGGGTCGTCCCCACGACCCGGGACTAGACTGGCCCGCCACCGTCATGTCCGACGACTATAGTGTCGTCCCCACGACCCCCGGACTAGGTTGGCCGGCCGCCGACTTGTCCGACGACTATAGGGTCGTCCCCACGACCCCCCGAATAGGTGGGCTCGCCGCCGACATGTCCGACGACTATAGGGTCGTCCCCACGACCACGGGCCAAAGTTGGCCAGCCGCCGACATATCCGACGACTATAGGGTCGTCCCCACGACCACGGGCCAATGTTGGCCAGCCGCTGACTTGTCCGACGACTTAGGGTCGTCCCCACGACCGCGGGGCTAGATTGGCTCGCCGCCGACTTGTCCGACGACTGTAGGGTCGTCCCCACGACTCCGTGCCAAAGTTGGCAAGCTGCCGACTTGTCCGACGACTATAGGATCGTCCCCACGACCCCGGGAATAGATTGGCCCGCCACCGTCATTTCCGACGACAATAGGGTCGTCCCCACGACCACGGGCCAAAGCTGGCCAGCCGCCGACATGTCCGACGACTATAGGGTCGTCCCCACGACCCGGGACTAGACTGGCCCGCCACCGTCATGTCCGACGACTATAGGGTCGTCCCCACGACCCCCGGACTAGGTTGGCCGGCCGCCGACTTGTCCGACGACTATAGGGTCGTCCCCACGACCGCCCCACTAGGTGGGCTCGCCGCCGACTTGTCCGACGACTATAGGGTCGTTCCCACGACCCCGGGCCAAAGTTGGCAAGCTGCCGACTTATCCGACGACTATAGGGTCGTCCCCACGACCCCGGGACTAGGTAGGCCCGCCGCCGACTTGTCCGACCACTATAGGGTCGTCCCCACGACCCCGGGACTAGATTGGCCCGCCACCGTTATGTCCGACGACTATAGGGTCGTCCCCACGACCACGGGCCAAAGTTGGCCAGCCGGCGACATGTCCGACGACTATAGGGTCATCCCCACGACCCCGGGACTAGGTTGGCCCGCCGGCGACTTGTCCGACGACTATAGGGTCGTCCCCACGACCCCGGGACTAGATTGGCCCGCCACCGTCATTTCCGACGACTATAGGGTCGTCCCCACGACCACGGGCCAAAGTTGGCCAGCCGCCGACATGTCCGACGACTATAGGGTCGTCCCCACGACCCGGGACTAGACTGGCCCGCCACCGACATGTCCGACGACTATGGAGTCGTCACCACGACCCCGGGTCAATTTTGGCTCGCCGCCGACATGTCCGACGACTATAGGGTCGTCCCCACGACCCCTGGGCCAAAGTTGGACAGCCACCGACCTTTCCGACGACTATAGGGTCGTCCCCACGACCACGGGCCAAAGTTGGCCAGCCGCCGACATGTCCGACGACTATAGGGTCGTCCCCACGACCCGGGACTAGACTGGCCCGCCACCGTCATGTCCGACGACTATAGTGTCGTCCCCACGACCCCCGGACTAGGTTGGCCGGCCGCCGACTTGTCCGACGACTATAGGGTCGTCCCCACGACCGCCCCACTAGGTGGGCTCGCCGCCGACTTGTCCGACGACTATAGGGTCGTCCCCACGACCACGGGCCAAAGTTGGCCAGCCGGCGACATGTCCGACGACTATAGGGTCATCCCCACGACCCCGGGACTAGGTTGGCCCGCCGGCGACTTGTCCGACGACTATAGGGTCGTCCCCACGACCCCGGGACTAGATTGGCCCGCCACCGTCATTTCCGACGACTATAGGGTCGTCCCCACGACCACGGGCCAAAGTTGGCCAGCCGCCGACATGTCCGACGACTATAGGGTCGTCCCCACGACCCGGGACTAGACTGGCCCGCCACCGACATGTCCGACGACTATAGAGTCGTCACCACGACCCCGGGTCAATTTTGGCTCGCCGCCGACATGTCCGACGACTATAGGGTCGTCCCCACGACCCGGGACTAGACTGGCCCGCCACCGTCATGTCCGACGACTATAGTGTCGTCCCCACGACCCCCGGACTAGGTTGGCCAGCCGCCGACTTGTCCGACGACTATAGGGTCGTCCCCACGACCCCCCGAATAGGTGGGCTCGCCGCCGACATGTCCGACGACTATAGGGTCGTCCCCACGACCACGGGCCAAAGTTGGCCAGCCGCCGACATATCCGACGACTATAGGGTCGTCCCCACGACCACGGGCCAATGTTGGCCAGCCGCTGACTTGTCCGACGACTTAGGGTCGTCCCCACGACCGCGGGGCTTGATTGGCTCGCCGCCGACTTGTCCGACAACTGTAGGGTCGTCCCCACGACTCCGTGCCAAAGTTGGCAAGCTGCCGACTTGTCCGACGACTATAGGGTCGTCCCCACGACCCCGGGAATAGATTGGCCCGCCACCGTCATTTCCGACGACAATAGGGTCGTCCCCACGACCACGGGCCAAAGCTGGCCAGCCGCCGACATGTCCGACGACTATAGGGTCGTCCCCACGACCCGGGACTAGACTGGCCCGCCACCGTCATGTCCGACGACTATAGGGTCGTCCCCACGACCCCCGGACTAGGTTGGCCGGCCGCCGACTTGTCCGACGACTATAGGGTCGTCCCCACGACCGCCCCACTAGGTGGGCTCGCCGCCGACTTGTCCGACGACTATAGGGTCGTTCCCACGACCCCGGGCCAAAGTTGGCAAGCTGCCGACTTATCCGACGACTATAGGGTCGTCCCCACGACCCCGGGACTAGGTAGGCCCGCCGCCGACTTGTCCGACCACTATAGGGTCGTCCCCACGACCCCGGGACTAGATTGGCCCGCCACCGTTATGTCCGACGACTATAGGGTCGTCCCCACGACCACGGGCCAAAGTTGGCCAGCCGGCGACATGTCCGACGACTATAGGGTCATCCCCACGACCCCGGGACTAGGTTGGCCCGCCGGCGACTTGTCCGACGACTATTGGGTCGTCCCCACGACCCCGGGACTAGATTGGCCCGCCACCGTCACTTCCGACGACTATAGGGTCGTCCCCACGACCACGGGCCAAAGTTGGCCAGCCGCCGACATGTCCGACGACTATAGGGTCGTCCCCACGACCCGGGACTAGACTGGCCCGCCACCGACATGTCCGACGACTATAGAGTCGTCACCACGACCCCGGGTCAATTTTGGCTCGCCGCCGACATGTCCGACGACTATAGGGTCGTCCCCACGACCACGGGCCAAAGTTGGCCAGCCGCCGACATATCCGACGACTATAGTGTCGTCCCCACGACCACGGGCCAATGTTGGCCAGCCGCTGACTTGTCCGACGACTATTGGGTCGTCCCCACGACCCCTGGGCCAAAGTTGGACAGCCACCGACATTTCCGACGACTATAGGGTCGTCCCCACGACCGCGGGCCAAAGTTGGACAGCCGCCGACTTGTCCGACGACTATAGGGTCGTCCCCACGACCACGGGCCAAAGTTGGACAGCCACCGACATTTCCGACGACTATACGGTCGTCCCCACGACCACGGGCCAAAGTTGGCCAGCCGCCGACAAGTCCGACGACTATAGGGTCGTCCCCACGACCCGGAACTAGACTGGCCCGCCACCGTCATGTCCGACGACTATAGGGTCGTTCCCACGACCCCCGGACTAGGTTGGCCGGCCGCCGACTTGTCCGACGACTATAGGGTGGTCCCCACGACCCCCCGACTAGGTGGGCTCGCCGCCGACTTGTCCAACGACTATCGGGTCGTCCCCACGACCCCGGGACTAGGTTGGCTTGCCGCCCACTTATCCGACGACTATAGGGTCGTCCCCACGACCCCGGGCAAATTTGGCAAGCCGCCGACATGTCCGACGACTATAGGGTCGTCCCCACAACCCCGGGACTAGATTGGCCCGACACCGTCAAGTCCGCCGACTATAGGGTCGTCCCCGCGACCTCGGGACTAGGTTGGCCAGCCGCCGACATGTCCGACGACTATAGGGTCGTCCCCTCGACCCCGGGCCAATGTTGGCCAATCGCCGACATGTCCGACGACTATAGGGTCGTCCCCACGACCACGGGCCAAAGTTGGACAGCCACCGACATTTCCGACGACTATACGGTCGTCCCCACGACCACGGGCCAAAGTTGGCCAGCCGCCGACAAGTCCGACGACTATAGGGTCGTCCCCACGACCCGGAACTAGACTGGCCCGCCACCGTCATGTCCGACGACTATAGGGTCGTTCCCACGACCCCCGGACTAGGTTGGCCGGCCGCCGACTTGTCCGACGACTATAGGGTGGTCCCCACGACCCCCCGACTAGGTGGGCTCGCCGCCGACTTGTCCAACGACTATCGGGTCGTCCCCACGACCCCGGGACTAGGTTGGCTTGCCGCCCACTTATCCGACGACTATAGGGTCGTCCCCACGACCCCGGGCAAATTTGGCAAGCCGCCGACATGTCCGACGACTATAGGGTCGTCCCCACAACCCCGGGACTAGATTGGCCCGACACCGTCAAGTCCGCCGACTATAGGGTCGTCCCCGCGACCTCGGGACTAGGTTGGCCAGCCGCCGACATGTCCGACGACTATAGGGTCGTCCCCTCGACCCCGGGCCAATGTTGGCCAATCGCCGACATGTCCGACGACTATAGGGTCGTCCCCACGACCCCGGGTCTAGGTTGGCCAGCCGCCGACATGTCCGACGACTATAGAGTCGTCCCCACGACACCGGGCCAAAGTTGGACCGCCGCCGACATGTCCGACTACTATAGGGTCGTCCCCACGACCTCGGGTCTAGATTGGCCCGCTACCGTCATGTCCGAAGACTATAGGGTCGTCCCCACGACCACGGGACTAGATTGGCCCGCCACCGCCAAGTCCGACGACAATAGGGTCGTCCCCACGACCCCGGGTCCAGGTTGGCCAGCCGCCGACATTTCCGACGACTATAGAGTGGTCCCCACGACACCGGGCCAAAGTTGGCCAGCCGCCGACATGTCCGACGACTATAGGGTCGTCCCCACAACCACGGGCCAAAGTTGGCCAGCCGCCGACATGACCGACGACTATAGGGTCGTCCCCACGACCTCGGGACTAGGTTGGCCAGCCGCCGACATGTCCGACGACTATAGGGTCGTCCCCTCGACCCCGGGCCAATGTTGGCCAAACGCCGACATGTCCGACGACTATAGGGTCGTCCCCACGACCCCGGGTCTAGGTTGGCCAGCCGCCGACATGTCCGACGACTATAGAGTCGTCCCCACGACACCGGGCCAAAGTTGGACCGCCGCCGACATGTCCGACTACTATAGGGTCGTCCCCACGACCTCGGGTCTAGATTGGCCCGCTACCGTCATGTCCGAAGACTATAGGGTCGTCCCCACGACCACGGGACTAGATTGGCCCGCCACCGCCAAGTCCGACGACAATAGGGTCGTCCCCACGACCCCGGGTCTAGGTTGGCCAGCCGCCGTCATGTCCGACGACAATCGGATCGTCCCCACGACCACGCGCCAAAGTTGGCCAGCCGCCGACATGTCCGACGACTATTGGATCGTCCCCACGACCACGGGCCAAAGTTGGCCAGCCGCCGACATGTCCGACGACAATCGGATCGTCCCCACGACCACGCGCCAAAGTTGGCCAGCCGCCGACATGTCCGACGACTATAGGGTCGTCCCCACGACCCCGGGCCAATGTTGGCCAATCGCCGACATGTCCAACGACTATAGGGTCGTCCCTACGACCCCGGGACTAGATTAGCCCGCCACCGTCATGTCCAACGACTATAGGGTCGTCCCCACGACCACGGGCCAAAGTTGGCATGCCGCCGAAATGTCCGACGACTATAGGGTCGTCCCCACGACCCCGGGCCAAAGTTAGCAAGCCGCCGAAATGTCCGACGACTATAGGGTCGTCCCCACGACCCCGGGACTAGATTGGCCCGCCACCGTCATGTCCGACGACTATAGGGTCGTCCCCACGACCCCGGGCCAAAGTTGGCAAGCCGCCGAAATGTCCGACGACTGTAGGGTCGTCCCCACGACCCCGAGACTAGATTGGCCCGCCACCGTCAAGTCCGACGACTATAGGGTCGTCCCCAGGACCTTGGGACTAGATTGGCCCGCCACCGTCAAGTCCGACGACTATAGGGTCGTCCCCACGACCCCGGGCCAAAGTTGGCAAGCCGCCGAAATGTCCGACGACTGTAGGGTCGTCCCCACGACCCCGGGACTAGATTGGTCCGCCACCGTCATGTCCGACGACTATAGGGTCGTCCCCACGACCCCGGGCCAAAGTTGGCCAGCCGCCGACATGTCCGACGACTATAGGGTCGTCCCCACGACCCCGAGACTAGATTGGCCCGCCACCGTCATGTCCGACGACAATAGGGTCGTCCCCACGACCCCGGGCCAAAGTTGGCCAGCCGCCGACATGTCCGACGACTATAGGGTCGTCCCCACGACCCCGAGACTAGATTGGCCCGCCACCGTCATGTCCGACGATTATAGGGTCGTCCCCACGACCCCGGGACAAGCTTGGCCCGCCGCCGAATTGTTCGACGACTATAGGGTCGTCCCCACGACCCCGAGTCCAGGTTGGCCAGCCGCCGACATGTCCGACGACTATAGGGTCGTCCCCACGACCCCGGGCCAAAGATGTCCAGCCGCCGTCTTGTCCGACGACTATAGGGTCGTCCCCACGACCCCGAGTCCATGTTGGCCAGCCGCCGACATTTCCGACGACTATAGAGTCGTCCCCAGGACCTCGGGACTAGATTGGCCCGCCACCGTCATGTCCAACGACTATAGGGTCGTCCCCACGAACCCGGGCCAAAGTTGGCAAGCCGCCGAAATGTCCGACGACTATAGGGTCGTCCCCACGACCCCGGGACTAGGTTGGCCAGCCGCCGACATGTCCGACGACTATAGGGTCGTCCCGACGACCCCGGGCCAATGTTGGCCAATCGCCAACATGTCCGACGACTATAGGGTCGTCCCTACGACCCCGGGACTAGATTGGCCCGCCACCGTCATGTCCAACGATTATAGGGTCGTCCCTACGACCCCGGGACTAGATTGGCCCGCCACCGTCATGTCCAACGATTATAGGGTCGTCCCCACGACCCCGGGTCTAGGTTGGCCAGCCGCCGACATGTCCGACGACTATAGAGTCGTCCCCACGACACCGGGCCAAAGTTGGACAGCCGCCGACATGTCCGACGACTATAGGGTCGTCCCCACGAACCCGGGCCAAAGTTGGCAAGCCGCCGAAATGTCCGACGACTATAGGGTCGTCCCCACGACCCCGGGACTAGGTTGGCCAGCCGCCGACATGTCCGACGACTATAGGGTCGTCCCGACGACCCCGGGCCAATGTTGGCCAATCGCCAACATGTCCGACGACTATAGGGTCGTCCCTACGACCCCGGGACTAGATTGGCCCGCCACCGTCATGTCCAACGATTATAGGGTCGTCCCCACGACCCCGGATCTAGGTTGGCCAGCCGCCGACATGTCCGACGACTATAGAGTCGTCCCCACGACACCGGGCCAAAGTTGGACCGCCGCCGACATGTCCGACTACTATAGGGTCGTCCCCACGACCTCGGGTCTAGATTGGCCCGCTACCGTCATGTCCGAAGACTATAGGGTCGTCCCCACGACCACGGGACTAGATTGGCCCGCCACCGCCAAGTCCGACGACAATAGGGTCGTCCCCACGACCCCGGGTCTAGGTTGGCCAGCCGCCGACATGTCCGACGACAATCGGATCGTCCCCACGACCACGCGCCAAAGTTGGCCAGCCGCCGACATGTCCGACGACTATTGGATCGTCCCCACGACCACGGGCCAAAGTTGGCCAGCTGCCGACATGTCCGACGACAATCGGATCGTCCCCACGACCACGCGCCAAAGTTGGCCAGCCGCCGACATGTCCGACGACTATAGGGTCGTCCCCACGACCCCGGGCCAATGTTGGCCAATCGCCGACATGTCCAACGACTATAGGGTCGTCCCTACGACCCCGGGACTAGATTAGCCCGCCACCGTCATGTCCAACGACTATAGGGTCGTCCCCACGACCACGGGCCAAAGTTGGCATGCCGCCAACTTGTCCGACGACTATAGGGTCGTCCCCACGACCCCGGGCCAAAGATGTCCAGCCGCCGTCTTGTCCTACGACTATAGGGTAGTCCCCACGACCCCGGGACTAGATTGGCCCGCCACCGTCATGTGCAACGACTATAGGGTCGTTCCCACAAACACGGGCCAAAGTTGGCCAGCCGCCGACATGTCCGACGTTATAGGGTCGTCCCCACGACCCCGGGACAAGCTTGGCCCGCCGCCGACTTGTCCGACGACTATAGGGTCGTCCCCACGACACCGGGACTAGATTGGCCCGCTACCGTCATGTCCGACGACAATAGGGTCGTCCCCACGACCCCGGGTCTAGGTTGGCCAGCCGCCGACATGTCCGACGACTATAGAGTCGTCCCCACGACACCGGGCCAAAGTTGGACAGCCGCCGACATGTCCGACGACTATAGGGTCGTCCCCACGAACCCGGGCCAAAGTTGGCAAGCCGCCGAAATGTCCGACGACTATAGGGTCGTCCCCACGACCCCGGGACTAGGTTGGCCAGCCGCCGACATGTCCGACGACTATAGGGTCGTCCCGACGACCCCGGGCCAATGTTGGCCAATCGCCAACATGTCCGACGACTATAGGGTCGTCCCTACGACCCCGGGACTAGATTGGCCCGCCACCGTCATGTCCAACGATTATAGGGTCGTCCCCACGACCCCGGGTCTAGGTTGGCCAGCCGCCGACATGTCCGACGACTATAGAGTCGTCCCCGCGACACCGGGCCAAAGTTGGACCGCCGCCGACATGTCCGACTACTATAGGGACGTCCCCACGACCTCGGGTCTAGATTGGCCCGCTACCGTCATGTCCGAAGACTATAGGGTCGTCCCCACGACCACGGGACTAGATTGGCCCGCCACCGCCAAGTCCGACGACAATAGGGTCGTCCCCACGACCCCGGGTCTAGGTTGGCCAGCCGCCGACATGTCCGACGACAATCGGATCGTCCCCACGACCACGCGCCAAAGTTGGCCAGCCGCCGACATGTCCGACGACTATTGGATCGTCCCCACGACCACGGGCCAAAGTTGGCCAGCCGCCGACATGTCCGACGACAATCGGATCGTCCCCACGACCACGCGCCAAAGTTGGCCAGCCGCCGACATGTCCGACGACTATAGGGTCGTCCCCACGACCCCTGGCCAATGTTGGCCAATCGCCGACATGTCCAACGACTATAGGGTCGTCCCTACGACCCCGGGACTAGATTAGCCCGCCACCGCCATGTCCAACGACTATAGGGTCGTCCCCACGACCACGGGCCAAAGTTGGCATGCCGCCGAAATGTCCGACGACTATAGGGTCGTCCCCACGACTCCGGGCCAAAGTTAGCAAGCCGCCGAAATGTGCGACGACTATAGGGTCGTCCCCACGACCCCGGGACTAGATTGGCCCGCCACCGTCATGTCCGACGACTATAGGGTCGTCCCCACGACCCCGGGCCAAAGTTGGCAAGCCGCCGAAATGTCCGACGACTGTAGGGTCGTCCCCACGACCCCGAGACTAGATTGGCCCGCCACCGTCAAGTCCGACGACTATAGGGTCGTCCCCAGGACCTTGGGACTAGATTGGCCCGCCACCGTCAAGTCCGACGACTATAGGGTCGTCCCCACGACCCCGGGCCAAAGTTGGCAAGCCGCCGAAATGTCCGACGACTGTAGGGTCGTCCCCACGTCCCCGGGACTAGATTGGTCCGCCACCGTCATGTCCGACGACTATAGGGTCGTCCCCACGACCCCGGGCCAAAGTTGGCCAGCCGCCGACATGTCCGACGACTATAGGGTCGTCCCCACGACCCCTAGACTAGATTGGCCCGCCACCGTCATGTCCGACGACAATAGGGTCGTCCCCACGACCCCGGGTCCAGGTTGGCCAGCCGCCGACATTTCCGACGACTATAGAGTCGTCCCCACGACACCGGGCCAAAGTTGGCCAGCCGCCGACATGTCCGACGACTATAGGGTCGTCCCCACGACCCCGGGACTAGATTGGCCCGCCACCGTCATGTCCGACGATTATAGGGTCGTCCCCACGACCCCGGGACAAGCTTGGCCCGCCGCCGACTTGTTCGACGACTATAGGGTCGTCCCCACGACCCCGGGACAAGGTTGGCCCGCCGCCGACATGTCCGACGACTATAGGGTCGTCCCCACGACCCCGGGCCAAAGATATCCAGCCGCCGTCTTGTCCGACGACTATAGGGTCGTCCCCACGACCCCGAGTCCAGGTTGGCCAGCCGCCGACATTTCCGACGACTATAGAGTCGTCCTCACGACCCCGGGCCAAAGTTGGCCAGCCGCCGACATGTCCGACGACTATAGGGTCGTCCCCACGACCCCGAGACTAGATTGGCCCGCCACCGTCATGTCCGACGACAATAGGGTCGTCCCCACGACCCCGGGTCCAGGTTGGCCAGCCGCCGACATTTCCGACGACTATAGAGTGGTCCCCACGACACCGGGCCAAAGTTGGCCAGCCGCCGACATGTCCGACGACTATAGGGTCGTCCCCACAACCACGGGCCAAAGTTGGCCAGCCGCCGACATGACCGACGACTATAGGGTCGTCCCCACGACCTCGGGACTAGGTTGGCCAGCCGCCGACATGTCCGACGACTATAGGGTCGTCCCCTCGACCCCGGGCCAATGTTGGCCAATCGCCGACATGTCCGACGACTATAGGGTCGTCCCTACGACCCCGGGACTAGAGTGGCCCGCCACCGTCATGTCCAACGACTATAGGGTCGTCCCCACGACCACGGGCCAAAGTTGGCATGCCGCCGACATGTCCGACGACTATAGGGTCGTCCCCACGACCCCGGGACTAGATTGGCCCGCCACCGTCATGTCCAACGACTATAGGGTCGTTCCCACAACCACGGGCCAAAGTTGGCCAGCCGCCGACATGTCCGACGACTATAGGGTCGTCCCCACGACCACGCGCCAAAGTTGGCCAGCCGCCGACATGTCCGACGACTATAGGGTCGTCCCCACGACCCCGGGATTCGATTGGCCCGCCACCGTCATGTCCGACGATTATAGGGTCGTCCCCACGACCCCGGGACAAGCTTGGCCCGCCGCCGACTTGTCCGACGACTATAGGGTCGTCCCCACGACACCGGGACTAGATTGGCCCGCCACCGTCATGTCCGACGACAATAGGGTCGTCCCCACGACCCCGGGTCTAGGTTGGCCAGCCGCCGACATGTCCGACGAATATAGGGTCGTCCCGACGACCCCGGGCCAATGTTGGCCAATCGCCAACATGTCCGACGACTATAGGGTCGTCCCTACGACCCCGGGACTAGATTGGCCCGCCACCGTCATGTCCAACGATTATAGGGTCGTCCCCACGACCCCGGGTCTAGGTTGGCCAGCCGCCGACATGTCCGACGACTATAGAGTCGTCCCCACGACACCGGGCCAAAGTTGGACCGCCGCCGACATGTCCGACAACTATAGGGTCGTCCCCACGACACCGGGCCAAAGTTGGCCAGCCGCCGACATGTCCGACGACTATAGGGTCGTCCCCACGACCCCGGGACTAGATTGGCCCGCCACCGTCATGTCCGACGATTATAGGGTCGTCCCCACGACCGCGAGACTAGATTGGCCCGCCACCGACATTTCCGACGACTATAGAGTCGTCCCCACGACAACGGGCCAAAGTTGGCCAGCCGCCGACATGTCCGACGACTATAGGGTCGTTCCCACAACCACGGGCCAAAGTTGGCCAGCCGCCGACATGTCCGACGACTATAGGGTCGTCCCCACGACCTCGGGACTAGGTTGGCCAGCCGCCGACATGTCCGACGACTATAGGGTCGTCCCCTCGACCCCGGGCCAATGTTGGCCAATCGCCGACATGTCCGACGACTATAGGGTCGTCCCCACGACCCCGGGTCTAGGTTGGCCAGCCGCCGACATGTCCGACGACTATAGAGTCGTCCCCACGACACCGGGCCAAAGTTGGACCGCCGCCGACATGTCCGACTACTATAGGGTCGTCCCCACGACCTCGGGTCTAGATTGGCCCGCTACCGTCATGTCCGAAGACTATAGGGTCGTCCCCACGACCACGGGACTAGATTGGCCCGCCACCGCCAAGTCCGACGACAATAGGGTCGTCCCCACGACCCCGGGTCCAGGTTGGCCAGCCGCCGACATTTCCGACGACTATAGAGTGGTCCCCACGACACCGGGCCAAAGTTGGCCAGCCGCCGACATGTCCGACGACTATAGGGTCGTCCCCACAACCACGGGCCAAAGTTGGCCAGCCGCCGACATGACCGACGACTATAGGGTCGTCCCCACGACCTCGGGACTAGGTTGGCCAGCCGCCGACATGTCCGACGACTATAGGGTCGTCCCCTCGACCCCGGGCCAATGTTGGCCAAACGCCGACATGTCCGACGACTATAGGGTCGTCCCCACGACCCCGGGTCTAGGTTGGCCAGCCGCCGACATGTCCGACGACTATAGAGTCGTCCCCACGACACCGGGCCAAAGTTGGACCGCCGCCGACATGTCCGACTACTATAGGGTCGTCCCCACGACCTCGGGTCTAGATTGGCCCGCTACCGTCATGTCCGAAGACTATAGGGTCGTCCCCACGACCACGGGACTAGATTGGCCCGCCACCGCCAAGTCCGACGACAATAGGGTCGTCCCCACGACCCCGGGTCTAGGTTGGCCAGCCGCCGTCATGTCCGACGACAATCGGATCGTCCCCACGACCACGCGCCAAAGTTGGCCAGCCGCCGACATGTCCGACGACTATTGGATCGTCCCCACGACCACGGGCCAAAGTTGGCCAGCCGCCGACATGTCCGACGACAATCGGATCGTCCCCACGACCACGCGCCAAAGTTGGCCAGCCGCCGACATGTCCGACGACTATAGGGTCGTCCCCACGACCCCGGGCCAATGTTGGCCAATCGCCGACATGTCCAACGACTATAGGGTCGTCCCTACGACCCCGGGACTAGATTAGCCCGCCACCGTCATGTCCAACGACTATAGGGTCGTCCCCACGACCACGGGCCAAAGTTGGCATGCCGCCGAAATGTCCGACGACTATAGGGTCGTCCCCACGACCCCGGGCCAAAGTTAGCAAGCCGCCGAAATGTCCGACGACTATAGGGTCGTCCCCACGACCCCGGGACTAGATTGGCCCGCCACCGTCATGTCCGACGACTATAGGGTCGTCCCCACGACCCCGGGCCAAAGTTGGCAAGCCGCCGAAATGTCCGACGACTGTAGGGTCGTCCCCACGACCCCGAGACTAGATTGGCCCGCCACCGTCAAGTCCGACGACTATAGGGTCGTCCCCAGGACCTTGGGACTAGATTGGCCCGCCACCGTCAAGTCCGACGACTATAGGGTCGTCCCCACGACCCCGGGCCAAAGTTGGCAAGCCGCCGAAATGTCCGACGACTGTAGGGTCGTCCCCACGACCCCGGGACTAGATTGGTCCGCCACCGTCATGTCCGACGACTATAGGGTCGTCCCCACGACCCCGGGCCAAAGTTGGCCAGCCGCCGACATGTCCGACGACTATAGGGTCGTCCCCACGACCCCGAGACTAGATTGGCCCGCCACCGTCATGTCCGACGACAATAGGGTCGTCCCCACGACCCCGGGCCAAAGTTGGCCAGCCGCCGACATGTCCGACGACTATAGGGTCGTCCCCACGACCCCGAGACTAGATTGGCCCGCCACCGTCATGTCCGACGATTATAGGGTCGTCCCCACGACCCCGGGACAAGCTTGGCCCGCCGCCGAATTGTTCGACGACTATAGGGTCGTCCCCACGACCCCGAGTCCAGGTTGGCCAGCCGCCGACATGTCCGACGACTATAGGGTCGTCCCCACGACCCCGGGCCAAAGATGTCCAGCCGCCGTCTTGTCCGACGACTATAGGGTCGTCCCCACGACCCCGAGTCCATGTTGGCCAGCCGCCGACATTTCCGACGACTATAGAGTCGTCCCCAGGACCTCGGGACTAGATTGGCCCGCCACCGTCATGTCCAACGACTATAGGGTCGTCCCCACGAACCCGGGCCAAAGTTGGCAAGCCGCCGAAATGTCCGACGACTATAGGGTCGTCCCCACGACCCCGGGACTAGGTTGGCCAGCCGCCGACATGTCCGACGACTATAGGGTCGTCCCGACGACCCCGGGCCAATGTTGGCCAATCGCCAACATGTCCGACGACTATAGGGTCGTCCCTACGACCCCGGGACTAGATTGGCCCGCCACCGTCATGTCCAACGATTATAGGGTCGTCCCTACGACCCCGGGACTAGATTGGCCCGCCACCGTCATGTCCAACGATTATAGGGTCGTCCCCACGACCCCGGGTCTAGGTTGGCCAGCCGCCGACATGTCCGACGACTATAGAGTCGTCCCCACGACACCGGGCCAAAGTTGGACAGCCGCCGACATGTCCGACGACTATAGGGTCGTCCCCACGAACCCGGGCCAAAGTTGGCAAGCCGCCGAAATGTCCGACGACTATAGGGTCGTCCCCACGACCCCGGGACTAGGTTGGCCAGCCGCCGACATGTCCGACGACTATAGGGTCGTCCCGACGACCCCGGGCCAATGTTGGCCAATCGCCAACATGTCCGACGACTATAGGGTCGTCCCTACGACCCCGGGACTAGATTGGCCCGCCACCGTCATGTCCAACGATTATAGGGTCGTCCCCACGACCCCGGATCTAGGTTGGCCAGCCGCCGACATGTCCGACGACTATAGAGTCGTCCCCACGACACCGGGCCAAAGTTGGACCGCCGCCGACATGTCCGACTACTATAGGGTCGTCCCCACGACCTCGGGTCTAGATTGGCCCGCTACCGTCATGTCCGAAGACTATAGGGTCGTCCCCACGACCACGGGACTAGATTGGCCCGCCACCGCCAAGTCCGACGACAATAGGGTCGTCCCCACGACCCCGGGTCTAGGTTGGCCAGCCGCCGACATGTCCGACGACAATCGGATCGTCCCCACGACCACGCGCCAAAGTTGGCCAGCCGCCGACATGTCCGACGACTATTGGATCGTCCCCACGACCACGGGCCAAAGTTGGCCAGCTGCCGACATGTCCGACGACAATCGGATCGTCCCCACGACCACGCGCCAAAGTTGGCCAGCCGCCGACATGTCCGACGACTATAGGGTCGTCCCCACGACCCCGGGCCAATGTTGGCCAATCGCCGACATGTCCAACGACTATAGGGTCGTCCCTACGACCCCGGGACTAGATTAGCCCGCCACCGTCATGTCCAACGACTATAGGGTCGTCCCCACGACCACGGGCCAAAGTTGGCATGCCGCCAACTTGTCCGACGACTATAGGGTCGTCCCCACGACCCCGGGCCAAAGATGTCCAGCCGCCGTCTTGTCCTACGACTATAGGGTAGTCCCCACGACCCCGGGACTAGATTGGCCCGCCACCGTCATGTGCAACGACTATAGGGTCGTTCCCACAAACACGGGCCAAAGTTGGCCAGCCGCCGACATGTCCGACGTTATAGGGTCGTCCCCACGACCCCGGGACAAGCTTGGCCCGCCGCCGACTTGTCCGACGACTATAGGGTCGTCCCCACGACACCGGGACTAGATTGGCCCGCTACCGTCATGTCCGACGACAATAGGGTCGTCCCCACGACCCCGGGTCTAGGTTGGCCAGCCGCCGACATGTCCGACGACTATAGAGTCGTCCCCACGACACCGGGCCAAAGTTGGACAGCCGCCGACATGTCCGACGACTATAGGGTCGTCCCCACGAACCCGGGCCAAAGTTGGCAAGCCGCCGAAATGTCCGACGACTATAGGGTCGTCCCCACGACCCCGGGACTAGGTTGGCCAGCCGCCGACATGTCCGACGACTATAGGGTCGTCCCGACGACCCCGGGCCAATGTTGGCCAATCGCCAACATGTCCGACGACTATAGGGTCGTCCCTACGACCCCGGGACTAGATTGGCCCGCCACCGTCATGTCCAACGATTATAGGGTCGTCCCCACGACCCCGGGTCTAGGTTGGCCAGCCGCCGACATGTCCGACGACTATAGAGTCGTCCCCGCGACACCGGGCCAAAGTTGGACCGCCGCCGACATGTCCGACTACTATAGGGACGTCCCCACGACCTCGGGTCTAGATTGGCCCGCTACCGTCATGTCCGAAGACTATAGGGTCGTCCCCACGACCACGGGACTAGATTGGCCCGCCACCGCCAAGTCCGACGACAATAGGGTCGTCCCCACGACCCCGGGTCTAGGTTGGCCAGCCGCCGACATGTCCGACGACAATCGGATCGTCCCCACGACCACGCGCCAAAGTTGGCCAGCCGCCGACATGTCCGACGACTATTGGATCGTCCCCACGACCACGGGCCAAAGTTGGCCAGCCGCCGACATGTCCGACGACAATCGGATCGTCCCCACGACCACGCGCCAAAGTTGGCCAGCCGCCGACATGTCCGACGACTATAGGGTCGTCCCCACGACCCCTGGCCAATGTTGGCCAATCGCCGACATGTCCAACGACTATAGGGTCGTCCCTACGACCCCGGGACTAGATTAGCCCGCCACCGCCATGTCCAACGACTATAGGGTCGTCCCCACGACCACGGGCCAAAGTTGGCATGCCGCCGAAATGTCCGACGACTATAGGGTCGTCCCCACGACTCCGGGCCAAAGTTAGCAAGCCGCCGAAATGTGCGACGACTATAGGGTCGTCCCCACGACCCCGGGACTAGATTGGCCCGCCACCGTCATGTCCGACGACTATAGGGTCGTCCCCACGACCCCGGGCCAAAGTTGGCAAGCCGCCGAAATGTCCGACGACTGTAGGGTCGTCCCCACGACCCCGAGACTAGATTGGCCCGCCACCGTCAAGTCCGACGACTATAGGGTCGTCCCCAGGACCTTGGGACTAGATTGGCCCGCCACCGTCAAGTCCGACGACTATAGGGTCGTCCCCACGACCCCGGGCCAAAGTTGGCAAGCCGCCGAAATGTCCGACGACTGTAGGGTCGTCCCCACGTCCCCGGGACTAGATTGGTCCGCCACCGTCATGTCCGACGACTATAGGGTCGTCCCCACGACCCCGGGCCAAAGTTGGCCAGCCGCCGACATGTCCGACGACTATAGGGTCGTCCCCACGACCCCTAGACTAGATTGGCCCGCCACCGTCATGTCCGACGACAATAGGGTCGTCCCCACGACCCCGGGTCCAGGTTGGCCAGCCGCCGACATTTCCGACGACTATAGAGTCGTCCCCACGACACCGGGCCAAAGTTGGCCAGCCGCCGACATGTCCGACGACTATAGGGTCGTCCCCACGACCCCGGGACTAGATTGGCCCGCCACCGTCATGTCCGACGATTATAGGGTCGTCCCCACGACCCCGGGACAAGCTTGGCCCGCCGCCGACTTGTTCGACGACTATAGGGTCGTCCCCACGACCCCGGGACAAGGTTGGCCCGCCGCCGACATGTCCGACGACTATAGGGTCGTCCCCACGACCCCGGGCCAAAGATATCCAGCCGCCGTCTTGTCCGACGACTATAGGGTCGTCCCCACGACCCCGAGTCCAGGTTGGCCAGCCGCCGACATTTCCGACGACTATAGAGTCGTCCTCACGACCCCGGGCCAAAGTTGGCCAGCCGCCGACATGTCCGACGACTATAGGGTCGTCCCCACGACCCCGAGACTAGATTGGCCCGCCACCGTCATGTCCGACGACAATAGGGTCGTCCCCACGACCCCGGGTCCAGGTTGGCCAGCCGCCGACATTTCCGACGACTATAGAGTGGTCCCCACGACACCGGGCCAAAGTTGGCCAGCCGCCGACATGTCCGACGACTATAGGGTCGTCCCCACAACCACGGGCCAAAGTTGGCCAGCCGCCGACATGACCGACGACTATAGGGTCGTCCCCACGACCTCGGGACTAGGTTGGCCAGCCGCCGACATGTCCGACGACTATAGGGTCGTCCCCTCGACCCCGGGCCAATGTTGGCCAATCGCCGACATGTCCGACGACTATAGGGTCGTCCCTACGACCCCGGGACTAGAGTGGCCCGCCACCGTCATGTCCAACGACTATAGGGTCGTCCCCACGACCACGGGCCAAAGTTGGCATGCCGCCGACATGTCCGACGACTATAGGGTCGTCCCCACGACCCCGGGACTAGATTGGCCCGCCACCGTCATGTCCAACGACTATAGGGTCGTTCCCACAACCACGGGCCAAAGTTGGCCAGCCGCCGACATGTCCGACGACTATAGGGTCGTCCCCACGACCACGCGCCAAAGTTGGCCAGCCGCCGACATGTCCGACGACTATAGGGTCGTCCCCACGACCCCGGGATTCGATTGGCCCGCCACCGTCATGTCCGACGATTATAGGGTCGTCCCCACGACCCCGGGACAAGCTTGGCCCGCCGCCGACTTGTCCGACGACTATAGGGTCGTCCCCACGACACCGGGACTAGATTGGCCCGCCACCGTCATGTCCGACGACAATAGGGTCGTCCCCACGACCCCGGGTCTAGGTTGGCCAGCCGCCGACATGTCCGACGAATATAGGGTCGTCCCGACGACCCCGGGCCAATGTTGGCCAATCGCCAACATGTCCGACGACTATAGGGTCGTCCCTACGACCCCGGGACTAGATTGGCCCGCCACCGTCATGTCCAACGATTATAGGGTCGTCCCCACGACCCCGGGTCTAGGTTGGCCAGCCGCCGACATGTCCGACGACTATAGAGTCGTCCCCACGACACCGGGCCAAAGTTGGACCGCCGCCGACATGTCCGACAACTATAGGGTCGTCCCCACGACACCGGGCCAAAGTTGGCCAGCCGCCGACATGTCCGACGACTATAGGGTCGTCCCCACGACCCCGGGACTAGATTGGCCCGCCACCGTCATGTCCGACGATTATAGGGTCGTCCCCACGACCGCGAGACTAGATTGGCCCGCCACCGACATTTCCGACGACTATAGAGTCGTCCCCACGACAACGGGCCAAAGTTGGCCAGCCGCCGACATGTCCGACGACTATAGGGTCGTTCCCACAACCACGGGCCAAAGTTGGCCAGCCGCCGACATGTCCGACGACTATAGGGTCGTCCCCACGACCTCGGGACTAGGTTGGCCAGCCGCCGACATGTCCGACGACTATAGGGTCGTCCCCTCGACCCCGGGCCAATGTTGGCCAATCGCCGACATGTCCGACGACTATAGGGTCGTCCCTACGACCCCGGGACTAGATTGGCCCGCCACCGTCATGTCCAACGACTATAGGGTCGTCCCCACGACCCCGGGCCAAAGTTGACCAGCCGCCGACATGTCCGACGACTATAGGGTCGTCCCTACGACCCCGGGACTAGATTGGCCCGCCACCGTCATGTCCAACGACTATAGGGTCGTTCCCACAACCACGGGCCAAAGTTGGCCAGCCGCCGACATGTCCGACGACTATTGGATCGTCCCCACGATCACGGGCCAAAGTTGGCCAGCCGCCGACATGTCCGACGACTATAGGGTCGTCCCCACGACCCCGGGACTAGATTGGTCCGCCACCGTCTTGTCCGACGACTATAGGGTCGTCCCCACGACCCCGACTCCAGGTTGGCCAGCCGCCGACATTTCCGACGACTATAGAGTCGTCCCCACGACACCGGGCCAAAGTTGGCCAGCCGCCGACATGTCCGACGACTATAGGGTCGTCCCCACGACCCCGAGACTAGATTGGCCCGCCACCGTCATATCCGACGACAATAGGGTCGTCCCCACGACCCCGGGTCCAGGTTGGCCAGCCGCCGACATTTCCGACGACTATAGGGTCGTCCCCACGACCCCGGGACTAGGTTGGCCAGCCGCCGACATGTCCGACGACTATAGGGTCGTCCCCTCGACCCCGGGCCAATGTTGGCCAATCGCCGACATGTCCGACGACTATAGGGTCGTCCCTACGACCTCGGGACTAGAATGGCCCGCCACCGTCATGTCTAACGACTATAGGGTCGTCCCCACGACCCCGGGCCAAAGTTGACCAGCCGCCGACATGTCCGACGACTATAGGGTCGTCCCCACGACCCCGGGACTAGATTGGCCCGCCACCGTCATGTCCGACGATTATAGGGTCGTGCCCACGACCGCGAGACTAGATTGGCCCGCCACCGACATTTCCGACGACTGTAGAGTCGTCCCCACGACACCGGGCCAAAGTTGGCCAGCCGCCGACATGTCCGACGACTATAGGGTCGTCCCCACAACCACGGGCCAAAGTTGGTCAGCCGCCGACATGTCCGACGACTATAGGGTCGTCCCCACGACCCCGGGACAAGGTTGGCCCGCCGCCGACTTGTCCGACGACTATAGGGTCGTACCCATGACCCTGGGACTAGGCTGACAAGCCGCCAACATGTCCGACGACTATAGGGTCGTCCCCACGACCCCGGGTCAAAGATGTCCAGCCGCCGTCTTGTCCTACGACTATAGGGTAGTCCCCACGACCCCGGGACTAGATTGGGCCGCCAGCGTCATGCCCAACGACTATAGGGCCGTCCCCACAACCACGGGACAAAGTTGGCCAGCCGCCGACATGTCCGACGACTATAGGGTCGTACCCACGACCCCGGGCCAAAGTTGGCCAGCTGCCGACATGTCCGACGACTATAGGGTCGTCCCCACAACCACGGGCCAAAGATGTCCAGCCGCCGTCTTGTCCTACGACTATAGGGTAGTCCCCACGACCCCGGGACTAGATTGGCCCGCCAGCGTCATGTCCAACGACTATAGGGTCGTCCCCACAACCACGGGCCAAAGTTGGCCAGCCGCCGACATGTCCGACGACTATAGGGTCGTCCCCACGACCCCGGGACAAGGTTGGCCCGCCGCCGACTTGTCCGACCACTATAGGGTCGTACCCATGACCCTGGGACTAGGCTGACAAGCCGCCAACATGTCCGACGACTATAGGGTCGTCCCCACGACCCCGGGTCAAAGATGTCCAGCCGCCGTCTTGTCCTACGACTATAGGGTAGTCCCCACGACCCCGGGACTAGATTGGCCCGCCAGCGTCATGTCCAACGACTATAGGGTCGTCCCCACAACCACGGGCCAAAGTTGGCCAGCCGCCGACATGTCCGACGACTATAGGGTCGTACCCACGACCCCGGGCCAAAGTTGGCCAGCTGCCGACATGTCCGACGACTATAGGGTCGTCCCCACAACCACGGGCCAAAGATGTCCAGCCGCCGTCTTGTCCTACGACTATAGGGTAGTCCCCACGACCCCGGGACTAGATTGGCCCGCCAGCGTCATGTCCAACGACTATAGGGTCGTCCCCACAACCACGGGCCAAAGTTGGCCAGCCGCCGACATGTCCGACGACTATAGGGTCGTCCCCACGACCCCGGGACAAGGTTGGCCCGCCGCCGACTTGTCCGACGACTATAGGGTCGTACCCATGACCCTGGGACTAGGCTGACAAGCCGCCAACATGTCCGACGACTATAGGGTCGTCCCCACGACCCCGGGCCAAAGATGTCCAGCCGCCGTCTTGTCTGACGACTATAGGGTCGTCCCCACGACCCCGGGTCTAGGTTGGCCAGCCGCCGACTTGTCCGACGACTATAGGGTCGTACCCACGACCCCGGGACTAGGCTGACAAGCCGCCAACATGTCCGACGACTATAGGGTCGTCTCCACGACCCCGGGCCAAAGATGTCCAGCCGCCGTCTTGTCCGGCGACATTAGGATCGTCCCCACGACCCTGGGTCTAGATTGGCCAGCCGCCGACATGTCCGACGACTTAACAGTCGTCCCCACGACCATGGGCCAAAGTTGGCCAGCCGCCGACATGTCCGACGGCTATTGGGTCGTCCCCACGACCCCGGGACTAGATTGGCCCGCCACCGTCATGTCCGACGACTGTCGGATCGACCCCACGACCACGGGCCAAAGTTGGCCAGCCGCCGAATTGTCCGACGACTATACGGTCCTCCCCACGACCCCGGTACTAGATTGGCCAGCCGCCGACATGTCCGACGTCAATAGGGTCGTCCCCACGACCCCGGGACTGGATTGGCCAGCCGCCTACATGTCCGACGACTATAGGGTCGTCCCCACGACCCCGGGACTAGGTTGACAAGCCGCCGAAATGTCCGACGACTATAGGGTCGTCCCCACGACCGCGAGCCAAGGATGTCCAGCCGCCGTCTTGTTCGACGACTATAGGGTCGTACCCACGACCCCGGGACTAGATTGGCCCGCCACCGTCATGTCCAACGACTATAGGGTCGTCCCCACGACCCCGGGACTAGGTTGACAAGCCGCCGAAATGTCCGACGACTATAGGGTCGTCCCCACCACCGCGAGCCAAGGATGTCCAGCCGCCGTCTTGTTCGACGACTATAGGGTCGTCCCCACGACCCCGGGCAAATTTGGCCAGCCGCCGACATATCCGACGACTATAGGGTCGTCCCCACTAGAGCTGTTCAAGTACCCGGTTATAGCAAGCCGAGTCTGACTCGGCTCGAAAAACCGAGCCGAGCCAGGTACCCGAAAGAACCGAGCGGCTCGGATCGAACCAAGTACTTGAATTTTTTTCAAGCGGCCCGAAAGAACCGGGCGGATTGGTTAGAACCGAGCGGATTGGATAGAACCGAGCGGCTCGGATAGAACCGAGTACTTGAATTTTTCCAAGCGGCCCGAAAGAAACCGGGCGGATTGGATATAACCAAGCGGATTGAATTTTTCCAAGCGGCCCGAAAGAAACCGGGCGGATTGGATAGAACCAAGCGGCCCGAAAGAAACCGGGCGGCTTGGAAAGAAACGAGCGGTCCGAAAGAAGTTCGAGCAGATCGAAAACTATTTGTCCGATTTATTTCAAACTTGGTACACATATTCTTAATGGTATTATCTAAACTGTATGATATCATTTTTTATGCGATAACCCATTCGTATATAATAAACGTTTTAAGTTTGTCTTGTTAGGTAAAAAATGAATAGTGATATTTACCTTGCTCTCATTTGTACAATAAATTTTTTCTTCTCAAATCCGTATGCTACCTTGTAGATATTTGATTAATGAACACTAGAATCATGGTCTTTCTGATGTTAGATAAACCTGGGCATCATAATTTGATACATCGCTCGCGCGCGTAATATTTATACAACATATGCCTTAATACATGCTCTGCACATAAGAATTAACGAAATAATTTCCAACCTCATACTATCTGTAAAAAGAATTCGTCTAACCCCTTAATAAAGGGTGTTGCCTGTTAATGGCTAAATAAGTATAAATGAATAAATAAAGAAATAGGTATAATATAGACTGCGGAATTTAGTCGGAATTTACTCTGTCTAATTTACACAGAGCGTAGCCAAGCGGTCATTTAGCTGTCGTCAAGGAGCGCCTCGCGCTTGGGGGTGTCATAAACCGGGGTTTTCCGGGGACTTTGTTGGGGCCTAAAGAGTCAGAAGCTCGAAGCGACTGCGTTGCCTTGGGGCATTCGCGAATGCATCGCCGACAACGACACTTCGCTGCATTCTCGTATTTTTTCCTGTGTCGTAATTTTGTTACCTTTGTTAAACTATTATAATTCCACAAAAAGTGAGGTAGATGTTTTAGATAAATTAGTAAGGGAATACTCTTGTAGGCGTTGCACCCGCCGTTGGCCATTATCATTATCTATGCCAGGCCTTCCCAAGTAGGGGAAATCTGCTCCCAAAACAGATGTTTCGGTTCTTCCTCCAACGCTGCGCCTTAGCTGCTAAGGCCGCTAAGGTGGGACGAGTTCTGCTACCCTCTCTCCGAGGGCACAGTAACGTCGCTGGGAAGCATGTTGGGCGCTTTAGGGCGAAAGTACCAAATGTGTCAAATTTTTATAGGAAATTTCATAATGACTTAAAAATAGTAGGAAAAATTAAAATTTAAACTAGCATTTCAAAATGACGTAAAAAGAATTTAAAAAAATGTATTACATACAACGATACAGTAATACAATAATCGTAGTGATGTCTTTTCATTAGAAAATATATTCATTTTTATAAAAATACAACTAGTAGTTATTTTCTAAATTTTCGTACAATACATAAATACCTACATTTTATATTTTAAACAACTTTCGTACAATGCAAATGTGTTATACATTTTATTCAGTTTTATGAAAATGTAATCACTACTTATTTTATAAATTTTTGTACAATATATACATATTATATACATGTTATAGAATCTATAGCATAGTTATACAATCTATAACATGTATATAATATGTATATATTTTTGTACCTATAAAAATTTGACACATTTGGCACTTTCGCCCTAAAGCGCCCAACATGCTTCCCAGCGACGTTACTGTACCCTCGGAGAGAGGGTAGCAGAACTCGTCCCACCTTAGCGGTCTTAGCAGCTAAGGCGCAGCGTTGGAGGGAGAACCGAAACATCTGTTTTGGGAGCAGATTTCCCCTACTTGGGAAGGCCTGATCTATGCACTATATCGACATCGCCGCATATAATGCTTTTGTTATATGGCATACTAAGAATCCTACATGGGAACTTAGACATTTGTCAAAAATGAGGCGAAAGTTATTTTTAGAAGAATTAGCAAAAAAATATTGATAGACGGGCTATTAAATTTGAAAATGAAGAAGGAGGGCTACATGCAAATGTTGCAATCGCAATAGAAGCGACGGGAAGAAAAATTGTAAAGAAGAAAAAACTAGCAGGTCACAAGCGTAGTAGATGTTGTTTCTGTGTGGGGAACAATAATAAATATCACACTGTATGTGATTCTTGTAAAAAATATGTGTGTAAAAACCACTGTACAGAAAACCGCACACTTTTATGCAATACGCGTACTAATATAAATGTTGAATAAACATCATTTTTTATAATTCACAAATCGCAACCCTATTATTGTTTCGTATATGTAGAACAAGTATCCAAACGTAATCCGAAACCCTCTTCCACCACGTTCCGTAGTATTTCGGCGAGGATCTCGAGCTTGAGCGACCATCCCCACCTGAGTACTGTATCGGTGAGGGTCTCGAGCGACCGTGAATATGTATTAGTGAACTATCAGTGTGGGTCTGCAAAGACCCAGCATCAGGACTCGAAGTCCAGTACTCGGAGGGTTAAATATAATTATTTCATTTCTTGTAATTTCATACGCTCTTGCAGAAGTATTCCCCATCCTCATTCAAACGGATTGGTACTGCGTTCTTGCATTAATTAAATAAAAAAAATTGTACGCACTTCCGTGGGGATTAGAAAATTCATATAATCTTGTTTCATCAATATACAATCTATCAGTACATTCGCATGATATGTGAGTAGTAGGGTAATGCCGATTCCAACTCAGGTCCTCTGAGGGGGGGTGCGGGGCGGGGGCAAGTGATGGCGCGCGGGGGAGCGCGGTGGAGGGAAACATGGGTGCGGGGGAAGCGGGGAATGGATGACCGGTTGCGCGCGCATGAGCCGCGGAGTGGGGGAAGCCGCAATCGTGGAGGGGATCAGTCCAGACCGAACCGCCGCGGAGACCTCTCCACGTCGGACCCACCCCCAAAAACTTCGGAGGGTCATCCCCTCCCTCTAAAAAAATTTCTGGGGCCGGGTCTTGTATGAAAAATCTTTTTTCAGACTCGATCCAGCCCCAGAAATTTTTTTCCCCAAATATTTTTTTTTTCAAACCATTATAAAGCTGAAATTGCTTAATACTTTATCGGATGACGTTGGACAATGTCGGGGAAGATCGGCTTTTTTCAAACCACGCATTTGGAGGAGCGAAAGAGAGAGCAATACTTTAAAAGCTAAATTCGGAGGAAGGAAAGAGAGAGCAATACTTAACGTCGCAGCGTCTCGCGCGATCGCGTGTAACTCGAATCCTCTGGAGCAGCCGTGAGGGATGACGTCATTTAGCAGCGCGAATCATAGAAATAATTATGCAGCGTCAGCAGAAATGCTGAATCTTAAAATTAGATGGTGAGAGAAGGAGGCGGAAGGCGGGTAAATAAAATTGAGAAATAATATATGGTTAAGAAATTTTATTCTAAAATGAAAGAATATAATTTAACATTTTTCCTACGAGCATCAGCTAGAATATCATTGATGGCGCATGCTAACAGTTCGCAATCTATATGATAATCCTCACAGTAATGTTCACTATCACATATTATTGTAGCAGCTTGACGCACATCTAACGTTTCACAGGCAACATCGCTCTGCTGTAGCACGTTAACAAAAGTTTTAAATTTCGTCTGCACATCTCTTACATTTTGATACAGTCGCGAATATACATAGCCTATACATGGTTCAAGATTTAATAAAAATGTTACTGTATCCGGTTTGAAATACAACGGCTTATCATGTAGCGTTATCCTTACAATTGGAGAATTATAGATCTTACAAAAATCTATCGTTAATTTATCCATCTGCATCGAAGGTGATCCAGGTAATCGTGAACGTTCTTCAATGGCTGTACGACTGCTGCATAACGCATGCCAAGTATGCCATGGCAATGTGAGATACATCCCACGATTATCGCCGAGAACAATTTCTACATCGATCGTAGGTCGTACGCTGATTCCAATTTCCAAATATTTACTACCCATGGATGTTAATGCGTATCTTCTAACCATGATACGCGATGTTCGGCGCGGGCTAAGAGAACAATGAAAGATATGAAATTGTTTGCACAAACATAAAAAATTTAAGAATATGTAAAATTAAGTCATACCAAACAACTGTCTCCTCCCCACATTGAGCTATACCATCATCCTGCATGATCGGAACGTAATAATTCATACGTTCGGCGTTTTCTTCGACACTAGTACTGCACTTTTTTCAGAGTAGTATTTGTTCCGTCGAAAGTCACTGAGGCTACAGAGCGATTGATGGAATAGCGTCGGAGAGCGGGCTTAAATAGCGGTGTGATTGCTTCCCCCACCACCACATTTTTATTTTAAAACTTCCAACTTTTCCATAATGTTTTTTCAATCCTAACGATGCAACATATCACATGATCATATGTAATTTGAGTCTCACCCTCAAGGATAAAAGTCTTGGCACGTGTCGAATGTAATATGATACTTTTGAAAGCGTCAAATCTTAGAATTAGGTGTCAGCAGAAACTGTGTCGTAGATTTTGCGCGCTATTTCGTCATAAGCGTGAATCATAGAAAGAATTATGCTGCATCAACAGAAACTGCAGAGAACCATGTTGGGACGGATCGCCATTTTTTTACATGCAATGCATTCGATGGAGAGGGTACACCGAAAGAGTTAGACAGAGATATCGAATCATGGTACCTATTTATAAAAGCGCGCTCCAAACTGCACAAAGCCTCAAATCGTTGCAACGCGTTGCGTGGAAAAGATATCACATTTACATTCCATTTACAATCATGGAAGAATTCATGCAAACAGAACGTCAATTGTTGGATCAATCCGAACGATTGATTTCGCGAGAAGAATACCTCGCGTGGGAAGAACGGTGCAACGAGTGTATTGAATCGTTGGAAGAACACAGCCGAGTGAAACGTCCTCGATTATCGATTGGGGTTCGACAATCGTTGGTTGCTCGAATCGCGCGACTCGAAGGACTAAAATATTCGTTGCGCGGACGTTTCGTGCGTGAAGGTGCAGGACATTCCAGCACAGGACTTTTGTGGCGTGAAATAGACACTGCGTTCGAAAGCCGCGTATTAACTGGTGCCGTGCTAAATTCAAATTACATCGAGCCGCGCAACTTTCTCCAAGATGCAGCAACCATTGTGCTGGAGCATGTGCAGGATGCTTTGAGGAAACATCGAAGCCTCAAAGTGAACACGGTGTTCAACGGTGAATTTGTGGCGGGTGACAAGCATGCTTGTAAAAGCATTAATACCCGAAACTGTGAACTCTTCCACACATCCGATCTGCAAGAGTGGTACCAACGATGCGTTATCGAACCAACCCTGGCATCGTTGGAAGAGTTCCAGGAACGCGACAGTGGATGGGCATTGACGAGAATCCTGAATCTGACAGTCAATGTTAACAAGTACAATCCACTGCGCGCGGGGTGTCACTACAGGTTACCACAGAAATTGTTGCTAAAGAATGCAACAATTAGTGTACAATCCACAGACAATGCGTGTTTCGCGTGGGCAGTGGTCGCCGCTCTACATGCAACCGAACGAAATGCAGACCGCCCGAGTTCATACCCAGACTATGCTTCCATGCTAAATCTCCAGGGTATTGAATTTCCAATGTCCCTGGAGCAAATTGGGAAGTTTGAGCGGCAGAACGAAATCTCCATCAACGTGTACAGTTTCGAGGAGCGACTGGAGAAGAACAATGAGAAGATAACTGTTGCAGTCTTTCCGCTGCGCCTCGCCAGCCAAAAGAGGGATCGACACGTCAACCTGCTCTACACACCGAATCAAGAGCACGGCGATGTAGGACACTTTGTGCTGATCAAGAACTTGTCCCGCCTGGTGAGCATGCAGCTGAGCAAGCATGGGAAAAAGAAATTCATCTGCGACCGGTACGTATATAAACTTGTGAAATGTTGAAATGTCTCGCAAAAAAAAAAAAAATAAATAAAAAATTTTTCTGTTTTTACAGATGCTTGCACTACTTTGGATCCATCGATAAGTTGGAGGCCCATGCAGTGGACTGTGGGAATATAAACGATTGTGCCATTCTGCTACCCAGCGAAGGCAACAATTTCCTCAGTTTCAAGAACCACTGCATGAAGGAGCGACATCCATTCGTGGTGTATGCAGATCTCGAGTGCATCATCGAGAAAACGGAGGATCGCCTGATGAGTGATGCGGATTCTAAATTACACGCGTACCAGCAACATAAAGTGCACAGCATTGCATATTGTATGCATTGTTCGTACGATACATCGCTATCGATATATCGATGTCGCCGCGACGTGGATTGTATTTCATGGTTCGTCGACGAACTAAAAAATTTTGCAGATTTTGCCAAACCCATTCTAGCCAATAATGCTTCTATGGAAAAGTTGACGAAAGACCAGTGGATAACATTTCGCAATGCAACAAATTGTCATATTTGCGAAGAGCCATTCGAGGCAGATGATGTACGAGTTCGCGATCATTGTCATATATCCGGGCGGTTTAGAGGACCCGCACATTCGAAATGCAATTTAAAATATAGAAATGCGTTTTACATCCCCATAGTTTTTCATAATTTATCCGGCTATGATTCACATTTCATTATCATGGAAATAGCTACCGCTTTCAAAGGCCACGTTGATGTATTACCAATAACTAAAGAAAAGTATATTTCTTTCACAAAAAATGTTGAAGATCCGGCTGAATCAGACTCACGAAATCATGTTAAATTGCGATTCATCGATTCATACAAATTTCTCAATACCAGTCTCGACAAATTAGCATCTTTTCTTAACACAGATCAATTAAAAATTTTACGATCCCAATTTGAAACATTATCCATTGAAGATTTCAATTTATTAACGCGAAAGGGTATCTTTCCATATGAATACCTTGATTGCGCGAACAAGCTGCAGGACCCGTGCTTACCACCGCGCGAGTCATTCTACAGTTCGTTAACGGGTGAGACTGTATCCGAGAGCGATTACGCGCACGCTGAGACTGTTTGGCAACGTTTCGGGATTAGAACCTTGGGCGAATACAGCGACTTGTATTTGAAAACAGATGTCTTGTTATTGGCAGATATTTTTGAAAATTTTCGCGAAAGTTGTATCAAGAGTTACGGATTAGATTCTGCGCATTATTATACATTACCTGGTTTCACATGGGATGCTATGTTAAAACACACTAAAATTACATTCGAATTGCTCACCGACGTCGATATGGTCATGTTTATCGAACGCGGAATACGTGGGGGTTTAAGTCAATGTTCTGGAAGATATGCACATGCCAATAACAAGTACATGCCATCTTACGACGCATCGGAACAGTCATCGTACTTGATGTACTTTGACGTGAACAATTTGTATGGATGGGCAATGTGTCAGCCCCTGCCATACGCTAAATTTCAATGGGTCGAAGATGTTGCAAATTTTGACGTGTCTTCGATCGCTGTCGATTCGCCCACGGGATACATTCTCGAGGTAGATCTAGAATATCCGCAACGTCTGCACGACGCTCATGCAGATCTACCATTCTGTCCGACGCGTGCCAAACCACCTGGCAGCAGACAGGACAAGTTACTCGCGACATTATACGATAAGCAGCGTTATGTTATCCATTATCGTAACCTGCAGCAGTGTACGCGTCACGGTCTTCGTATTACAAAGATACACCGCGTGCTGCAATTCGCTCAATCTCCCTGGCTCCGCGATTATATCGAACTAAATACACGGTTCAGAACAGGCGCGACAAACGATTTTGAGAAAAATTTATACAAATTGATGAACAATGCGGTATTTGGTAAAACTATGGAAAACGTGCGAAACCATGTAGACGTAAAACTTTTAACACATTGGGATGGACGATTCGGTGCGGAGGCAATGATTGCGAAACCAAATTTTCACAGCCGAAGCGTATTTTCGGAAAATTTAATAGCTGTTGAATTGCGCAAAATCGAGGTGAAATTCAACAAACCGATATACGTGGGTATGTGCATTCTGGATATATCGAAAATTTGTTTGTATGAATTTCATCACGATTACATGTCTCCCCTGCTAGCTCAAAATTGTAAAATTCTGTATACCGACACTGACAGCCTCATTTATCACATTCAATGCGAAGATATCTACGAGACCATGAAACGCAATATCGATAGATTCGACACATCCGATTATCTCATCGACAATACATATAATATGCCGCGCCTAAATAAGAAGGTTCCAGGGTTGATGAAGGACGAAAATAATGGTGCGATAATGACTGAATTCGTAGGTCTTAGAGCGAAAATGTATGCACTTCGCGTAGACGGTAAAAAAGATACGAAAAAGGCGAAAGGCGTCAAGACCAACGTCATAGCCAGGACGATAACTTTCGACGACTACGCGCAGTGTTTGCAAAAGGAGATCGAAATGGTTCGCAGGCAATCATGCATACGGTCTAAATTGCACAAAGTGTACACCATTTCCGAATCCAAAATCGCTCTAAGTCCATACGACGACAAGCGGTATATCGTACCCGATTCGACCGACACTCTGCCCTGGGGACATTATAAAATTCCTTTGTAAAAATATCATTGTAAAAAAGTTGCGAACTGCTGGCATATGTCCTGAATGATTGGTAGCGACATTACTCGCAGCAAATGTTAAATAAATTGTACACATGTATTTATTTTATCCACACATTATTTTTATTTGTTCATGTATTATTATTATTATTTTACAATACATTATTGTTATTTATCCATGAATTGTGTGATTTATCAAACCCCAGCCACTTGACGTATACCTTATCCCCCTTCCTACGCAACACTTTTTCCACTAAATATACATCAGGATCGGCGACGCGTTGCAGCTCGTGTTCATAGAATCCTCCGGCAACTGGTTTTCCACAGGAATCGACGAGCAGATACGTCGCAGGATTAGTTGCCTGTACTTTGTCTATCTTGAACACCTCCGTTGTCCAATTCGGCGTATAGCCTTTATCGAAGATGGTTTTAAATTTGCTCACGCGCACAAACTCGCCCAATTTGAATCTTGCTGGAGCAGCGATCTTTATGTTGTTGTATATGGTGGCTAGCAGCTTATCGGCGACCGCAGGAGTAACATCGCGAGGACACATTTTGATGGTTCTATGTTTTTGTGCGTTATACTCTGCAAGTAGACGCGGTAGCGCATCGGTCCATTTATAGGTTCCATTGAGCGTAAACATTTTCCACATATTGTTCTTCAAAGTTCGATTGAAACGTTCCACGACGGAGGCCTTCATCACCGAATATGTCGAATAATGATTAATGTCGTGTTTTGTCAAGAGTTTCTGCACATCGGCGTTGTAAAATTCTTTTCCTTGATCGGTTTGCAAATTTTTCGGATATCGATCTCTAAATATCTTTGCAAACGCTTTAGTCACCTCAGCGCCACTTTTAGTCTTGAGCGGTAACGCCCATGCATACGTGCTCAGCACATCGATGACTGTGAGTATGTAGTGGTGACCTTGGTTGAATCGCGAGTACGGACGCATTTCTACAACGTCAGCTTGCCACAGATCATCGTATCCATGCACTATGACGCGTCTCCGTGGGAAATGTCTTCGAGCTGGAGCATGCAATTCCTCAACAAGTTGTTGCTTCCTGTGGCTGTGGTTTTCTTCTTTACTCATGGATTTCGATAATGACAACATGTTTGATCGCAGAGGTGTCTTTGACACGAATGATGCGATAATTATCGTGTACATGCATTATGTGCTTCCCGTTGGTCCGAGGAAATTCTGAACAAGTTCGACCGTCTCGCATGATTCTCCTTCGCAGCGCTGCTGTGGAATAGAATTCGACGCCAGTGATATCTTTTGAACGCTGTTTTGCAACGTCAGCATATCTCTCTGAAACATGATCAGCTTTCTCTCTAATTCTTCCAGCTGCTCTCTCAAAAGTTTAATGCTCTTTTCCACATATAGTTTATTGACGGCATCGGTGTCGACCACCGGCTGAGCTACGCGTCGTATCTTGCGTGATTTTGCATCAAAGTCAACACCAACCACGCAAAGAGCGTTATCTCGCATGTAATTTCGAAGCACACCGTTCCATTTGTAATAGTCCATTCTAGCTGCTCCACTCTTCTCGAGCGATACCCCAAATTTGTTGATCGGCATCTCGACGTATACAGTGCAAATCATCGGTGCGCAGTTTAATTTATAATGAGGCCTACCTCGCGGAGTTCCTCGATAATCGATAGAATTTCGGGATCATGAGAGTTGTTACCCGCCTGACGCGACGCTTCCAGCAAACGCAATCGGTCCACCAGTTCGTTGGGATCGTCCCAGTGCACGTAATCTATCTTATTACCGTTTACCACCATGGATCGCGGTACAGTTAGACCTTTCCCTGCTTTATTGGTTGATGCGCGAGGGAGTAGCGGTGCAATTACATGTTTGTACTTGTATCCCTTGTTGCTCAATATGGGCTTTTTAGCGATATGATCGCGTCTGTGGGCATTCGTCGCCAACAGTATACTTTTGTATTTTTGTTTATCGGCATCGGTGTATGTGGTATCGTCGGGAATTCTCTTGAAAATCAGTTCGTAAAGACCGGGTGTTCCTCCATATCTTACACCATCTATGAGTATATTGTCATCCTTGTCTATATCGAAAGCCTTATCCCCAAGCATCGTTCCGCTATTGCCGAAGTATACACCATACACATAGTCCATTGACGTATCCTTATCACTACTTAGGATTGCGCTCATGTATTTTTGCCCCAGCGGACCGAAATGGTTGCGAAACGTTTCTTGTCCCTCGGATGTTTGGAGTTGTTGTCTAACAGATGTTGCCAACGACTCATTGGGACTAGTTTCGAAAACGTCATCACCAATGGTTGAGAGCGATTGTACAAGAGGAAATGTATTTATTGGTGTAGAAGAAACCGAGGAATCGTTTGACGTGATATTCTGTCGTTTCCGCTTCGATTGAACTGGTGTGGAGGTTACGAGTGAATATTCCGATGACGTGTGTGGTTTCCTCTTTGCCCTGCATTGTGTGTTCCTATTCGGATGAGTTTTTGTTTTAGGCGTTAATGTTTCATTCTCTTCGATGTTTGTGCTCATCAGCGACGATTTGTCAACTTCTGCCGTTGCGGTATTTTCCATAATATGTTTTAAGGGTTCGACAACAGGTTTAAAGTATCTCTCCAACGCGATATCTTCCTCCATCTTGCCAGTCTTCAAAGCCAGATATTTCTTGCGAATGGATTCGCTGGTTTTTGCAATTTCCTTCACTATTCTCTCGCGATCCTTAATCTCCAGACTATCGATATCAATCATCGTTGTATCGCAGATGTTGCTTTCCCACCGACGTGTCGACGACAATTGACAATCTCATGGTATTGCAAACTCGTTAAATCCCTTTCTATAACGTCCATTGGACATCGCGCTATCCTTGTCTATTACCGCGAAACCATACTCCCGTTGCCAACAATTACGACACAAAGCGCAGAAATCCTCGTAAGACATGTCGGTGTTTACGTGATCGTTGTACACATGTTTCAAGTTGGTACCATCCTGCTTAAACAGAATCAGCAGATTGGCATTGTCGCGTATAAGATGTTTGGGTATCTTTGCATACGTCTGACAGAGATAGAAGCAGTCAACGTTCGAGTGACGCCCCATTGCAAAGTATTCCCTTATCGTATCTTGCTTGTCACATGCCACGTCATCAAAGATAAAAATAGAATTCGGAAGTGATTCGCTCGGGGGGATGACGTCACTGTTATTCGAAAACGTAAAGTAGCCAATTTCATCTATCGGAGTCAATAAATTCTCCAAATACAGATATTTCGGCTGTTGCAACGACTTGGAATACACATACACGTTCTCGAAGCGGACGCCGTGTGGACTTTCCAACAAGCTCACCAACACGTTTGTCTTTCCACAATTTGATGGACCGCAAATGAGGCAGCGGATAGTGTTTGGCAACATGCTACCGTGTCTGCGCATTGTTTTCGGACACATCACTCGCGATTTATCGTCAAAATTTGTCACGCGTATCGTTACAGGCTGCCGTACGAATCGCATCCTCTCCGCGAACTGTGAAAAAATGATTTTGATACGTCGAAGCGGCGACGCACCCTATTTATAGGTCCGCGCCGAAGCAAAACAGCGCAGTATTCAAAATGCTTCTGATCCCATCGGATAATTGCGATATTCGAGACCTAACCTCTGAGCACTTGAAATATATACCAAAGATTATTCTACTGCGAGAGTTTGGCAGACACATTGATCAGTTGTGGGACAGACTCCCCGAGCATATAAAAGCCGATCCTGAGGTTCAGCAGTATCATCGGTGTCTTGAACATTATAATCGCCCTTGGCAGCAAACGCATATCGACGGTCCAGCACCACTGATTAAAAACTGTGACGAATGTCGCCAACGAGAGTAAAGAAAGGTCGTGGTTTGTTAAATCGGGCGATAAACGCGCTACCTATCGAATTACATATCCCAGGATACCAGTTTTGCGGTCCAGGAACTCATCTGGCAAAACGATTGGCTAGAGGGGATCAAGGCATCAATCCGTTGGACGCAGCGGGTCGCGAACACGATATTGCATATTCACGTAGCAACGATCTCGGTGAAAGGCACGCGGCAGATAAGGTACTCGCTGACAAAGCGCGAAAACGCATCGTTGCGCGAGACTCGACTCTGGGTGAAAGAGGTGCTGCTACGGCTGTTTGGGCAGCTATGAAGGCCAAGACGAAAATCGGAATGGGAATGAAAACAAAAACCTGCAAAAGGACTCCAAAGAAAGCATCGCAAAAGCGGATTCTTCCTGTAGCAAAACGAGGTGGTATATTACCACTTCTCCCGCTGCTAGGTGTTCTCGGATCATTAGCTGGTGGAGCGGCGGGGATCGCCAAGGCGGTAAACGATAATAAGGCGGCGCAACATCAGCTGCAGGAAATGCAACGCCATAATCGCTCCATGGAAGGTCGTGGACTTTATCTCGCACCGTACAAGCGCGGACAGGGAATATCAAAACGAAAAAAAAAACGTCGAAAAGAAAATAAAAATGCCTATCGGTGTAACTACCGATGCACAATTGGAGGAGTTGGCAAAACGTATGCGTATTTCATTCTTTAGAGGTGTTTTTATGCGCAATGCACTACCAGCCGGAGGAGTACATCGAAACGAGAGCGGTATCATAAATTTGGACAATGTCGAGGGGTCGGGAACTCATTGGGTGGCATATGCGAAGAGAGGGTGTCGAGCTATATATTTTGACAGCTTCGGGAATCTTCGACCGCCTAGAGAATTGGTACAATATCTGGATAAAGATGCTGTGAAAATCGAATACAATCGAACGTCGTATCAGAAGTACAATCAGAGCAATTGTGGACAACTCTGTCTACGCTTTCTACAAACGATCGGCCACAAATTTAAGGATTGACTTCCCACCGCTATGATTCAGTACTAGTCGAGTCGTACAGCTCGGAATATGTCGTTAACATTCACTCTAACCGGCAAGAGTAGCACCCTCGCGGTGAGCTACTTTCCACCCATAGATTTGAGCGACGATGATTACGAACTTGGTTTAACAACCTTTGAAACTTATCATACAATACCGAACATCGACTGGAGCAACGATAAATTCTACTTCACCTCAAACTATGGCATCAAAAACAGCAGTGTTGACACCACTCCTGAAACTATTAGGATTCCACACGGCTCCTACGAACTAGACGCCATTGCCAAGTATTTGAGGCAGCGATTACTCGAGCGGTATCCTAAAAATCTTGATGACTCTGATGATGACAACGATGTGTATCCTATAGTGTTGCGTCCCAACAACAACACCATGAAAAGCGAGCTGTACTGCTCGTTCGCTGTAGATTTTACGAAGCGCAATAACATTGGATCGCTACTGGGATTCTCGACGAATCGGGTATTAGAACCAGGGCGGTGGCACGAATCGGACGATCCAATTAATATCATGAACGTGAACATTATTCGCATAGAATGTAGCGTGACCGCTGGTGCGTACAACAATGGGAAGCGCGTACATACGATACATGAATTTTCTCCGAGAGTTCCACCAGGATATAAGATATCGGAAACGCCCGCACAGATCATTTACCTTCCGATCACCGCACGAGTCATTACGGATCTAACGATACGCGTTGTGGATCAAGACGGACGGTTGCTCGATTTCCGAGGTGAAGAGATTACCATCAGACTGCACGTACGACGGCGTCAACGATAATACATGTGGTGTGAATGAAAGAAATGCTTGTGTTGAACAACTCCAGAAATCCGTTTCTTCCAAGTGAAATTGTTTGCAACAACAACAACAACAACAACAGCAACAACAACTGCAATAGCTCTGATTACGCTAAAAAGAAGAGGCTCAGTGCTGCGAACATTGCATTTTTGAAATCATTGGGGTTTATTGTGTGCATATAAGTTGAAAGAAAATGGCCGACATTCTAAGCATTGGAGTGAAGCCGACGTTTGATGATCGCATCGTCAAGCTCGAGACTCACACGTACAACCCATACGTCAACACAACGTTTGGATATAGCGATGAGATAAGAATACCTATACAACAGCAGGATTTATACACATTACCGTGTGAAAGTTTCCTCTACATGGAGGGAAAATTGGTGATAAATAAACCAAACGATGCATCAACAACGACGTTGGGAAATAATTGCGTGGCGTTCTTATTTGATGAGATTCGGTATGAGCTGAATGGCGTGGAGATTGACCGCAACAGAAACGTTGGAATAACTAGCACGCTTAAAAACTATGTATCGCTAACATCTGACGAAGACAAAAATATTGAGAATGCCGGATGGGGATTGAAACGACGCGATGGACTAATAGTGAAAAATCATTTCAATTTTTGCATCCCACTAAAATATTTGTTGGGATTTTGTGAGGACTACAAACGCATGATTATTAATGCGCGTCACGAATTGATTTTAATACGATCGCGCAACGATAGCAATTCTGTAATAGGATCGCCGATGTTGGAACCAGAAATTGAATTACTTAAAGTGCAATGGCGAATGCCTCATGTGACGCTGAACGATGTTAATAAGCTATCGTTGCTGCATGCTTTGGAAAGTGGACAAAACCTGAGCATTAGTTTTCGCTCATGGGATCTGTACGAGTATCCTCTCTTACAGAGCACAACCAAGCATTCGTGGGCTGTGAAGGCATCTGCACAACTGGAGAAGCCGCAATACGTTATCTTTGCTCTACAGACTGCTCGAAAGAATGTGATGACTGAAGATGTTACTAAGTTTAACAATTGCAAATTGACCAATGTAAAACTTTTTCTCAACTCGGATTCTTATCCATATGATGACTTGAACTTGGACTTTGACAAGAATAAGCACGCCACCTTGTTTCACATGTATACGCAATTCCGTAAATCATATTATGGACATAGTTGCAACGAGGCATTATTCACAGTGGCTGAATTTTTACAATTTGGTCCTCTCGTGGTGATTGATTGTTCGCGACAAAATGAGTCGATTAAAAATGGTACCGTGGACGTGCGCATAGAATTTGAGTGTAAAGAGAATGTACCTGCAAATACTACGGCCTACTGTCTGATTCTGCATGATCGGGTGGTTGAATACAATCCGCTAACAAACGTGGTGCGCAAAATAAATTAAATTGTCATACTACATGCCTGCCCTCTCCTGTATCAAATTCGTGCAAAAATTTCATCGTAAAAATCGAGATGCTTTACGAGAAAGACTGCATTCTCTCATCTGTCTTGAAGGCGAGCAGACCTCTAAAATTGTATCGACAATGGTTGTACCAACATTTGTTGACCTGCAAGGATTCATCGTCGATGGAAGATTTGTTGTCAAGGAAGTGGCTGTCCTACGAAAGGGAACAATTCTCTCGCACTATATTTTTGGGAGTTCGATGCCGCAATATCTTCTTACAAAATCCGACAAATCAAGCATCCGATGGTTGGTTGCAAAACATCATGGACTACGATGGGACGATGGAGGCGTTCCATACAGTATGGCTAAACAGCTAATTTCGAAAGCTGTAGCTGATGCAATCGATGAAGAAGATGATGCATCCCATATCGTATACGTTAAAGGGTTGCAGAAACGCGACTGGCTTGTGGATTTCCTCGATGAAAATACAAGACCGGACATGATCATTGAGACGCTGGACATTGACTACGAGGATATTAAATCTCTAAATAAGCTAAATGTAGTTAATACTCTGCGATGTGGCAGACACGCGAAGCATTGTGCCATGCAAAATGTATTTAAAATATTCAACTGGTGGTCTAAACACCAAAGAGAAATTCATAAATAAAATATGATCAATTTTTAATGCATAAATGTTTTTTATTTTTTTTTTCACCCTCCCCAACCTCCTATATGCGGTGTACGCTAGATTAAGACGATAGTTATAATTATGTAGAAGTAGTACGATTCATGTTCAGAGATGTATGATTTACGTTCAATATCCGTTCGATTCACGTTCAATACCCGTTCAAAGTCGTTCAATACACGTTCAAAGCCGTTCAATACCCGTTCAAAGCCGTTCAATACCCGTTCGATTCACGTTCAAAGCCGTTCAATACCCGTTCAAAGTCGTTCAATACCCGTTCGATTCACGTTCAAAGTCGTTCAATACCCATTCGATTCACGTTCAAAGCCGTTTAATACCCGTTCAAAGTCGTTTAATACCCGTTCAAAGTCGTTCAATACCCGTTCAATATCCGTTCGATTCAAGTTCAATACCCGTTCGATTCACGTTCAATACCCGTTCAAAGTCGTTCAATACACGTTCAAAGCCGTTCAATACCCGTTCGATTCATGTTCAAAGCCGTTCAATACCCGTTCGATTCACGTTCAAAGCCGTTCAATACCCGTTCAAAACCGTTCAATATCCGTTCAATACCCGTTCAAAGCCGTTCAATACCCGTTCGATACCCGTTCGATTCACGTTCGATTTACATTCAGAGTGGCATGGTATAGCGAAATGATGTGTTAAAGAAGGGAAAGAAGATGCGTGTGAATAAGGAGAGGATTGTCAGCGAAAATGATGACGAGTGTGTGGAAGAATGGGGGTGGTCAGCGAAGATGAAGGTGGCGAACAATAACATCTTACTTTGCAAAGCTACGCATCTTTCAAGATATGGGTTTACATGCGAGAGCTTGGCGATGTCGCGAGACCAGTTGTCTTCAGAGCATTACTATTATTTCTCAATTTTATTTACCCGCCTTCCGCCTCCTTCTCTCACCATCTAATTTTAAGATTCAGCATTTCTGCTGACGCTGCATAATTATTTCTATGATTCGCGCTGCTAAATGACGTCATCCCTCACGGCTGCTCCAGAGGATTCGAGTTACACGCGATCGCGCGAGACGCTGCGACGTTAAGTATTGCTTTCTCTTTCCTTCCTCCGAATTTAGCTTTTAAAGTATTGCTCTCTCTTTCGCTCCTCCAAATGCATGGTTTGGAAAAAGCCGATCTTCCCCGACATTGTCCAACGTCATCCGATAAAGTATTAAGCAATTTCAGCTTTATAATGGTTTGAAAAAAAAAATATTTGGGGAAAAAAATTTCTGGGGCTGGATCGAGTCTGAAAAAAGATTTTTCATACAAGACCCGGCCCCAGAAATTTTTTTAGAGGGAGGGGATGACCCTCCGAAGTTTTTGGGGGTGGGTCCGACGTGGAGAGGTCTCCGCGGCGGTTCGGTCTGGACTGATCCCCTCCACGATTGCGGCTTCCCCCACTCCGCGGCTCATGCGCGCGCAACCGGTCATCCATTCCCCGCTTCCCCCGCACCCATGTTTCCCTCCACCGCGCTCCCCCGCGCGCCCTCACTTCCCCCCGCCCCGCACCCCCCCTCAGAGGACCTGAGTTGGAATCGGCATTACCCTACTACTTATGTGCATTATACAAACTATTACAAGTATCACTGTACCTGCTATTAAATTACTAAACTTTTGAATATAATGTAACTATTACACTTACATAAACTTTTTAACATAGGTATGAAGCTATTAAATTTTAAAGTCGAGGTTCAGCAACTTCTAACAATTACTCGAGCTAATTTGTAAACAAATTCCGTATATGCAAGAACCATGAAAAATACCCAAAATATGCAAAATTACAAATATATTTTTTAAATCCTCTCAATGATGAAATATAGATCGGTCAAAGTCCCACTTGTTTAATCCATTACTACAAAAACATGCATTTGCACTAAATTCCGCAGTCTATATTATACCTATTTCTTTATATATTCATTTATACTTATTTAGCCATTAACAGGCAACACCCTTTATTAAGGGGTTAGACGAATTCTTTTTACAGATAGTATGAGGTTGGAAATTATTTCGTTAATTCTTATGTGCAGAGCATGTATTAAGGCATATGTTGTATAAATATTACGCGCGCGAGCGATGTATCAAATTATGATGCCCAGGTTTATCTAACATCAGAAAGATCATGATTCTAGTGTTCATTAATCAAATATCTACAAGGTAGCATACAGATTTGAGAAGAAAAAATTTATTGTACAAATGAGAGCAAGGTAAATATCACTATTCATTTTTTACCTAACAAGACAAACTTAAAACGTTTATTATATACGAATGGGTTATCGCATAAAAAATGATATCATACAGTTTAGATAATACCATTAAGAATATGTGTACCAAGTTTGAAATAAATCGGACAAATAGTTTTCGATCTGCTCGAACTTCTTTCGGACCGCTCGTTTCTTTCCAAGCCGCCCGGTTTCTTTCGGGCCGCTTGGTTCTATCCAATCCGCCCGGTTTCTTTCGGGCCGCTTGGAAAAATTCAATCCGCTTGGTTATATCCAATCCGCCCGGTTTCTTTCGGGCCGCTTGGAAAAATTCAAGTACTCGGTTCTATCCGAGCCGCTCGGTTCTATCCAATCCGCTCGGTTCTAACCAATCCGCCCGGTTCTTTCGGGCCGCTTGAAAAAAATTCAAGTACTTGGTTCGATCCGAGCCGCTCGGTTCTTTCGGGTACCTGGCTCGGCTCGGAAACCGAGTCCCGGATTGGTTCGGTTTTCAAGCTACCCGAATATTCAAGTACTCGTACAGCTCTAGTCCCCACAACCCCGGGACTAGATTGGCCCGCCACCCTCAAGTCCGACGACTATAGGATCGTCTCCACGACCCCGGGCCAAAGTTGGCAAGCCGCCGAAATGTCCGACGACTATAGGGTCGTCCCCACGACCGCGGGCCAAAGATGTCCTGCCGCCGTCTTGTCCGACGACTATAGGGTCGTCCCCACGACCCCGGGACTAGATTGGCCCGCCACCGTCATGTCCAACGACTATAGGGTCGTCCCCACGACCATGGGCCAAAGTTGGCCAGCCGCCGATATGTCCAACGACTTTTGGGTCGTCCCCACGACCCCGGGATAAGATTGGCCCGCCACCGTAAAGTCCGACGACTATAGGGTCGTCCCCACGACCCCGGGCAAATTTGGCAAGCCCCCGACATATCCGACGACTATAGGGTCGTCCCGAAAACCCCGGGACTAGATTGGCCCGCCACCGTCAAGTCCGACGACTATAGGATCGTCTCCACGACCACGGCCCAAAGTTGGCCAGCCGCCGACATGTCCAACGACTATTGGGTCGTCCCCACGACCACGGGCCAAAGTTAGCCAGCCGCCGACATGTCCGACGACTATAGGGTCGTCCCCACGACCCCGGGCGGAAGTTGGCAAGCCGCTGAAATGTCCGACGACTGTAGGGTCGTCCCCACGACCCCGGGACTAGATTGGCCCGCCACCGTGAAGTCCGACGACTATAGGGTCGTCCCCACGACCTCGGGACTAGGTTGGCCAGCCGGCGACATGTCCGACGACTATAGGGTCGTCCCCACGACCCCGGGCCAATGTTGGCCAATCGCCGACATGTCCGACGACTACAGGGTCGTCCCTACGACCCCGGGACTAGATAGGCCCGCCACCGTCATGTCCGACGACTATCGGATCGTCCCCACGACCACGGGCCAAAGTTGGCCAGCCGCCGACATGTCCGACGACTATTGGGTCGTCCCCACGACCCCGGGCCAAAGTTGGCCAGCCGCCGACTTGTCCGACGACTATGGGTTCGTCCCCACGACCCCAGGACTAGATTGGCCCGCCACCGTCATGTCCGACGACAATAGGGTCGGCCCCACGACCACGGGCCAAAGTTGGCAAGCTGCCGACTTGTCCGACGACTATAGGGTCGTCCCCACGACCCCGGGACTAGGTAGACCCGCCGCCGACGTGTCCGACAACTATAGGGTCGTCCCCACGACCCCGGGCCAAAGTTGGCAAGCCGCCGAAATGTCCGACGACTATAGGGTCGTCCCCACAACCCCGGGACTAGATTGGCCCGCCACCGTCAAGTCCGACGACTATAGGATCGTCTCCACGACCACGGGCCAAAGTTGGCCAGCCGCTGACATGTCCGTCGACTATAGGGTCGTCCCCACGACCCCGGGCCAATGTTGGCCAATCGCCGACATGTCCGACGACTATAGGGTCGTCCCTACGACCCCGGGACTAGATTGGCCCGCCACCGTCATGTCCGACGACTATAGGGTCGTCCCCACGACCCCGGGACTAGGTTGACAAGGCGCCGAAATGTCCGACGACTATAGGGTCCTCCCCACGACCGCGAGCCAAGGATGTCCAGCCGCCGACATATCCGACGACTATAGGGTCGTCCCCACGACCCCGGGCCGAAGTTGGCAAGCCGCCGAAATGTCCGACGACTATAGGGTCGTCCACACGACCGCGGGCCAAAGATGTCCAGCCGCCGTCTTGTCCGACGACTATAGGGTCGTCCCCACGACCCCGGGCCAATGTTGGCCAATCGCCGACATGTCCGACGACTATAGGGTCGTCCCTACGACCCCGGGACTAGATTGGCCCGCCACCGCCATGTTGAACGACTATAGGGTCGTCCCCACGACCATGGGCCAAAGTTGGCCAGCCGCCGATATGTCCAACGACTATTGGGTCGTCCCCACGACCCCGGGACTATATTAGCCCGCCACCGTCATGTCCGACGACTATAGGGTCTTCCCCACGACCCCGGGCCAAGCTTGGCCCGCCGCCGACTTGTCCGACGACTATAGGGTCGTCGCCACGACCCCGGGTCTAGGTTGGCCAGCCGCCGACATGTCCGACGACTATAGGGTCGCCCCCACGACCCCGGGACTAGGTAGACCCGCCGCCGTTGTGTCCGACAACTATAGGGTCGTCCCCACGACCCCGGGACTAGGTTGGCCCGCCGCCGACTTGTCCGACGACTATAGGGTCGTCCCCACGACCCCGGGCAAATTTGGCAAGCCGCCGACATATCCGACGACTATAGGATCGTCCCCACGACTACGGGCCAAAGGTGGCCAGCCGCCGACATGTCCGACGACTATCGGATCGTCCCCACTACCACGGGACTAGATTGGCCCGCCACCGTCATGTCCGACGACTATAGGGTCTTCCCCACGACCCCGGGCCAAGCTTGGCCCGCCGCCAACTTGTCCGACGACTATAGGGTCGTCGCCACGACCCCGGGTCTAGGTTGGCCAACCGCCGACATGTCCGACGACTATAGGGTCGCCCCCACGACCCCGGGACTAGGTAGACCCGCCGCCGTTGTGTCCGACAACTATAGGGTCGTCCCCACGACCCCGGGACTAGGTTGGCCCGCCGCCGACTTGTCCGACGGCTATAGGGTCGTCCCCACGACCACGGGCCAAAGTTGGCCAGCCGCCGACATATCCGAAGACTATAGGGTCGTCCCCACAACCCCGGGCCAAAGTTGGCAAGCTGCCGACTTGTCCGACGACTATAGGGTCGTCCCCACGACCCCGGGACTAGGTAGACCCGCCGCCGATGTGTCCGACAACTATAGGGTCGTCCCCACGACCCCGGGCCAAAGTTGGCAAGCCGCCCAAAAGTCCGACGACTATAGGGTGGTCCCCACAACCCCGGGACTAGATTGGCCCGCCACCGTCAAGTCCGACGACTATAGGATCGTCTCCACGACCACGGGCCAAAGTTGGCCAGCCGCCGACATGTCCGTCGACTATAGGGTCGTCCCCACGACCCCGGGCCAATGTTGGCCAATCGCCGACATGTCCGACGACTATAGGGTCGTCCCTACGACCCCGGGACTAGATTGGCCCGCCACCGTCATGTCCGACGACTATAGGGTCGTCCCCACGACCCCGGGACTAGGTTGACAAGCCGCCGAAATGTCCGACGACTATAGGGTCGTCCCCACGACCGCGAGCCAAGGATGTCCAGCCGCCGTCTTGTTCGACGACTATAGGGTCGTACCCACGACCCCGGGACTAGATTGGCCCGCCACCGTCATGTCCAACGACTATAGGGTCGTCCCCACGACCCCGGGACTAGGTTGACAAGCCGCCGAAATGTCCGACGACTATAGGGTCGTCCCCACCACCGCGAGCCAAGGATGTCCAGCCGCCGTCTTGTTCGACGACTATAGGGTCGTCCCCACGACCCCGGGCAAATTTGGCAAGCCGCCGACATATCCGACGACTATAGGGTCGTCCCCACAACCCCGGGACTAGATTGGCCCGCCACCCTCAAGTCCGACGACTATAGGATCGTCTCCACGACCACGGCCCAAAGTTGGCCAGCCGCCGACATGTCCAACGACTATTGGGTCGTCCCCACGACCCCGGGCCAAAGTTGGCAAGCCGCCGAAATGTCCGACGACTATAGGGTCGTCCCCACGACCGCGGGCCAAAGATGTCCAGCCGCCGTCTTGTCCGACGACTATAGGGTCGTCCCCACGACCCCGGGACTAGATTGGCCCGCCACCGTCATGTCCGACGACTATAGGGTCGTCCCCACGACCCCGGGACAAGGTTGGCCCAACGCCGACTTGTCCGACGACTATAGGGTCGTACCCTCGACCCCGGGAGTAGGCTGACAAGCCGCCGACATGTCCGACGACTATAGGGTCGTCCCCACGACCCCGGGCCATTGTTGGCATGCCGCCGAAATGTCCGACGCCTATAGGGTCGTCCCCACGACCCCGGCCCAAAGTTGGCAAGCCGCCGAAATGTCCGACGACTATAGGGTCGTCCCCACGACCGCGGGCCAAGGTTGGACAGCCGCCGACATATCCGACGACTATAGGGTCGTCCCCGCGACCCCGGGCCAATGTTGGCCAATCGCCGACATGTCCGACGACTACAGGGTCGTCCCTACGACCCCGGGACTAGATAGGCCCGCCACCGTCATGTCCGACGACTATCGGATCGTCCCCACGACAACGGGCCAAAGTTGGCCAGCCGCCGACATGTCCGACGACTATTGGGTCGTCCCCACGACCCCGGGCCAAAGTTGGCCAGCCGCCGTCTTGTCCGACGACTATGGGGTCGTCCCCACGACCCCAGGACTAGATTGGCCCGCCACCGTCATGTCCGACGACAATAGGGTCGTCCCCACGACCACGGGCCAAAGTTGGCAAGCTGCCGACTTGTCCGACGACTATAGGGTCGTCCCCACGACCCCGGGACTAGGTAGACCCGCCGCCGACGTGTCCGACAACTATAGGGTCGTCCCCACGACCCCGGGCCAAAGTTGGCAAGCCGCCGAAATGTCCGACGACTATAGGGTGGTCCCCACAACCCCGGGACTAGATTGGCCCGCCACCGTCAAGTCCGACGACTATAGGATCGTCTCCACGACCACGGGCCAAAGTTGGCCAGCCGCCGACATGTCCGTCGACTGTAGGGTCGTCCCCACGACCCCGGGCCAATGTTGGCCAATCGCCGACATGTCCGACGACTATAGGGTCGTCCCTACGACCCCGGGACTAGATTGGCCCACCACCGTCATGTCCGACGACTATAGGGTCGTCCCCACGACCCCGGGACTAGGTTGACAAGCCGCCGAAATGTCCGACGACTATAGGGTCGTCCCCACGACCGCGAGCCAAGGATGTCCAGCCGCCGTCTTGTTCGACGAGTATAGGGTCGTACCCACGACCCCGGGACTAGATTGGCCCGCCACCGTCATGTCCAACGACTATAGGGCCGTCCCCACGACCATGGGCCAAAGTTGGCCAGCCGCCGATATGTCCAACGACTATTGGGTCGTCCCCACGACCCCGGGACTAGATTGGCCCGCCATCGTCAAGTCCGACGACTATAGGGTCGTCCCCACGACCCCGGGCAAATTTGGCAAGCCGCCGACATATCCGACGACTATAGGGTCGTCCCCACAACCCCGGGACTAGATTGGCCCGCCACCCTCAAGTCCGACGACTATAGGATCGTCTCCACGACCACGGCCCAAAGTTGGCCTGCCGCCAACATGTCCAACGACTATTGGGTCGTCCCCACGACCACGGGCCAAAGTTAGCCAGCCGCCGACATATCCGACGACTATAGGGTCGTCCCCACGACCCCGGGCCAAAGTTGGCAAGCCGCCGAAATGTCCGACGACTATAGGGTCGTCCCCACGACCGCGGGCCAAAGATGTCCAGCCGCCGTCTTGTCCGACGACTATAGGGTCGTCCCCACGACCCCGGGACTAGATTGGCACGCCACCGTCATGTCCAACGACTATAGGGTCGTCCCCACGACCATGGGCCAAAGTTGGCCAGCCGCCGATATGTCCAACGACTTTTGGGTCGTCCCCACGACCCCGGGATAAGATTGGCCCGCCACCGTCAAGTCCGACGACTATAGGGTCGTCCCCACGACCACGGGCAAATTTGGCAAGCCGCCGACATATCCGACGACTATAGGGTCGTCCCCAAAACCCCGGGACTAGATTGGCCCGCCACCGTCATGTCCGACGACTATAGGATCGTCTCCACGACCACGGCCCAAAGTTGGCCAGCCGCCGACATGTCCAACGACTATTGGGCCGTCCCCACGACCACGGGCCAAAGTTAGCCAGCCGCCGACATGTCCGACGACTATAGGGTCGTCCCCACGACCCCGGGACTAGGTAGACCCGCCGCCGACGTGTCCGACAACTATAGGGTCGTCCCCACGACCCCGGGCCAAAGTTGGCAAGCCGCCGAAATGTCCGACGACTATAGGGTCGTCCCCACAACCCCGGGACTAGATTGGCCCGCCACCGTCAAGTCCGACGACTATAGGATCGTCTCCACGACCACGGGCCAAAGTTGGCCAGCCGCTGACATGTCCGTCGACTATAGGGTCGTCCCCACGACCCCGCGCCAATGTTGGCCAATCGCCGACATGTCCGACGACTATAGGGTCGTCCCCACAACCCCGGGACTAGATTGGCCCGCCACCGTCAAGTCCGACGACTATAGGATCGTCTCCACGACCCCGGGCCGAAGTTGGCAAGCCGCCGAAATGTCCGACGACTATAGGGTCGTCCCCACGACCGCGGGCCAAAGATGTCCAGCCGCCGTCTTGTCCGACGACTATAGGGTCGTCCCCACGACCCCAGGACTAGATTGGCCCGCCACCGTTATGTCCGACGACAATAGGGTCGTCCCCACGACCACGGGCCAAAGTTGGCAAGCTGCCGACTTGTCCGACGACTATAGGGTCGTCCCCACGACCCCGGGACTAGGTAGACCCGCCGCCGACGTGTCCGACAACTATAGGGTCGTCCCCACGACCCCGTGCCAAAGTTGGCAAGCCGCCGAAATGTCTGACGACTATAGGGTCGTCCCCACAACCCCGGGACTAGATTGGCCCGCCACCGTCAAGTCCGACGACTATAGGATCGTCTCCACGACCACGGGCCAAAGTTGGCCAGCCGCTGACATGTCCGTCGACTATAGGGTCGTCCCCACGACCCCGGGCCAATGTTGGCCAATCGCCGACATGTCCGACGACTATAGGGTCGTCCCTACGACCCCGGGGCTAGATTGGCCCGCCACCGTCATGTCCGACGACTATAGGGTCGTCCCCACGACCCCGGGACTAGGTTGACAAGGCGCCGAAATGTCCGACGACTATAGGGTCCTCCCCACGACCGCGAGCCAAGGATGTCCAGCCGCCGTCTTGTCCGACGACTATAGGGTCGTACCCACGACCCCGGGACTAGATTGGCCCGCCACCGTCATGTCCAACGACTATAGGGTCGTCCCCACGACCATGGGCCAAAGTTGGCCAGCCGCCGATATGTCCAACGACTATTGGGTCGTCCCCACGACCCCGGGACTAGATTGGCCCGCCACCGTCAAGTCCGACGACTATAGGGTCGTCCCCACGACCCCGGGCAAATTTGGCAAGCCGCCGACATATCCGACGACTATAGGGTCGTCCCCACAACCCCGGGACTAGATTGGCCCGCCACCGTCAAGTCCGACGACTATAGGATCGTCTCCACGACCACGGCCCAAAGTTGGCCAGCCGCCGACATGTCCAACGACTATTGGGTCGTCCCCACGACCACGGGCCAAAGTTAGCCAGCCGTCGACATGTCCGACGACTATAGGGTCGTCCCCACGACCCCGGGCCAAAGTTAGCAAGCCGCCGAAATGTCCGACGACTATAGGGTCGTCCCCACGACCGCGGGCCAAAGATGTCCAGCCGCCGTCTTATCCGACGACTATAGGGTCGTCCCTACGACCGCGGGACTAGGTTGGCTCGCCGCCGACTTGTCCGACGACTATAGGCTCGTCCCCACGACCCCGGGTCAAAGTTGGCCAGCCGCCGATATGTCCGACGACTATAGAGTCGTCCCCACGACCCCGGGAATATATTGGCCCGCCACCGTCTTGTCCGACGACTATAGGGTCGTCCCCACGACCACGGGCCAAAGTTGGCCCGCCGCCGACTGGTCCGACGACTATAGGGTCGTCCCCACGACCACGGGCCAAAGTTGGCAAGCCGCCGACTTTTCCGACGACTATAGGCGTCGTCCCCACGACCCCGGGGCTAGGATGGGCCGCCGCCGACATGTTCAACGACTATTGGGCCGTCCCCACGACCCCGGGCCAATGTTGGCCAGCCGCCGAAATGTCCGACGACTATAGAGTCGTCCCCACAACCCCGGGCCAAAGTTGGCAAGCTGCCGACTTGTCCGACGACTGTAGGGTCGTCCCCACGACCCCGGGACTAGGTTGACCCGCCGCCGACGTGTCCGACAACTATAGGGTCGTCCCCACGACCCCGGGCCAAAGTTGGCAAGCCGCCGAAATGTCCGACGACTATAGGGTGGTCCCCACAACCCCGGGACTAGATTGGCCCGCCACCGTCAAGTCCGACGACTATAGGATCGTCTCCACGACCACGGGCCTAAGTTGGCCAGCCGCCGACATGTCCGTCGACTATAGGGTCGTCCCCACGACCCCGGGCCAATGTTGGCCAATCGCCGACATGTCCGACGACTATAGGGTCGTCCCTACGACCCCGGGACTAGATTGGCCCACCACCGTCATGTCCGACGACTATAGGGTCGTCCCCACGACCCCGGGACTAGGTTGACAAGCCGCCGAAATGTCCGACGACTATAGGGTCGTGCCCACGACCGCGAGCCAAGGATGTCCAGCCGCCGTCTTGTTCGACGAGTATAGGGTCGTACCCACGACCCCGGGACTAGATTGGCCCGCCACCGTCATGTCCAACGACTATAGGGTCGTCCCCACGACCATGGGCCAAAGTTGGCCAGCCGCCGATATGTCCAACGACTATTGGGTCGTCCCCACGACCCCGGGACTAGATTGGCCCGCCATCGTCAAGTCCGACGACTATAGGATCGTCTCCACGACCACGGCCCAAAGTTGGCCTGCCGCCAACATGTCCAACGACTATTGGGTCGTCCCCACGACCACGGGCCAAAGTTAGCCAGCCGCCGACATATCCGACGACTATAGGGTCGTCCCCACGACCCCGGGCCAAAGTTGGCAAGCCGCCGAAATGTCCGACGACTATAGGGTCGTCCCCACGACCGCGGGCCAAAGATGTCCAGCCGCCGTCTTGTCCGACGACTATAGGGTCGTCCCCACGACCCCGGGACTAGATTGGCCCGCCACCGTCATGTCCAACGACTATAGGGTCGTCCCCACGACCATGGGCCAAAGTTGGCCAGCCGCCGATATGTCCAACGACTTTTGGGTCGTCCCCACGACCCCGGGACTAGGTTGGCCCGCAGCCGACTTGTCCGACGACTATAGGGTCGTCCCCACGACTACGGTCTAAAGTTGGCTCGCCGCCGACATGTCCGACGACTATAGGCTCGTCCCCACGACCCCCGGACTAGCTTGGCTCGCCGCCGACTTGTCCGACGACTATAGGGTCGTCCCCACGACCCCGGGAATAGATTGGCCCGCCACCGTCTTGTCCGACGACTATAGGGTCGTCTTCACGACCACGGGCCAAAGTTGGCCAGCCGCCGACATTTCCGACGACAATAGGGTCGTCCTCACGACCACGGGCCAAATTTGGCCAGCCGCCGACTTGTCCGACGACTATAGGGTCGTCCCCACGGCCCCGGGACTAGGTTGGCCCGCAGCCGACTTGTCCGACGACTATAGGGTCGTCCCCACGACTACGGTCTAAAGTTGGCTCGCCGCCGACATGTCCGACGACTATAGGCTCGTCCCCACGACCCCCGGACTAGCTTGGCTCGCCGCCGACTTGTCCGACGACTATAGGGTCGTCCCCACGACCCCGGGTAAACGTTGGCCAGCCGCCGACTTGTCCGACGACTATAGGGTCGTCCCTACGATCCCGGGACTAGATTGGGCAGCCGCCGACTTGTCCGACGACTATAGGGTCGTCCCCACGGCCACGGGCCAAAGTTGGCCAGCCGCCGACATGTCCGACGACTATAGATTCGTCCCCACAACCCCGCGCCAAAGATGGCCAGCCGCCGACTTGTCCGACGACTATAGGGTCGTCCCTACGATCCCGGGACTGGATTGGGCCGCCACCGCCATGTCCGACGACAATAAGGTCGTCCCCACGGCCACGGGCCAAAGTTGGCCAGCCGCCGACATGTCCGACGACTATAGATTCGTCCCCACGACCCCGGGCCAAAGTTGGCCAGCCGCCGACTTGTCCGACGACTATGGGGTCGTCCCTACGATCCCGGGACTAGATTGGGCAGCCGCCGACTTGTCCGACGACTATAGGGTCGTCCCCACGACCCCGGGACTAGATTGGCCCGCCACCGTCTTGTCCGACGACTATAGGGTCGTCTTCACGACCACGGGCCAAAGTTGGCCAGCCGCCGACATTTCCGACGACAATACGGTCGTCCTCACGACCACGGGCCAAATTTGGCCAGCCGCCGACTTGTCCGACGACTATAGGGTCGTCCCCACGACCCCGGAACTAGATTGGCCCGCCACCGTCATGTCCGACGACTATAGGGTCGTCCCCACGACCCCGGGCCAATGTTGGCCAATCGCCGACATGTCCGACGACTATAGGGTCGTCCCTACGACCCCGGGACTAGATTGGCCCGCCACCGTCATGTCCAACGACTATAGGGTCGTCCCCACGACCCCGGGCCAAAGTTGGCCAGCCTCCGACTTGTCCGACGACTATAGGGTCGTCCCCACGACCCCCGGACTAGGTGGGCTCGCCCCCGACTTGTCCGACGACTATAGGGTCGTTCCCACGACCCCGGGCCAAAGTTGGCAAGCTGCCGACTTATCCGACGACTATAGGGTCGTCCCCACGACCCCGGGACTAGGTAGGCCCGCCCCCGACTTGTCCGACGACTATAGGGTCGTCCCCACGACCCCGGGACTAGATTGGCCCGCCACCGTTCTGTCCGACGACTATAGGGTCGTCCCCACGACCACGGGCCAAAGTTGGCCAGCCGGCGACATGTCCGACGACTATAGGGTCGTCCCCACGACCCGGGACTAGACTGGCCCGCCACCGTCATGTCCGACGACTATAGGGTCATCCCCACGACCCCGGGACTAGGTTGGCCCGCCGCCGACTTGTCCGGCGACTATAGGGTCGTCCCCACGACCCCGGGACTAGATTGGCCCGCCACCGTCATTTCCGACGACTATAGGGTCGTCCCCACGACCACGAGCCAAAGTTGGCCAGCCGCCGACATATCCGACGACTGTAGGGTCGTCCCCACGACCCCGGGACTAGATTGGCCCGCCACCGTCATTTCCGACGACTATAGGGTCGTCCCCACGACCACGGGCCAAAGTTGGCCAGCCGCCGACATGTCCGACGACTATAGGGTCGTCCCCACGACCACGAGCCAAAGTTGGCCAGCCGCTGATATGTCCGACGACTATAGGGTCGTCCCCACGACCCCGGGACTAGATTGGCCCGCCACCGTCATTTCCGACGACTATAGGGTCGTCCCCACGACCACGGGCCAAAGTTGGCCAGCCGCCGACATGTCCGACGACTATAGGGTCGTCCCTACGACCCGGGACTAGACTGGCCCGCCACCGTCATGTCCGACGACTATAGGGTCGTCCCCACGACCCCCGGACTAGGTTGGCCGGCCGCCGACTTGTCCGACGACTATAGGGTCGTCCCCACGACCCCGGGACTAGGTTGGCTCGCCACCGTCATGTCTGACGACTATAGGGTCGTCCCCACGACCCCGTGCCAAAGTTGGCAAGCCGCCGAAATGTCCGACGACTGTAGGGTCGTCCCCACGACCCCGAGACTAGATTGGCCCGCCACCGTCAAGTCCGACGACTATAAGGTCGTCCCCAGGACCTTGGGACTAGATTGGCCCGCCACCGTCAAGTCCGACGACTATAGGGTCGTCCCCACGACCCCGGGCCAAAGTTGGCAAGCCGCCGAAATGTCCGACGACTGTAGGGTCGTCCCCACGACCCCGGGACTAGATTGGTCCGCCACCTTCATGTCCGACGACTATAGGGTCGTCCCCACGACCCCGGGCCAAAGTTGGCCAGCCGCCGACATGTCCGACGACTATAGGGTCGTCTTCACGACCACGGGCCAAAGTTGGCCAGCCGCCGACATTTCCGACGACAATAGGTTCGTCCTCACGACCACGGGCCAAATTTGGCCAGCCGCCGACTTGTCCGACGATTATAGGGTCGTCCCCACGACCCCGGGCCAATAATGGCCAATCGCCGACATGTCCGACGACTATAGGGTCGTCCCCACGACCCCGGGACTAGATTGGTCCGCCACCGTCATGTCCAACGACTATCGGATCGTCCCCACGACCACGGGCCAAAGTTGGCCAGCCGCCGACATGTCCGACGACTATTGGGTCGTCCCCACGACACCGGGCCAAAGTTGGCCAGCCGCTGACATGTCCAACGACTATAGGGTCGTCCCCACGACCACGGGCCAAAGTTGACCAGCCGCCGACATGTCCGACGACTATTGGATCGTCCCCACGACCCCGGGCCAAAGTTGGCAAGCCGCCGACATGTCCGACGACTATAGGGTCGTCCCCACGACCCCGGGACTAGGTTGGCCACCCGCCGACATGTCCGACGACTATAGGGTCGTCCCCACGACCCCGGGTCTATGTTGGCCAGCCGCCGACATGTCCGACGACTATTGGGTCGTCCCCACGACACCGGGCCAAAGTTGGCCAGCCGCCGACATCTCCGAAGACTATAGGGTCGTCCCCACGACCCCGGGACTAGATTGGCCAGCCGCCGACATGTCCGACGACTATAGAGTCGTCCCCACGACACCGGGTCAAAGTTGGCCATCCGCTGACATTTCCAACGACTATTGGGTCGTCCCCACGACCACGGGCCAATGTTGGCAAGCTGCCGACATGTCCGACGACTATAGGGTCGTCCCCACGACCCCGGGACTAGATTGGCCCGCCACCGTCATGTCCGACGACAATAGGGTCGTCCCCTCGACCCCGGGTCTAGGTTGGCCAGCCGCCGACTTGTCCGACGACTATAGGGTCGTCCCCACGACCCCGGGACTAGATTGGTCCGCCACCGTCTTGTCCGACGACTATAGGGTCGTCCCCACGACCACGGGGCTAGATTGGCCCGCCACCGTCATGTCCGACGACAATAGGGTCGTCCCCACGACCCCGGGTCTAGGTTGGCCAGCCGCCGACTTGTCCGACGACTATAGGGTCGTACCCACGACCCCGGGACTAGGCTGACAAGCCGCCAACATGTCCGACGACTATAGGGTCGTCCCCACGACCCCGGGCCAAAGATGTCCAGCCGCCGTCTTGTCCGACGACTATAGGGTCGTCCCCACGACCCGGGACTAGACTGGCCCGCCACCGTCATGTCCGACGACTATAGGGTCGTCCCCACGACCCCCGGACTAGGTTGGCCGGCCGCCGACTTGTCCGACTACTATAGGGTCGTCCCCACGACCACCCGACTAGGTGGGCTCGCCGCCGACTTGTCCGACGACTATAGGGTCGTCCCCACGACCCCGGGACTAGGTTGGCTCGCCACCGTCATGTCTGACGACTATAGGGTCGTCCCCACGACCACGGGCCAAAGTTGGCCAGCCGCCGACATGTCCGACGACTATAGGGTCGTCCCCACGACCACGGGCCAAAGTTGGCCAGCCGCCGACATGTCCGACGACTATAGGGTCGTCCCCACGACCCGGGACTAGACTGGCCCGCCACCGTCATGTCCGACGACTATAGGGTCTTCCCCACGACCCCCGGTCTAGGTTGGCCCGCCGCCGACTTGTCCGACGACTATAGGGTCGTCCCCACGACCCCGGGACTAGGTTGGCTCGCCACCGATATGTCTGACGACTATAGAGTCGTCCCCACGACCCCGGGACTAGATTGGCCCGCCACCGTCAAGTCCGACGACTATAGGGTCGTCCCCACGACCCCGGGCCAAAGTTGGACAGCCGCCGACTTGTCCGACGACTATAGGGTCGTCCCTACGATCCCGGGACTAGATTGGGCAGCCGCCGACTTGTCCGACGACTATAGGGTCGTCCCCACGACCCCGGGACTAGATTGGCCCGCCACCGTCTTGTCCGACGACTATAGGGTCGCCTTCACGACCACGGGCCAAAGTTGGCCAGCCGCCGACATTTCCGACGACAATAGGGTCGTCCTCACGACCACGGGCCAAATTTGGCCAGCCGCCGACTTGTCCGACGACTATAGGGTCGTCCCCACGACCCCGGGCCAAAGATGTCCAGCCGCCGTCTTGTCCGACGACTATAGGGTCGTCCCCACGACCCGGGACTAGACTGGCCCGCCACCGTCATGTCCGACGACTATAGGGTCTTCCCCACGACCCCGGGTCTAGGTTGGCCCGCCGCCGACTTGTCCGACGACTATAGGGTCGTCCCCACGACCCCGGGACTAGGTTGGCCACCCGCCGACATGTCCGACGACTATAGGGTCGTCCCCACGACCCCGGGACTAGGTTGGCCACCCGCCGACATGTCCGACGACTATAGGGTCGTCCCCACGACCCCGGGTCTATGTTGGCCAGCCGCCGACATGTCCGACGACTATTGGGTCGTCCCCACGACACCGGGCCAAAGTTGGCCAGCCGCCGACATCTCCGAAGACTATAGGGTCGTCCCCACGACCCCGGGACTAGATTGGTCCGCCACCGTCTTGTCCGACGACTATAGGGTCGTCCCCACGACCACGGGACTAGATTGGCCCGCCACCGTCATGTCCGACGACAATAGGGTCGTCCCCACGACCCCGGGTCTAGGTTGGCCAGCCGCCGAATTGTCCGACGACTATAGGGTCGTACCCACGACCCCGGGACTAGGCTGACAAGCCGCCAACATGTCCGACGACTATAGGGTCGTCCCCACGACCCCGGGCCAAAGATGTCCAGCCGCCGTCTTGTCCGACGACTATAGGGTCGTCCCCACGACCCGGGACTAGACTGGCCCGCCACCGTCATGTCCGACGACTATAGGGTCGTCCCCACGACCCCCGGACTAGGTTGGCCGGCCGCCGACTTGTCCGACGACTATAGGGTCGTCCCCACGACCACCCGACTAGGTGGGCTCGCCGCCGACTTGTCCGACGACTATAGGGTCGTCCCCACGACTACGGTCTAAAGTTGGCTCGCCGCCGACATGTCCGACGACTATAGGCTCGTCCCCACGACCCCCGGACTAGCTTGGCTCGCCGCCGACTTGTCCGACGACTATAGGTTCGTCCCCACGAACCCGGGCGAACGTTGGCCAGCCGCCGACTTGTCCGACGACTATAGGGTCGTCCCTACGATCCCGGGACTAGATTGGGCAGCCGCCGACTTGTCCGACGACTATAGGGTCGTCCCCACGGCCACGGGCCAAAGTTGGCCAGCCGCCGACATGTCCGACGACTATAGATTCGTCCCCACAACCCCGGGCCAAAGATGGCCAGCCGCCGACTTGTCCGACGACTATAGGGTCGTCCCTACGATCCCGGGACTAGATTGGGCCGCCACCGCCATGTCCGACGACAATAAGGTCGTCCCCACGGCCACGGGACTAGATTGGGCAGCCGCCGACTTGTCCGACGACTATAGGGTCGTCCCCACGACCCCGGGCCAAAGGTGGCATGCCGCCGACTTGTCCGATGACTATAGGGTCGTCCCCACGACCCCGGGACTAGATTGGCCCGCCACCGTCTTGTCCGACGACTATAGGGTCGTCTTCACGACCACGGGCCAAAGTTGGCCAGCCGCCGACATTTCCGACGACAATAGGGTCGTCCTCACGACCACGGGCCAAATTTGGCCAGCCGCCGACTTGTCCGACGACTATAGGGTCGTCCCCACGACCCCGGAACTAGATTGGCCCGCCACCGTCATGTCCGACGACTATAGGGTCGTCCCCACGACCCCGGGACTAGATTGGCCCGCCACCGTCTTGTCCGACGACTATAGGGTCGTCTTCACGACCACGGGCCAAAGTTGGCCAGCCGCCGACATTTCCGACGACAATAGGGTCGTCCTCACGACCACGGGCCAAATTTGGCCAGCCGCCGACTTGTCCGACGACTATAGGGTCGTCCCCACGGCCCCGGGACTAGGTTGGCCCGCAGCCGACTTGTCCGACGACTATAGGGTCGTCCCCACGACCCCGGGTAAACGTTGGCCAGCCGCCGACTTGTCCGACGACTATAGGGTCGTCCCTACGATCCCGGGACTAGATTGGGCAGCCGCCGACTTGTCCGACGACTATAGGGTCGTCCCCACGGCCACGGGCCAAAGTTGGCCAGCCGCCGACATGTCCGACGACTATAGATTCGTCCCCACAACCCCGCGCCAAAGATGGCCAGCCGCCGACTTGTCCGACGACTATAGGGTCGTCCCTACGATCCCGGGACTGGATTGGGCCGCCACCGCCATGTCCGACGACAATAAGGTCGTCCCCACGGCCACGGGCCAAAGTTGGCCAGCCGCCGACATGTCCGACGACTATAGATTCGTCCCCACGACCCCGGGCCAAAGTTGGCCAGCCGCCGACTTGTCCGACGACTATAGGGTCGTCCCCACGACCCCGGGACTAGATTGGCCCGCCACCGTCTTGTCCGACGACTATAGGGTCGTCTTCACGACCACGGGCCAAAGTTGGCCAGCCGCCGACATTTCCGACGACAATACGGTCGTCCTCACGACCACGGGCCAAATTTGGCCAGCCGCCGACTTGTCCGACGACTATAGGGTCGTCCCCACGACCCCGGAACTAGATTGGCCCGCCACCGTCATGTCCGACGACTATAGGGTCGTCCCCACGACCCCGGGCCAATGTTGGCCAATCGCCGACATGTCCGACGACTATAGGGTCGTCCCTACGACCCCGGGACTAGATTGGCCCGCCACCGTCATGTCCAACGACTATAGGGTCGTCCCCACGACCACGGGCCAAAGTTGGCCAGCCTCCGACTTGTCCGACGACTATAGGGTTGTCCCTACAACCCCGGGCCAAAGTTGGCCAGCCGCCGACTTGTCCGAGGACTATAGGGTCGTCCCCACGGAACCGGGACTAGGTTGGCCAGCCGCCGACTAGTCCGACCACTATAGGGTCGTCCCCACGACCCCGGGCAAAAGTTGGCCAGCCGCCGACTTGTCCGACGACTATAGGGTCGTCCCCACGACACCGGGCCAAAGTTGGCCAGCCGCTGACATGTCCAACGACTATAGGGTCGTCCCCACGACCACGGGCCAAAGTTGACCAGCCGCCGACATGTCCGACGACTATTGGATCGTCCCCACGACCCCGGGCCAAAGTTGGCAAGCCGCCGACATGTCCGACGACTATAGGGTCGTCCCCACGACCCCGGGACTAGGTTGGCCACCCGCCGACATGTCCGACGACTATAGGGTCGTCCCCACGACCCCGGGTCTATGTTGGCCAGCCGCCGACATGTCCGACGACTATTGGGTCGTCCCCACGACACCGGGCCAAAGTTGGCCAGCCGCCGACATCTCCGAAGACTATAGGGTCGTCCCCACGACCCCGGGACTAGATTGGCCAGCCGCCGACATGTCCGACGACTATAGAGTCGTCCCCACGACACCGGGTCAAAGTTGGCCATCCGCTGACATTTCCAACGACTATTGGGTCGTCCCCACGACCACGGGCCAATGTTGGCAAGCTGCCGACATGTCCGACGACTATAGGGTCGTCCCCACGACCCCGGGACTAGATTGGCCCGCCACCGTCATGTCCGACGACAATAGGGTCGTCCCCTCGACCCCGGGTCTAGGTTGGCCAGCCGCCGACTTGTCCGACGACTATAGGGTCGTCCCCACGACCCCGGGACTAGATTGGTCCGCCACCGTCTTGTCCGACGACTATAGGGTCGACCCCACGACCACGGGACTAGATTGGCCCGCCACCGTCATGTCCGACGACAATAGGGTCGTCCCCACGACCCCGGGTCTAGGTTGGCCAGCCGCCGACTTGTCCGACGACTATAGGGTCGTACCCACGACCCCGGGACTAGGCTGACAAGCCGCCAACATGTCCGACGACTATAGGGTCGTCCCCACGACCCCGGGCCAAAGATGTCCAGCCGCCGTCTTGTCCGACGACTATAGGGTCGTCCCCACGACCCGGGTCTAGACTGGCCCGCCACCGTCATGTCCGACGACTATAGGGTCGTCCCCACGACCCCCGGACTAGGTTGGCCGGCCGCCGACTTGTCCGACGACTATAGGGTCGTCCCCACGACCACCCGACTAGGTGGGCTCGCCGCCGACTTGTCCGACGACTATAGGGTCGTCCCCACGACCACCCGACTAGGTGGGCTCGCCGCCGACTTGTCCGACGACTATAGGGTCGTCCCCACGACCCCGGGACTAGGTTGGCTCGCCACCGTCATGTCTGACGACTATAGGGTCGTCCCCACGACCACGGGCCAAAGTTGGCCAGCCGCCGACATGTCCGACGACTATAGGGTCGTCCCCACGACCACGGGCCAAAGTTGGCCAGCCGCCGACATGTCCGACGACTATAGGGTCGTCCCCACGACCCGGGACTAGACTGGCCCGCCACCGTCATGTCCGACGACTATAGGGTCTTCCCCACGACCCCGGGTCTAGGTTGGCCCGCCGCCGACTTGTCCGACGACTATAGGGTCGTCCCCACGACCCCGGGACTAGGTTGGCTCGCCACCGATATGTCTGACGACTATAGAGTCGTCCCCACGACCCCGGGACTAGATTGGCCCGCCACCGTCAAGTCCGACGACTATAGGGTCGTCCCCACGACCCCGGGCCAAAGTTGGACAGCCGCCGACTTGTCCGACGACTATAGGGTCGTCCCTACGATCCCGGGACTAGATTGGGCAGCCGCCGACTTGTCCGACGACTATAGGGTCGTCCCCACGGCCACGGGCCAAAGTTGGCCAGCCGCCGACATGTCCGACGACTATAGATTCGTCCCCACAACCCCGGGCCAAAGATGGCCAGCCGCCGACTTGTCCGACGACTATAGGGTCGTCCCTACGATCCCGGGACTAGATTGGGCCGCCACCGCCATGTCCGACGACAATAAGGTCGTCCCCTCGGCCACGGGCCAAAGTTGGCCAGCCGCCGACATGTCCGACGACTATAGATTCGTCCCCACGACCCCGGGCCAAAGTTGGCCAGCCGCCGACATGTCCGACGACTATAGGGTCGTCCCCACGGCCCCGGGACTAGGTTGGCCCGCAGCCGACTTGTCCGACGACTATAGGGTCGTCCCCACGACTACGGTCTAAAGTTGGCTCGCCGCCGACATGTCCGACGACTATAGGCTCGTCCCCACGACCCCCGGACTAGCTTGGCTCGCCGCCGACTTGTCCGACGACTATAGGTTCGTCCCCACGACCCCGGGCAAACGTTGGCCAGCCGCCGACTTGTCCGACGACTATAGGGTCGTCCCTACGATCCCGGGACTAGATTGGGCAGCCGCCGACTTGTCCGACGACTATAGGGTCGTCCCCACGGCCACGGGCCAAAGTTGGCCAGCCGCCGACATGTCCGACGACTATAGATTCGTCCCCACAACCCCGGGCCAAAGATGGCCAGCCGCCGACTTGTCCGACGACTATAGGGTCGTCCCTACGATCCCGGGACTAGATTGGGCCGCCACCGCCATGTCCGACGACAATAAGGTCGTCCCCACGGCCACGGGACTAGATTGGGCAGCCGCCGACTTGTCCGACGACTATAGGGTCGTCCCCACGACCCCGGGACTAGATTGGCCCGCCACCGTCTTGTCCGACGACTATAGGGTCGCCTTCACGACCACGGGCCAAAGTTGGCCAGCCGCCGACATTTCCGACGACAATAGGGTCGTCCTCACGACCACGGGCCAAATTTGGCCAGCCGCCGACTTGTCCGACGACTATAGGGTCGTCCCCACGACCCCGGAACTAGATTGGCCCGCCACCGTCATGTCCGACGACTATAGGGTCGTCCCCACGACCCCGGGCCAAAGGTGGCATGCCGCCGACTTGTCCGATGACTATAGGGTCGTCCCCACGACCCCGGGACTAGATTGGCCCGCCACCGTCTTGTCCGACGACTATAGGGTCGTCTTCACGACCACGGGCCAAAGTTGGCCAGCCGCCGACATTTCCGACGACAATAGGGTCGTCCTCACGACCACGGGCCAAATTTGGCCAGCCGCCGATTTGTCCGACGACTATAGGGTCGTCCCCACGACCCCGGAACTAGATTGGCCCGCCACCGTCATGTCCGACGACTATAGGGTCGTCCCCACGACCCCGGGCCAAAGGTGGCATGCCGCCGACTTGTCCGACGACTATAGGGTCGTCCCCACGACCCCGGGCCAAAGTTGGCCAGCCGCCGACATGTCCGACGACTATAGGGTCGTCTTCACGACCACGGGCCAAAGTTGGCCAGCCGCCGACATTTCCGACGACAATAGGGTCGTCCTCACGACCACGGGCCAAATTTGGCCAGCCGCCGACTTGTCCGACGATTATAGGGTCGTCCCCACGACCCCGGGCCAATAATGGCCAATCGCCGACATGTCCGACGACTATAGGGTCGTCCCCACGACCCCGGGACTAGATTGGTCCGCCACCGTCATGTCCAACGACTATCGGATCGTCCCCACGACCACGGGCCAAAGTTGGCCAGCCGCCGACATGTCCGACGACTATTGGGTCGTCCCCACGACACCGGGCCAAAGTTGGCCAGCCGCTGACATGTCCAACGACTATAGGGTCGTCCCCACGACCACGGGCCAAAGCTGACCAGCCGCCCACATGTCCGACGACTATTGGATCGTCCCCACGACCCCGGGCCAAAGTTGGCAAGCCGCCGACATGTCCGACGACTATAGGGTCGTCCCCACGACCTCGGGACTAGGTTGGCCACCCGCCGACATGTCCGACGACTATAGGGTCGTCCCCACGACCCCGGGTCTATGTTTGCCAGCCGCCGACATGTCCGACGACTATTGGGTCGTCCCCACGACACCGGGCCAAAGTTGGCCAGCCGCCGACATCTCCGAAGACTATAGGGTCGTCCCCACGACCCCGGGACTAGATTGGCCAGCCGCCGACATGTCCGACGACTATAGAGTCGTCCCCACGACACCGGGTCAAAGTTGGCCATCCGCTGACATTTCCAACGACTATTGGGTCGTCCCCACGACCACGGGCCAATGTTGGCAAGCTGCCGACATGTCCGACGACTATAGGGTCGTCCCCACGACCCCGGGACTAGATTGGCCCGCCACCGTCATGTCCGACGACAATAGGGTCGTCCCCTCGACCCCGGGTCTAGGTTGGCCAGCCGCCGACTTGTCCGACGACTATAGGGTCGTCGCCACGACCCCGGGACTAGATTGGTCCGCCACCGTCTTGTCCGACGACTATAGGGTCGTCCCCACGACCACGGGACTAGATTGGCCCGCCACCGTCATGTCCGACGACAATAGGGTCGTCCCCACGACCCCGGGTCTAGGTTGGCCGGCCGCCGACTTGTCCGACGACTATAGGGTCGTCCCCACGACCCCGGGACTAGGTTGGCTCGCCACCGTCATGTCTGACGACTATAGGGTCGTCCCCACGACCACGGGCCAAAGTTGGCCAGCCGCCGACATGTCCGACGACTATAGGGTCGTCCCCACGACCACGGGCCAAAGTTGGCCAGCCGCCGACATGTCCGACGACTATAGGGTCGTCCCCACGACCCGGGACTAGACTGGCCCGCCACCGTCATGTCCGACGACTATAGGGTCTTCCCCACGACCCCGGGTCTAGGTTGGCTCGCCACCGATATGTCTGACGACTATAGAGTCGTCCCCACGACCCCGGGACTAGATTGGCCCGCCACCGTCAAGTCCGACGACTATAGGGTCGTCCCCACGACCCCGGGCCAAAGTTGGACAGCCGCCGACTTGTCCGACGACTATAGGGTCGTCCCTACGATCCCGGGACTAGATTGGGCAGCCGCCGACTTGTCCGACGACTATAGGGTCGTCCCTACGATCCCGGGACTAGATTGGGCAGCCGCCGACTTGTCCGACGACTATAGGGTCGTCCCCACGGCCACGGGCCAAAGTTGGCCAGCCGCCGACATGTCCGACGACTATAGATTCGTCCCCACAACCCCGGGCCAAAGATGGCCAGCCGCCGACTTGTCCGACGACTATAGGGTCGTCCCTACGATCCCGGGACTAGATTGGGCCGCCACCGCCATGTCCGACGACAATAAGGTCGTCCCCTCGGCCACGGGCCAAAGTTGGCCAGCCGCCGACATGTCCGACGACTATAGATTCGTCCCCACGACCCCGGGCCAAAGTTGGCCAGCCGCCGACATGTCCGACGACTATAGGGTCGTCCCCACGGCCCCGGGACTAGGTTGGCCCGCAGCCGACTTGTCCGACGACTATAGGGTCGTCCCCACGACTACGGTCTAAAGTTGGCTCGCCGCCGACATGTCCGACGACTATAGGCTCGTCCCCACGACCCCCGGACTAGCTTGGCTCGCCGCCGACTTGTCCGACGACTATAGGTTCGTCCCCACGACCCCGGGCAAACGTTGGCCAGCCGCCGACTTGTCCGACGACTATAGGGTCGTCCCTACGATCCCGGGACTAGATTGGGCAGCCGCCGACTTGTCCGACGACTATAGGGTTGTCCCCACGGCCACGGGCCAAAGTTGGCCAGCCGCCGACATGTCCGACGACTATAGATTCGTCCCCACAACCCCGGGCCAAAGATGGCCAGCCGCCGACTTGTCCGACGACTATAGGGTCGTCCCTACGATCCCGGGACTAGATTGGGCCGCCACCGCCATGTCCGACGACAATAAGGTCGTCCCCACGGCCACGGGACTAGATTGGGCAGCCGCCGACTTGTCCGACGACTATAGGGTCGTCCCCACGACCCCGGGACTAGATTGGCCCGCCACCGTCTTGTCCGACGACTATAGGGTCGCCTTCACGACCACGGGCCAAAGTTGGCCAGCCGCCGACATTTCCGACGACAATAGGGTCGTCCTCACGACCACGGGCCAAATTTGGCCAGCCGCCGACTTGTCCGACGACTATAGGGTCGTCCCCACGACCCCGGAACTAGATTGGCCCGCCACCGTCATGTCCGACGACTATAGGGTCGTCCCCACGACCCCGGGCCAAAGGTGGCATGCCGCCGACTTGTCCGATGACTATAGGGTCGTCCCCACGACCCCGGGACTAGATTGGCCCGCCACCGTCTTGTCCGACGACTATAGGGTCGTCTTCACGACCACGGGCCAAAGTTGGCCAGCCGCCGACATTTCCGACGACAATAGGGTCGTCCTCACGACCACGGGCCAAATTTGGCCAGCCGCCGACTTGTCCGACGACTATAGGGTCGTCCCCACGACCCCGGAACTAGATTGGCCCGCCACCGTCATGTCCGACGACTATAGGCTCGTCCCCACGACCCCCGGACTACCTTGGCTCGCCGCCGACTTGTCCGACGACTATAGGGTCGTCTTCACGACCACGGGCCAAAGTTGGCCAGCCGCCGACATTTCCGACGACAATAGGGTCGTCCTCACGACCACGGGCCAAATTTGGCCAGCCGCCGACTTGTCCGACGACTATAGGGTCGTCCCCACGACCCCGGGACTAGCTTGGCCCGCCGCCGACTTGTCCGACGGCTATAGGGTCGTCCCCACGACCACGGGCCAAAGTTGGCCAGCCGCCGACATATCCGACGACTATAGGGTCGTCCCCACGACCCCGGGCCAAAGTTGGCCAGCCGCCGACATGTCCGACGACTATAGGGTCGTCCCCACGACCCGGGACTAGAGTGGCCCGCCACCGTCATGTCCGACGACTATATGGTCGTCCCCACGACCACGGGCCATTGTTGGCCAGCCGCTGACTTGTCCGACGACTATAGGGTCGTCCCCACGACCCCGGGACTAGATTGGCCCGCCACCGTTATGTCCGACGACTATAGGGTCGTCCCCAAGACCACGGGCCAAAGTTGGCCAGCCGCCGACTTGTCCGACGACTATAGGGTCGTCCCCACGACCCCCGGACTAGCTTGGCTCGCCGCCGACTTGTCCGACGACTATAGGGTCGTCTTCACGACCACGGGCCAAAGTTGGCTCGCCGCCGACTTGTCCGACGACTATAGGGTCGTCCTCACGACCACGGGCCAAATTTGGCCAGCCGCCGACTTGTCCGACGACTATAGGGTCGTCCCCACGACCCCGGGACTAGATTGGCCCGCCACCGTCTTGTCCGACGACTATAGGGTCGTCTTCACGACCACGGGCCAAAGTTGGCCAGCCGCCGACATTTCCGACGACAATAGGGTCGTCCTCACGACCACGGGCCAAATTTGGCCAGCCGCCGACTTGTCCGACGACTATAGGGTCGTCCCCACGACCCCGGGCCAATAATGGCCAATCGCCGACATGTCCGACGACTATAGGGTCGTCCCCACGACCCCGGGACTAGATTGGTCCGCCACCGTCATGTCCAACGACTATCGGATCGTCCCCACGACCACGGGCCAAAGTTGGCCAGCCGCCGACATGTCCGACGACTATTGGGTCGTCCCCACGACACCGGGCCAAAGTTGGCCAGCCGCTGACATGTCCAACGACTATAGGGTCGTCCCCACGACCACGGGCCAAAGTTGACCAGCCGCCGACATGTCCGACGACTATTGGATCGTCCCCATGACCCCGGGCCAAAGTTGGCAAGCCGCCGACATGTCCGACGACTATAGGGTCGTCCCCACGACCTCGGGACTAGGTTGGCCACCCGCCGACATGTCCGACGACTATAGGGTCGTCCCCACGACCCCGGGTCTATGTTGGCCAGCCGCCGACATGTCCGACGACTATTGGGTCGTCCCCACGACACCGGGCCAAAGTTGGCCAGCCGCCGACATCTCCGAAGACTATAGGGTCGTCCCCACGACCCCGGGACTAGATTGGCCAGCCGCCGACATGTCCGACGACTATAGAGTCGTCCCCACGACACCGGGTCAAAGTTGGCCATCCGCTGACATTTCCAACGACTATTGGGTCGTCCCCACGACCACGGGCCAATGTTGGCAAGCTGCCGACATGTCCGACGACTATAGGGTCGTCCCCACGACCCCGGGACTAGATTGGCCCGCCACCGTCATGTCCGACGACAATAGGGTCGTCCCCTCGACCCCGGGTCTAGGTTGGCCAGCCGCCGACTTGTCCGACGACTATAGGGTCGTCCCCACGACCCCGGGACTAGATTGGTCCGCCACCGTCTTGTCCGACGACTATAGGGTCGTCCCCACGACCACGGGACTAGATTGGCCCGCCACCGTCATGTCCGACGACAATAGGGTCGTCCCCACGACCCCGGGTCTAGGTTGGCCAGCCGCCGACTTGTCCGACGACTATAGGGTCGTACCCACGACCCCGGGACTAGGCTGACAAGCCGCCAACATGTCCGACGACTATAGGGTCGTCCCCACGACCCCGGGCCAAAGATGTCCAGCCGCCGTCTTGTCCGACGACTATAGATTCGTCCCCACGACCCCGGGCCAAAGTTGGCCAGCCGCCGACATATCCGACGACTAAAGGGTCGTCCCCACGACCACGGGCCAAAGTTTGCCAGCCGCCGACTTGTCCGACGACTATAGGGTCGTCCCCACGACCACCCGACTAGGTGGGCTCGCCGCCGACTTGTCCGACGACTATAGGGTCGTCCCCACGACCCCGGGACTAGGTTGGCTCGCCACCGTCATGTCTGACGACTATAGGGTCGTCCCCACGACCACGGGCCAAAGTTGGCCAGCCGCCGACATGTCCGACGACTATAGGGTCGTCCCCACGACCACGGGCCAAAGTTGGCCAGCCGCCGACATGTCCGACGACTATAGGGTCGTCCCCACGACCCGGGACTAGACTGGCCCGCCACCGTCATGTCCGACGACTATAGGGTCTTCCCCACGACCCCGGGTCTAGGTTGGCCCGCCGCCGACTTGTCCGACGACTATAGGGTCGTCCCCACGACCCCGGGACTAGGTTGGCTCGCCACCGATATGTCTGACGACTATAGAGTCGTCCCCACGACCCCGGGACTAGATTGGCCCGCCACCGCCAAGTCCGACGACTATAGGGTCGTCCCCACGACCCCGGGCCAAAGTTGGACAGCCGCCGACTTGTCCGACGACTATAGGGTCGTCCCTACGATCCCGGGACTAGATTGGGCAGCCGCCGACTTGTCCGACGACTATAGGGTCGTCCCCACGGCCACGGGCCAAAGTTGGCCAGCCGCCGACATGTCCGACGACTATAGATTCGTCCCCACAACCCCGGGCCAAAGATGGCCAGCCGCCGACTTGTCCGACGACTATAGGGTCGTCCCTACGATCCCGGGACTAGATTGGGCCGCCACCGCCATGTCCGACGACAATAAGGTCGTCCCCACGGCCACGGGCCAAAGTTGGCCAGCCGCCGACATGTCCGACGACTATAGATTCGTCCCCACGACCCCGGGCCAAAGTTGGCCAGCCGCCGACATGTCCGACGACTATAGGGTCGTCCCCACGGCCCCGGGACTAGGTTGGCCCGCAGCCGACTTGTCCGACGACTATAGGGTCGTCCCCACGACTACGGTCTAAAGTTGGCTCGCCGCCGACATGTCCGACGACTATAGGCTCGTCCCCACGACCCCCGGACTAGCTTGGCTCGCCGCCGACTTGTCCGACGACTATAGGTTCGTCCCCACGACCCCGGGCGAACGTTGGCCAGCCGCCGACTTGTCCGACGACTATAGGGTCGTCCCTACGATCCCGGGACTAGATTGGGCAGCCGCCGACTTGTCCGACGACTATAGGGTCGTCCCCACGGCCACGGGCCAAAGTTGCCCAGCCGCCGACATGTCCGACGACTATAGATTCGTCCCCACAACCCCGCGCCAAAGATGGCCAGCCGCCGACTTGTCCGACGACTATAAGGTCGTCCCTACGATCCCGGGACTGGATTGGGCCGCCACCGCCATGTCCGACGACAATAAGGTCGTCCCCACGGCCACGGGCCAAAGTTGGCCAGCCGCCGACATGTCCGACGACTATAGATTCGTCCCCACGACCCCGGGCCAAAGTTGGCCAGCCGCCGACTTGTCCGACGACTATGGGGTCGTCCCTACGATCCCGGGACTAGATTGGGCAGCCGCCGACTTGTCCGACGACTATAGGGTCGTCCCCACGACCCCGGGACTAGATTGGCCCGCCACCGTCTTGTCCGACGACTATAGGGTCGTCTTCACGACCACGGGCCAAAGTTGGCCAGCCGCCGACATTTCCGACGACAATACGGTCGTCCTCACGACCACGGGCCAAATTTGGCCAGCCGCCGACTTGTCCGACGACTATAGGGTCGTCCCCACGACCCCGGAACTAGATTGGCCCGCCACCGTCATGTCCGACGACTATAGGGTCGTCCCCACGACCCCGGGCCAATGTTGGCCAATCGCCGACATGTCCGACGACTATAGGGTCGTCCCTACGACCCCGGGACTAGATTGGCCCGCCACCGTCATGTCCAACGACTATAGGGTCGTCCCCACGACCACGGGCCAAAGTTGGCCAGCCTCCGACTTGTCCGACGACTATAGGGTTGTCCCTACAACCCAGGGCCAAAGTTGGCCAGCCGCCGACTTGTCCGAGGACTATAGGGTCGTCCCCACGGAACCGGGACTAGGTTGGCCAGCCGCCGACTAGTCCGACCACTATAGGGTCGTCCCCACGACCCCGGGCAAAAGTTGGCCAGCCGCCGACTTGTCCGACGACTATAGGGTCGTCCCCACGACGCCGGGACTAGATTGGCCCCCACCGTCTTGTCCGACGACTATAGGGTCGTCCCCACGACCCCGGGACTAGATTGGCCCGCCACCGTCAAGTCCGACGACTATAGGGTCGTCCCCACGACCCCGGGACTAGATTGGCCCGCCACCGTCAAGTCCGACGACTATAGGGTCGTCCCCACGACCCCGGGCCAAAGCTGGACAGCCGCCGACTTGTCCGACGACTATAGGGTCGTCCCCACGACCCCGGGCCAAAGCTGGACAGCCGACGACTTGTCCGACGACTATAGGGTCGTCCCCACGACCACGGGCCAAAGTTGGCCAGCCGGCGACATTTCCGACGACTATAGGGTCGTGCCCACGACCCGGGACTAGACTGGCCCGCCACCGTCATGTCCAACGACTATGGGGTCGTCCCCACGACCCCGGGACTAGATTGGCCCGCCACCGTCATGTCCGACGACTATAGGGTCGTCCCCACGACCCCCGGACTAGGTTGGCCGGCCGCCGACTTGTCCGACGACTATAGGGTCGTCCCCACGACCCCCGGACTAGGTGGGCTCGCCCCCGACTTGTCCGACGACTATAGGGTCGTCCCTACGACCCGGGACTAGACTGGCCCGCCACCGTCATGTCCGACGACTATAGGGTCGTCCCCACGACCCCCGGACTAGGTTGGCCGGCCGCCGACTTGTCCGACGACTATAGGGTCGTCCCCACGACCCCCCGACTAGGTTGGCCGGCCGCCGACTTGTCCGACGACTATAGGGTCGTCCCCACGACCCCCCGACTAGGTGGGCTCGCCGCCGACTTGTCCGACGACTATAGGGTCGTCCCCACGACCCCGGGACTAGGTTGGCTCGCCACCGTCATGTCTGACGACTATAGGGTCGTCCCCACGACCCCGTGCCAAAGTTGGCAAGCCGCCGAAATGTCCGACGACTGTAGGGTCGTCCCCACGACCCCGAGACTAGATTGGCCCGCCACCGTCAAGTCCGACGACTATAGGGTCGTCCCCAGGACCTTGGGACTAGATTGGCCCGCCACCGTCAAGTCCGACGACTATAGGGTCGTCCCCACGACCCCGGGCCAAAGTTGGCAAGCCGCCGAAATGTCCGACGACTGTAGGGTCGTCCCCACGACCCCGGGACTAGATTGGTCCGCCACCTTCATGTCCGACGACTATAGGGTCGTCCCCACGACCCCGGGCCAAAGTTGGCCAGCCGCCGACATGTCCGACGACTATAGGGTCGTCCCCACGACCCCCGGACTAGCTTGGCTCGCCGCCGACTTGTCCGACGACTATAGGGTCGTCTTCACGACCACGGGCCAAAGTTGGCCAGCCGCCGACATGTCCGACGACTATAGGGTCGTCTTCACGACCACGGGACTAGATTGGTCCGCCACCGTCATGTCCAACGACTATCGGATCGTCCCCACGACCACGGGCCAAAGTTGGCCAGCCGCCGACATGTCCGACGACTATTGGGTCGTCCCCACGACACCGGGCCAAAGTTGGCCAGCCGCTGACATGTCCAACGACTATAGGGTCGTCCCCACGACCACGGGCCAAAGTTGACCAGCCGCCGACATGTCCGACGACTATTGGATCGTCCCCACGACCCCGGGCCAAAGTTGGCAAGCCGCCGACATGTCCGACGACTATAGGGTCGTCCCCACGACCTCGGGTCTAGGTTGGCCACCCGCCGACATGTCCGACGACTATAGGGTCGTCCCCACGACCCCGGGTCTATGTTGGCCAGCCGCCGACATGTCCGACGACTATTGGGTCGTCCCCACGACACCGGGCCAAAGTTGGCCAGCCGCCGACATCTCCGAAGACTATAGGGTCGTCCCCACGACCCCGGGACTAGATTGGCCAGCCGACGACATGTCCGACGACTATAGAGTCGTCCCCACGACACCGGGTCAAAGTTGGCCATCCGCTGACATTTCCAACGACTATTGGGTCGTCCCCACGACCACGGGCCAATGTTGGCAAGCTGCCGACATGTCCGACGACTATAGGGTCGTCCCCACGACCCCGGGACTAGATTGGCCCGCCACCGTCATGTCCGACGACAATAGGGTCGTCCCCTCGACCCCGGGTCTAGGTTGGCCAGCCGCCGACTTGTCCGACGACTATAGGGTCGTCCCCACGACCCCGGGACTAGATTGGTCCGCCACCGTCTTGTCCGACGACTATAGGGTCGTCCCCACGACCACGGGACTAGATTGGCCCGCCACCGTCATGTCCGACGACAATAGGGTCGTCCCCACGACCCCGGGTCTAGGTTGGCCAGCCGCCGACTTGTCCGACGACTATAGGGTCGTACCCACGACCCCGGGACTAGGCTGACAAGCCGCCAACATGTCCGACGACTATAGGGTCGTCCCCACGACCCCGGGCCAAAGATGTCCAGCCGCCGTCTTGTCCGACGACTATAGGGTCGTCCCCACGCGCCGGGACTAGGTTGGCCCGCAGCCGACTTGTCCGACGACTATAGGGTCGTCCCCACGACTACCGTCTAAAGTTGGCTCGCCGCCGACATGTCCGACGACTATAGGCTCGTCCCCACGACCCCCGGACTAGCTTGGCTCGCCGCCGACTTGTCCGACGACTATAGGGTCGTCTTCACGACCACGGGCCAAAGTTGGCCAGCCGCCGACATTTCCGACGACAATAGGGTCGTCCTCACGACCACGGGCCAAATTTGGCCAGCCGCCGACTTGTCCGACGATTATAGGGTCGTCCCCACGACCCCGGGCCAATAATGGCCAATCGCCGACATGTCCGACGACTATAGGGTCGTCCCCACGACCCCGGGACTAGATTGGTCCGCCACCGTCATGTCCAACGACTATCGGATCGTCCCCACGACCACGGGCCAAAGTTGGCCAGCCGCCGACATGTCCGACGACTATTGGGTCGTCCCCACGACACCGGGCCAAAGTTGGCCAGCCGCTGACATGTCCAACGACTATAGGGTCGTCCCCACGACCACGGGCCAAAGTTGACCAGCCGCCGACATGTCCGACGACTATTGGATCGTCCCCACGACCCCGGGCCAAAGTTGGCAAGCCGCCGACATGTCCGACGACTATAGGGTCGTCCCCACGACCCCGGGACTAGGTTGGCCACCCGCCGACATGTCCGACGACTATAGGGTCGTCCCCACGACCCCGGGTCTATGTTGGCCAGCCGCCGACATGTCCGACGACTATTGGGTCGTCCCCACGACACCGGGCCAAAGTTGGCCAGCCGCCGACATCTCCGAAGACTATAGGGTCGTCCCCACGACCCCGGGACTAGATTGGCCAGCCGCCGACATGTCCGACGACTATAGAGTCGTCCCCACGACACCGGGTCAAAGTTGGCCATCCGCTGACATTTCCAACGACTATTGGGTCGTCCCCACGACCACGGGCCAATGTTGGCAAGCTGCCGACATGTCCGACGACTATAGGGTCGTCCCCACGACCCCGGGACTAGATTGGCCCGCCACCGTCATGTCCGACGACAATAGGGTCGTCCCCTCGACCCCGGGTCTAGGTTGGCCAGCCGCCGACTTGTCCGACGACTATAGGGTCGTCCCCACGACCCCGGGACTAGATTGGTCCGCCACCGTCTTGTCCGACGACTATAGGGTCGTCCCCACGACCACGGGACTAGATTGGCCCGCCACCGTCATGTCCGACGACAATAGGGTCGTCCCCACGACCCCGGGTCTAGGTTGGCCAGCCGCCGACTTGTCCGACGACTATAGGGTCGTACCCACGACCCCGGGACTAGGCTGACAAGCCGCCAACATGTCCGACGACTATAGGGTCGTCCCCACGACCCCGGGCCAAAGATGTCCAGCCGCCGTCTTGTCCGACGACTATAGGGTCGTCCCCACGACCCGGGTCTAGACTGGCCCGCCACCGTCATGTCCGACGACTTTAGGGTCGTCCCCACGACCCCCGGACTAGGTTGGCCGGCCGCCGACTTGTCCGACGACTATAGGGTCGTCCCCACGACCACCCGACTAGGTGGGCTCGCCGCCGACTTGTCCGACGACTATAGGGTCGTCCCCACGACCCCGGGACTAGGTTGGCTCGCCACCGTCATGTCTGACGACTATAGGGTCGTCCCCACGACCACGGGCCAAAGTTGGCCAGCCGCCGACATGTCCGACGACTATAGGGTCGTCCCCACGACCACGGGCCAAAGTTGGCCAGCCGCCGACATGTCCGACGACTATAGGGTCGTCCCCACGACCCGGGACTAGACTGGCCCGCCACCGTCATGTCCGACGACTATAGGGTCTTCCCCACGACCCCGGGTCTAGGTTGGCCCGCCGCCGACTTGTCCGACGACTATAGGGTCGTCCCCACGACCCCGGGACTAGGTTGGCTCGCCACCGATATGTCTGACGACTATAGAGTCGTCCCCACGACCCCGGGACTAGATTGGCCCGCCACCGTCAAGTCCGACGACTATAGGGTCGTCCCCACGACCCCGGGCCAAAGTTGGACAGCCGCCGACTTGTCCGACGACTATAGGGTCGTCCCTACGATCCCGGGACTAGATTGGGCAGCCGCCGACTTGTCCGACGACTATAGGGTCGTCCCCACGGCCACGGGCCAAAGTTGGCCAGCCGCCGACATGTCCGACGACTATAGATTCGTCCCCACAACCCCGGGCCAAAGATGGCCAGCCGCCGACTTGTCCGACGACTATAGGGTCGTCCCTACGATCCCGGGACTAGATTGGGCCGCCACCGCCATGTCCGACGACAATAAGGTCGTCCCCACGGCCACGGGCCAAAGTTGGCCAGCCGCCGACATGTCCGACGACTATAGATTCGTCCCCACGACCCCGGGCCAAAGTTGGCCAGCCGCCGACATGTCCGACGACTATAGGGTCGTCCCCACGGCCCCGGGACTAGGTTGGCCCGCTGCCGACTTGTCCGACGACTATAGGGTCGTCCCCACGACTACGGTCTAAAGTTGGCTCGCCGCCGACATGTCCGACGACTATAGGCTCGTCCCCACGACCCCCGGACTAGCTTGGCTCGCCGCCGACTTGTCCGACGACTATAGGTTCGTCCCCACGACCCCGGGCAAACGTTGGCCAGCCGCCGACTTGTCCGACGACTATAGGGTCGTCCCTACGATCCCGGGACTAGATTGGGCAGCCGCCGACTTGTCCGACGACTATAGGGTCGTCCCCACGGCCACGGGCCAAAGTTGGCCAGCCGCCGACATGTCCGACGACTATAGATTCGTCCCCACAACCCCGGGCCAAAGATGGCCAGCCGCCGACTTGTCCGACGACTATAGGGTCGTCCCTACGATCCCGGGACTAGATTGGGCCGCCACCGCCATGTCCGACGACAATAAGGTCGTCCCCACGGCCACGGGACTAGATTGGGCAGCCGCCGACTTGTCCGACGACTATAGGGTCGTCCCCACGACCCCGGGACTAGATTGGCCCGCCACCGTCTTGTCCGACGACTATAGGGTCGCCTTCACGACCACGGGCCAAAGTTGGCCAGCCGCCGACATTTCCGACGACAATAGGGTCGTCCTCACGACCACGGGCCAAATTTGGCCAGCCGCCGACTTGTCCGACGACTATAGGGTCGTCCCCACGACCCCGGAACTAGATTGGCCCGCCACCGTCATGTCCGACGACTATAGGGTCGTCCCCACGACCCCGGGCCAAAGGTGGCATGCCGCCGACTTGTCCGATGACTATAGGGTCGTCCCCACGACCCCGGGACTAGATTGGCCCGCCACCGTCTTGTCCGACGACTATAGGGTCGTCTTCACGACCACGGGCCAAAGTTGGCCAGCCGCCGACATTTCCGACGACAATAGGGTCGTCCTCACGACCACGGGCCAAATTTGGCCAGCCGCCGACTTGTCCGACGACTATAGGGTCGTCCCCACGACCCCGGAACTAGATTGGCCCGCCACCGTCATGTCCGACGACTATAGGGTCGTCCCCACGACCCCGGAACTAGATTGGCCCGCCACCGTCATGTCCGACGACTATAGGGTCGTCTTCACGACCACGGGCCAAAGTTGGCCAGCCGCCGACATTTCCGACGACAATAGGGTCCTCCTCACGACCACGGGCCAAATTTGGCCAGCCGCCGACTTGTCCGACGACTATAGGGTCGTCCCCACGGCCCCGGGACTAGGTTGGCCCGCAGCCGACTTGTCCGACGACTATAGGGTCGTCCCTACGATCCCGGGACTGGATTGGGCCGCCACCGCCATGTCCGACGACAATAAGGTCGTCCCCACGGCCACGGGCCAAAGTTGGCCAGCCGCCGACATGTCCGACGACTATAGATTCGTCCCCACGACCCCGGGCCAAAGTTGGCCAGCCGCCGACTTGTCCGACGACTATGGGGTCGTCCCTACGATCCCGGGACTAGATTGGGCAGCCGCCGACTTGTCCGACGACTATAGGGTCGTCCCCACGACCCCGGGACTAGATTGGCCCGCCACCGTCTTGTCCGACGACTATAGGGTCGTCTTCACGACCACGGGCCAAAGTTGGCCAGCCGCCGACATTTCCGACGACAATACGGTCGTCCTCACGACCACGGGCCAAATTTGGCCAGCCGCCGACTTGTCCGACGACTATAGGGTCGTCCCCACGACCCCGGAACTAGATTGGCCCGCCACCGTCATGTCCGACGACTATAGGGTCGTCCCCACGACCCCGGGCCAATGTTGGCCAATCGCCGACATGTCCGACGACTATAGGGTCGTCCCTACGACCCCGGGACTAGATTGGCCCGCCACCGTCATGTCCAACGACTATAGGGTCGTCCCCACGACCACGGGCCAAAGTTGGCCAGCCTCCGACTTGTCCGACGACTATAGGGTTGTCCCTACAACCCCGGGCCAAAGTTGGCCAGCCGCCGACTTGTCCGAGGACTATAGGGTCGTCCCCACGGAACCGGGACTAGGTTGGCCAGCCGCCGACTAGTCCGACCACTATAGGGTCGTCCCCACGACCCCGGGCAAAAGTTGGCCAGCCGCCGACTTGTCCGACGACTATAGGGTCGTCCCCACGACGCCGGGACTAGATTGGCCCCCACCGTCTTGTCCGACGACTATAGGGTCGTCCCCACGACCCCGGGACTAGATTGGCCCGCCACCGTCAAGTCCGACGACTATAGGGTCGTCCCCACGACCCCGGGACTAGATTGGCCCGCCACCGTCAAGTCCGACGACTATAGGGTCGTCCCCACGACCCTGGGCCAAAGCTGGACAGCCGCCGACTTGTCCGACGACTATAGGGTCGACCCCACGACCCCGGGCCAAAGCTGGACAGCCGACGACTTGTCCGACGACTATAGGGTCGTCCCCACGACCACGGGCCAAAGTTGGCCAGCCGGCGACATTTCCGACGACTATAGGGTCGTGCCCACGACCCGGGACTAGACTGGCCCGCCACCGTCATGTCCAACGACTATGGGGTCGTCCCCACGACCCCGGGACTAGATTGGCCCGCCACCGTCATGTCCGACGACTATAGGGTCGTCCCCACGACCCCTAAACTAGGTTGGCCGGCCGCCGAAATGTCCGACGACTATAGGGTCGTCCCCAGGACCTTGGGACTAGATTGGCCCGCCACCGTCAAGTCCGACGACTATAGGGTCGTCCCCACGACCCCGGGCCAAAGTTGGCAAGCCGCCGAAATGTCCGACGACTGTAGGGTCGTCCCCACGACCCCGGGACTAGATTGGTCCGCCACCTTCATGGCCGACGACTATAGGGTCGTCCCCACGACCCCGGGCCAAAGTTGGCCAGCCGCCGACATGTCCGACGACTATAGGGTCGTCTTCACGACCACGGGCCAAAGTTGGCCAGCCGCCGACATTTCCGACGACAATAGGGTCGTCCTCACGACCACGGGCCAAATTTGGCCAGCCGCCGACTTGTCCGACGATTATAGGGTCGTCCCCACGACCCCGGGCCAATAATGGCCAATCGCCGACATGTCCGACGACTATAGGGTCGTCCCCACGACCCCGGGACTAGATTGGTCCGCCACCGTCATGTCCAACGACTATCGGATCGTCCCCACGACCACGGGCCAAAGTTGGCCAGCCGCCGACATGTCCGACGACTATTGGGTCGTCCCCACGACACCGGGCCAAAGTTGGCCAGCCGCTGACATGTCCAACGACTATAGGGTCGTCCCCACGACCACGGGCCAAAGTTGACCAGCCGCCGACATGTCCGACGACTATTGGATCGTCCCCACGACCCCGGGCCAAAGTTGGCAAGCCGCCGACATGTCCGACGACTATAGGGTCGTCCCCACGACCCCGGGACTAGGTTGGCCACCCGCCGACATGTCCGACGACTATAGGGTCGTCCCCACGACCCCGGGTCTATGTTGGCCAGCCGCCGACATGTCCGACGACTATTGGGTCGTCCCCACGACACCGGGCCAAAGTTGGCCAGCCGCCGACATCTCCGAAGACTATAGGGTCGTCCCCACGACCCCGGGACTAGATTGGTCCGCCACCGTCTTGTCCGACGACTATAGGGTCGTCCCCACGACCACGGGACTAGATTGGCCCGCCACCGTCATGTCCGACGACAATAGGGTCGTCCCCACGACCCCGGGTCTAGGTTGGCCAGCCGCCGACTTGTCCGACGACTATAGGGTCGTACCCACGACCCCGGGACTAGGCTGACAAGCCGCCAACATGTCCGACGACTATAGGGTCGTCCCCACGACCCCGGGCCAAAGATGTCCAGCCGCCGTCTTGTCCGACGACTATAGGGTCGTCCCCACGACCCGGGACTAGACTGGCCCGCCACCGTCATGTCCGACGACTATAGGGTCGTCCCCACGACCCGGGACTAGACTGGCCCGCCACCGTCATGTCCGACGACTATAGGGTCTTCCCCACGACCCCGGGTCTAGGTTGGCCCGCCGCCGACTTGTCCGACGACTATAGGGTCGTCCCCACGACCCCGGGACTAGGTTGGCTCGCCACCGATATGTCTGACGACTATAGAGTCGTCCCCACGACCCCGGGACTAGATTGGCCCGCCACCGCCAAGTCCGAGGACTATAGGGTCGTCCCCACGACCCCGGGCCAAAGTTGGACAGCCGCCGACTTGTCCGACGACTATAGGGTCGTCCCTACGATCCCGGGACTAGATTGGGCAGCCGCCGACTTGTCCGACGACTATAGGGTCGTCCCCACGGCCACGGGCCAAAGTTGGCCAGCCGCCGACATGTCCGACGACTATAGATTCGTCCCCACAACCCCGGGCCAAAGATGGCCAGCCGCCGACTTGTCCGACGACTATAGGGTCGTCCCTACGATCCCGGGACTAGATTGGGCCGCCACCGCCATGTCCGACGACAATAAGGTCGTCCCCACGGCCACGGGCCAAAGTTGGCCAGCCGCCGACATGTCCGACGACTATAGATTCGTCCCCACGACCCCGGGCCAAAGTTGGCCAGCCGCCGACATGTCCGACGACTATAGGGTCGTCCCCACGGCCCCGGGACTAGGTTGGCCCGCAGCCGACTTGTCCGACGACTATAGGGTCGTCCCCACGACTACGGTCTAAAGTTGGCTCGCCGCCGACATGTCCGACGACTATAGGCTCGTCCCCACGACCCCCGGACTAGCTTGGCTCGCCGCCGACTTGTCCGACGACTATAGGTTCGTCCCCACGACCCCGGGCGAACGTTGGCCAGCCGCCGACTTGTCCGACGATTATAGGGTCGTCCCTACGATCCCGGGACTAGATTGGGCAGCCGCCGACTTGTCCGACGACTATAGGGTCGTCCCCACGGCCACGGGCCAAAGTTGGCCAGCCGCCGACATGTCCGACGACTATAGATTCGTCCCCACAACCCCGGGCCAAAGATGGCCAGCCGCCGACTTGTCCGACGACTATAGGGTCGTCCCTACGATCCCGGGACTAGATTGGGCCGCCACCGCCATGTCCGACGACAATAAGGTCGTCCCCACGGCCACGGGACTAGATTGGGCAGCCGCCGACTAGTCCGACGACTATAGGGTCGTCCCCACGACCCCGGGACTAGGTTGGCTCGCCACCGTCATGTCTGACGACTAAAGGGTCGTCCCCACGACCACGGGCCAAAGTTGGCCAGCCGCCGACATGTCCGACGACTATAGGGTCGTCCCCACGACCACGGGCCAAAGTTGGCCAGCCGCCGACATGTCCGACGACTATAGGGTCGTCCCCACGACCCGGGACTAGACTGGCCCGCCACCGTCATGTCCGACGACTATAGGGTCTTCCCCACGACCCCGGGTCTAGGTTGGCCCGCCGCCGACTTGTCCGACGACTATAGGGTCGTCCCCACGACCCCGGGACTAGGTTGGCTCGCCACCGATATGTCTGACGACTATAGAGTCGTCCCCACGACCCCGGGACTAGATTGGCCCGCCACCGCCAAGTCCGACGACTATAGGGTCGTCCCCACGACCCCGGGCCAAAGTTGGACAGCCGCCGACTTGTCCGACGACTATAGGGTCGTCCCTACGATCCCGGGACTAGATTGGGCAGCCGCCGACTTGTCCGACGACTATAGGGTCGTCCCCACGGCCACGGGACTAGATTGGCCCGCCACCGTCTTGTCCGACGACTATAGGGTCGCCTTCACGACCACGGGCCAAAGTTGGCCAGCCGCCGACATTTCCGACGACAATAGGGTCGTCCTCACGACCACGGGCCAAATTTGGCCAGCCGCCGACTTGTCCGACGACTATAGGGTCGTCCCCACGACCCCGGAACTAGATTGGCCCGCCACCGTCATGTCCGACGACTATAGGGTCGTCCCCACGACCCCGGGCCAAAGGTGGCATGCCGCCGACTTGTCCGATGACTATAGGGTCGTCCCCACGACCCCGGGACTAGATTGGCCCGCCACCGTCTTGTCCGACGACTATAGGGTCGTCTTCACGACCACGGGCCAAAGTTGGCCAGCCGCCGACATTTCCGACGACAATAGGGTCGTCCTCACGACCACGGGCCAAATTTGGCCAGCCGCCGACTTGTCCGACGACTATAGGGTCGTCCCCACGACCCCGGAACTAGATTGGCCCGCCACCGTCATGTCCGACGACTATAGGGTCGTCCCCACGACCCCGGGACTAGATTAGCCCGCCACCGTCTTGTCCGACGACTATAGGGTCGTCTTCACGACCACGGGCCAAAGTTGGCCAGCCGCCGACATTTCCGACGACAATAGGGTCGTCCTCACGACCACGGGCCAAATTTGGCCAGCCGCCGACTTGTCCGACGACTATAGGGTCGTCCCCACGGCCCCGGGACTAGGTTGGCCCGCAGCCGACTTGTCCGACGACTATAGGGTCGTCCCCACGACCCCGGGTAAACGTTGGCCAGCCGCCGACTTGTCCGACGACTATAGGGTCGTCCCTACGATCCCGGGACTAGATTGGGCAGCCGCCGACTTGTCCGACGACTATAGGGTCGTCCCCACGGCCACGGGCCAAAGTTGGCCAGCCGCCGACTTGTCCGACGACTATAGGGTCGTCCCCACGACCCCGGGACTAGATTGGCCCGCCACCGTCTTGTCCGACGACTATAGGGTCGTCTTCACGACCACGGGCCAAAGTTGGCCAGCCGCCGACATTTCCGACGACAATACGGTCGTCCTCACGACCACGGGCCAAATTTGGCCAGCCGCCGACTTGTCCGACGACTATAGGGTCGTCCCCACGACCCCGGAACTAGATTGGCCCGCCACCGTCATGTCCGACGACTATAGGGTCGTCCCCACGACCCCGGGCCAATGTTGGCCAATCGCCGACATGTCCGACGACTATAGGGTCGTCCCTACGACCCCGGGACTAGATTGGCCCGCCACCGTCATGTCCAACGACTATAGGGTCGTCCCCACGACCACGGGCCAAAGTTGGCCAGCCTCCGACTTGTCCGACGACTATAGGGTTGTCCCTACAACCCCGGGCCAAAGTTGGCCAGCCGCCGACTTGTCCGAGGACTATAGGGTCGTCCCCACGGAACCGGGACTAGGTTGGCCAGCCGCCGACTAGTCCGACCACTATAGGGTCGTCCCCACGACCCCGGGCAAAAGTTGGCCAGCCGCCGACTTGTCCGACGACTATAGGGTCGTCCCCACGACACCGGGCCAAAGTTGGCCTCCCGCTGACATGTCCAACGACTATAGGGTCGTCCCCACGACCACGGGCCAAAGTTGACCAGCCGCCGACATGTCCGACGACTATTGGATCGTCCCCACGACCCCGGGCCAAAGTTGGCAAGCCGCCGACATGTCCGACGACTATAGGGTCGTCCCCACGACCCCGGGACTAGGTTGGCCACCCGCCGACATGTCCGACGACTATAGGGTCGTCCCCACGACCCCGGGTCTATGTTGGCCAGCCGCCGACATGTCCGACGACTATTGGGTCGTCCCCACGACACCGGGCCAAAGTTGGCCAGCCGCCGACATCTCCGAAGACTATAGGGTCGTCCCCACGACCCCGGGACTAGATTGGCCAGCCGCCGACATGTCCGACGACTATAGAGTCGTCCCCACGACACCGGGTCAAAGTTGGCCATCCGCTGACATTTCCAACGACTATTGGGTCGTCCCCACGACCACGGGCCAATGTTGGCAAGCTGCCGACATGTCCGACGACTATAGGGTCGTCCCCACGACCCCGGGACTAGATTGGCCCGCCACCGTCATGTCCGACGACAATAGGGTCGTCCCCTCGACCCCGGGTCTAGGTTGGCCAGCCGCCGACTTGTCCGACGACTATAGGGTCGTCCCCACGACCCCGGGACTAGATTGGTCCGCCACCGTCTTGTCCGACGACTATAGGGTCGTCCCCACGACCACGGGACTAGATTGGCCCGCCACCGTCATGTCCGACGACAATAGGGTCGTCCCCACGACCCCGGGTCTAGGTTGGCCAGCCGCCGACTTGTCCGACGACTATAGGGTCGTACCCACGACCCCGGGACTAGGCTGACAAGCCGCCAACATGTCCGACGACTATAGGGTCGTCCCCACGACCCCGGGCCAAAGATGTCCAGCCGCCGTCTTGTCCGACGACTATAGGGTCGTCCCCACGACCCGGGTCTAGACTGGCCCGCCACCGTCATGTCCGACGACTATAGGGTCGTCCCCACGACCCCCGGACTAGGTTGGCCGGCCGCCGACTTGTCCGACGACTATAGGGTCGTCCCCACGACCACCCGACTAGGTGGGCTCGCCGCCGACTTGTCCGACGACTATAGGGTCGTCCCCACGACCCCGGGACTAGGTTGGCTCGCCACCGTCATGTCTGACGACTATAGGGTCGTCCCCACGACCACGGGCCAAAGTTGGCCAGCCGCCGACATGTCCGACGACTATAGGGTCGTCCCCACGACCACGGGCCAAAGTTGGCCAGCCGCCGACATGTCCGACGACTATAGGGTCGTCCCCACGACCCGGGACTAGACTGGCCCGCCACCGTCATGTCCGACGACTATAGGGTCTTCCCCACGACCCCGGGTCTAGGTTGGCCCGCCGCCGACTTGTCCGACGACTATAGGGTCGTCCCCACGACCCCGGGACTAGGTTGGCTCGCCACCGATATGTCTGACGACTATAGAGTCGTCCCCACGACCCCGGGACTAGATTGGCCCGCCACCGTCAAGTCCGACGACTATAGGGTCGTCCCCACGACCCCGGGCCAAAGTTGGACAGCCGCCGACTTGTCCGACGACTATAGGGTCGTCCCTACGATCCCGGGACTAGATTGGGCAGCCGCCGACTTGTCCGACGACTATAGGGTCGTCCCCACGGCCACGGGCCAAAGTTGGCCAGCCGCCGACATGTCCGACGAATATAGATTCGTCCCCACAACCCCGGGCCAAAGATGGCCAGCCGCCGACTTGTCCGACGACTATAGGGTCGTCCCTACGATCCCGGGACTAGATTGGGCCGCCACCGCCATGTCCGACGACAATAAGGTCGTCCCCACGGCCACGGGCCAAAGTTGGCCAGCCGCCGACATGTCCGACGACTATAGATTCGTCCCCACGACCCCGGGCCAAAGTTGGCCAGCCGCCGACATGTCCGACGACTATAGGGTCGTCCCCACGGCCCCGGGACTAGGTTGGCCCGCAGCCGACTTGTCCGACGACTATAGGGTCGTCCCCACGACTACGGTCTAAAGTTGGCTCGCCGCCGACATGTCCGACGACTATAGGCTCGTCCCCACGACCCCCGGACTAGCTTGGCTCGCCGCCGACTTGTCCGACGACTATAGGTTCGTCCCCACGACCCCGGGCAAACGTTGGCCAGCCGCCGACTTGTCCGACGACTATAGGGTCGTCCCTACGATCCCGGGACTAGATTGGGCAGCCGCCGACTTGTCCGACGACTATAGGGTCGTCCCCACGGCCACGGGCCAAAGTTGGCCAGCCGCCGACATGTCCGACGACTATAGATTCGTCCCCACAACCCCGGGCCAAAGATGGCCAGCCGCCGACTTGTCCGACGACTATAGGGTCGTCCCTACGATCCCGGGACTAGATTGGGCCGCCACCGCCATGTCCGACGACAATAAGGTCGTCCCCACGGCCACGGGACTAGATTAGGCAGCCGCCGACTTGTCCGACGACTATAGGGTCGTCCCCACGACCCCGGGACTAGATTGGCCCGCCACCGTCTTGTCCGACGACTATAGGGTCGCCTTCACGACCACGGGCCAAAGTTGGCCAGCCGCCGACATTTCCGACGACAATAGGGTCGTCCTCACGACCACGGGCCAAATTTGGCCAGCCGCCGACTTGTCCGACGACTATAGGGTCGTCCCCACGACCCCGGGCCAAAGTTGGCCAGCCGCCGACATGTCCGACGACTATAGGGTCGTCTTCACGACCACGGGCCAAAGTTGGCCAGCCGCCGACATTTCCGACGACAATAGGGTCGTCCTCACGACCACGGGCCAAATTTGGCCAGCCGCCGACTTGTCCGACGATTATAGGGTCGTCCCCACGACCCCGGGCCAATAATGGCCAATCGCCGACATGTCCGACGACTATAGGGTCGTCCCCACGACCCCGGGACTAGATTGGTCCGCCACCGTCATGTCCAACGACTATCGGATCGTCCCCACGACCACGGGCCAAAGTTGGCCAGCCGCCGACATGTCCGACGACTATTGGGTCGTCCCCACGACACCGGGCCAAAGTTGGCCAGCCGCTGACATGTCCAACGACTATAGGGTCGTCCCCACGACCACGGGCCAAAGTTGACCAGCCGCCGACATGTCCGACGACTATTGGATCGTCCCCACGACCCCGGGCCAAAGTTGGCAAGCCGCCGACATGTCCGACGACTATAGGGTCGTCCCCACGACCTCGGGACTAGGTTGGCCACCCGCCGACATGTCCGACGACTATAGGGTCGTCCCCACGACCCCGGGTCTATGTTGGCCAGCCGCCGACATGTCCGACGACTATTGGGTCGTCCCCACGACACCGGGCCAAAGTTGGCCAGCCGCCGACATCTCCGAAGACTATAGGGTCGTCCCCACGATCCCGGGACTAGATTGGGCAGCCGCCGACTTGTCCGACGACTATAGGGTCGTCCCCACGGCCACGGGCCAAAGTTGGCCAGCCGCCGACATGTCCGACGACTATAGATTCGTCCCCACAACCCCGGGCCAAAGATGGCCAGCCGCCGACTTGTCCGACGACTATAGGGTCGTCCCTACGATCCCGGGACTAGATTGGGCCGCCACCGCCATGTCCGACGACAATAAGGTCGTCCCCACGGCCACGGGACTAGATTGGGCAGCCGCCGACTAGTCCGACGACTATTGGGTCGTCCCCACGACCCCGGGACTAGATTGGCCCGCCACCGTCTTGTCCGACGACTATAGGGTCGCCTTCACGACCACGGGCCAAAGTTGGCCAGCCGCCGACATTTCCGACGACAATAGGGTCGTCCTCACGACCACGGGCCAAATTTGGCCAGCCGCCGACTTGTCCGACGACTATAGGGTCGTCCCCACGACCCCGGGACTAGATTGGCCCGCCACCGTCTTGTCCGACGACTATAGGGTCGCCTTCACGACCACGGGCCAAAGTTGGCCAGCCGCCGACATTTCCGACGACAATAGGGTCGTCCTCACGACCACGGGCCAAATTTGGCCAGCCGCCGACTTGTCCGACGACTATAGGGTCGTCCCCACGACCCCGGGCCAAAGTTGGCCAGCCGCCGACATGTCCGACGACTATAGGGTCGTCTTCACGACCACGGGCCAAAGTTGGCCAGCCGCCGACATTTCCGACGACAATAGGGTCGTCCTCACGACCACGGGCCAAATTTGGCCAGCCGCCGACTTGTCCGACGATTATAGGGTCGTCCCCACGACCCCGGGCCAATAATGGCCAATCGCCGACATGTCCGACGACTATAGGGTCGTCCCCACGACCCCGGGACTAGATTGGTCCGCCACCGTCATGTCCAACGACTATCGGATCGTCCCCACGACCACGGGCCAAAGTTGGCCAGCCGCCGACATGTCCGACGACTATTGGGTCGTCCCCACGACACCGGGCCAAAGTTGGCCAGCCGCTGACATGTCCAACGACTATAGGGTCGTCCCCACGACCACGGGCCAAAGTTGACCAGCCGCCGACATGTCCGACGACTATTGGATCGTCCCCACGACCCCGGGCCAAAGTTGGCAAGCCGCCGACATGTCCGACGACTATAGGGTCGTCCCCACGACCTCGGGACTAGGTTGGCCACCCGCCGACATGTCCGACGACTATAGGGTCGTCCCCACGACCCCGGGTCTATGTTGGCCAGCCGCCGACATGTCCGACGACTATTGGGTCGTCCCCACGACACCGGGCCAAAGTTGGCCAGCCGCCGACATCTCCGAAGACTATAGGGTCGTCCCCACGATCCCGGGACTAGATTGGGCAGCCGCCGACTTGTCCGACGACTATAGGGTCGTCCCCACGGCCACGGGCCAAAGTTGGCCAGCCGCCGACATGTCCGACGACTATAGATTCGTCCCCACAACCCCGGGCCAAAGATGGCCAGCCGCCGACTTGTCCGACGACTATAGGGTCGTCCCTACGATCCCGGGACTAGATTGGGCCGCCACCGCCATGTCCGACGACAATAAGGTCGTCCCCACGGCCACGGGACTAGATTGGGCAGCCGCCGACTAGTCCGACGACTATTGGGTCGTCCCCACGACCCCGGGACTAGATTGGCCCGCCACCGTCTTGTCCGACGACTATAGGGTCGCCTTCACGACCACGGGCCAAAGTTGGCCAGCCGCCGACATTTCCGACGACAATAGGGTCGTCCTCACGACCACGGGCCAAATTTGGCCAGCCGCCGACTTGTCCGACGACTATAGGGTCGTCCCCACGACCCCGGAACTAGATTGGCCCGCCACCGTCATGTCCGACGACTATAGGGTCGTCCCCACGACCCCGGGCCAAAGGTGGCATGCCGCCGACTTGTCCGATGACTATAGGGTCGTCCCCACGACCCCGGGACTAGATTGGCCCGCCACCGTCTTGTCCGACGACTATAGGGTCGTCTTCACGACCACGGGCCAAAGTTGGCCAGCCGCCGACATTTCCGACGACAATAGGGTCGTCCTCACGACCACGGGCCAAATTTGGCCAGCCGCCGACTTGTCCGACGACTATAGGGTCGTCCCCACGACCCCGGAACTAGATTGGCCCGCCACCGTCATGTCCGACGACTATAGGGTCGTCCCCACGACCCCGGGACTAGATTAGCCCGCCACCGTCTTGTCCGACGACTATAGGGTCGTCTTCACGACCACGGGCCAAAGTTGGCCAGCCGCCGACATTTCCGACGACAATAGGGTCGTCCTCACGACCACGGGCCAAATTTGGCCAGCCGCCGACTTGTCCGACGACTATAGGGTCGTCCCCACGGCCCCGGGACTAGGTTGGCCCGCAGCCGACTTGTCCGACGACTATAGGGTCGTCCCCACGACCCCGGGTAAACGTTGGCCAGCCGCCGACTTGTCCGACGACTATAGGGTCGTCCCTACGATCCCGGGACTAGATTGGGCAGCCGCCGACTTGTCCGACGACTATAGGGTCGTCCCCACGGCCACGGGCCAAAGTTGGCCAGCCGCCGACTTGTCCGACGACTATAGGGTCGTCCCCACGACCCCGGGACTAGATTGGCCCGCCACCGTCTTGTCCGACGACTATAGGGTCGTCTTCACGACCACGGGCCAAAGTTGGCCAGCCGCCGACATTTCCGACGACAATACGGTCGTCCTCACGACCACGGGCCAAATTTGGCCAGCCGCCGACTTGTCCGACGACTATAGGGTCGTCCCCACGACCCCGGAACTAGATTGGCCCGCCACCGTCATGTCCGACGACTATAGGGTCGTCCCCACGACCCCGGGCCAATGTTGGCCAATCGCCGACATGTCCGACGACTATAGGGTCGTCCCTACGACCCCGGGACTAGATTGGCCCGCCACCGTCATGTCCAACGACTATAGGGTCGTCCCCACGACCACGGGCCAAAGTTGGCCAGCCTCCGACTTGTCCGACGACTATAGGGTTGTCCCTACAACCCCGGGCCAAAGTTGGCCAGCCGCCGACTTGTCCGAGGACTATAGGGTCGTCCCCACGGAACCGGGACTAGGTTGGCCAGCCGCCGACTAGTCCGACCACTATAGGGTCGTCCCCACGACCCCGGGCAAAAGTTGGCCAGCCGCCGACTTGTCCGACGACTATAGGGTCGTCCCCACGACACCGGGCCAAAGTTGGCCTGCCGCTGACATGTCCAACGACTATAGGGTCGTCCCCACGACCACGGGCCAAAGTTGACCAGCCGCCGACATGTCCGACGACTATTGGATCGTCCCCACGACCCCGGGCCAAAGTTGGCAAGCCGCCGACATGTCCGACGACTATAGGGTCGTCCCCACGACCCCGGGACTAGGTTGGCCACCCGCCGACATGTCCGACGACTATAGGGTCGTCCCCACGACCCCGGGTCTATGTTGGCCAGCCGCCGACATGTCCGACGACTATTGGGTCGTCCCCACGACACCGGGCCAAAGTTGGCCAGCCGCCGACATCTCCGAAGACTATAGGGTCGTCCCCACGACCCCGGGACTAGATTGGCCAGCCGCCGACATGTCCGACGACTATAGAGTCGTCCCCACGACACCGGGTCAAAGTTGGCCATCCGCTGACATTTCCAACGACTATTGGGTCGTCCCCACGACCACGGGCCAATGTTGGCAAGCTGCCGACATGTCCGACGACTATAGGGTCGTCCCCACGACCCCGGGACTAGATTGGCCCGCCACCGTCATGTCCGACGACAATAGGGTCGTCCCCTCGACCCCGGGTCTAGGTTGGCCAGCCGCCGACTTGTCCGACGACTATAGGGTCGTCCCCACGACCCCGGGACTAGATTGGTCCGCCACCGTCTTGTCCGACGACTATAGGGTCGTCCCCACGACCACGGGACTAGATTGGCCCGCCACCGTCATGTCCGACGACAATAGGGTCGTCCCCACGACCCCGGGTCTAGGTTGGCCAGCCGCCGACTTGTCCGACGACTATAGGGTCGTACCCACGACCCCGGGACTAGGCTGACAAGCCGCCAACATGTCCGACGACTATAGGGTCGTCCCCACGACCCCGGGCCAAAGATGTCCAGCCGCCGTCTTGTCCGACGACTATAGGGTCGTCCCCACGACCCGGGTCTAGACTGGCCCGCCACCGTCATGTCCGACGACTATAGGGTCGTCCCCACGACCCCCGGACTAGGTTGGCCGGCCGCCGACTTGTCCGACGACTATAGGGTCGTCCCCACGACCACCCGACTAGGTGGGCTCGCCGCCGACTTGTCCGACGACTATAGGGTCGTCCCCACGACCCCGGGACTAGGTTGGCTCGCCACCGTCATGTCTGACGACTATAGGGTCGTCCCCACGACCACGGGCCAAAGTTGGCCAGCCGCCGACATGTCCGACGACTATAGGGTCGTCCCCACGACCACGGGCCAAAGTTGGCCAGCCGCCGACATGTCCGACGACTATAGGGTCGTCCCCACGACCCGGGACTAGACTGGCCCGCCACCGTCATGTCCGACGACTATAGGGTCTTCCCCACGACCCCGGGTCTAGGTTGGCCCGCCGCCGACTTGTCCGACGACTATAGGGTCGTCCCCACGACCCCGGGACTAGGTTGGCTCGCCACCGATATGTCTGACGACTATAGAGTCGTCCCCACGACCCCGGGACTAGATTGGCCCGCCACCGTCAAGTCCGACGACTATAGGGTCGTCCCCACGACCCCGGGCCAAAGTTGGACAGCCGCCGACTTGTCCGACGACTATAGGGTCGTCCCTACGATCCCGGGACTAGATTGGGCAGCCGCCGACTTGTCCGACGACTATAGGGTCGTCCCCACGGCCACGGGCCAAAGTTGGCCAGCCGCCGACATGTCCGACGAATATAGATTCGTCCCCACAACCCCGGGCCAAAGATGGCCAGCCGCCGACTTGTCCGACGACTATAGGGTCGTCCCTACGATCCCGGGACTAGATTGGGCCGCCACCGCCATGTCCGACGACAATAAGGTCGTCCCCACGGCCACGGGCCAAAGTTGGCCAGCCGCCGACATGTCCGACGACTATAGATTCGTCCCCACGACCCCGGGCCAAAGTTGGCCAGCCGCCGACATGTCCGACGACTATAGGGTCGTCCCCACGGCCCCGGGACTAGGTTGGCCCGCAGCCGACTTGTCCGACGACTATAGGGTCGTCCCCACGACTACGGTCTAAAGTTGGCTCGCCGCCGACATGTCCGACGACTATAGGCTCGTCCCCACGACCCCCGGACTAGCTTGGCTCGCCGCCGACTTGTCCGACGACTATAGGTTCGTCCCCACGACCCCGGGCAAACGTTGGCCAGCCGCCGACTTGTCCGACGACTATAGGGTCGTCCCTACGATCCCGGGACTAGATTGGGCAGCCGCCGACTTGTCCGACGACTATAGGGTCGTCCCCACGGCCACGGGCCAAAGTTGGCCAGCCGCCGACATGTCCGACGACTATAGATTCGTCCCCACAACCCCGGGCCAAAGATGGCCAGCCGCCGACTTGTCCGACGACTATAGGGTCGTCCCTACGATCCCGGGACTAGATTGGGCCGCCACCGCCATGTCCGACGACAATAAGGTCGTCCCCACGGCCACGGGACTAGATTAGGCAGCCGCCGACTTGTCCGACGACTATAGGGTCGTCCCCACGACCCCGGGACTAGATTGGCCCGCCACCGTCTTGTCCGACGACTATAGGGTCGCCTTCACGACCACGGGCCAAAGTTGGCCAGCCGCCGACATTTCCGACGACAATAGGGTCGTCCTCACGACCACGGGCCAAATTTGGCCAGCCGCCGACTTGTCCGACGACTATAGGGTCGTCCCCACGACCCCGGGCCAAAGTTGGCCAGCCGCCGACATGTCCGACGACTATAGGGTCGTCTTCACGACCACGGGCCAAAGTTGGCCAGCCGCCGACATTTCCGACGACAATAGGGTCGTCCTCACGACCACGGGCCAAATTTGGCCAGCCGCCGACTTGTCCGACGATTATAGGGTCGTCCCCACGACCCCGGGCCAATAATGGCCAATCGCCGACATGTCCGACGACTATAGGGTCGTCCCCACGACCCCGGGACTAGATTGGTCCGCCACCGTCATGTCCAACGACTATCGGATCGTCCCCACGACCACGGGCCAAAGTTGGCCAGCCGCCGACATGTCCGACGACTATTGGGTCGTCCCCACGACACCGGGCCAAAGTTGGCCAGCCGCTGACATGTCCAACGACTATAGGGTCGTCCCCACGACCACGGGCCAAAGTTGACCAGCCGCCGACATGTCCGACGACTATTGGATCGTCCCCACGACCCCGGGCCAAAGTTGGCAAGCCGCCGACATGTCCGACGACTATAGGGTCGTCCCCACGACCTCGGGACTAGGTTGGCCACCCGCCGACATGTCCGACGACTATAGGGTCGTCCCCACGACCCCGGGTCTATGTTGGCCAGCCGCCGACATGTCCGACGACTATTGGGTCGTCCCCACGACACCGGGCCAAAGTTGGCCAGCCGCCGACATCTCCGAAGACTATAGGGTCGTCCCCACGACCCCGGGACTAGATTGGCCAGCCGCCGACATGTCCGACGACTATAGAGTCGTCCCCACGACACCGGGTCAAAGTTGGCCATCCGCTGACATTTCCAACGACTATTGGGTCGTCCCCACGACCACGGGCCAAAGTTGGCCAGCCGCCGACATATCCGACGACTAAAGGGTCGTCCCCACGACCACGGGCCAAAGTTTGCCAGCCGCCGACTTGTCCGACGACTATAGGGTCGTCCCCACGGCCCCGGGACTAGGTTGGCCCGCAGCCGACTTGTCCGACGACTATAGGGTCGTCCCCACGACCCCGGGACTAGATTGGTCCGCCACCGTCTTGTCCGACGACTATAGGGTCGTCCCCACGACCACGGGACTAGATTGGCCCGCCACCGTCATGTCCGACGACAATAGGGTCGTCCCCACGACCCCGGGTCTAGGTTGGCCAGCCGCCGACTTGTCCGACGACTATAGGGTCGTACCCACGACCCCGGGACTAGGCTGACAAGCCGCCAACATGTCCGACGACTATAGGGTCGTCCCCACGACCCCGGGCCAAAGATGTCCAGCCGCCGTCTTGTCCGACGACTATAGATTCGTCCCCACGACCCCGGGCCAAAGTTGGCCAGCCGCCGACATATCCGACGACTAAAGGGTCGTCCCCACGACCACGGGCCAAAGTTTGCCAGCCGCCGACTTGTCCGACGACTATAGGGTCGTCCCCACGGCCCCGGGACTAGGTTGGCCCGCAGCCGACTTGTCCGACGACTATAGGGTCGTCCCCACGACTACGGTCTAAAGTTGGCTCGCCGCCGACATGTCCGACGACTATAGGCTCGTCCCCACGACCCCCGGACTAGCTTGGCTCGCCGCCGACTTGTCCGACGACTATAGGGTCGTCTTCACGACCACGGGCCAAAGTTGGCCAGCCGCCGACATTTCCGACGACAATAGGGTCGTCCTCACGACCACGGGCCAAATTTGGCCAGCCGCCGACTTGTCCGACGACTATAGGGTCGTCCCCACGACCCCGGAACTAGATTGGCCCGCCACCGTCATGTCCGACGACTATAGATTCGTCCCCACGACCCCGGGCCAAAGTTGGCCAGCCGCCGACTTGTCCGACGACTATGGGGTCGTCCCTACGATCCCGGGACTAGATTGGGCAGCCGCCGACTTGTCCGACGACTATAGGGTCGTCCCCACGACCCCGGGACTAGATTGGCCCGCCACCGTCTTGTCCGACGACTATAGGGTCGTCTTCACGACCACGGGCCAAAGTTGGCCAGCCGCCGACATGTCCGACGACTATAGGGTCGTCTTCACGACCACGGGCCAAAGTTGGCCAGCCGCCGACATTTCCGACGACAATAGGGTCGTCCTCACGACCACGGGCCAAATTTGGCCAGCCGCCGACTTGTCCGACGATTATAGGGTCGTCCCCACGACCCCGGGCCAATAATGGCCAATCGCCGACATGTCCGACGACTATAGGGTCGTACCCACGACCCCGGGACTAGATTGGCCCGCCACCGTCATGTCCGACGACTATCGGATCGTCCCCACGACCACGGGCCAAAGTTGGCCAGCCGCCGACATGTCCGACGACTATGGGGTCGTCCCCACGTCCACGGGCCAAAGTTGTCCAGCCGCCGACATGTCCGACGACTATAGGGTCGTCCCCACGACCCCGGAACTAGATTGGCCCGCCACCGTCATGTCCGACGACTATAGGGTCGTCCCCACAACCCCGGGCCAAAGATGGCCAGCCGCCGACTTGTCCGACGACTATAGGGTCGTCCCTACGATCCCGGGACTGGATTGGGCCGCCACCGCCATGTCCGACGACAATAAGGTCGTCCCCACGGCCACGGGCCAAAGTTGGCCAGCCGCCGACATGTCCGACGACTATAGATTCGTCCCCACGACCCCGGGCCAAAGTTGGCCAGCCGCCGACTTGTCCGACGACTATAGGGTCGTCCCCACGACCCCGGGACTAGATTGGTCCGCCACCGTCTTGTCCGACGACTATAGGGTCGTCCCCACGACCACGGGACTAGATTGGCCCGCCACCGTCATGTCCGACGACAATAGGGTCGTCCCCACGACCCCGGGTCTAGGTTGGCCAGCCGCCGACTTGTCCGACGACTATAGGGTCGTACCCACGACCCCGGGACTAGGCTGACAAGCCGCCAACATGTCCGACGACTATAGGGTCGTCCCCACGACCCCGGGCCAAAGATGTCCAGCCGCCGTCTTGTCCGACGACTATAGGGTCGTCCCCACGACCCGGGACTAGACTGGCCCGCCACCGTCATGTCCGACGACTATAGGGTCGTCCCCACGACCCCCGGACTAGGTTGGCCGGCCGCCGACTTGTCCGACGACTATAGGGTCGTCCCCACGACCACCCGACTAGGTGGGCTCGCCGCCGACTTGTCCGACGACTATAGGGTCGTCCCCACGACCCCGGGACTTGGTTGGCTCGCCACCGTCATGTCTGACGACTATAGGGTCGTCCCCACGACCACGGGCCAAAGTTGGCCAGCCGCCGACATGTCCGACGACTATAGGGTCGTCCCCACGACCACGGGCCAAAGTTGGCCAGCCGCCGACATGTCCGACGACTATAGGGTCGTCCTCACGACCCGGGACTAGACTGGCCCGCCACCGTCATGTCCGACGACTATAGGGTCATCCCCACGACCCCGGGTCTAGGTTGGCCCGCCGCCGACTTGTCCGACGACTATAGGGTCGTCCCCACGACCCCGGGACTAGGTTGGCTCGCCACCGATATGTCTGACGACTATAGAGTCGTCCCCACGACCCCGGGACTAGATTGGCCCGCCACCGTCAAGTCCGACGACTATAGGGTCGTCCCCACGACCCCGGGCCAAAGTTGGACAGCCGCCGACTTGTCCGACGACTATAGGGTCGTCCCTACGATCCCGGGACTAGATTGGGCAGCCGCCGACTTGTCCGACGACTATAGGGTCGTCCCCACGGCCACGGGCCAAAGTTGGCCAGCCGCCGACATGTCCGACGACTATAGATTCGTCCCCACAACCCCGGGCCAAAGATGGCCAGCCGCCGACTTGTCCGACAACTATAGGGTCGTCCCTACGATCCCGGGACTAGATTGGGCCGCCACCGCCATGTCCGACGACAATAAGGTCGTCCCCACGGCCACGGGACTAGATTGGGCAGCCGCCGACTTGTCCGACGACTATAGGGTCGTCCCCACGACCCCGGGACTAGATTGGCCCGCCACCGTCTTGTCCGACGACTATAGGGTCGCCTTCACGACCACGGGCCAAAGTTGGCCAGCCGCCGACATTTCCGACGACAATAGGGTCGTCCTCACGACCACGGGCCAAATTTGGCCAGCCGCCGACTTGTCCGACGACTATAGGGTCGTCCCCACGACCCCGGAACTAGATTGGCCCGCCACCGTCATGTCCGACGACTATAGATTCGTCCCCACGACCCCGGGCCAAAGTTGGCCAGCCGCCGACTTGTCCGACGACTATGGGGTCGTCCCTACGATCCCGGGACTAGATTGGGCAGCCGCCGACTTGTCCGACGACTATAGGGTCGTCCCCACGACCCCGGGACTAGATTGGCCCGCCACCGTCTTGTCCGACGACTATAGGGTCGTCTTCACGACCACGGGCCAAAGTTGGCCAGCCGCCGACATGTCCGACGACTATAGGGTCGTCTTCACGACCACGGGCCAAAGTTGGCCAGCCGCCGACATTTCCGACGACAATAGGGTCGTCCTCACGACCACGGGCCAAATTTGGCCAGCCGCCGACTTGTCCGACGATTATAGGGTCGTCCCCACGACCCCGGGCCAATAATGGCCAATCGCCGACATGTCCGACGACTATAGGGTCGTACCCACGACCCCGGGACTAGATTGGCCCGCCACCGTCATGTCCGACGACTATCGGATCGTCCCCACGACCACGGGCCAAAGTTGGCCAGCCGCCGACATGTCCGACGACTATGGGGTCGTCCCCACGTCCACGGGCCAAAGTTGTCCAGCCGCCGACATGTCCGACGACTATAGGGTCGTCCCCACGACCCCGGAACTAGATTGGCCCGCCACCGTCATGTCCGACGACTATAGGGTCGTCCCCACAACCCCGGGCCAAAGATGGCCAGCCGCCGACTTGTCCGACGACTATAGGGTCGTCCCTACGATCCCGGGACTGGATTGGGCCGCCACCGCCATGTCCGACGACAATAAGGTCGTCCCCACGGCCACGGGCCAAAGTTGGCCAGCCGCCGACATGTCCGACGACTATAGATTCGTCCCCACGACCCCGGGCCAAAGTTGGCCAGCCGCCGACTTGTCCGACGACTATAGGGTCGTCCCCACGACCCCGGGACTAGATTGGTCCGCCACCGTCTTGTCCGACGACTATAGGGTCGTCCCCACGACCACGGGACTAGATTGGCCCGCCACCGTCATGTCCGACGACAATAGGGTCGTCCCCACGACCCCGGGTCTAGGTTGGCCAGCCGCCGACTTGTCCGACGACTATAGGGTCGTACCCACGACCCCGGGACTAGGCTGACAAGCCGCCAACATGTCCGACGACTATAGGGTCGTCCCCACGACCCCGGGCCAAAGATGTCCAGCCGCCGTCTTGTCCGACGACTATAGGGTCGTCCCCACGACCCGGGACTAGACTGGCCCGCCACCGTCATGTCCGACGACTATAGGGTCGTCCCCACGACCCCCGGACTAGGTTGGCCGGCCGCCGACTTGTCCGACGACTATAGGGTCGTCCCCACGACCACCCGACTAGGTGGGCTCGCCGCCGACTTGTCCGACGACTATAGGGTCGTCCCCACGACCCCGGGACTTGGTTGGCTCGCCACCGTCATGTCTGACGACTATAGGGTCGTCCCCACGACCACGGGCCAAAGTTGGCCAGCCGCCGACATGTCCGACGACTATAGGGTCGTCCCCACGACCACGGGCCAAAGTTGGCCAGCCGCCGACATGTCCGACGACTATAGGGTCGTCCTCACGACCCGGGACTAGACTGGCCCGCCACCGTCATGTCCGACGACTATAGGGTCATCCCCACGACCCCGGGTCTAGGTTGGCCCGCCGCCGACTTGTCCGACGACTATAGGGTCGTCCCCACGACCCCGGGACTAGGTTGGCTCGCCACCGATATGTCTGACGACTATAGAGTCGTCCCCACGACCCCGGGACTAGATTGGCCCGCCACCGTCAAGTCCGACGACTATAGGGTCGTCCCCACGACCCCGGGCCAAAGTTGGACAGCCGCCGACTTGTCCGACGACTATAGGGTCGTCCCTACGATCCCGGGACTAGATTGGGCAGCCGCCGACTTGTCCGACGACTATAGGGTCGTCCCCACGGCCACGGGCCAAAGTTGGCCAGCCGCCGACATGTCCGACGACTATAGATTCGTCCCCACAACCCCGGGCCAAAGATGGCCAGCCGCCGACTTGTCCGACAACTATAGGGTCGTCCCTACGATCCCGGGACTAGATTGGGCCGCCACCGCCATGTCCGACGACAATAAGGTCGTCCCCACGGCCACGGGACTAGATTGGGCAGCCGCCGACTTGTCCGACGACTATAGGGTCGTCCCCACGACCCCGGGACTAGATTGGCCCGCCACCGTCTTGTCCGACGACTATAGGGTCGCCTTCACGACCACGGGCCAAAGTTGGCCAGCCGCCGACATTTCCGACGACAATAGGGTCGTCCTCACGACCACGGGCCAAATTTGGCCAGCCGCCGACTTGTCCGACGACTATAGGGTCGTCCCCACGACCCCGGGCCAAAGTTGGCCAGCCGCCGACATGTCCGACGACTATAGGGTCGTCTTCACGACCACGGGCCAAAGTTGGCCAGCCGCCGACATTTCCGACGACAATAGGGTCGTCCTCACGACCACGGGCCAAATTTGGCCAGCCGCCGACTTGTCCGACGATTATAGGGTCGTCCCCACGACCCCGGGCCAATAATGGCCAATCGCCGACATGTCCGACGACTATAGGGTCGTCCCCACGACCCCGGGACTAGATTGGTCCGCCACCGTCATGTCCAACGACTATCGGATCGTCCCCACGACCACGGGCCAAAGTTGGCCAGCCGCCGACATGTCCGACGACTATTGGGTCGTCCCCACGACACCGGGCCAAAGTTGGCCAGCCGCTGACATGTCCAACGACTATAGGGTCGTCCCCACGACCACGGGCCAAAGTTGACCAGCCGCCGACATGTCCGACGACTATTGGATCGTCCCCACGACCCCGGGCCAAAGTTGGCAAGCCGCCGACATGTCCGATGACTATAGGGTCGTCCCCACGACCTCGGGACTAGGTTGGCCACCCGCCGACATGTCCGACGACTATAGGGTCGTCCCCACGACCCCGGGTCTATGTTGGCCAGCCGCCGACATGTCCGACGACTATTGGGTCGTCCCCACGACACCGGGCCAAAGTTGGCCAGCCGCCGACATCTCCGAAGACTATAGGGTCGTCCCCACGACCCCGGGACTAGATTGGCCAGCCGCCGACATGTCCGACGACTATAGAGTCGTCCCCACGACACCGGGTCAAAGTTGGCCATCCGCTGACATTTCCAACGACTATTGGGTCGTCCCCACGACCACGGGCCAATGTTGGCAAGCTGCCGACATGTCCGACGACTATAGGGTCGTCCCCACGACCCCGGGACTAGATTGGCCCGCCACCGTCATGTCCGACGACAATAGGGCCGTCCCCTCGACCCCGGGTCTAGGTTGGCCAGCCGCCGACTTGTCCGACGACTATAGGGTCGTCCCCACGACCCCGGGACTAGATTGGTCCGCCACCGTCTTGTCCGACGACTATAGGGTCGTCCCCACGACCACGGGACTAGATTGGCCCGCCACCGTCATGTCCGACGACAATAGGGTCGTCCCCACGACCCCGGGTCTAGGTTGGCCAGCCGCCGACTTGTCCGACGACTATAGGGTCGTACCCACGACCCCGGGACTAGGCTGACAAGCCGCCAACATGTCCGACGACTATAGGGTCGTCCCCACGACCCCGGGCCAAAGATGTCCAGCCGCCGTCTTGTCCGACGACTATAGATTCGTCCCCACGACCCCGGGCCAAAGTTGGCCAGCCGCCGACATATCCGACGACTAAAGGGTCGTCCCCACGACCACGGGCCAAAGTTTGCCAGCCGCCGACTTGTCCGACGACTATAGGGTCGTCCCCACGGCCCCGGGACTAGGTTGGCCCGCAGCCGACTTGTCCGACGACTATAGGGTCGTCCCCACGACTACGGTCTAAAGTTGGCTCGCCGCCGACATGTCCGACGACTATAGGCTCGTCCCCACGACCCCCGGACTAGCTTGGCTCGCCGCCGACTTGTCCGACGACTATAGGGTCGTCTTCACGACCACGGGCCAAAGTTGGCCAGCCGCCGACATTTCCGACGACAATAGGGTCGTCCTCACGACCACGGGCCAAATTTGGCCAGCCGCCGACTTGTCCGACGACTATAGGGTCGTCCCCACGACCCCGGAACTAGATTGGCCCGCCACCGTCATGTCCGACGACTATAGATTCGTCCCCACGACCCCGGGCCAAAGTTGGCCCGCAGCCGACTTGTCCGACGACTATAGGGTCGTCCCCACGACTACGGTCTAAAGTTGGCTCGCCGCCGACATGTCCGACGACTATAGGCTCGTCCCCACGACCCCCGGACTAGCTTGGCTCGCCGCCGACTTGTCCGACGACTATAGGGTCGTCTTCACGACCACGGGCCAAAGTTGGCCAGCCGCCGACATTTCCGACGACAATAGGGTCGTCCTCACGACCACGGGCCAAATTTGGCCAGCCGCCGACTTGTCCGACGACTATAGGGTCGTCCCCACGACCCCGGAACTAGATTGGCCCGCCACCGTCATGTCCGACGACTATAGATTCGTCCCCACGACCCCGGGCCAAAGTTGGCCAGCCGCCGACTTGTCCGACGACTATGGGGTCGTCCCTACGATCCCGGGACTAGATTGGGCAGCCGCCGACTTGTCCGACGACTATAGGGTCGTCCCCACGACCCCGGGACTAGATTGGCCCGCCACCGTCTTGTCCGACGACTATAGGGTCGTCTTCACGACCACGGGCCAAAGTTGGCCAGCCGCCGACATGTCCGACGACTATAGGGTCGTCTTCACGACCACGGGCCAAAGTTGGCCAGCCGCCGACATTTCCGACGACAATAGGGTCGTCCTCACGACCACGGGCCAAATTTGGCCAGCCGCCGACTTGTCCGACGATTATAGGGTCGTCCCCACGACCCCGGGCCAATAATGGCCAATCGCCGACATGTCCGACGACTATAGGGTCGTACCCACGACCCCGGGACTAGATTGGCCCGCCACCGTCATGTCCGACGACTATCGGATCGTCCCCACGACCACGGGCCAAAGTTGGCCAGCCGCCGACATGTCCGACGACTATAGGGTCGTCCCCACGACCACGGGCCAAAGTTGGCCAGCCGCCGACATGTCCGACGACTATAGGGTCGTCCCCACGACCCGGGACTAGACTGGCCCGCCACCGTCATGTCCGACGACTATAGGGTCATCCCCACGACCCCGGGTCTAGGTTGGCCCGCCGCCGACTTGTCCGACGACTATAGGGTCGTCCCCACGACCCCGGGACTAGGTTGGCTCGCCACCGATATGTCTGACGACTATAGAGTCGTCCCCACGACCCCGGGACTAGATTGGCCCGCCACCGTCAAGTCCGACGACTATAGGGTCGTCCCCACGACCCCGGGCCAAAGTTGGACAGCCGCCGACTTGTCCGACGACTATAGGGTCGTCCCTACGATCCCGGGACTAGATTGGGCAGCCGCCGACTTGTCCGACGACTATAGGGTCGTCCCCACGGCCACGGGCCAAAGTTGGCCAGCCGCCGACATGTCCGACGACTATAGATTCGTCCCCACAACCCCGGGCCAAAGATGGCCAGCCGCCGACTTGTCCGACGACTATAGGGTCGTCCCTACGATCCCGGGACTAGATTGGGCCGCCACCGCCATGTCCGACGACAATAAGGTCGTCCCCACGGCCACGGGCCAAAGTTGGCCAGCCGCCGACATGTCCGACGACTATAGATTCGTCCCCACGACCCCGGGCCAAAGTTGGCCAGCCGCCGACATGTCCGACGACTATAGGGTCGTCCCCACGGCCCCGGGACTAGGTTGGCCCGCAGCCGACTTGTCCGACGACTATAGGGTCGTCCCCACGACTACGGTCTAAAGTTGGCTCGCCGCCGACATGTCCGACGACTATAGGCTCGTCCCCACGACCCCCGGACTAGCTTGGCTCGCCGCCGACTTGTCCGACGACTATAGGGTCGTCCCCACGACCCCGGGCAAACGTTGGCCAGCCGCCGACTTGTCCGACGACTATAGGGTCGTCCCTACGATCCCGGCACTAGATTGGGCAGCCGCCGACTTGTCCGACGACTATAGGGTCGTCCCTACGATCCCGGCACTAGATTGGGCAGCCGCCGACTTGTCCGACGACTATAGGGTCGTCCCCACGGCCACGGGCCAAAGTTGGCCAGCCGCCGACATGTCCGACGACTATAGATTCGTCCCCACGACCCCGGGCCAAAGTTGGCCAGCCGCCGACTTGTCCGACGACTATAGGGTCGTCCCCACGACCCCGGGCCAAAGGTGGCATGCCGCCGACTTGTCCGATGACTATAGGGTCGTCCCCACGACCCCGGGACTAGATTGGCCCGCCACCGTCTTGTCCGACGACTATAGGGTCGTCTTCACGACCACGGGCCAAAGTTGGCCAGCCGCCGACATTTCCGACGACAATAGGGTCGTCCTCACAACCCCGCGCCAAAGATGGCCAGCCGCCGACTTGTCCGACGACTATAGGGTCGTCCCCACGGCCCCGGGACTAGGTTGGCCCGCAGCCGACTTGTCCGACGACTATAGGGTCGTCCCCACGACTACGGTCTAAAGTTGGCTCGCCGCCGACATGTCCGACGACTATAGGCTCGTCCCCACGACCCCCGGACTAGCTTGGCTCGCCGCCGACTTGTCCGACGACTATAGGGTCGTCCCCACGACCCCGGGTAAACGTTGGCCAGCCGCCGACTTGTCCGACGACTATAGGGTCGTCCCTACGATCCCGGGACTAGATTGGGCAGCCGCCGACTTGTCCGACGACTATAGGGTCGTCCCCACGGCCACGGGCCAAAGTTGGCCAGCCGCCGACATGTCCGACGACTATAGATTCGTCCCCACGACCCCGGGCCAAAGTTGGCCAGCCGCCGACTTGTCCGACGACTATGGGGTCGTCCCTACGATCCCGGGACTAGATTGGGCAGCCGCCGACTTGTCCGACGACTATAGGGTCGTCCCCACGACCCCGGGACTAGATTGGCCCGCCACCGTCTTGTCCGACGACTATAGGGTCGTCTTCACGACCACGGGCCAAAGTTGGCCAGCCGCCGACATTTCCGACGACAATACGGTCGTCCTCACGACCACGGGCCAAATTTGGCCATACGCCGACTTGTCCGACGACTATAGGGTCGTCCCCACGACCCCGGAACTAGATTGGCCCGCCACCGTCATGTCCGACGACTATAGGGTCGTCCCCACGACCCCGGGCCAATGTTGGCCAATCGCCGACATGTCCGACGACTATAGGGTCGTCCCTACGACCCCGGGACTAGATTGGCCCGCCACCGTCATGTCCAACGACTATAGGGTCGTCCCCACGACCCCGGGCCAAAGTTGGCCAGCCTCCGACTTGTCCGACGACTATAGGGTCGTCCCCACGACCCCCGGACTAGGTGGGCTCGCCCCCGACTTGTCCGACGACTATAGGGTCGTTCCCACGACCCCGGGCCAACGTTGGCAAGCTGCCGACTTATCCGACGACTATAGGGTCGTCCCCACGACTACGGTCTAAAGTTGGCTCGCCGCCGACATGTCCGACGACTATAGGCTCGTCCCCACGACCCCCGGACTAGCTTGGCTCGCCGCCGACTTGTCCGACGACTATAGGTTCGTCCCCACGACCCCGGGCAAACGTTGGCCAGCCGCCGACTTGTCCGACGACTATAAGGTCGTCCCTACGATCCCGGGACTAGATTGGGCAGCCGCCGACTTGTCCGACGACTATAGGGTCGTCCCCACGGCCACGGGCCAAAGTTGGCCAGCCGCCGACATGTCCGACGACTATAGATTCGTCCCCACAACCCCGGGCCAAAGATGGCCAGCCGCCGACTTGTCCGACGGCTATAGGGTCGTCCCTACGATCCCGGGACTAGATTGGGCCGCCACCGCCATGTCCGACGACAATAAGGTCGTCCCCACGGCCACGGGACTAGATTGGGCAGCCGCCGACTTGTCCGACGACTATAGGGTCGTCCCCACGACCCCGGGACTAGATTGGCCCGCCACCGTCTTGTCCGACGACTATAGGGTCGCCTTCACGACCACGGGCCAAAGTTGGCCAGCCGCCGACATTTCCGACGACAATAGGGTCGTCCTCACGACCACGGGCCAAATTTGGCCAGCCGCCGACTTGTCCGACGACTATAGGGTCGTCCCCACGACCCCGGAACTAGATTGGCCCGCCACCGTCATGTCCGACGACTATTGGGTCGTCCCCACGACCCCGGGCCAAAGGTGGCATGCCGCCGACTTGTCCGATGACTATAGGGTCGTCCCCACGACCCCGGGACTAGATTGGCCCGCCACCGTCTTGTCCGACGACTATAGGGTCGTCTTCACGACCACGGGCCAAAGTTGGCCAGCCGCCGACATTTCCGACGACAATAGGGTCGTCCTCACGACCACGGGCCAAATTTGGCCAGCCGCCGACTTGTCCGACGACTATAGGGTCGTCCCCACGACCCCGGAACTAGATTGGCCCGCCACCGTCATGTCCGACGACTATAGGGTCGTCCCCACGACCCCGGGACTAGATTGGCCCGCCACCGTCTTGTCCGACGACTATAGGGTCGTCTTCACGACCACGGGCCAAAGTTGGCCAGCCGCCGACATTTCCGACGACAATAGGGTCGTCCTCACGACCACGGGCCAAATTTGGCCAGCCGCCGACTTGTCCGACGACTATAGGGTCGTCCCCACGACCCCGGGTAAACGTTGGCCAGCCGCCGACTTGTCCGACGACTATAGGGTCGTCCCTACGATCCCGGGACTAGATTGGGCAGCCGCCGACTTGTCCGACGACTATAGGGTCGTCCCCACGGCCACGGGCCAAAGTTGGCCAGCCGCCGACATGTCCGACGACTATAGATTCGTCCCCACAACCCCGCGCCAAAGATGGCCAGCCGCCGACTTGTCCGACGACTATAGGGTCGTCCCTACGATCCCGGGACTGGATTGGGCCGCCACCGCCATGTCCGACGACAATAAGGTCGTCCCCACGGCCACGGGCCAAAGTTGGCCAGCCGCCGACATGTCCGACGACTATAGATTCGTCCCCACGACCCCGGGCCAAAGTTGGCCAGCCGCCGACTTGTCCAACGACTATGGGGTCGTCCCTACGATCCCGGGACTAGATTGGGCAGCCGCCGACTTGTCCGACGACTATAGGGTCGTCCCCACGACCCCGGGACTAGATTGGCCCGCCACCGTCTTGTCCGACGACTATAGGGTCGTCTTCACGACCACGGGCCAAAGTTGGCCAGCCGCCGACATTTCCGACGACAATACGGTCGTCCTCACGACCACGGGCCAAATTTGGCCAGCCGCCGACTTGTCCGACGACTATAGGGTCGTCCCCACGACCCCGGAACTAGATTGGCCCGCCACCGTCATGTCCGACGACTATAGGGTCGTCCCCACGACCCCGGGCCAATGTTGGCCAATCGCCGACATGTCCGACGACTATAGGGTCGTCCCTACGACCCCGGGACTAGATTGGCCCGCCACCGTCATGTCCAACGACTATAGGGTCGTCCCCACGACCACGGGCCAAAGTTGGCCAGCCTCCGACTTGTCCGACGACTATAGGGTTGTCCCTACAACCCCGGGCCAAAGTTGGCCAGCCGCCGACTTGTCCGAGGACTATAGGGTCGTCCCCACGGAACCGGGACTAGGTTGGCCAGCCGCCGACTAGTCCGACCACTATAGGGTCGTCCCCACGACCCCGGGCAAAAGTTGGCCAGCCGCCGACTTGTCCGACGACTATAGGGTCGTCCCCACGACGCCGGGACTAGATTGGCCCCCACCGTCTTGTCCGACGACTATAGGGTCGTCCCCACGACCCCGGGACTAGATTGGCCCGCCACCGTCAAGTCCGACGACTATAGGGTCGTCCCCACGACCCCGGGCCAAAGCTGGACAGCCGCCGACTTGTCCGACGACTATAGGGTCGTCCCCACAACCCCGGGCCAAAGATGGCCAGCCGCCGACTTGTCCGACGACTATAGGGTCGTCCCTACGATCCCGGGACTGGATTGGGCCGCCACCGCCATGTCCGACGACAATATAGTCGTCCCCACGGCCACGGGCCAAAGTTGGCCAGCCGCCGACATGTCCGACGACTATAGATTCGTCCCCACGACCCCGGGCCAAAGTTGGCCAGCCGCCGACTTGTCCGACGACTATAGGGTCGTCCCCACGACCCCGGGACTAGATTGGTCCGCCACCGTCTTGTCCGACGACTATAGGGTCGTCCCCACGACCACGGGACTAGATTGGCCCGCCACCGTCATGTCCGACGACAATAGGGTCGTCCCCACGACCCCGGGTCTAGGTTGGCCAGCCGCCGACTTGTCCGATGACTATAGGGTCGTACCCACGACCCCGGGACTAGGCTGACAAGCCGCCAACATGTCCGACGACTATAGGGTCGTCCCCACGACCCCGGGCCAAAGATGTCCAGCCGCCGTCTTGTCCGACGACTATAGGGTCGTCCCCACGACCCGGGACTAGACTGGCCCGCCACCGTCATGTCCGACGACTATAGGGTCGTCCCCACGACCCCCGGACTAGGTTGGCCGGCCGCCGACTTGTCCGACGACTATAGGGTCGTCCCCACGACCCCGGGACTAGGTTGGCTCGCCACCGTCATGTCTGACGACTATAGGGTCATCCCCACGACCCCGGGTCTAGGCTGGCCCGCCGCCGACTTGTCCGACGACTATAGGGTCGTCCCCACGACCCCGGGACTAGGTTGGCTCGCCACCGATATGTCTGACGACTATAGAGTCGTCCCCACGACCCCGGGACTAGATTGGCCCGCCACCGTCAAGTCCGACGACTATAGGGTCGTCCCCACGACCACGGGCCAAAGTTGGCCAGCCGCCGACATGTCCGACGACTATAGGGTCGTCCCCACGACCACGGGCCAAAGTTGGCCAGCCGCCGACATGTCCGACGACTATAGGGTCGTCCCCACGACCCGGGACTAGACTGGCCCGCCACCGTCATGTCCGACGACTATAGGGTCATCCCCACGACCCCGGGTCTAGGCTGGCCCGCCGCCGACTTGTCCGACGACTATAGGGTCGTCCCCACGACCCCGGGACTAGGTTGGCTCGCCACCGATATGTCTGACGACTATAGAGTCGTCCCCACGACCCCGGGACTAGATTGGCCCGCCACCGTCAAGTCCGACGACTATAGGGTCGTCCCCACGACCCCGGGCCAAAGTTGGACAGCCGCCGACTTGTCCGACGACTATAGGGTCGTCCCTACGATCCCGGGACTAGATTGGGCAGCCGCCGACTTGTCCGACGACTATAGGGTCGTCCCCACGGCCACGGGCCAAAGTTGGCCAGCCGCCGAAATGTCCGACGACTATAGATTCGTCCCCACAACCCCGGGCCAAAGATGGCCAGCCGCCGACTTGTCCGACGACTATAGGGTCGTCCCTACGATCCCGGGACTAGATTGGGCCGCCACCGCCATGTCCGACGACAATAAGGTCGTCCCCACGGCCACGGGACTAGATTGGGCAGCCGCCGACTTGTCCGACGACTATAGGGTCGCCTTCACGACCACGGGCCAAAGTTGGCCAGCCGCCGACATTTCCGACGACAATAGGGTCGACCTCACGACCACGGGCCAAATTTGGCCAGCCGCCGACTTGTCCGACGACTATAGGGTCGTCCCCACGACCCCGGAACTAGATTGGCCCGCCACCGTCATGTCCGATGACTATAGGGTCGTCCCCACGACCCCGGGCCAAAGGTGGCATGCCGCCGACTTGTCCGATGACTATAGGGTCGCCTTCACGACCACGGGCCAAAGTTGGCCAGCCGCCGACATTTCCGACGACAATAGGGTCGACCTCACGACCACGGGCCAAATTTGGCCAGCCGCCGACTTGTCCGACGACTATAGGGTCGTCCCCACGACCCCGGAACTAGATTGGCCCGCCACCGTCATGTCCGACGACTATAGGGTCGTCCCCACGACCCCGGGCCAAAGTTGGCCAGCCGCCGACATGTCCGACGACTATAGGGTCGTCCCCACGACCCCCGGACTAGCTTGGCTCGCCGCCGACTTGTCCGACGACTATAGGTTCGTCCCCACGACCCCGGGCAAACGTTGGCCAGCCGCCGACTTGTCCGACGACTATAGGGTCGTCCCTACGATCCCGGGACTAGATTGGGCAGCCGCCGACTTGTCCGACGACTATAGGGTCGTCCCCACGGCCACGGGCCAAAGTTGGCCAGCCGCCGACATGTCCGACGACTATAGATTCGTCCCCACAACCCCGGGCCAAAGATGGCCAGCCGCCGACTTGTCCGACGACTATAGGGTCGTCCCTACGATCCCGGGACTAGATTGGGCCGCCACCGCCATGTCCGACGACAATAAGGTCGTCCCCACGGCCACGGGACTAGATTGGGCAGCCGCCGACTTGTCCGACGACTATAGGGTCGTCCCCACGACCCCGGGACTAGATTGGCCCGCCACCGTCTTGTCCGACGACTATAGGGTCGCCTTCACGACCACGGGCCAAAGTTGGCCAGCCGCCGACATTTCCGACGACAATAGGGTCGACCTCACGACCACGGGCCAAATTTGGCCAGCCGCCGACTTGTCCGACGACTATAGGGTCGTCCCCACGACCCCGGAACTAGATTGGCCCGCCACCGTCATGTCCGATGACTATAGGGTCGTCCCCACGACCCCGGGCCAAAGGTGGCATGCCGCCGACTTGTCCGATGACTATAGGGTCGTCCCCACGACCCCGGGACTAGATTGGCCCGCCACCGTCTTGTCCGACGACTATAGGGTCGTCTTCACGACCACGGGCCAAAGTTGGCCAGCCGCCGACATTTCCGACGACAATAGGGTCGTCCTCACGACCACGGGCCAAATTTGGCCAGCCGCCGACTTGTCCGACGACTATAGGGTCGTCCCCACGACCCCCCGACTAGGTTGGCCGGCCGCCGACTTGTCCGACGACTATAGGGTCGTCCCCACGACCCCCCGACTAGGTGGGCTCGCCGCCGACTTGTCCGACGACTATAGGGTCGTCCCCACGACCCCGGGACTAGGTTGGCTCGCCACCGTCATGTCTGACGACTATAGGGTCGTCCCCACGACCCCGTGCCAAAGTTGGCAAGCCGCCGAAATGTCCGACGACTGTAGGGTCGTCCCCACGACCCCGAGACTAGATTGGCCCGCCACCGTCAAGTCCGACGACTATAGGGTCGTCCCCAGGACCTTGGGACTAGATTGGCCCGCCACCGTCAAGTCCGACGACTATAGGGTCGTCCCCACGACCCCGGGCCAAAGTTGGCAAGCCGCCGAAATGTCCGACGACTGTAGGGTCGTCCCCACGACCCCGGGACTAGATTGGTCCGCCACCTTCATGTCCGACGACTATAGGGTCGTCCCCACGACCCCGGGCCAAAGTTGGCCAGCCGCCGACATGTCCGACGACTATAGGGTCGTCTTCACGACCACGGGCCAAAGTTGGCCAGCCGCCGACATTTCCGACGACAATAGGGTCGTCCTCACGACCACGGGCCAAATTTGGCCAGCCGCCGACTTGTCCGACGATTATAGGGTCGTCCCCACGACCCCGGGCCAATAATGGCCAATCGCCGACATGTCCGACGACTATAGGGTCGTCCCCACGACCCCGGGACTAGATTGGTCCGCCACCGTCATGTCCAACGACTATCGGATCGTCCCCACGACCACGGGCCAAAGTTGGCCAGCCGCCGACATGTCCGACGACTATTGGGTCGTCCCCACGACACCGGGCCACAGTTGGCCAGCCGCTGACATGTCCAACGACTATAGGGTCGTCCCCACGACCACGGGCCAAAGTTGACCAGCCGCCGACATGTCCGACGACTATTGGATCGTCCCCACGACCCCGGGCCAAAGTTGGCAAGCCGCCGACATGTCCGACGACTATAGGGTCGTCCCCACGACCTCGGGACTAGGTTGGCCACCCGCCGACATGTCCGACGACTATAGGGTCGTCCCCACGACCCCGGGTCTATGTTGGCCAGCCGCCGACATGTCCGACGACTATTGGGTCGTCCCCACGACACCGGGCCAAAGTTGGCCAGCCGCCGACATCTCCGAAGACTATAGGGTCGTCCCCACGACCCCGGGACTAGATTGGCCAGCCGCCGACATGTCCGACGACTATAGAGTCGTCCCCACGACACCGGGTCAATGTTGGCCATCCGCTGACATTTCCAACGACTATTGGGTCGTCCCCACGACCACGGGCCAATGTTGGCAAGCTGCCGACATGTCCGACGACTATAGGGTCGTCCCCACGACCCCGGGACTAGATTGGCCCGCCACCGTCATGGCCGACGACAATAGGGTCGTCCGCTCGACCCCGGGTCTAGGTTGGCCAGCCGCCGACTTGTCCGACGACTATAGGGTCGTCCCCACGACCCCGGGACTAGATTGGTCCGCCACCGTCTTGTCCGACGACTATAGGGTCGTCCCCACGACCACGGGACTAGATTGGCCCGCCACCGTCATGTCCGACGACAATAGGGTCGTCCCCACGACCCCGGGTCTAGGTTGGCCAGCCGCCGACATGTCCGACGACTATAGGGTCGTACCCACGACCCCGGGACTAGGCTGACAAGCCGCCAACATGTCCGACGACTATAGGGTCGTCCCCACGACCCCGGGCCAAAGATGTCCAGCCGCCGTCTTGTCCGACGACTATAGATTCGTCCCCACGACCCCGGGCCAAAGTTGGCCAGCCGCCGACATATCCGACGACTAAAGGGTCGTCCCCACGACCACGGGCCAAAGTTTGCCAGCCGCCGACTTGTCCGACGACTATAGGGTCGTCCCCACGACTACGGTCTAAAGTTGGCTCGCCGCCGACATGTCCGACGACTATAGGCTCGTCCCCACGACCCCCGGACTAGCTTGGCTCGCCGCCGACTTGTCCGACGACTATAGGGTCGTCTTCACGACCACGGGCCAAAGTTGGCCAGCCGCCGACATTTCCGACGACAATAGGGTCGTCCCCACGACCACGGGCCAAAGTTGGCCAGCCGCCGACATGTCCGACGACTATAGGGTCGTCCCCACGACCACGGGCCAAAGTTGGCCAGCCGCCGACATGTCCGACGACTATAGGGTCGTCCCCACGACCCGGGACTAGACTGGCCCGCCACCGTCATGTCCGACGACTATAGGGTCTTCCCCACGACCCCGGGTCTAGGTTGGCCCGCCGCCGACTTGTCCGACGACTATAGGGTCGTCCCCACGACCCCGGGACTAGGTTGGCTCGCCACCGATATGTCTGACGACTATAGAGTCGTCCCCACGACCCCGGGACTAGATTGGCCCGCCACCGTCAAGTCCGACGACTATAGGGTCGTCCCCACGACCCCGGGCCAAAGTTGGACAGCCGCCGACTTGTCCGACGACTATAGGGTCGTCCCTACGATCCCGGGACTAGATTGGGCAGCCGCCGACTTGTCCGACGACTATAGGGTCGTCCCCACGGCCACGGGCCAAAGTTGGCCAGCCGCCGACATGTCCGACGACTATAGATTCGTCCCCACAACCCCGGGCCAAAGATGGCCAGCCGCCGACTTGTCCGACGACTATAGGGTCGTCCCTACGATCCCGGGACTAGATTGGGCCGCCACCGCCATGTCCGACGACAATAAGGTCGTCCCCACGGCCACGGGCCAAAGTTGGCCAGCCGCCGACATGTCCGACGACTATAGATTCGTCCCCACGACCCCGGGCCAAAGTTGGCCAGCCGCCGACATGTCCGACGACTATAGGGTCGTCCCCACGGCCCCGGGACTAGGTTGGCCCGCCGCCGACTTGTCCGACGACTATAGGGTCGTCCCCACGACCCCGGGACTAGGTTGGCTCGCCACCGATATGTCTGACGACTATAGAGTCGTCCCCACGACCCCGGGACTAGATTGGCCCGCCACCGTCAAGTCCGACGACTATAGGGTCGTCCCCACGACCCCGGGCCAAAGTTGGACAGCCGCCGACTTGTCCGACGACTATAGGGTCGTCCCTACGATCCCGGGACTAGATTGGGCAGCCGCCGACTTGTCCGACGACTATAGGGTCGTCCCCACGGCCACGGGCCAAAGTTGGCCAGCCGCCGACATGTCCGACGACTATAGGGTCGTCCCCACGACTACGGTCAAAAGTTGGCTCGCCGCCGACATGTCCGACGACTATAGGCTCGTCCCCACGACCCCCGGACTAGCTTGGCTCGCCGCCGACTTGTCCGACGACTATAGGGTCGTCTTCACGACCACGGGCCAAAGTTGGCCAGCCGCCGACATTTCCGACGACAATAGGGTCGTCCCCACGACCACGGGCCAAAGTTGGCCAGCCGCCGACATGTCCGACGACTATAGGGTCGTCCCCACGACCACGGGCCAAAGTTGGCCAGCCGCCGACATGTCCGACGACTATAGGGTCGTCCCCACGACCCGGGACTAGACTGGCCCGCCACCGTCATGTCCGACGACTATAGGGTCTTCCCCACGACCCCGGGTCTAGGTTGGCCCGCCGCCGACTTGTCCGACGACTATAGGGTCGTCCCCACGACCCCGGGACTAGGTTGGCTCGCCACCGATATGTCTGACGACTATAGAGTCGTCCCCACGACCCCGGGACTAGATTGGCCCGCCACCGTCAAGTCCGACGACTATAGGGTCGTCCCCACGACCCCGGGCCAAAGTTGGACAGCCGCCGACTTGTCCGACGACTATAGGGTCGTCCCTACGATCCCGGGACTAGATTGGGCAGCCGCCGACTTGTCCGACGACTATAGGGTCGTCCCCACGGCCACGGGCCAAAGTTGGCCAGCCGCCGACATGTCCGACGACTATAGATTCGTCCCCACAACCCCGGGCCAAAGATGGCCAGCCGCCGACTTGTCCGACGACTATAGGGTCGTCCCTACGATCCCGGGACTAGATTGGGCCGCCACCGCCATGTCCGACGACAATAAGGTCGTCCCCACGGCCACGGGCCAAAGTTGGCCAGCCGCCGACATGTCCGACGACTATAGATTCGTCCCCACGACCCCGGGCCAAAGTTGGCCAGCCGCCGACATGTCCGACGACTATAGGGTCGTCCCCACGGCCCCGGGACTAGGTTGGCCCGCAGCCGACTTGTCCGACGACTATAGGGTCGTCCCCACGACTACGGTCTAAAGTTGGCTCGCCGCCGACATGTCCGACGACTATAGGCTCGTCCCCACGACCCCCGGACTAGCTTGGCTCGCCGCCGACTTGTCCGACGACTATAGGTTCGTCCCCACGACCCCGGGCAAACGTTGGCCAGCCGCCGACTTGTCCGACGACTATAGGGTCGTCCCTACGATTCCGGGACTAGATTGGGCAGCCGCCGACTTGTCCGACGACTATAGGGTCGTCCCCACGGCCACGGGCCAAAGTTGGCCAGCCGCCGACATGTCCGACGACTATAGATTCGTCCCCACAACCCCGGGCCAAAGATGGCCAGCCGCCGACTTGTCCGACGACTATAGGGTCGTCCCTACGATCCCGGGACTAGATTGGGCCGCCACCGCCATGTCCGACGACAATAAGGTCGTCCCCACGGCCACGGGACTAGATTGGGCAGCCGCCGACTTGTCCGACGACTATAGGGTCGTCCCCACGACCCCGGGACTAGATTGGCCCGCCACCGTCTTGTCCGACGACTATAGGGTCGCCTTCACGACCACGGGCCAAAGTTGGCCAGCCGCCGACATTTCCGACGACAATAGGGTCGTCCTCACGACCACGGGCCAAATTTGGCCAGCCGCCGACTTGTCCGACGACTATAGGGTCGTCCCCACGACCCCGGAACTAGATTGGCCCGCCACCGTCATGTCCGACGACTATAGGGTCGTCCCCACGACCCCGGGACTAGATTGGCCCGCCACCGTCTTGTCCGACGACTATAGGGTCGTCTTCACGACCACGGGCCAAAGTTGGCCAGCCGCCGACATTTCCGACGACAATAGGGTCGTCCTCACGACCACGGGCCAAATTTGGCCAGCCGCCGACTTGTCCGACGACTATAGGGTCGTCCCCACGGCCCCGGGACTAGGTTGGCCCGCAGCCGACTTGTCCGACGACTATAGGGTCGTCCCCACGACCCCGGGACTAGATTGGCCCGCCACCGTCTTGTCCGACGACTATAGGGTCGCCTTCACGACCACGGGCCAAAGTTGGCCAGCCGCCGACATTTCCGACGACAATAGGGTCGTCCTCACGACCACGGGCCAAATTTGGCCAGCCGCCGACTTGTCCGACGACTATAGGGTCGTCCCCACGACCCCGGAACTAGATTGGCCCGCCACCGTCATGTCCGACGACTATAGGGTCGTCCCCACGACCCCGGGACTAGATTGGCCCGCCACCGTCTTGTCCGACGACTATAGGGTCGTCTTCACGACCACGGGCCAAAGTTGGCCAGCCGCCGACATTTCCGACGACAATAGGGTCGTCCTCACGACCACGGGCCAAATTTGGCCCGCCGCCGACTTGTCCGGCGACTATAGGGTCGTCCCCACGACCCCGGGACTAGATTGGCCCGCCACCGTCATTTCCGACGACTATAGGGTCGTCCCCACGACCACGAGCCAAAGTTGGCCAGCCGCCGACATATCCGACGACTGTAGGGTCGTCCCCACGACCCCGGGACTAGATTGGCCCGCCACCGTCATTTCCGACGACTATAGGGTCGTCCCCACGACCACGGGCCAAAGTTGGCCAGCCGCCGACATGTCCGACGACTATAGGGTCGTCCCCACGACCACGAGCCAAAGTTGGCCAGCCGCTGATATGTCCGACGACTATAGGGTCGTTCCCACGACCCCGGGACTAGATTGGCCCGCCACCGTCATTTCCGACGACTATAGGGTCGTCCCCACGACCACGGGCCAAAGTTGGCCAGCCGCCGACATGTCCGACGACTATAGGGTCGTCCCTACGACCCGGGACTAGACTGGCCCGCCACCGTCATGTCCGACGACTATAGGGTCGTCCCCACGACCCCCCGACTAGGTGGGCTCGCCGCCGACTTGTCCGACGACTATAGGGTCGTCCCCACGACCCCGGGACTAGGTTGGCTCGCCACCGTCATGTCTGACGACTATAGGGTCGTCCCCACGACCCCGTGCCAAAGTTGGCAAGCCGCCGAAATGTCCGACGACTGTAGGGTCGTCCCCACGACCCCGAGACTAGATTGGCCCGCCACCGTCAAGTCCGACGACTATAGGGTCGTCCCCACGACCCCGGGACTAGATTGGTCCGCCACCGTCATGTCCAACGACTATCGGATCGTCCCCACGACCACGGGCCAAAGTTGGCCAGCCGCCGACATGTCCGACGACTATTGGGTCGTCCCCACGACACCGGGCCAAAGTTGGCCAGCCGCTGACATGTCCAACGACTATAGGGTCGTCCCCACGACCACGGGCCAAAGTTGACCAGCCGCCGACATGTCCGACGACTATTGGATCGTCCCCACGACCCCGGGCCAAAGTTGGCAAGCCGCCGACATGTCCGACGACTATAGGGTCGTCCCCACGACCTCGGGACTAGGTTGGCCACCCGCCGACATGTCCGACGACTATAGGGTCGTCCCCACGACCCCGGGTCTATGTTGGCCAGCCGCCGACATGTCCGACGACTATTGGGTCGTCCCCACGACACCGGGCCAAAGTTGGCCAGCCGCCGACATCTCCGAAGACTATAGGGTCGTCCCCACGACCCCGGGACTAGATTGGCCAGCCGCCGACATGTCCGACGACTATAGAGTCGTCCCCACGACACCGGGTCAAAGTTGGCCATCCGCTGACATTTCCAACGACTATTGGGTCGTCCCCACGACCACGGGCCAATGTTGGCAAGCTGCCGACATGTCCGACGACTATAGGGTCGTCCCCACGACCCCGGGACTAGATTGGCCCGCCACCGTCATGTCCGACGACAATAGGGTCGTCCCCTCGACCCCGGGTCTAGGTTGACCAGCCGCCGAATTGTCCGACGACTATAGGGTCGTCCCCACGACCCCGGGACTAGATTGGTCCGCCACCGTCTTGTCCGACGACTATAGGGTCGTCCCCACGACCACGGGACTAGATTGGCCCGCCACCGTCATGTCCGACGACAATAGGGTCGTCCCCACGACCCCCGGACTAGGTTGGCCGGCCGCCGACTTGTCCGACGACTATAGGGTCGTCCCCACGACCCCCCGACTAGGTTGGCCGGCCGCCGACTTGTCCGACGACTATAGGGTCGTCCCCACGACCCCCCGACTAGGTGGGCTCGCCGCCGACTTGTCCGACGACTATAGGGTCGTCCCCACGACCCCGGGACTAGGTTGGCTCGCCACCGTCATGTCTGACGACTATAGGGTCGTCCCCACGACCCCGTGCCAAAGTTGGCAAGCCGCCGAAATGTCCGACGACTGTAGGGTCGTCCCCACGACCCCGAGACTAGATTGGCCCGCCACCGTCAAGTCCGACGACTATAGGGTCGTCCCCACGACCCCGGGACTAGATTGGTCCGCCACCGTCATGTCCAACGACTATCGGATCGTCCCCACGACCACGGGCCAAAGTTGGCCAGCCGCCGACATGTCCGACGACTATTGGGTCGTCCCCACGACACCGGGCCAAAGTTGGCCAGCCGCTGACATGTCCAACGACTATAGGGTCGTCCCCACGACCACGGGCCAAAGTTGACCAGCCGCCGACATGTCCGACGACTATTGGATCGTCCCCACGACCCCGGGCCAAAGTTGGCAAGCCGCCGACATGTCCGACGACTATAGGGTCGTCCCCACGACCTCGGGACTAGGTTGGCCACCCGCCGACATGTCCGACGACTATAGGGTCGTCCCCACGACCCCGGGTCTATGTTGGCCAGCCGCCGACATGTCCGACGACTATTGGGTCGTCCCCACGACACCGGGCCAAAGTTGGCCAGCCGCCGACATCTCCGAAGACTATAGGGTCGTCCCCACGACCCCGGGACTAGATTGGCCAGCCGCCGACATGTCCGACGACTATAGAGTCGTCCCCACGACACCGGGTCAAAGTTGGCCATCCGCTGACATTTCCAACGACTATTGGGTCGTCCCCACGACCACGGGCCAATGTTGGCAAGCTGCCGACATGTCCGACGACTATAGGGTCGTCCCCACGACCCCGGGACTAGATTGGCCCGCCACCGTCATGTCCGACGACAATAGGGTCGTCCCCTCGACCCCGGGTCTAGGTTGACCAGCCGCCGACTTGTCCGACGACTATAGGGTCGTCCCCACGACCCCGGGACTAGATTGGTCCGCCACCGTCTTGTCCGACGACTATAGGGTCGTCCCCACGACCACGGGACTAGATTGGCCCGCCACCGTCATGTCCGACGACAATAGGGTCGTCCCCACGACCCCGGGTCTAGGTTGGCCAGCCGCCGACTTGTCCGACGACTATAGGGTCGTACCCACGACCCCGGGACTAGGCTGACAAGCCGCCAACATGTCCGACGACTATAGGGTCGTCCCCACGACCCCGGGCCAAAGATGTCCAGCCGCCGTCTTGTCCGACGACTATAGATTCGTCCCCACGACCCCGGGCCAAAGTTGGCCAGCCGCCGACATATCCGACGACTAAAGGGTCGTCCCCACGACCACGGGCCAAAGTTTGCCAGCCGCCGATTTGTCCGACGACTATAGGGTCGTCCCCACGGCCCCGGGACTAGGTTGGCCCGCAGCCGACTTGTCCGACGACTATAGGGTCGTCCCCACGACTACGGTCTAAAGTTGGCTCGCCGCCGACATGTCCGACGACTATAGGCTCGTCCCCACGACCCCCGGACTAGCTTGGCTCGCCGCCGACTTGTCCGACGACTATAGGGTCGTCTTCACGACCACGGGCCAAAGTTGGCCAGCCGCCGACATTTCCGACGACAATAGGGTCGTCCTCACGACCACGGGCCAAATTTGGCCAGCCGCCGACTTGTCCGACGACTATAGGGTCGTCCCCACGACCCCGGAACTAGATTGGCCCGCCACCGTCATGTCCGACGACTATAGATTCGTCCCCACGACCCCGGGCCAAAGTTGGCCAGCCGCCGACTTGTCCGACGACTATGGGGTCGTCCCTACGATCCCGGGACTAGATTGGGCAGCCGCCGACTTGTCCGACGACTATAGGGTCGTCCCCACGACCCCGGGACTAGATTGGCCCGCCACCGTCTTGTCCGACGACTATAGGGTCGTCCCCACGACCCCGGGCCAAAGTTGGCCAGCCGCCGACATGTCCGACGACTATAGGGTCGTCTTCACGACCACGGGCCAAAGTTGGCCAGCCGCCGACATTTCCGACGACAATAGGGTCGTCCTCACGACCACGGGCCAAATTTGGCCAGCCGCCGACTTGTCCGACGATTATAGGGTCGTCCCCACGACCCCGGGCCAAATTTGGCCAGCCGCCGACTTGTCCGACGACTATAGGGTCGTCCCCACGACCCCGGAACTAGATTGGCCCGCCACCGTCATGTCCGACGACTATAGATTCGTCCCCACGACCCCGGGCCAAAGTTGGCCAGCCGCCGACTTGTCCGACGACTATGGGGTCGTCCCTACGATCCCGGGACTAGATTGGGCAGCCGCCGACTTGTCCGACGACTATAGGGTCGTCCCCACGACCCCGGGACTAGATTGGCCCGCCACCGTCTTGTCCGACGACTATAGGGTCGTCCCCACGACCCCGGGACTAGATTGGCCCGCCACCGTCATTTCCGACGACTATAGGGTCGTCCCCACGACCACGGGCCAAAGTTGGCCAGCCGCCGACATGTCCGACGACTATAGGGTCGTCCCTACGACCCGGGACTAGACTGGCCCGCCACCGTCATGTCCGACGACTATAGGGTCGTCCCCACGACCCCCCGACTAGGTGGGCTCGCCGCCGACTTGTCCGACGACTATAGGGTCGTCCCTACGACCCGGGACTAGACTGGCCCGCCACCGTCATGTCCGACGACTATAGGGTCGTCCCCACGACCCCCCGACTAGGTGGGCTCGCCGCCGACTTGTCCGACGACTATAGGGTCGTCCCCACGACCCCGGGACTAGGTTGGCTCGCCACCGTCATGTCTGACGACTATAGGGTCGTCCCCACGACCCCGTGCCAAAGTTGGCAAGCCGCCGAAATGTCCGACGACTGTAGGGTCGTCCCCACGACCCCGAGACTAGATTGGCCCGCCACCGTCAAGTCCGACGACTATAGGGTCGTCCCCACGACCCCGGGACTAGATTGGTCCGCCACCGTCATGTCCAACGACTATCGGATCGTCCCCACGACCACGGGCCAAAGTTGGCCAGCCGCCGACATGTCCGACGACTATTGGGTCGTCCCCACGACACCGGGCCAAAGTTGGCCAGCCGCTGACATGTCCAACGACTATAGGGTCGTCCCCACGACCACGGGCCAAAGTTGACCAGCCGCCGACATGTCCGACGACTATTGGATCGTCCCCACGACCCCGGGCCAAAGTTGGCAAGCCGCCGACATGTCCGACGACTATAGGGTCGTCCCCACGACCTCGGGACTAGGTTGGCCACCCGCCGACATGTCCGACGACTATAGGGTCGTCCCCACGACCCCGGGTCTATGTTGGCCAGCCGCCGACATGTCCGACGACTATTGGGTCGTCCCCACGACACCGGGCCAAAGTTGGCCAGCCGCCGACATCTCCGAAGACTATAGGGTCGTCCCCACGACCCCGGGACTAGATTGGCCAGCCGCCGACATGTCCGACGACTATAGAGTCGTCCCCACGACACCGGGTCAAAGTTGGCCATCCGCTGACATTTCCAACGACTATTGGGTCGTCCCCACGACCACGGGCCAATGTTGGCAAGCTGCCGACATGTCCGACGACTATAGGGTCGTCCCCACGACCCCGGGACTAGATTGGCCCGCCACCGTCATGTCCGACGACAATAGGGTCGTCCCCTCGACCCCGGGTCTAGGTTGACCAGCCGCCGACTTGTCCGACGACTATAGGGTCGTCCCCACGACCCCGGGACTAGATTGGTCCGCCACCGTCTTGTCCGACGACTATAGGGTCGTCCCCACGACCACGGGACTAGATTGGCCCGCCACCGTCATGTCCGACGACAATAGGGTCGTCCCCACGACCCCCGGACTAGGTTGGCCGGCCGCCGACTTGTCCGACGACTATAGGGTCGTCCCCACGACCCCCCGACTAGGTTGGCCGGCCGCCGACTTGTCCGACGACTATAGGGTCGTCCCCACGACCCCCCGACTAGGTGGGCTCGCCGCCGACTTGTCCGACGACTATAGGGTCGTCCCCACGACCCCGGGACTAGGTTGGCTCGCCACCGTCATGTCTGACGACTATAGGGTCGTCCCCACGACCCCGTGCCAAAGTTGGCAAGCCGCCGAAATGTCCGACGACTGTAGGGTCGTCCCCACGACCCCGAGACTAGATTGGCCCGCCACCGTCAAGTCCGACGACTATAGGGTCGTCCCCACGACCCCGGGACTAGATTGGTCCGCCACCGTCATGTCCAACGACTATCGGATCGTCCCCACGACCACGGGCCAAAGTTGGCCAGCCGCCGACATGTCCGACGACTATTGGGTCGTCCCCACGACACCGGGCCAAAGTTGGCCAGCCGCTGACATGTCCAACGACTATAGGGTCGTCCCCACGACCACGGGCCAAAGTTGACCAGCCGCCGACATGTCCGACGACTATTGGATCGTCCCCACGACCCCGGGCCAAAGTTGGCAAGCCGCCGACATGTCCGACGACTATAGGGTCGTCCCCACGACCTCGGGACTAGGTTGGCCACCCGCCGACATGTCCGACGACTATAGGGTCGTCCCCACGACCCCGGGTCTATGTTGGCCAGCCGCCGACATGTCCGACGACTATTGGGTCGTCCCCACGACACCGGGCCAAAGTTGGCCAGCCGCCGACATCTCCGAAGACTATAGGGTCGTCCCCACGACCCCGGGACTAGATTGGCCAGCCGCCGACATGTCCGACGACTATAGAGTCGTCCCCACGACACCGGGTCAAAGTTGGCCATCCGCTGACATTTCCAACGACTATTGGGTCGTCCCCACGACCACGGGCCAATGTTGGCAAGCTGCCGACATGTCCGACGACTATAGGGTCGTCCCCACGACCCCGGGACTAGATTGGCCCGCCACCGTCATGTCCGACGACAATAGGGTCGTCCCCTCGACCCCGGGTCTAGGTTGACCAGCCGCCGACTTGTCCGACGACTATAGGGTCGTCCCCACGACCCCGGGACTAGATTGGTCCGCCACCGTCTTGTCCGACGACTATAGGGTCGTCCCCACGACCACGGGACTAGATTGGCCCGCCACCGTCATGTCCGACGACAATAGGGTCGTCCCCACGACCCCGGGTCTAGGTTGGCCAGCCGCCGACTTGTCCGACGACTATAGGGTCGTACCCACGACCCCGGGACTAGGCTGACAAGCCGCCAACATGTCCGACGACTATAGGGTCGTCCCCACGACCCCGGGCCAAAGATGTCCAGCCGCCGTCTTGTCCGACGACTATAGATTCGTCCCCACGACCCCGGGCCAAAGTTGGCCAGCCGCCGACATATCCGACGACTAAAGGGTCGTCCCCACGACCACGGGCCAAAGTTTGCCAGCCGCCGATTTGTCCGACGACTATAGGGTCGTCCCCACGGCCCCGGGACTAGGTTGGCAGGCAGCCGACTTGTCCGACGACTATAGGGTCGTCCCCACGACTACGGTCTAAAGTTGGCTCGCCGCCGACATGTCCGACGACTATAGGCTCGTCCCCACGACCCCCGGACTAGCTTGGCTCGCCGCCGACTTGTCCGACGACTATAGGGTCGTCTTCACGACCACGGGCCAAAGTTGGCCAGCCGCCGACATTTCCGACGACAATAGGGTCGTCCTCACGACCACGGGCCAAATTTGGCCAGCCGCCGACTTGTCCGACGACTATAGGGTCGTCCCCACGACCCCGGAACTAGATTGGCCCGCCACCGTCATGTCCGACGACTATAGATTCGTCCCCACGACCCCGGGCCAAAGTTGGCCAGCCGCCGACTTGTCCGACGACTATGGGGTCGTCCCTACGATCCCGGGACTAGATTGGGCAGCCGCCGACTTGTCCGACGACTATAGGGTCGTCCCCACGACCCCGGGACTAGATTGGCCCGCCACCGTCTTGTCCGACGACTATAGGGTCGTCCCCACGACCCCGGGCCAAAGTTGGCCAGCCGCCGACATGTCCGACGACTATAGGGTCGTCTTCACGACCACGGGCCAAAGTTGGCCAGCCGCCGACATTTCCGACGACAATAGGGTCGTCCTCACGACCACGGGCCAAATTTGGCCAGCCGCCGACTTGTCCGACGATTATAGGGTCGTCCCCACGACCCCGGGCCAAATTTGGCCAGCCGCCGACTTGTCCGACGACTATAGGGTCGTCCCCACGACCCCGGAACTAGATTGGCCCGCCACCGTCATGTCCGACGACTATAGATTCGTCCCCACGACCCCGGGCCAAAGTTGGCCAGCCGCCGACTTGTCCGACGACTATGGGGTCGTCCCTACGATCCCGGGACTAGATTGGGCAGCCGCCGACTTGTCCGACGACTATAGGGTCGTCCCCACGACCCCGGGACTAGATTGGCCCGCCACCGTCTTGTCCGACGACTATAGGGTCGTCCCCACGACCCCGGGCCAAAGTTGGCCAGCCGCCGACATGTCCGACGACTATAGGGTCGTCTTCACGACCACGGGCCAAAGTTGGCCAGCCGCCGACATGTCCGACGACTATGGGGTCGTCCCCACGTCCACGGGCCAAAGTTGTCCAGCCGCCGACATGTCCGACGACTATAGGGTCGTCCCCACGACCCCGGAACTAGATTGGCCCGCCACCGTCATGTCCGACGACTATAGGGTCGTCCCCACAACCCCGGGCCAAAGATGGCCAGCCGCCGACTTGTCCGACGACTATAGGGTCGTCCCTACGATCCCGGGACTGGATTGGGCCGCCACCGCCATGTCCGACGACAATAAGGTCGTCCCCACGGCCACGGGCCAAAGTTGGCCAGCCGCCGACATGTCCGACGACTATAGATTCGTCCCCACGACCCCGGGCCAAAGTTGGCCAGCCGCCGACTTGTCCGACGACTATGGGGTCGTCCCTACGATCCCGGGACTAGATTGGGCAGCCGCCGACTTGTCCGACGACTATAGGGTCGTCCCCACGACCCCGGGACTAGATTGGCCCGCCACCGTCTTGTCCGACGACTATAGGGTCGTCTTCACGACCACGGGCCAAAGTTGGCCAGCCGCCGACATTTCCGACGACAATACGGTCGTCCTCACGACCACGGGCCAAATTTGGCCAGCCGCCGACTTGTCCGACGACTATAGGGTCGTCCCCACGACCCCGGAACTAGATTGGCCCGCCACCGTCATGTCCGACGACTATAGGGTCGTCCCCACGACCCCGGGCCAATGTTGGCCAATCGCCGACATGTCCGACGACTATAGGGTCGTCCCTACGACCCCGGGACTAGATTGGCCCGCCACCGTCATGTCCAACGACTATAGGGTCGTCCCCACGACCACGGGCCAAAGTTGGCCAGCCTCCGACTTGGCCGACGACTATAGGGTTGTCCCTACAACCCCGGGCCAAAGATGGCCAGCCGCCGACTTGTCCGAGGACTATAGGGTCGTCCCCACGGACCCGGGACTAGGTTGCCCAGCCGCCGACTAGTCCGACCACTATAGGGTCGTCCCCACGACCCCGGGCAAAAGTTGGCCAGCCGCAGACTTGTCCGACGACTATAGGGTCGTCCCCACGACGCCGGGACTAGATTGGCCCCCACCGTCTTGTCCGACGACTATAGGGTCGTCCCCACGACCCCGGGACTAGATTGGCCCGCCACCGTCAAGTCCGACGACTATAGGGTCGTCCCCACGACCCCGGGACTAGATTGGCCCGCCACCGTCAAGTCCGACGACTATTGGGTCGTCCCCACGACACCGGGCCAAAGTTGGCCAGCCGCCGACATCTCCGAAGACTATAGGGTCGTCCCCACGACCCCGGGACTAGATTGGCCAGCCGCCGACATGTCCGACGACTATAGAGTCGTCCCCACGACACCGGGTCAAAGTTGGCCATCCGCTGACATTTCCAACGACTATTGGGTCGTCCCCACGACCACGGGCCAATGTTGGCAAGCTGCCGACATGTCCGACGACTATAGGGTCGTCCCCACGACCCCGGGACTAGATTGGCCCGCCACCGTCATGTCCGACGACAATAGGGTCGTCCCCTCGACCCCGGGTCTAGGTTGACCAGCCGCCGACTTGTCCGACGACTATAGGGTCGTCCCCACGACCCCGGGACTAGATTGGTCCGCCACCGTCTTGTCCGACGACTATAGGGTCGTCCCCACGACCACGGGACTAGATTGGCCCGCCACCGTCATGTCCGACGACAATAGGGTCGTCCCCACGACCCCGGGTCTAGGTTGGCCAGCCGCCGACTTGTCCGACGACTATAGGGTCGTACCCACGACCCCGGGACTAGGCTGACAAGCCGCCAACATGTCCGACGACTATAGGGTCGTCCCCACGACCCCGGGCCAAAGATGTCCAGCCGCCGTCTTGTCCGACGACTATAGATTCGTCCCCACGACCCCGGGCCAAAGTTGGCCAGCCGCCGACATATCCGACGACTAAAGGGTCGTCCCCACGACCACGGGCCAAAGTTTGCCAGCCGCCGATTTGTCCGACGACTATAGGGTCGTCCCCACGGCCCCGGGACTAGGTTGGCCCGCAGCCGACTTGTCCGACGACTATAGGGTCGTCCCCACGACTACGGTCTAAAGTTGGCTCGCCGCCGACATGTCCGACGACTATAGGCTCGTCCCCACGACCCCCGGACTAGCTTGGCTCGCCGCCGACTTGTCCGACGACTATAGGGTCGTCTTCACGACCACGGGCCAAAGTTGGCCAGCCGCCGACATTTCCGACGACAATAGGGTCGTCCTCACGACCACGGGCCAAATTTGGCCAGCCGCCGACTTGTCCGACGACTATAGGGTCGTCCCCACGACCCCGGAACTAGATTGGCCCGCCACCGTCATGTCCGACGACTATAGATTCGTCCCCACGACCCCGGGCCAAAGTTGGCCAGCCGCCGACTTGTCCGACGACTATGGGGTCGTCCCTACGATCCCGGGACTAGATTGGGCAGCCGCCGACTTGTCCGACGACTATAGGGTCGTCCCCACGACCCCGGGACTAGATTGGCCCGCCACCGTCTTGTCCGACGACTATAGGGTCGTCCCCACGACCCCGGGCCAAAGTTGGCCAGCCGCCGACATGTCCGACGACTATAGGGTCGTCTTCACGACCACGGGCCAAAGTTGGCCAGCCGCCGACATTTCCGACGACAATAGGGTCGTCCTCACGACCACGGGCCAAATTTGGCCAGCCGCCGACTTGTCCGACGATTATAGGGTCGTCCCCACGACCCCGGGCCAAATTTGGCCAGCCGCCGACTTGTCCGACGACTATAGGGTCGTCCCCACGACCCCGGAACTAGATTGGCCCGCCACCGTCATGTCCGACGACTATAGATTCGTCCCCACGACCCCGGGCCAAAGTTGGCCAGCCGCCGACTTGTCCGACGACTATGGGGTCGTCCCTACGATCCCGGGACTAGATTGGGCAGCCGCCGACTTGTCCGACGACTATAGGGTCGTCCCCACGACCCCGGGACTAGATTGGCCCGCCACCGTCTTGTCCGACGACTATAGGGTCGTCCCCACGACCCCGGGACTAGATTGGCCCGCCACCGTCATTTCCGACGACTATAGGGTCGTCCCCACGACCACGGGCCAAAGTTGGCCAGCCGCCGACATGTCCGACGACTATAGGGTCGTCCCTACGACCCGGGACTAGACTGGCCCGCCACCGTCATGTCCGACGACTATAGGGTCGTCCCCACGACCCCCCGACTAGGTGGGCTCGCCGCCGACTTGTCCGACGACTATAGGGTCGTCCCTACGACCCGGGACTAGACTGGCCCGCCACCGTCATGTCCGACGACTATAGGGTCGTCCCCACGACCCCCCGACTAGGTGGGCTCGCCGCCGACTTGTCCGACGACTATAGGGTCGTCCCCACGACCCCGGGACTAGGTTGGCTCGCCACCGTCATGTCTGACGACTATAGGGTCGTCCCCACGACCCCGTGCCAAAGTTGGCAAGCCGCCGAAATGTCCGACGACTGTAGGGTCGTCCCCACGACCCCGAGACTAGATTGGCCCGCCACCGTCAAGTCCGACGACTATAGGGTCGTCCCCACGACCCCGGGACTAGATTGGTCCGCCACCGTCATGTCCAACGACTATCGGATCGTCCCCACGACCACGGGCCAAAGTTGGCCAGCCGCCGACATGTCCGACGACTATTGGGTCGTCCCCACGACACCGGGCCAAAGTTGGCCAGCCGCTGACATGTCCAACGACTATAGGGTCGTCCCCACGACCACGGGCCAAAGTTGACCAGCCGCCGACATGTCCGACGACTATTGGATCGTCCCCACGACCCCGGGCCAAAGTTGGCAAGCCGCCGACATGTCCGACGACTATAGGGTCGTCCCCACGACCTCGGGACTAGGTTGGCCACCCGCCGACATGTCCGACGACTATAGGGTCGTCCCCACGACCCCGGGTCTATGTTGGCCAGCCGCCGACATGTCCGACGACTATTGGGTCGTCCCCACGACACCGGGCCAAAGTTGGCCAGCCGCCGACATCTCCGAAGACTATAGGGTCGTCCCCACGACCCCGGGACTAGATTGGCCAGCCGCCGACATGTCCGACGACTATAGAGTCGTCCCCACGACACCGGGTCAAAGTTGGCCATCCGCTGACATTTCCAACGACTATTGGGTCGTCCCCACGACCACGGGCCAATGTTGGCAAGCTGCCGACATGTCCGACGACTATAGGGTCGTCCCCACGACCCCGGGACTAGATTGGCCCGCCACCGTCATGTCCGACGACAATAGGGTCGTCCCCTCGACCCCGGGTCTAGGTTGACCAGCCGCCGACTTGTCCGACGACTATAGGGTCGTCCCCACGACCCCGGGACTAGATTGGTCCGCCACCGTCTTGTCCGACGACTATAGGGTCGTCCCCACGACCACGGGACTAGATTGGCCCGCCACCGTCATGTCCGACGACAATAGGGTCGTCCCCACGACCCCCGGACTAGGTTGGCCGGCCGCCGACTTGTCCGACGACTATAGGGTCGTCCCCACGACCCCCCGACTAGGTTGGCCGGCCGCCGACTTGTCCGACGACTATAGGGTCGTCCCCACGACCCCCCGACTAGGTGGGCTCGCCGCCGACTTGTCCGACGACTATAGGGTCGTCCCCACGACCCCGGGACTAGGTTGGCTCGCCACCGTCATGTCTGACGACTATAGGGTCGTCCCCACGACCCCGTGCCAAAGTTGGCAAGCCGCCGAAATGTCCGACGACTGTAGGGTCGTCCCCACGACCCCGAGACTAGATTGGCCCGCCACCGTCAAGTCCGACGACTATAGGGTCGTCCCCACGACCCCGGGACTAGATTGGTCCGCCACCGTCATGTCCAACGACTATCGGATCGTCCCCACGACCACGGGCCAAAGTTGGCCAGCCGCCGACATGTCCGACGACTATTGGGTCGTCCCCACGACACCGGGCCAAAGTTGGCCAGCCGCTGACATGTCCAACGACTATAGGGTCGTCCCCACGACCACGGGCCAAAGTTGACCAGCCGCCGACATGTCCGACGACTATTGGATCGTCCCCACGACCCCGGGCCAAAGTTGGCAAGCCGCCGACATGTCCGACGACTATAGGGTCGTCCCCACGACCTCGGGACTAGGTTGGCCACCCGCCGACATGTCCGACGACTATAGGGTCGTCCCCACGACCCCGGGTCTATGTTGGCCAGCCGCCGACATGTCCGACGACTATTGGGTCGTCCCCACGACACCGGGCCAAAGTTGGCCAGCCGCCGACATCTCCGAAGACTATAGGGTCGTCCCCACGACCCCGGGACTAGATTGGCCAGCCGCCGACATGTCCGACGACTATAGAGTCGTCCCCACGACACCGGGTCAAAGTTGGCCATCCGCTGACATTTCCAACGACTATTGGGTCGTCCCCACGACCACGGGCCAATGTTGGCAAGCTGCCGACATGTCCGACGACTATAGGGTCGTCCCCACGACCCCGGGACTAGATTGGCCCGCCACCGTCATGTCCGACGACAATAGGGTCGTCCCCTCGACCCCGGGTCTAGGTTGACCAGCCGCCGACTTGTCCGACGACTATAGGGTCGTCCCCACGACCCCGGGACTAGATTGGTCCGCCACCGTCTTGTCCGACGACTATAGGGTCGTCCCCACGACCACGGGACTAGATTGGCCCGCCACCGTCATGTCCGACGACAATAGGGTCGTCCCCACGACCCCGGGTCTAGGTTGGCCAGCCGCCGACTTGTCCGACGACTATAGGGTCGTACCCACGACCCCGGGACTAGGCTGACAAGCCGCCAACATGTCCGACGACTATAGGGTCGTCCCCACGACCCCGGGCCAAAGATGTCCAGCCGCCGTCTTGTCCGACGACTATAGATTCGTCCCCACGACCCCGGGCCAAAGTTGGCCAGCCGCCGACATATCCGACGACTAAAGGGTCGTCCCCACGACCACGGGCCAAAGTTTGCCAGCCGCCGATTTGTCCGACGACTATAGGGTCGTCCCCACGGCCCCGGGACTAGGTTGGCAGGCAGCCGACTTGTCCGACGACTATAGGGTCGTCCCCACGACTACGGTCTAAAGTTGGCTCGCCGCCGACATGTCCGACGACTATAGGCTCGTCCCCACGACCCCCGGACTAGCTTGGCTCGCCGCCGACTTGTCCGACGACTATAGGGTCGTCTTCACGACCACGGGCCAAAGTTGGCCAGCCGCCGACATTTCCGACGACAATAGGGTCGTCCTCACGACCACGGGCCAAATTTGGCCAGCCGCCGACTTGTCCGACGACTATAGGGTCGTCCCCACGACCCCGGAACTAGATTGGCCCGCCACCGTCATGTCCGACGACTATAGATTCGTCCCCACGACCCCGGGCCAAAGTTGGCCAGCCGCCGACTTGTCCGACGACTATGGGGTCGTCCCTACGATCCCGGGACTAGATTGGGCAGCCGCCGACTTGTCCGACGACTATAGGGTCGTCCCCACGACCCCGGGACTAGATTGGCCCGCCACCGTCTTGTCCGACGACTATAGGGTCGTCCCCACGACCCCGGGCCAAAGTTGGCCAGCCGCCGACATGTCCGACGACTATAGGGTCGTCTTCACGACCACGGGCCAAAGTTGGCCAGCCGCCGACATTTCCGACGACAATAGGGTCGTCCTCACGACCACGGGCCAAATTTGGCCAGCCGCCGACTTGTCCGACGATTATAGGGTCGTCCCCACGACCCCGGGCCAAATTTGGCCAGCCGCCGACTTGTCCGACGACTATAGGGTCGTCCCCACGACCCCGGAACTAGATTGGCCCGCCACCGTCATGTCCGACGACTATAGATTCGTCCCCACGACCCCGGGCCAAAGTTGGCCAGCCGCCGACTTGTCCGACGACTATGGGGTCGTCCCTACGATCCCGGGACTAGATTGGGCAGCCGCCGACTTGTCCGACGACTATAGGGTCGTCCCCACGACCCCGGGACTAGATTGGCCCGCCACCGTCTTGTCCGACGACTATAGGGTCGTCCCCACGACCCCGGGCCAAAGTTGGCCAGCCGCCGACATGTCCGACGACTATAGGGTCGTCTTCACGACCACGGGCCAAAGTTGGCCAGCCGCCGACATGTCCGACGACTATGGGGTCGTCCCCACGTCCACGGGCCAAAGTTGTCCAGCCGCCGACATGTCCGACGACTATAGGGTCGTCCCCACGACCCCGGAACTAGATTGGCCCGCCACCGTCATGTCCGACGACTATAGGGTCGTCCCCACAACCCCGGGCCAAAGATGGCCAGCCGCCGACTTGTCCGACGACTATAGGGTCGTCCCTACGATCCCGGGACTGGATTGGGCCGCCACCGCCATGTCCGACGACAATAAGGTCGTCCCCACGGCCACGGGCCAAAGTTGGCCAGCCGCCGACATGTCCGACGACTATAGATTCGTCCCCACGACCCCGGGCCAAAGTTGGCCAGCCGCCGACTTGTCCGACGACTATGGGGTCGTCCCTACGATCCCGGGACTAGATTGGGCAGCCGCCGACTTGTCCGACGACTATAGGGTCGTCCCCACGACCCCGGGACTAGATTGGCCCGCCACCGTCTTGTCCGACGACTATAGGGTCGTCTTCACGACCACGGGCCAAAGTTGGCCAGCCGCCGACATTTCCGACGACAATACGGTCGTCCTCACGACCACGGGCCAAATTTGGCCAGCCGCCGACTTGTCCGACGACTATAGGGTCGTCCCCACGACCCCGGAACTAGATTGGCCCGCCACCGTCATGTCCGACGACTATAGGGTCGTCCCCACGACCCCGGGCCAATGTTGGCCAATCGCCGACATGTCCGACGACTATAGGGTCGTCCCTACGACCCCGGGACTAGATTGGCCCGCCACCGTCATGTCCAACGACTATAGGGTCGTCCCCACGACCACGGGCCAAAGTTGGCCAGCCTCCGACTTGGCCGACGACTATAGGGTTGTCCCTACAACCCCGGGCCAAAGATGGCCAGCCGCCGACTTGTCCGAGGACTATAGGGTCGTCCCCACGGACCCGGGACTAGGTTGCCCAGCCGCCGACTAGTCCGACCACTATAGGGTCGTCCCCACGACCCCGGGCAAAAGTTGGCCAGCCGCAGACTTGTCCGACGACTATAGGGTCGTCCCCACGACGCCGGGACTAGATTGGCCCCCACCGTCTTGTCCGACGACTATAGGGTCGTCCCCACGACCCCGGGACTAGATTGGCCCGCCACCGTCAAGTCCGACGACTATAGGGTCGTCCCCACGACCCCGGGACTAGATTGGCCCGCCACCGTCAAGTCCGACGACTATAGGGTCGTCCCCACGACCCCGGGCCAAAGCTGGACAGCCACCGACTTGTCCGACGACTATAGGGTCGTCCCCACGACCCCGGGCCAAAGCTGGACAGCCGACGACTTGTCCGACGACTATAGGGTCGTCCCCACGACCACGAGCCAAAGTTGGCCAGCCGGCGACATTTCCGACGACTATAGGGTCGTGCCCACGACCCGGGACTAGACTGGCCCGCCACCGTCATGTCCAACGACCAAGGGGGTCGTCCCCACGACCCCGGGACTAGATTGGCCCGCCACCGTCTTGTCCGACGACTATAGGGTCGTCCCCACGACCCCGGGCCAAAGTTGGCCAGCCGCCGACATGTCCGACGACTATAGGGTCGTCTTCACGACCACGGGCCAAAGTTGGCCAGCCGCCGACATTTCCGACGACAATAGGGTCGTCCTCACGACCACGGGCCAAATTTGGCCAGCCGCCGACTTGTCCGACGATTATAGGGTCGTCCCCACGACCCCGGGCCAAATTTGGCCAGCCGCCGACTTGTCCGACGACTATAGGGTCGTCCCCACGACCCCGGAACTAGATTGGCCCGCCACCGTCATGTCCGACGACTATAGATTCGTCCCCACGACCCCGGGCCAAAGTTGGCCAGCCGCCGACTTGTCCGACGACTATGGGGTCGTCCCTACGATCCCGGGACTAGATTGGGCAGCCGCCGACTTGTCCGACGACTATAGGGTCGTCCCCACGACCCCGGGACTAGATTGGCCCGCCACCGTCTTGTCCGACGACTATAGGGTCGTCCCCACGACCCCGGGCCAAAGTTGGCCAGCCGCCGACATGTCCGACGACTATAGGGTCGTCTTCACGACCACGGGCCAAAGTTGGCCAGCCGCCGACATGTCCGACGACTATGGGGTCGTCCCCACGTCCACGGGCCAAAGTTGTCCAGCCGCCGACATGTCCGACGACTATAGGGTCGTCCCCACGACCCCGGAACTAGATTGGCCCGCCACCGTCATGTCCGACGACTATAGGGTCGTCCCCACAACCCCGGGCCAAAGATGGCCAGCCGCCGACTTGTCCGACGACTATAGGGTCGTCCCTACGATCCCGGGACTGGATTGGGCCGCCACCGCCATGTCCGACGACAATAAGGTCGTCCCCACGGCCACGGGCCAAAGTTGGCCAGCCGCCGACATGTCCGACGACTATAGATTCGTCCCCACGACCCCGGGCCAAAGTTGGCCAGCCGCCGACTTGTCCGACGACTATGGGGTCGTCCCTACGATCCCGGGACTAGATTGGGCAGCCGCCGACTTGTCCGACGACTATAGGGTCGTCCCCACGACCCCGGGACTAGATTGGCCCGCCACCGTCTTGTCCGACGACTATAGGGTCGTCTTCACGACCACGGGCCAAAGTTGGCCAGCCGCCGACATTTCCGACGACAATACGGTCGTCCTCACGACCACGGGCCAAATTTGGCCAGCCGCCGACTTGTCCGACGACTATAGGGTCGTCCCCACGACCCCGGAACTAGATTGGCCCGCCACCGTCATGTCCGACGACTATAGGGTCGTCCCCACGACCCCGGGCCAATGTTGGCCAATCGCCGACATGTCCGACGACTATAGGGTCGTCCCTACGACCCCGGGACTAGATTGGCCCGCCACCGTCATGTCCAACGACTATAGGGTCGTCCCCACGACCACGGGCCAAAGTTGGCCAGCCTCCGACTTGGCCGACGACTATAGGGTTGTCCCTACAACCCCGGGCCAAAGATGGCCAGCCGCCGACTTGTCCGAGGACTATAGGGTCGTCCCCACGGACCCGGGACTAGGTTGCCCAGCCGCCGACTAGTCCGACCACTATAGGGTCGTCCCCACGACCCCGGGCAAAAGTTGGCCAGCCGCAGACTTGTCCGACGACTATAGGGTCGTCCCCACGACGCCGGGACTAGATTGGCCCCCACCGTCTTGTCCGACGACTATAGGGTCGTCCCCACGACCCCGGGACTAGATTGGCCCGCCACCGTCAAGTCCGACGACTATAGGGTCGTCCCCACGACCCCGGGACTAGATTGGCCCGCCACCGTCAAGTCCGACGACTATAGGGTCGTCCCCACGACCCCGGGCCAAAGCTGGACAGCCACCGACTTGTCCGACGACTATAGGGTCGTCCCCACGACCCCGGGCCAAAGCTGGACAGCCGACGACTTGTCCGACGACTATAGGGTCGTCCCCACGACCACGAGCCAAAGTTGGCCAGCCGGCGACATGTCCGACGACTATAGGGTCGTGCCCACGACCCGGGACTAGACTGGCCCGCCACCGTCATGTCCAACGACCAAGGGGGTCGTCCCCACGACCCCGGGACTAGATTGGCCCGCCACCGTCATTTCCGACGACTATAGGGTCGTCCCCACGACCACGAGCCAAAGTTGGCCAGCCGCCGACATATCCGACGACTGTAGGGTCGTCCCCACGACCCCGGGACTAGATTGGCCCGCCACCGTCATTTCCGACGACTATAGGGTCGTCCCCACGACCACGGGCCAAAGTTGGCCAGCCGCCGACATGTCCGACGACTATAGGGTCCTCCCCACGACCACGAGCCAAAGTTGGCCAGCCGCTGATATGTCCGACGACTATAGGGTCGTCCCCACGACCCCGGGACTAGATTGGCCCGCCACCGTCATTTCCGACGACTATAGGGTCGTCCCCACGACCACGGGCCAAAGTTGGCCAGCCGCCGACATGTCCGACGACTATAGGGTCGTCCCTACGACCCGGGACTAGACTGGCCCGCCACCGTCATGTCCGACGACTATAGGGTCGTCCCCACGACCCCCGGACTAGGTTGGCCGGCCGCCGACTTGTCCGACGACTATAGGGTCGTCCCCACGACCCCCCGACTAGGTTGGCCGGCCGCCGACTTGTCCGACGACTATAGGGTCGTCCCCACGACCCCCCGACTAGGTGGGCTCGCCGCCGACTTGTCCGACGACTATAGGGTCGTCCCCACGACCCCGGGACTAGGTTGGCTCGCCACCGTCATGTCTGACGACTATAGGGTCGTCCCCACGACCCCGGGCCAAAGTTGGCAAGCCGCCGAAATGTCCGACGACTGTAGGGTCGTCCCCACGACCCCGGGACTAGATTGGTCCGCCACCTTCATGTCCGACGACTATAGGGTCGTCCCCACGACCCCGGGCCAAAGTTGGCCAGCCGCCGACATTTCCGACGACAATACGGTCGTCCTCACGACCACGGGCCAAATTTGGCCAGCCGCCGACTTGTCCGACGACTATAGGGTCGTCCCCACGACCCCGGAACTAGATTGGCCCGCCACCGTCATGTCCGACGACTATAGGGTCGTCCCCACGACCCCGGGCCAATGTTGGCCAATCGCCGACATGTCCGACGACTATAGGGTCGTCCCTACGACCCCGGGACTAGATTGGCCCGCCACCGTCATGTCCAACGACTATAGGGTCGTCCCCACGACCACGGGCCAAAGTTGGCCAGCCTCCGACTTGGCCGACGACTATAGGGTTGTCCCTACAACCCCGGGCCAAAGTTGGCCAGCCGCCGACTTGTCCGAGGACTATAGGGTCGTCCCCACGGACCCGGGACTAGGTTGGCCAGCCGCCGACTAGTCCGACCACTATAGGGTCGTCCCCACGACCCCGGGCAAAAGTTGGCCAGCCGCAGACTTGTCCGACGACTATAGGGTCGTCCCCACGACGCCGGGACTAGATTGGCCCCCACCGTCTTGTCCGACGACTATAGGGTCGTCCCCACGACCCCGGGACTAGATTGGCCCGCCACCGTCAAGTCCGACGACTATAGGGTCGTCCCCACGACCCCGGGACTAGATTGGCCCGCCACCGCCAAGTCCGACGACTATAGGGTCGTCCCCACGACCCCGGGCCAAAGCTGGACAGCCACCGACTTGTCCGACGACTATAGGGTCGTCCCCACGACCCCGGGCCAAAGCTGGACAGCCGACGACTTGTCCGACGACTATAGGGTCGTCCCCACGACCCCGGGACTAGATTGGCCCGCCACCGTCAAGTCCGACGACCTCGGGACTTGGTTGGCCAGCCGCCGACATGTCCGACGACTATAGGGTCGCCCCCACGACCTCGGGACTAGGTAGGCCAGCCGCCGACATGTCCGACGACTATAGGGTCGTCCCCACCACCCCGGGCCAAAGTTGGCAAGCCGCCGAAATGTCCGACGACTGTAGGGTCGTCCCCAAGACCCCGGGACTAGATTGGCCCGCCACCGTCAAGTCCGACGACTATAGGGTCGTCCCCACGACCCCGGGCCAAAGTTGGCAAGCCGCCGAAATGTCCGACGACTGTAGGGTCGCCCCCACGACCCCGTAGCTAGATTGGCCCGCCACCGTCAAGTCCGACGACTATAGGGTCGTCCCAACGACCTCGGGACTAGGTTGGCCAGCCGCCGACATGTCCGACGACTATAGGGTCGTCCCCACGACCCCGGGCCAAAGATGTCCAGCCGCCGTCTTGTCCGACGACTATAGGGTCGTCCCCACGACCACGGGCCAAAGTTGGCCAGCCGCCGACATGTCCGACGACTATAGGGTCGTCCCCACGACCCGGGACTAGATTGGCCCGCCACCGTCATGTCCGACGACTATAGGGTCGTCCCCACGACCCCGGGCCAAAGTTGGCAAGCCGCCGACATGTCCGACGATTATAGGGTCGTCCCCACGACCCCGGGACTAGATTGGTCCGCCACCGTCATGTCCGACGACTATAGGGTCGTCCCCACGACCCCGGGCCATTGTTGGCCAATCGCCGACATGTCCGACGACTATAGGGTCGTCCCCACGACCCCGGGCCAAAGTTGGCAAGCCGCCGACATGTCCGACGACTATAGGGTCGTCCCACGACCCCGGGACTAGATTGGTCCGCCACCGTCATGTCCGACGACTATAGGGTCGACCCCACGACCCCGGGCCATTGTTGGCCAATCGCCGACATGTCCGACGACTATAGGGTCGTCCCTACGACCCCGGGCCAAAGCTGGCCAGCCGCCGACATGTCCGACGACTATTGGATCGTCCCCACGACCACGGGCCAAAGTTGGCCAGCCGCCGACATGTCCGAAGACTATAGGGTCGTCCCCACGACCCCGGGACTAGATTGGCCAGCCACCGACATGTCCGACGACTATAGAGTCGTCCCCACGACACCGGGTCAAAGTTGGCCAGCCGCTGATATTTCCATCGACTATTGGGTCGTCCCCACGACCACGGGCCAATGTTGGCTAGCCGCCGACATGTCCGACGACTATAGGGTCGTCCCCAGGACCACGGGCCAAAGCTGGCCAGCCGCCGACATGTCCGACGACTATTGGATCGTCCCCACGACCACGGACCAAGGTTGGCCAGCCGCCGACATGTCCGACGACTATAGGGTGGTCCCCACGACCCCGGGACAAGATTGGTCCGCCCCCGTCATGTCCGACGACTATAGGGTCGTCCCCACGACCCCGGGACTAGGCTGGCCAGCCGCAGAAATGTCCGACGACTATAGGGTCGTCCCCACGACCCCGGGACTAGATTGGCCCGCCACCGTCAAGTCCGACGAATATAGGGTCGTCCCCACGACCCCGGGCCAAAGTTGGCAAGCCGCCGAAATGTCCGACGACTGTAAGGTCGTCCCCACGACTCCAGGACTAGATTGGTCCGCCACCGTCTTGTCCGACGACTATAGGGTCGTCCCCACGACCCCGGGCCAAAGTTGGCCAGCCGCCGACATGTCCGACGACTATAGGTTCGTCCCCACGACCCCGAGACTAGATTGGCCCGCCACCGTCATGTCCGACGACAATAGGGTCGTCTCCACGACCCCGCGTCCAGGTTGGCCAGCCGCCGACACTTCCGACGACTATAGAGTCGTCCCCACGACCCCGGGACTAGATTGGCCCGCCACCGTCATGTCCGACGACTATAGGGTCGTCCCCACGACCCCGGGCCAAAGTTGGCAAGCCGCCGACATGTCCGACGATTATAGGGTCGTCCCCACGACCCCGGGACTAGATTGGTCCGCCACCGTCATGTCCGACGACTATAGGGTCGTCCCCACGACCCCGGGCCATTGTTGGCCAATCGCCGACATGTCCGACGACTATAGGGTCGTCCCCACGACCCCGGGCCAAAGTTGGCAAGCCGCCGACATGTCCGACGACTATAGGGTCGTCCCCACGACCCCGGGACTAGATTGGTCCGCCACCGTCATGTCCGGCGACTATAGGGTCGTCCCCACGACCCCGGGCCATTGTTGGCCAATCGCCGACATGTCCGACGACTATAGGGTCGTCCCTACGACCCCGGGCCAAAGCTGGCCAGCCGCCGACATGTCCGACGACTATTGGATCGTCCCCACGACCACGGGCCAAAGTTGGCCAGCCGCCGACATGTCCGACGACTATAGGTTCGTCCCCACGACCCCGAGACTAGATTGGCCCGCCACCGTCATGTCCGACGACAATAGGGTCGTCTCCACGACCCCGCGTCCAGGTTGGCCAGCCGCCGACACTTCCGACGACTATAGAGTCGTCCCCACGACCCCGGGACTAGATTCGCCCGCCACCGTCATGTCCGACGACTATTGGATCGTCCCCACGACCACGGGCCAAAGTTGGCCAGCCGCCGACATGTTCGACTATAGGGTCGTCCCCACGACCCCGGGACTAGATTGGTCCGCCACCGTCAAGTCCGGCGACTATAGGGTCGTCCCCACGACCTCGGGACTAGGTTGGCCAGCCGCCGACATGTCCGACCACTATTGGGTCGTCCCCACGACCACGGGCCAAAGATGTCCAGCCGCCGTCTTGTCCGACGCCTATAGGGTCGTCCCCACGACCCCGGGACTAGATTAGCCCGCCACCGTCATGTCACACGACTATAGAGTCGTCCCCACGACACCGGGCCAAAGTTGGCAAGCCGCCGAAATGTCCGACGACTGTAGGGTCGTCCCCTCGACCCCGGGTCTAGGTTGGCCAGCCGCCGAATTGTCCGACGACTATAGAGTCGTACCCACGACCCCGGGACTAGGCTGACAAGCCGCCAACATGTCCGACGACTATAGGGTCGTCCCCACGACCCCGGGCCAAAGATGTCCAGCCGCCGTCTTGTCCGACGACTATAGGGTCGTCCCCACGACCCCGGGACTAGATTGGCCCGCCACCGTCATGTCCGACGACAATAGGGTCGTCCCCACGACCACGGGTCCAGGTTGGTCAGCCGCCGACATTTCCGACGACTATAGGGTCGTCCCCACGAACGCGGGGCTAGATTGGTCCGCCACTGTCATGTCCGACGACTATAGGGTCGTCCCCACGACCCCGGGCCAATGTTGGCCAATCGCCGACATGTCCGACGACTATAGGGTCGTCCCTACGACCCCGGGCCAAAGCTGGCCAGCCGCCGACATGTCCGACGACTATTGGATCGTCCCCACGACCACGGGCCAAAGTTGGCCAGCCGCCGACATGTCCGAAGACTATAGGGTCGTCCCCACGACCCCGGGACTAGATTGGCCAGCCACCGACATGTCCGACGACTATAGAGTCGTCCCCACGACACCGGGTCAAAGTTGGCCAGCCGCTGATATTTCCATCGACTATTGGGTCGTCCCCACGACCACGGGCCAATGTTGGCTAGCCGCCGACATGTCCGACGACTATAGGGTCGTCCCCAGGACCACGGGCCAAAGCTGGCCAGCCGCCGACATGTCCGACGACTATAGGGTCGTCCCCACGACCTCGGGCCAATTTTGGCCAGCCGCCGACATGTCCGACGACTATAGGGTCGTCCCCACGACCCCGGGCCAAAGTTGGCAAGCCGCCGAAATGTCCGACGACTGTAGGGTCGTCCCCACAACCCCGGGACTAGATTGGCCCGCCACCGTCAAGTCCGACGACTATAGGGTCGTCCCCACGACCCCGGGCCAAAGTTGGCAAGCCGCCGAAATGTCCGACGACTATAGGGTCGTCCCCACGACCCCGGGAATAGATTGGCCCGCCACCGTCATTTCCGACGACAATAGGGTCGTCCCCACGACCACGGGTCAAAGTTGGCCAGCCGCCGACATATCCGACGACTATACGGTCGTCCCCACGACCCCGGGCCAAAGATGGCAAGCCGCCGAAATGTCCGACGACTGTAGGGTCGTCCCCACGACCTCGGGACTAGATTGGCCCGCCACCGTCAAGTCCGACGACTATAGGGTCGTCCCCACGACCCCGGGCCAAAGTTGGCAAGCCGCCGAAATGTCCGACGACTGTAGGGTCGTCCCCACAACCCCGGGACTAGATTGGCCCGCCACCGTCAAGTCCGACGACTATAGGGTCGTCCCCACGACCCCGGGCCAAAGTTGGCAAGCCGCCGAAATGTCCGACGACTGTAGGGTTGTCCCCACGACCCCCGGACTAGATTGGCCCGCCACCGACAAGTCCGACGACTATAGGGTCGTCCCCACGACCCCGGGACTAGATTGGCCCGCCACCGTCATGTCCAACGACTATCGGATCGTCCCCACGACCACGGGCCAAAGTTGGCCAGCCGCCGACATGTCCGACGACTATAGGGTCGTCCCCACGACCCCGAGACTAGATTGGCCCGCCACCGTCATGTCCGACGAAAATAGGGTCGTCCCCACGACCCCGGGTTCAGGTTGGCCAGCCGCCGACATTTCCGACGACTATAGAGTCGTCCCCACGACACCGGGCCAAAGTTGGCCAGCCGCCGACATGTCCGACGACTAGAGGGTCGTCCCCACGACCCCGGGACTAGATTGGCCCGCCATCGTCATGTCCGACGACTATAGGGTCGTCCCCACGACCCCGGGCCAAAGTTGGCCAGCCGCCGACATGTCCGACGACTATAGGGTCGTCCCCACGACCCCGAGACTAGATTGGCCCGCCACCGTCATGTCCGACGAAAATAGGGTCGTCCCCACGACCCCGGGTTCAGGTTGGCCAGCCGCCGACATTTCCGACGACTATAGAGTCGTCCCCACGACACCGGGCCAAAGTTGGCCAGCCGCCGACATGTCCGACGACTATAGGGTCGTCCCCACGTCCCCGGGACTAGATTGGCCCGCCACCGTCATGTCCGACGACTATAGGGTCGTCCCCACGACCCCGGGCCAAAGTTGGCAAGCCGCCGACATGTCCGACGATTATAGGGTCGTCCCCACGACCCCGGGACTAGATTGGTCCGCCACCGTCATGTCCGACGACTATAGGGTCGTCCCCACGACCCCGGGCCATTGTTGGCCAATCGCCGACATGTCCGACGACTATAGGGTCGTCCCCACGACCCCGGGCCAAAGTTGGCAAGCCGCCGACATGTCCGACGACTATAGGGTCGTCCCCACGACCCCGGGACTAGATTGGTCCGCCACCGTCATGTCCGGCGACTATAGGGTCGTCCCCACGACCCCGGGCCATTGTTGGCCAATCGCCGACATGTCCGACGACTATAGGGTCGTCCCTACGACCCCGGGCCAAAGCTGGCCAGCCGCCGACATGTCCGACGACTATTGGATCGTCCCCACGACCACGGGCCAAAGTTGGCCAGCCGCCGACATGTCCGAAGACTATAGGGTCGTCCCCACGACCCCGGGACTAGATTGGCCAGCCACCGACATGTCCGACGACTATAGAGTCGTCCCCACGACACCGGGTCAAAGTTGGCCAGCCGCTGATATTTCCATCGACTATTGGGTCGTCCCCACGACCACGGGCCAATGTTGGCTAGCCGCCGACATGTCCGGCGACTATAGGGTCGTCCCCAGGACCACGGGCCAAAGCTGGCCAGCCGCCGACATGTCCGACGACTATTGGATCGTCCCCACGACCACGGACCAAGGTTGGCCAGCCGCCGACATGTCCGACGACTATAGGGTGGTCCCCACGACCCCGGGACTAGATTGGTCCGCCACCGTCATGTCCGACGACTATAGGGTCGTCCCCACGACCCCGGGACTAGGTTGGCCAGCCGCAGAAATGTCCGACGACTATAGGGTCGTCCCCACGACCCCGGGACTAGATTGGCCCGCCACCGTCAAGTCCGACGAATATAGGGTCGTCCCCACGACCCCGGGACTAGATTGGTCCGCCACCGTCAAGTCCGACGACTATAGGGTCGTCCCCACGACCCCGGGCCAAAGTTGGCAAGCCGCCGAAATGTCCGACGACTATAGGGTCGTCCCCACGACCCCGGGAATAGATTGGCCCGCCACCGTCATTTCCGACGACAATAGGGTCGTCCCCACGACCACGGGTCAAAGTTGGCCAGCCGCCGACATATCCGACGACTATACGGTCGTCCCCACGACCCCGGGCCAAAGATGGCAAGCCGCCGAAATGTCCGACGACTGTAGGGTCGTCCCCACGACCTCGGGACTAGATTGGCCCGCCACCGTCAAGTCCGACGACTATAGGGTCGTCCCCACGACCCCGGGCCAAAGTTGGCAAGCCGCCGAAATGTCCGACGACTGTAGGGTCGTCCCCACAACCCCGGGACTAGATTGGCCCGCCACCGTCAAGTCCGACGACTATAGGGTCGTCCCCACGACCCCGGGCCAAAGTTGGCAAGCCGCCGAAATGTCCGACGACTGTAGGGTTGTCCCCACGACCCCCGGACTAGATTGGCCCGCCACCGACAAGTCCGACGACTATAGGGTCGTCCCCACGACCCCGGGACTAGATTGGCCCGCCACCGTCATGTCCAACGACTATCGGATCGTCCCCACGACCACGGGCCAAAGTTGGCCAGCCGCCGACATGTCCGACGACTATAGGGTCGTCCCCACGACCCCGAGACTAGATTGGCCCGCCACCGTCATGTCCGACGAAAATAGGGTCGTCCCCACGACCCCGGGTTCAGGTTGGCCAGCCGCCGACATTTCCGACGACTATAGAGTCGTCCCCACGACACCGGGCCAAAGTTGGCCAGCCGCCGACATGTCCGACGACTAGAGGGTCGTCCCCACGACCCCGGGACTAGATTGGCCCGCCATCGTCATGTCCGACGACTATAGGGTCGTCCCCACGACCCCGGGCCAAAGTTGGCCAGCCGCCGACATGTCCGACGACTATAGGGTCGTCCCCACGACCCCGAGACTAGATTGGCCCGCCACCGTCATGTCCGACGAAAATAGGGTCGTCCCCACGACCCCGGGTTCAGGTTGGCCAGCCGCCGACATTTCCGACGACTATAGAGTCGTCCCCACGACACCGGGCCAAAGTTGGCCAGCCGCCGACATGTCCGACGACTATAGGGTCGTCCCCACGTCCCCGGGACTAGATTGGCCCGCCACCGTCATGTCCGACGACTATAGGGTCGTCCCCACGACCCCGGGCCAAAGTTGGCAAGCCGCCGACATGTCCGACGATTATAGGGTCGTCCCCACGACCCCGGGACTAGATTGGTCCGCCACCGTCATGTCCGACGACTATAGGGTCGTCCCCACGACCCCGGGCCATTGTTGGCCAATCGCCGACATGTCCGACGACTATAGGGTCGTCCCCACGACCCCGGGCCAAAGTTGGCAAGCCGCCGACATGTCCGACGACTATAGGGTCGTCCCCACGACCCCGGGACTAGATTGGTCCGCCACCGTCATGTCCGGCGACTATAGGGTCGTCCCCACGACCCCGGGCCATTGTTGGCCAATCGCCGACATGTCCGACGACTATAGGGTCGTCCCTACGACCCCGGGCCAAAGCTGGCCAGCCGCCGACATGTCCGACGACTATTGGATCGTCCCCACGACCACGGGCCAAAGTTGGCCAGCCGCCGACATGTCCGAAGACTATAGGGTCGTCCCCACGACCCCGGGACTAGATTGGCCAGCCACCGACATGTCCGACGACTATAGAGTCGTCCCCACGACACCGGGTCAAAGTTGGCCAGCCGCTGATATTTCCATCGACTATTGGGTCGTCCCCACGACCACGGGCCAATGTTGGCTAGCCGCCGACATGTCCGGCGACTATAGGGTCGTCCCCAGGACCACGGGCCAAAGCTGGCCAGCCGCCGACATGTCCGACGACTATTGGATCGTCCCCACGACCACGGACCAAGGTTGGCCAGCCGCCGACATGTCCGACGACTATAGGGTGGTCCCCACGACCCCGGGACTAGATTGGTCCGCCACCGTCATGTCCGACGACTATAGGGTCGTCCCCACGACCCCGGGACTAGGTTGGCCAGCCGCAGAAATGTCCGACGACTATAGGGTCGTCCCCACGACCCCGGGACTAGATTGGCCCGCCACCGTCAAGTCCGACGAATATAGGGTCGTCCCCACGACCCCGGGCCAAAGTTGGCAAGCCGCCGAAATGTCCGACGACTGTAAGGTCGTCCCCACGACTCCAGGACTAGATTGGTCCGCCACCGTCTTGTCCGACGACTATAGGGTCGTCCCCACGACCCCGGGCCAAAGTTGGCCAGCCGCCGACATGTCCGACGACTATAGGTTCGTCCCCACGACCCCGAGACTAGATTGGCCCGCCACCGTCATGTCCGACGACAATAGGGTCGTCTCCACGACCCCGCGTCCAGGTTGGCCAGCCGCCGACACTTCCGACGACTATAGAGTCGTCCCCACGACCCCGGGACTAGATTCGCCCGCCACCGTCATGTCCGACGACTATTGGATCGTCCCCACGACCACGGGCCAAAGTTGGCCAGCCGCCGACATGTTCGACTATAGGGTCGTCCCCACGACCCCGGGACTAGATTGGTCCGCCACCGTCAAGTCCGGCGACTATAGGGTCGTCCCCACGACCTCGGGACTAGGTTGGCCAGCCGCCGACATGTCCGACCACTATTGGGTCGTCCCCACGACCACGGGCCAAAGATGTCCAGCCGCCGTCTTGTCCGACGCCTATAGGGTCGTCCCCACGACCCCGGGACTAGATTAGCCCGCCACCGTCATGTCACACGACTATAGGGTCGTCCCCACGACCCCAGGACTAGATTGGTCCGCCACCGTCTTATCCGACGACTATAGGGTCGTCCCCACGACCCCGGGCCAAAGTTGGCCAGCCGCCGACATGTCCGACAACTATAGGGTCGTCCCCACGACCCCGGGACAAGGTTGGCCCGCCGCCGACTTGTCCGACGACTATAGGGTCGTACCCACGACCTCGGGACTAGGCTGACAACCCGCCAACATGTCCGACGACTATAGGGTCGTCCCCACGACCCCGGGCCAAAGATGTCCAGCCGCCGTCTTGTCCGACGACTATAGGGTCTTACCCACGACCGCGAGACTAGATTGGCCCGCCACCGTCATGTCCGACGACAATAGGGTCGTCCCCACGACCACGGGTCCAGGTTGGTCAGCCGCCGACATTTCCGACGACTATAGGGTCGTCCCCACGAACGCGGGGCGAGATTGGCCAGCCGCCGACATTTCCGACGACTATAGAGTCGTCCCCACGACCCCGGGCCAAAGTTGGCCAGCCGCCGACATGTCCGACGACAATAGGGTCGTCCCCACGACCACGGGCCAAAGTTGGGCAGCCGCCGACATATCCGACGACTATAGGGTCGTCCCCACGTACCACGGGCCAATGTTCGCCAGCCGCTGACTTGTCCGACGACTATAGGGTCGTCCCCACGAACGCGGGGCTAGATTGGCCAGCCGCCGACATTTCCGACGACTATAGAGTCGTCCCCACGACCCCGGGACTAGATTGGCCCGCCACCGTCATGTCCAACGACTATAGGGTCGTCCCCACAACCACGGGCCAATGTTGGCCAGCCGCCGACATTTCCGACGACTATAGAGTCGTCCCCACGACACCGGGCCAAAGTTGGCCAGCCGCCGACATGTCCGACGACTATAGGGTCGTCCCCACTACCCCGGGACAAGGTTGGCCCGCCGCCGACTTGTCCGACGACTATAGGGTCGTACCCACGACCCCGGGACTAGGCTGACAAGCCACCAACATGTCCGACGACTATTGGGTCGTCCCCACGACCCCGGGCCAAAGTTGGGCAGCCGCCGACATGTCCGACGACTATAGGGTCGTCCCCACGACCCCGAGACTAGATTGGCCCGCCACCGTCAAGTCCGACGACCTCGGGACTAGGTTGGCCAGCCGCCGACATGTCCGACGACTATAGGGTCGTCCCCACGACCCCGGGCCAAAGATGTCCAGCCGCCGTCTTGTCCGACGACTATAGGGTCGTCCCCACGACCCCGGGACTAGATTGGCCCGCCACCGTCAAGTCCGACGACCTCGGGACTTGGTTGGCCAGCCGCCGACATGTCCGACGACTATAGGGTCGCCCCCACGACCTCGGGACTAGGTAGGCCAGCCGCCGACATGTCCGACGACTATAGGGTCGTCCCCACCACCCCGGGCCAAAGTTGGCAAGCCGCCGAAATGTCCGACGACTGTAGGGTCGTCCCCAAGACCCCGGGACTAGATTGGCCCGCCACCGTCAAGTCCGACGACTATAGGGTCGTCCCCACGACCCCGGGCCAAAGTTGGCAAGCCGCCGAAATGTCCGACGACTGTAGGGTCGCCCCCACGACCCCGTAGCTAGATTGGCCCGCCACCGTCAAGTCCGACGACTATAGGGTCGTCCCAACGACCTCGGGACTAGGTTGGCCAGCCGCCGACATGTCCGACGACTATAGGGTCGTCCCCACGACCCCGGGCCAAAGATGTCCAGCCGCCGTCTTGTCCGACGACTATAGGGTCGTCCCCACGACCACGGGCCAAAGTTGGCCAGCCGCCGACATGTCCGACGACTATACAGGGTGTCCCAAAAATGTCGCGTTTCCTTGAAAGGGGTGACTCAGGGGGTGATTTGAAACAACTTTTTCCTTAGGGAAAATATTGTCCGAAGCTTCGTTAAGGAGATATTAAGCAAAAACCCCGACCAATCAGAGCGCGCGCCTTCCGCCTGAGTTCCCGCGGTAGCGTTGGCTACGAGGTAGGCGACCGCGCTTGTGCTACGAACGTACGAACAAGCAAGTCGGCATGCATCGAAGGAAACCGCGTTACACATTTTTTTTTTTAAAGCAGAATCTTAAATAAGAATAATTTGAAGTGAGAGGACAAGAAGTACGTAAATTTCGTTTTTAAATAAGGCATAAACGAAAAGCTAACGTAACAGAAAATGTACGACAAGTGATCGTAATTCGTTATTGAGGTAAAAATCCGTAGTTTAAGAACGGCCAACACAACTAAATTTAAAAAATAATATTAGGTGTGTGAATAAATTCTTTCCGACTGGAATTTCTATCGCGGTGGTATTCAGAAGCTGCCAGAAAAATGGCAAAAGGTAATGAACAATAATGGAAATTATTGCGATGATCGAGTTGTTTTCATATTTTTTAAATCGAACTGTTATTGTACCCTAAAATCGGAAAGAATTTATTTTCACACCTAATAATCACCAATAAATTAAAGAAAACTCACCCTTTCGGACATTCCTTTCCTTGCTTTCCTTCCCTTTCCGGAAACCTGTGTCACTGGGTCACTGTACCGATCCTGGTTATCAGTGGACGAAAAGATTTATGGTTGGGTAGCGCCCAGTGCTCAGCTGATCACACTGCGTCCGGGTTAATGTACCGAATATTCACTTCACTGCACGGCTACTAACACTGATCACTGAATTTATTTTTCACGGAACGTGTTGTTCCTACGTTATAAAAATTGGTGGCTGCGAAAGGGGCCGATTACTGTTAATTACTGGGACGAGATTAATACTATTACCCGGCGAAAAGAAAACTCGTGGCAGACTGTCTCGGGCTGTGCAGTCCGCTGCTGTGACGATTGGTCGAGTCACCTATTTGGGCACACTTTTAAAGACGGGACACACGTATTTTGGTTATTGGCTGAAGTTGCCACATACATTGTCACACCGCGCGACGAAGAGATCGAACGAAACACGAGATCGAGTGGGATAGAGCGATTTGACCAAGCGTAGCCTACGCTTTTGTTTTGACGATCGTCGGTTGGATCCGTATCTGATCGCTGCACAGCAGCGGACTGCACAGCCCGAGACAGTCTGCCACGAGTTTTCGTTTCGCCGGGTAATAGTAGTAATCTCGTCCCAGTAATTAACAGTAATCGGCCCCTTTCGCGGCCACCAATTTTTATAACGTAGGAACAACACGTTCCGTGAAAAATAAATTCAGTGATCAGTGTTAGTAGCCGTGCAGTGAAGTGAATATTCGGTACATTGACCCTGCGATCAGCTGAGCACTGGACGCCGATGACCAGGATCGGTACAGTGGCCTAGTGACACAGGTTTCCGAAAAGGGAAGGAAAGCAAGGAAAGGAATGTCCGAAAGGGTGAGTTTTCTTTAATTTATTGGTGATTATTAGGTGTGAAAATAAATTCTTTCCGATTTTAGGGTACAATAACAGTTCGATTTAAAAAATATGAAAACAACTCGATCATCGCAATAATTTCCATTATTGTTCATTACCTTTTGCCATTTTTCTGGCAGCTTCTGAATACCACCGCGATAGAAATTCCAGTCGGAAAGAATTTATTCATACACCTAATATTATTTTTTAAATTTAGTTGTGTTGGCCGTTGTTAAACTACGGATTTTTACCTCAATAACGAATTACGATCACTTGTCGTACATTTTCTGTTACGTTAGCTTTTCGTTTATGCCTTATTTAAAAACGAAATTTACGTACTTCTTGTCCTCTCACTTCAAATTATTCTTATTTAAGATTCTGCTTTAAAAAAAAAAATGTGTAACGCGGTTTCCTTCGATGCATGCCGACTTGCTTGTTCGTACGTTCGTAGCACAAGCGCGGTCGCCTACCTCGTAGCCAACGCTACCGCGGGAACTCAGGCGGAAGGCGCGCGCTCTGATTGGTCGGGGTTTTTGCTTAATATCTCCTTAACGAAGCTTCGGACAATATTTTCCCTAAGGAAAAAGTTGTTTCAAATCACCCCCTGAGTCACCCCTTTCAAGGAAACGCGACATTTTTGGGACACCCTGTAGGGTCGTCCCCACGACCCGGGACTAGACTGGCCCGCCACCGTCATGTCCGACGACTATAGGGTCATCCCCACGACCCCGGGTCTAGGTTGGCCCGCCGCCGACTTGTCCGACGACTATAGGGTCGTCCCCACGACCCCGGGACTAGATTGGCCCGCCACCGTCAAGTCCGACGACTATAGGGTCGTCCCCACGACCCCGGGACTAGGTAGGCCCGCCACCAACTTGTCCGACGACTATAGGGTCGTCCCCACGACCCCGGGACTAGATTGGCCCGCCACCGTTATGTCCGACGACTATAGGGTCGACCCCACGACCACGGGCCAAAGTTGGCCAGCCGGCGACATGTCCGACGACTATAGGGTCGTCCCCACGACCCCGGGACTAGATTAGCCCGCCACCGTCTTGTCCGACGACTATAGGGTCGTCTTCACGACCACGGGCCAAAGTTGGCCAGCCGCCGACATTTCCGACGACTATAGGGTCGTCCTCACGACCACGGGCCAAATTTGGCCAGCTGCCGACTTGTCCGAACATTATAGGGTCGTCCCCACGACGCCGGGACTAGGTTGGCTCGCCGCCGACATTTCCGACGACTATAGGGTCGTCCCCACGACCACGGGCCATATTTGGCCAGCCGCCGACTTGTCCGACGACTATAGGGTCGTTCCCACGACCACGGGCCAAAGTTGGCCAGCCGCCGACTTGTTCGAGGACTATAGGGTCGTCCCCACGACCCCGGGTCTAGGTTGGCCAGCCGCCGACATGTCCGACGACTATAGAGTCGTCCCCAAGACACCGGGCCAAAGTAGGACAGCCGCCGACATCTCCGACGACTATAGGGTCGTCCCCACGATCCCGGGACTAGATTGGCTAGCCACCGTCACGTCCGACGACTATCGGATCGTCCCCACGACCACGGGCCAAAGTTGGCCTGCCGCCGACATGTCCGACGACTGTTGGGTCGTCCCCACGACCACGGGCCAATGTTGGCCAGCCGCCGACATGTCCGACGATTATAGGGTCGTCCCCACGACCCCGGGCCAATAATGGCCAATCGACGACATGTCCGACGACTATAGGGTCGTACCCACGACCCCGGGACTTGATTGGCCCGGCACCGTCATGTCCAACGACTATCGGATCGTCCCTACGACCACGGGCCTAAGTTGACCAGCCGCCGACATGTCCGATGACTATAGGGTCGTCCCCACGACCCCGGGACTAGATTGGCCCGCCACCGTCAAGTCCGACGACTATAGGGTCGTCCCCACGACCCCGGGCCAAAGTTGGACAGCCGCCGACATGTCCGACGACTATAGGGTCGTCCCCACGACCCGGGACTAGACTGGCCCGCCACCGTCATGTCCGACGACTATAGGGTCATCCCCACGACCCCGGGACTAGATTGGCCCGCCACCGTCAAGTCCGACGACTATAGGGTCGTCCCCACGACCCCGGGCCAAAGTTGGACAGCCGCCGACTTGTCCGACGACTATAGGGTCGTCCCCACGACCACGGGCCAAAGCTGGCCAGCCGCCGACATGTCCGACGACTATTGGATCGTCCCCACGACCACGGGCCAAAGTTGGCCAGGCGCCGACATGTCCGACGACTATAGGGTCGTCCCCACGACCCCGGGACTAGATTGGTCCGCCACCGTCATGTCCGACGACTATAGGGTCGTCCACACGACACCGGGCCAAAGTTGGCAAGCCGCCGAAATGTCCGACGACTGTAGGGTCGTCCCCACGACCCCGGGACTAGATTGGCCCGCCACCGTCAAGTCCGACGACCTCGGGACTAGGTTGGCCAGCCGCCGACATGTCCGACGACTATAGGGTCGTCCCCACGACCTCGGGCCAATTTTGGCCAGCCGCTGACATGTCCAACGACTATAGGGTCGTCCCCACGACCACGGGCCAAAGTTGACCAGCCGCCGACATGTCTGACGACTATTGGATCGTCCCCACGACCCCGGGCCAAAGTTGGCAAGCCGCCGACATGTCCGACGACTATAGGGTCGTCCCCACGAGCTCGGGACTAGATTGGCCCGCCAACGTCAAGTCCGACGACTATAGGGTCGTCCCCACGACCCCGGGACAAAGTTGGCAAGCCGCCGAAATGTCCGACGACTGTAGGGTCGTCCCCACAACCCCGGGACTAGATTGGCCCGCCACCGTCAAGTCCGACGACTATAGGGTCGTCCCCACGACCCCGGGCCAAAGTTGGCAAGCCGCCGAAATGTCCGACGACTGTAGGGTCGTCCCCACGACCCCCGGACTAGATTGGCCCGCCACCGACAAGTCCGACGACTATAGGGTCGTCCCCACGACCCCCGGACTAGATTAGCCCGCCACCGACAAGTCCGACGACTATAGGGTCGTCCCCACGACCCCGGGACTAGATTGGCCCGCCACCGTCATGTCCAACGACTATCGGATCGTCCCCACGACCACGGGCCAAAGTTGGCCAGCCGCCGACATGTCCGACGACTATTGGATCGTCCCCACGACCCCGGGCCAAAGTTGGCAAGCTGCCGAAATGTCCGACGACTGTAGCGTCGTCCCCACGACCCCCGGACTAGACTGGCCCGCCACCGACAAGTCCGACGACTATAGGGTCGTCCCCACGACCCCGGGCCAATGTTGGCCAATCGCCGACATGTCCGACGACTATTGGATCGTCCCCACGACCACGGGCCAAAGTTGACCAGCCGCCGACATGTCCGACGACTATTGGATCGTCCCCACGACCCCGGGCCAAAGTTGGCAAGCTGCCGAAATGTCCGACGACTGTAGGGTCGTCCCCACGACCCCCGGACTAGACTGGCCCGCCACCGACAAGTCCGACGACTATAGGGTCGTCCCCACGACTCCGGGAATAGATTGGCCGGCCACCGTCAAGTCCGACGACTATAGGGTCGTCCCCACGACCACGGGCCAAAGTTGGCCAGACGCCGACATGTCCGACGACTATAGGGTCGTCCCCACGACCCCGGGAATAGATTGGCCGGCCACCGTCAAGTCCGACGACTATAGGGTCGTCCCCACGACTTCGGGACTAGATTGGCCCGCCAACGTCAAGTCCGACGACTATAGGGTCGTCCCCACGACCCCGGGCCAAAGTTGGCAAGCCGCCGAAATGTCCGACGACTGTAGGGTCGTCCCCACGACCCCCGGACTAGATTGGCCCGCCACCGTCAAGTCCGACGACTATAGGCTCGTCCCCACGACCCCGGGTCAAAGTTGGTCAGCCGCTGACATTTCCAACGAATATTGGGTCGTCCCCACGACCACGGGCCAATGTTGGCTAGCCGCCGACATGTCCGTCGACTATTGGATCGTCCCCACGACCCCGGGCCAAAGTTGGCAAGCCGCCGACATGTCCGACGACTATAGGGTCGTCCCCACGACCTCGGGACTAGGTTGGCCACCCGCCGACATGTCCGACGACTATAGGGTCGTCCACACGACCCCGGGCCAAAGTTGGCAAGACGCCGAAATGTCCGACGACTGTAGGGTCGTCCCCACGACCCCGGGACTAGATTGGCCCGCCACCGTCAAGTCCGACGACTATAGGGTCGTCCCCACGACCTCGGGACTAGGTTGGCCAGCCGCCGTCATGTCCGACGACTATAATGTCGTCCCCACGACCCCGGGCCAATGTTGGCCAATCGCCGACATGTCCGACGACTATAGGGTCGTCCCTACGACCCCGGGCCAAAGCTGGCCAGCCGCCGACATGTCCGACGACTATTGGATCGTCCCCACGACCACGGGCCAAAGTTGGCCAGCCGCCGACATGTCCGACGACTATAGGGTCGTCCCTACGACCCCGGGACTAGGTTGGCCCGCCGCAGACTTCTCCGACGACTATAGGGTCGTCCCCACGACCCCCGGACTAGGTTGGCTCGCCGCCGACTTTTCCGACGAGTATAGGGTCCTCCCCACGACCACGGGCCAAAGTTGGCCAGCCGCCGACATGTCCGGCGACTATAGGGTCGTCCCCACGACCCGGGACTAGACTGGCCCACCACCGTCATGTCCGACGACTATAGGGTGGTACCCACGACCCCGGGACTAGGTTGCCCCGCCGCCGACTTGTCCGACGACAATAGGGTCGTCCCCACGACCCCGGGAGTAGGTTGGCTCGCCACCGTCATGTCTGACGACTATAGGGTCGTCCCCACGACCACGGGCCAAAGTTGGCCAGCCGCCGACTTGTCCGACGACTATAGGGTCGTCCCCATGACCCCCGACTAGACTGGCCCGCCACCGTCATGTCCGACGACTATAGGGTCGTCCCCACGACCCCCGGACTAGGTTGGCTCGCCGCCGACTTTTCCGACGAGTATAGGGTCCTCCCCACGACCACGGGCCAAAGTTGGCCAGCCGCCGACATGTCCGACGACAATAGGGTCGTCCCCACGACCCCGGGTCTAGGTTGGCCCGCCACCGTCAAGTCCGACGACTATAGGGTCGTCCCCACGACCTCGGGACTAGGTTGGCCAGCCGCCGTCATGTCCGACGACTATAATGTCGTCCCCGCGACCCCGGGCCAATGTTGGCCAATCGCCGACATGTCCGACGACTATAGGGTCGTCCCTACGACCCCGGGCCAAAGCTGGCCAGCCGCCGACATGTCCGACGACTATTGGATCGTCCCCACGACCACGGGCCAAAGTTGGCAAGCCGCCGAAATGTCCGACGACTGTAGGGTCGTCCCCACAACCCCGGGACTAGATTGGCCCGCCACCGTCAAGTCCGACGACTATAGGCTCGTCCCCACGACCCCGGGTCAAAGTTGGCCAGCCGCCGACATGTCCGACGACAATCGGATCGTCCCCACGACCACGCGCCAAAGTTGGCCAGCCGCCGACATGTCCGACGACTATTGGATCGTCCCCACGACCACGGGCCAAAGTTGGCCAGCCGCCGACATGTCCGACGACTATAGTGGTCGTCCCGACGACCCCGGGACTAGATTGGCCCGCCACCGTCATGTCCGACGACTATAGGGTCGTCCCCACGACCCCGGGCCAAAGTTGGCCAGCCGCCGACATGTCCGACGACTATAGGGTCGTCCCCACGACCCCGAGACTAGATTGGCCCGCCACCGTCATGTCCGACGAAAATAGGGTCGTCCCCACGACCCCGGGTCCAGGTTGGCCAGCCGCCGACATTTCCGACGACTATAGAGTCGTCCCCACGACACCGGGCCATAGTTGGCCAGCCGCCGACATGTCCGACGACTATAGGGTCGTCCCCACGACCCCGGGACAAGGTTGGCCCGCCACCGTCTTGTCCGACGACTATAGGGTCGTCCACACGACCCCGGGTCTAGGTTGGCCAGCCGCCGACATGTCCGACGACTATAGAGTCGTCCCCACGACACCGGGCCAAAGTTGGCCAGCCGCCGACATGTCCGACGACTATTGGGTCGTCCCCACGACACCGGGCCAAAGTTGGCCAGCCGCTGACATGTCCGACGACTATAGGGTCGTCCCGACGACCCCGGGTCCAGGTTGGCCAGCCGCCGACATTTCCGACGACTATAGAGTCGTCCCCACGACACCGGGCCAAAGTTGGCCAACCGCCGACATGTCCGACGACTATAGGGTCGTCCCCACGACCCCGAGACTAGATTGGTCCGCCACCGTCATGCCCGACGACTATAGGGTCGTCCCCACGACCCCGGGCCAAAGATGTCCAGCCGCCGTCTTCTCCGACGACTATAGGGTCGTCGTCACGACCCCGGGTCCAGGTTGGCCAGCCGCCGACATTTCCGACGACTATAGAGTCGTCCCCATGACACCGGGCCAAAGTTGGACAGCCGCCGACATGTCCGACGACTATAGGGTCGTCCCCACGACCCCGGGCCAAAGATGTCCAGCCGCCATCTTGTCCGACGACTATAGGGTCGTCCCCACGACCCCGAGTCCAGGTTGGCCAGCCGCCGACATTTCCGACGACTATAGAGTCGTCCCCACGACCCCGGGCCAAAGATGGCCAGCCGCCGACATGTCCGACGACTATAGGGTCGTCCCCACGACCCCGAGACTAGATTGGCCCGCCACCGTCATGTCCGACGACAATAGGGTCGTCCCCACGACCCCGGGTCCAGGTTGGCCAGCCGCCGACATTTCCGACGACTATAGAGTCGTCCCCACGACACCGGGCCAAAGTTGGCCAGCCGCCGACATGTCCGACGACTATAGGGTCGTCCCCACGACCCCGGGACTAGAATGGCCCGCCACCGTCATGTCCGACAATTATAGGGTCGTCCCCACGACCCCGGGACAAGCTTGGCCCGCCGCCGAATTGTTCGACGACTATAGGGTCGTCCCCACGACCCCGGGCCAAAGTTGGCAAGCCGCCGAAATGTCCGACGACTGTAGGGTCGTCCCCACGACCCCGGGCCAAAGTTGGCAAGCCGCCGAAATGTCCGACGACTATAGGGTCGTCCCCACGACCCCGGGTCTAGGTTGCCCAGCCGCCGACATTTCCGACGACTATAGAGTCGTCCCCACGACCCCGGGCCAAAGTTGGCCAGCCGCCGACATGTCCGACGACTATGGGGTCGTCCCCATGACCCCGAGACTAGATTGGCCCGCCACCGTCATGTCCGACGACAATAGGGTCGTCCCCACGACCCCGGGTCCAGGTTGGCCAGCCGCCGACATTTCCGACGACTATAGAGTCGTCCCCACGACCCCGGGCCAAAGTTGGCCAGCCGCCGACATGTCCGACGACTATGGGGTCGTCCCCATGACCCCGAGACTAGATTGGCCCGCCACCGTCATGTCCGACGACAATAGGGTCGTCCCCACGACCCCGAGTCCAGGTTGGCCAATCGCCGACATATCCGACGACTATAGGGTCGTCCCTACGACCCCGGGACTAGATTGGCCCGCCACCGTCATGTCCAACGACTATAGGGTCGTCCCCACGACCCCGGGCCAAAGTTGGCATGCCGCCGAAATGTCCGCCGACTATAGGGTCGTCCCCACGACCCCGGGCCAAAGTTGGCAAGCCGCCGAAATGTCCGACGACTATAGGGTCGTCCCCACGAACGCGAGCCAAGGATATCCAGCCGCCGTCTTGTCCGACGACTATAGGGTCGTCCCCACAACCCCGGGACTAGATTGGTCCGCCACCGTCATGTCCGACGACTATAGGGTCGTCCCCACGACCCCGGGCCAAAGTTGGCAAGCCGCCGAAATGTCCGACGACTGTAGGGTCGTCCCCACGACCCCGGGACTAGATTGGCCCGCCACCGTGAAGTCCGACGACTATAGGGTCGTCCCCACGACCTCGGGACTAGGTTGGCCAGCCGCCGACATGTCCGACGACTATAGGGTCCACCCCACGACCCCGGGCCAATGTTGGCCAATCGCCGACATATCCGACGACTATAGGGTCGTCCCTACGACCCCGGGACTAGATTGGCCCGCCACCGTCATGTCCAACGACTATAGGGTCGTCCCCACGACCTCGGGACTAGGTTGGCCACCCGCCGACATGACCGACGACTATAGGGTCGTCCCCACGACCCCGGGTCTAGGTTGGCCAGCCGCCGACATTTCCGACGACTATAGAGTCGTCCCCACGACCCCGGGCCAAAGTTGGCCAGCCGCCGACATGTCCGACGACTATGGGGTCGTCCCCATGACCCCGAGACTAGATTGGCCCGCCACCGTCATGTCCGACGACTATAGGGTCGTCCCCACGACCCCGGGACTAGATTGGCCCGCCACCGTCATGTCCAACGACTATAGGGTCGTCCCCACAACCACGGGCCAAAGTTAGCCTGCCGCCGACATGTCCGACGACGATTGGATCGTCCCCACGACCACGGGCCAAAGTTGGCCAGCCGCCGACATGTCCGACGACTATAGGGTCGTCCCCACGACCCCGGGACTAGATTGGTCCGCCACCGTCTTGTCCGACGACTATAGGGTCGTCCCCACGACCACGGGCCAAAGTTGACCAGCCGCCGACATGTCCGACGACTATAGGGTCGTCCCCACGACCCCGAGACTAGATTGGCCCGCCACCGTCATGTCCGACGATTATAGGGTCGTCCCCACGACCGCGAGACTAGATTGGCCCGCCACCGTCATGTCCGACGACAATAGGGTCGTCCCCACGACCCCGAGACTAGATTGGCCCGCCACCGTCATGTCCGACGACAATAGGGTCGTCCCCACGACCCCGGGTCCAGGTTGGCCAGCCGCCGACATTTCCGACGACTATAGAGTCGTCCCCACGACACCGGTCCAAAGTTGGCCAGCCGCCGACATGTCCGACGACTATAGGGTCGTCCCCACGACCCCGGGACTAGATTGGCCCGCCACCGTCATGTCCAACGACTATAGGGTCGTCCCCACGACCCCGGGCCAAAGTTGGCCAGCCGCCGACATGTCCGACGACTATAGGGTCGTCCCCACGACCTCGAGACTAGATTGGCCCGCCACCGTCATGTCCGACGACTATAGGGTCGTCCCCACGACCCCGAGACTAGATTGGCCCGCCACCGTCATGTCCGACGAAAATAGGGTCGTCCCCACGACCCTGGTTCAGGTTGGCCAGCCGCCGACATGTCCGACGACTATAGGGTCGTCCCCACGACCCGGGACTAGAGTGGCCCGCCACCGTCATGTCCGACGACTATATGGTCGTCCCCACGACCACGGGCCAAAGTTGGCCAGCCGCCGACATATCCGACGACTATAGGGTCGTCCCCACGACCCCGGGCCAAAGTTGGCCAGCCGCCGACATGTCCGACGACTATAGGGTCGTCCCCACGACCCGGGACTAGAGTGGCCCGTTACCGTCATGTCCGACGACTATATGGTCGTCCCCACGACCACGGGCCAATGTTGGCCAGCCGCTGACTTGTCCGACGACTATAGGGTCGTCCCCACGACCGCGGGGCTAGATTGGCTCGCCGCCGACTTGTCCGACGCCTGTAGGGTCGTCCCCACGACTCCGTGCCAAAGCTGGCAAGCTGCCGACTTGTCCGACGACTATAGGGTCGTCCCCACGACCCCGGGAATAGATTGGCCCGCCACCGTCATTTCCGACGACAATAGGGTCGTCCCCACGACCACGGGTCAAAGTTGGCCAGCCGCCGACATATCCGACGACTATAGGGACGTCCACACAACCACGGGCCAATGTTGGCCAGCCGCCGACTTGTCCGAAGACTATAGGCTCGTCCCCACGTCCCCGGGTCATATTTGGCCAGCCGCCGACATGTCCGACGACTACAGAGTCGTCCCCACGACCCCGGGTCAATGTTGGCTCGCCGCCGACATGTCCGACGACTATAGGGTCGTCCCCACGACCCCCGGGCCAAAGTTGGACAGCCACCGACATTTCCGACGACTATTGGGTCGTCCCCACGACCACGGGCCAATGTTGGCCAGCCGCCGATATGTCCGACGACTATAGGGTCGTCACCACGACCCCGGGACTAGATTGGCCCGACACCGTCATGTCCGACGACTATAGGGTCGTACCCACGTGTACGGGCCAAAGTTGGCCAGCCGCCGACATGTCCGACGACTATAGGGTCGTCCCCACGACCACGGGCCAAAGTTGGCCAGCCGGCGACGTGTCCGACGACTATAGGGTCGTCCCTACGACCCCGGGACTAGGTTGGCCCGCCGCCGACTTCTCCGACGACTATAGGGTCGTCCCCACGACCCCCGGACTAGGTTGGCTCGCCGCCGACTTGTCCGACGAGTATAGGGTCCTCCCCACGACCACGGGCCAAAGTTGGCCAGCCGCCGACATGTCCGACGACTATAGGATCGTCCCCACGACCCGGGACTAGACTGGCCCGCCACCGTCATGTCCGACGACTATAGGGTCGTCCCCACGACCCCGGGACTAGGTTGCCCCGCCGCCGACTTGTCCGACGACTATAGGGTCGTCCCCACGACCCCGGGACTAGGTTGGCTCGCCACCGTCATGTCTGACGACTATAGGGTCGTCCCCACGACCACGGGCCAAAGTTGGCCAGCCGCTGATATGTCCGACGACTATTGGGTCGTCCCCACGACCCCCGGACTAGGTGGGCTCGCCGCCGACTTGTCCGACGACTGTAGGGTCGTCCCCACGACCCCGGGACTAGATTGGCCCGCCACCGTCAAGTCCGACGACCTCGGGACTAGGTTGGCCAGCCGCCGACATGTCCGACGACTATAGGGTCGTCCCCACGACCTCGGGACTAGATTGGCCCCCCACCGTCAAGTCCGACGACTATAGGGTCGTCCCCACGACCCCGGGCCAAAGTTGGCAAGCCGCCGAAATGTCCGACGACTGTAGGGTCGTCCCCACAACCCCGGGACTAGATTGGCCCGCCACCGTCAAGTCCGACGACTATAGGGTCGTCCCCACGACCCCGGGCCAAAGTTGGCAAGCCGCCGAAATGTCCGACGACTGTAGGGTCGTCCCCACGACCCCCGGACTAGATTGGCCCGCCACCGTCATGTCCAACGACTATCGGATCGTCCCCACGACCACGGGCCAAAGTTGGCCAGCCGCCGACATGTCCGACGAATATTGGGTCGTCCCCACGACACCGGGCCAAAGTTGGCCAGCCGCTGACATGTCCAACGACTATAGGGTCGTCCCCACGACCACGGGCCAAAGTTGACCAGCCGCCGACATGTCCGACGACTATTGGATCGTCCCCACGACCCCGGGCCAAAGTTGGCAAGCCGCCGAAATGTCCGACGACTGTAGGGTCGTCCCCACGACCCCCGGACTAGATTGGCCCGCCACCGACAAGTCCGACGACTATAGGGTCGTCCCCACGACCCCGGGACTAGATTGTCCCGCCACCGTCATGTCCAACGACTATCGGATCGTCCCCACGACCACGGGCCAAAGTTGGCCAGCCGCCGACATGTCCGACGACTATTGGGTCGTCCCCACGACACCGGGCCAAAGTTGGCCAGCCGCTGACATGTCCAACGACTATAGGGTCGTCCCCACGACCACGGGCCAAAGTTGACCAGCCGCCGACATGTCCGACGACTATTGGATCGTCCCCACGACCCCGGGCCAAAGTTGGCAAGCCGCCGACATGTCCGACGACTATAGGGTCGTCCCCGCGACCTCGGGACTAGGTTGGCCACCCGCCGACATGTCCGACGACTATAGGGTCGTCCCCACGACCCCGGGTCTAGGTTGGCCAGCCGCCGACATGTCCGACGACAATCGGATCGTCCCCACGCCCACGCGCCAAAGTTGGCCAGCCGCCGACATGTCCGACGACTATTGGATCGTCCCCATGACCACGGGCCAAAGTTGGCCAGCCGCCGACATGTCCGACGACTATAGGGTCGTCCCCACGACCCCGGGACTAGGTTGGCCAGCCGCAGATATGTCCGACGACTATAGGGTCGTCCCCACGACCCCGGGCCAAAGTTGGCAAGCCGCCGAAATGTCCGACGACTGTAAGGTCGTCCCCACGACTCCAGGACTAGATTGGTCCGCCACCGTCTTGTCCGACGACTATAGGGTCGTCCCCACGACCCCGGGCCAAAGTTGGCCAGCCGCCGAAATGTCCGACGACTGTAAGGTCGTCCCCACGACTCCAGGACTAGATTGGTCCGCCACCGTCTTGTCCGACGACTATAGGGTCGTCCCCACGACCCCGGGCCAAAGTTGGCCAGCCGCCGACATGTCCGACGACTATAGGGTCGTCCCCACGACCCCGAGACTAGATTGGCCCGCCACCGTCATGTCCGACGATTATAGGGTCGTCCCCACGACCCCGGGCCAAAGTTGGCCAGCCGCCGAAATGTCCGACGACTATAGGGTCGTCCCCACGACCCCGGGACTAGATTGGCCCGCCACCGTCAAGTCCGACGACTATAGGGTCGTCCCCACGACCCCGGGCCAAAGTTGGCAAGCCGCCGAAATGTCCGACGACTGTAAGTTCGTCCCCACGACTCCAGGACTAGATTGGTCCGCCACCGTCTTGTCCGACGACTATAGGGTCGTCCCCACGACCCCGGGCCAAAGTTGGCCAGCCGCCGACATGTCCGACGACTATAGGGTCGTCCCCACGACCCCGAGACTAGATTGGCCCGCCACCGTCATGTCCGACGACAATAGGGTCGTCTCCACGACCCCGGGTCCAGGTTGGCCAGCCGCCGACACTTCCGACGACTATAGAGTCGTCCCCACGACACCGGGCCAAAGTTGGCCAGCCGCCGACATGTCCGACGACTATAGGGTCGTCCCCACGACCCCGCGACTAGATTGGCCCGCCACCGTCATGTCCGACGATTATAGGGTCGTCCCCACGACCCCGGGACAAGCTTGGCCCGCCGCCGACTTGTTCGACGAGTATAGGGTCGTCCCCACGACCCCGAGACTAGATTGGCCCGCCACCGTCATGTCCGACGACAATAGGGTCGTCCCCACGACCCCGGGTCCAGGTTGGCCAAGCGCCGACATTTCCGACGACTATAGACGCGTCCCCACGACACCGGGCCAAAGTTGGCCAGCCGCCGACATGTCCGACGACTATAGGGTCGTCCCCACGACCCCGGGCCAAAGTTGGTCAGCCGCCGACATGTCCGACGACTATACTGTCGTCCCCACGACCCCGGGCCAATGTTGGCCAGCCGCCGACATGTTCAACGACTATTGGGCCGTCCCCACGACCACGGGCCAAAGTTGACCAGCCGCCGACATGTCCGAAGACTATAGGGTCGTCCCCACGACCCCGGGCCAATGTTGGCCAATCGCCGACATGTCCGACGACTACAGGGTCGTCCCTACGACCCCGGGCCAAAGATGGCATGCCGCCGAAATGTCCGACGACAATCGGATCGTCCCCACGACCACGGGCCAAAGTTGGCCAGCCGCCGACATGTCCGACGACTATTGGATCGTCCCCACGACCCCGGGCCAAAGTTGGCCAGCCGCCGACATGTCCGAAGACTATAGGGTCGTCCCCACGACCCCGGGACTAGATTGGCCAGCCGCCGACATGTCCGACGACTATAGGGTCGTCCACACGACCCCGGGCCAAAGTTGGCAAGCCGCCGAAATGTCCGACGACTGTGGGGTCGTCCCCACGACCCCGTGACTAGATTGGCCCGCCACCGTCAAGTCCGACGACCCCGGGCCAATGTTGGCTAGCCGCCGACATGTCCGACGACTATAGGGTCGTCCCCACGACCCCGGGCCAAAGTTGGCAAGCCGCCGAAATGTCCGACGACTGTAGGGTCGTCCCCACGACCCCGTGCCAAAGATGTCCAGCCGCCGTCTTGTCCGACGACTATAGGGTCGTCCCCACGACCCCGGGACTAGATTGGCCCGCCACCGTCATGTCCAACGACTATAGGGTCGTCCCCACAACCACGGGCCAAAGTTGGCCAGCCGCCGACATATCCGACGATTATTGGATCGTCCCCACGACCACGGGCCAAAGTTGGCCAGCCGCCGACATGTGCGACGACTATACGGTCGTCCCCACGACCCCGGGACTAGATTGGTCCGCCACCGTCATGTCCGACGACTATAGGGTCGTCCCCACGACCCCGGGACTAGGCTGACAACCCGCCAACATGTCCGACGACTATAGGGTCGTCCCCACGACCCCGGGCAATAGATGTCCAGCCGCCGTCTTGTCCGACGACTATAGGGTCTTACCCACGACCCCGGGACTAGATTGGCCCGCCACCGTCATGTCCAACGACTATAGGGTCGTCCCCACAACCACGGGCCAATGTTGGCCAGCCGCCGACATTTCCGACGACTATAGAGTCGTCCCCACGACACCGGGCCAAAGTTGGCCAGCCGCCGACATGTCCGACGACTATAGGGTCGTCCCCACTACCCCGGGACAAGGTTGGCCCGCCGCCGACTTGTCCGACGACTATAGGGTCGTACCCACGACCCCGGGACTAGGCTGACAAGCCACCAACATGTCCGACGACTATTGGGTCGTCCCCACGACCCCGGGCCAAAGTTGGCCAGCCGCCGACATGTCCGACGACTATAGGGTCGTCCCCACGACCCCGAGACTAGATTGGCCCGCCACCGTCAAGTCCGACGACCTCGGGACTAGGTTGGCCAGCCGCCGACATGTCCGACGACTATAGGGTCGTCCCCACGACCCCGGGCCAAAGATGTCCAGCCGCCGTCTTGTCCGACGACTATAGGGTCGTCCCCACGACCCCGGGACTAGATTGGCCCGCCACCGTCAAGTCCGACGACCTCGGGACTTGGTTGGCCAGCCGCCGACATGTCCGACGACTATAGGGTCGCCCCCACGACCACGGGCCAATGTTGTCCAGCCGCTGACTTGTCCGACGACTATAGGGTCGTCCCCACGACCGCGGGACTAGATTGGCTCGCCGCCGACTTGTCCGAAGACTATAGGGTCGTCCCCACGACCACGGGCCAAAGTTGGCCAGCCGCCGACTTGCCCGACGACTATAGGGTCGTCCCCATGACCCGGGACTAGACTGGCCCGCCACCGTCATGTCCGAACCACTATAGGGTCGTCCCCACGACCCCCGGACTAGGTTGGTACGCCGCCGACTTGTCCGACGGGTATAGGGTCCTCCCCACGACCACGGGCCAATGTTGGCCAGCCGCCGACATGTCCGACGACTATAGGGTCGTCCCCACGACCCGGGACTAGACTGGCCCGCCACCGACATGTCCGACGACTATAGAGTCGTCCCCACGACCCCGGGTCAATGTTGGCTCGCCGCCGACAAGTCCGACGACTATAGGGTCGTCCCCACGACCCCCGGGCCAAAGTTGGACAGCCACCGACATTTCCGACGACTATAGGGTCGTCCCCACGACCCGGGACTAGACTGGCCCGCCACCGTCATGTCCGACGACTATAGGGTCGTCCCCACGACCCCCGGACTAGGTTGGCCGGCCGCCGACTTGTCCGACGACTATAGGGTCGTCCCCACGACCCCCCGACTAGGTGGGATCGCCGCCGACTTGTCCGACGACTATAGGGTCGTCCCCACGACCCCGGGACTAGGTTGGCTCGCCACCGTCATGTCTGACGACTATAGGGTCGTCCCCACGACCACGGGCCAAAGTTGGCCAGCCGCCGACATGTCCGACGACTATAGGGTCGTCCCCACGACCCCGGGACTAGGTTGGCTCGCCACCGATATGTCTGACGACTATAGGGTCGTCCCCACGACCCCGGGACTAGGTTGGCCGGCCGCCGACTTGTCCGACGACTATAGGGTCGTCCCCACGACCCCCCGACTAGGTGGCCTCGCCGCCGACATGTCCGACGACTATAGGGTCGTCCCCACGACCCCGGGACTAGGTTGGCCGGCCGCCGACTTGTCCGACGACTATAGGGTCGTCCCCACGACCCCCCGACTAGGTGGCCTCGCCGCCGACATGTCCGACGACTATAGGGTCGTCCCCACGACCCCGGGCCAAAGTTGGACAGCCGCCGACTTGTCCGACGACTAAAGGGTCGTCCCCACGACCACGGGCCAAAGTTGGCCAGCCGGCGACATTTCCGACGACTATAGGGTCGTCCCCACGGCCACGGGCCAAAGTTGGCCAGCCGCCGACATGTTCGGCGACTATAGGGTCGTCCCCACGACCCGGGACTAGACTGGCCCGCAACCGTCATGTCCGACGACTATAGGGTCGTCCCCACGACCCCCGAACTAGGTTGGCCGGCCGCCGACTTGTCCGACGACTATAGGGTCTTCCCCACGACCGCGGGACTAGATTGGCTCGCCGCCGACTTGTCCGACGACTGTAGGGTCGTCCCCACGACCACGGGACTAGATTGGCCCGCCACCGTCATTTCCGACGACTATAGGGTCGTCCCCACGACCACGGGCCAAAGTTGGCCAGCCGCCGACTTGTCCGACGACTATAGGGTCGTCCCCATGACCCGGGACTAGACTGGCCCGCCACCGTCATGTCCGACGACTATAGGGTCGTCCCCACGACCAGGGGCCATATTTGGCCAGCCGCCGACTTGTCCGACGACTATAGGGTCGTTCCCACGACCACGGGCCAAAGTTGGCCAGCCGCCGACTTGTTCGAGGACTATAGGGTCGTCCCCACGACCCCGGGTCTAGGTTGGCCAGCCGCCGACATGTCCGACGACTATAGAGTCGTCCCCAAGACACCGGGCCAAAGTAGGACAGCCGCCGACATCTCCGACGACTATAGGGTCGTCCCCACGATCCCGGGACTAGATTGGCTAGCCACCGTCACGTCCGACGACTATCGGATCGTCCCCACGACCACGGGCCAAAGTTGGCCTGCCGCCGACATGTCCGACGACTGTTGGGTCGTCCCCACGACCACGGGCCAATGTTGGCCAGCCGCCGACATGTCCGACGATTATAGGGTCGTCCCCACGACCCCGGGCCAATAATGGCCAATCGACGACATGTCCGACGACTATAGGGTCGTACCCACGACCCCGGGACTTGATTGGCCCGGCACCGTCATGTCCAACGACTATCGGATCGTCCCTACGACCACGGGCCTAAGTTGACCAGCCGCCGACATGTCCGATGACTATAGGGTCGTCCCTATGACCCCGGGACTAGATTGGCCCGCCACCGTCATGTCCGACGACTATCGGATCGTCCCCACGACCACGGGCCAAAGTTGGCCAGCCGCTGACTTGTCCGACGACTATAGGGTCGTCCCCACGACCGCGGGACTAGATTGGCTCGCCGCCGACTTGTCCGAAGACTATAGGGTCGTCCCCACGACCACGGGCCAAAGTTGGCCAGCCGCCGACATGTCCGACGACTATAGGGTCGTCCCCACGACCCCGGGACTAGGTTGGCTCGCCACCGATATGTCTGACGACTATAGGGTCGTCCCCACGACCCCGGGACTAGGTTGGCCGGCCGCCGACTTGTCCGACGACTATAGGGTCGTCCCCACGACCCCCCGACTAGGTGGCCTCGCCGCCGACATGTCCGACGACTATAGGGTCGTCCCCACGACCCCGGGCCAAAGTTGGACAGCCGCCGACTTGTCCGACGACTAAAGGGTCGTCCCCACGACCACGGGCCAAAGTTGGCCAGCCGGCGACATTTCCGACGACTATAGGGTCGTCCCCACGGCCACGGGCCAATGTTGGCCAGCCGCCGACATGTTCGGCGACTATAAGGTCGCCCCCACGACCCCGGGACTAGAGTGGCCCGCCACCGTCATGTCCGACGACTATAGGGTCGTCCCCACGACCCCCGGACTAGGTTGGCCCGCCGCCGACTTGTCCGACGACTATAGGGTCGTCCCCACGACCCCCCGACTAGGTGGGCTCGCCGCCGACTTGTCCGACGACTATAGGGTCGTCCCCACGACCCCGGGACTAGGTTGGCTCGCCACCGTCATGTCTGACGACTATAGGGTCGTCCCCACGACCACGGGCCAAAGTTGGCCAGCCGCCGACATGTCCGACGACTATAGGGTCGTCCCCACGACCCGGGACTAGACTGGCCCGCCACCGTCATGTCCGACGACTATAGGGTCATCCCCACGACCCCGGGTCTAGGTTGGCCCGCCGCCGACTTGTCCGACGACTATAGGGTCGTCCCCACGACCCCGGGACTAGATTGGCCCGCCACCGTTATGTCCGACGTCTATAGGGTCGTCCCCACGACCACGGGCCAAAGTTGGCCAGCCGGCGACATGTCCGACGACTATAGGGTCGTCCCTACGACCCCGGGACTAGGTTGGCTCGCCACCGACATGTCTGACGACTATAGGGTCGTCCCCACGACCCCGGGACTAGATTGGCCCGCCACCGTCAAGTCCGACGACTATAGGGTCGTCCCCACGACCCCGGGCCAAAGTTGGACAGCCGCCGACTTGTCCGACGACTATAGGGTCGTCCCCACGACCACGGGCCAATGTTGGCCAGCCGCCGACATGTCCGACGATTATAGGGTCGTCCCCACGACCCCGGGACTAGGTTGGCTCGCCGCCGTCATGTCTGACGACTATAGGGTCGTCCCCACGACCACGGGCCAAAGTTGGCCAGCCGCCGACATATCCGACGACTATAGGGTCGTCCCCACGACCCCGGGCCAATGTTGGCCAGCCGCCGACATGTCCGACGACTATAGGGTCGTCCCCACGACCCGGGACTAGAGTGGCCCGCCACCGTCATGTCCGACGACTATATGGTCGTCCCCATGAGCACTGGCCAATGTTGGCCAGCCGCTGACTTGTCCGACGACTATAGGGTCGTCCCCACGACCGCGGGACTAGATTGGCTCGCCGCCGACTTGTTCGACGACTGTAGGGTCGTCCCCACGACCACGGGACTAGATTGGCCCGCCACCGTCATTTCCGACGACTATAGGGTCGTCCCCACGACCACGGGCCAAAGTTGGCCAGCCGCCGACTTGTCCGACGACTATAGGGTCGTCCCCATGACCCGGGACTAGACTGGCCCGCCACCGTCATGTCCGACGACTATACGGTCTTCCCCACGACCACGGGCCATATTTGGCCAGCCGCCGACTTGTCCGACGACTATAGGGTCGTTCCCACGACCACGGGCCAAAGTTGGCCAGCCGCCGACTTGTTCGAGGACTATAGGGTCGTCCCCACGACCCCGGGTCTAGGTTGGCCAGCCGCCGACATGTCCGACGACTATAGAGTCGTCCCCAAGACACCGGGCCAAAGTAGGACAGCCGCCGACATCTCCGACGACTATAGGGTCGTCCCCACGATCCCGGGACTAGATTGGCTAGCCACCGTCACGTCCGACGACTATCGGATCGTCCCCACGACCACGGGCCAAACTTGGCCTGCCGCCGACATGTCCGACGACTGTTGGGTCGTCCCCACGACCACGGGCCAATGTTGGCCAGCCGCCGACATGTCCGACGATTATAGGGTCGTCCCCACGACCCCGGGCCAATAATGGCCAATCGACGACATGTCCGACGACTATAGGGTCGTACCCACGACCCCGGGACTTGATTGGCCCGGCACCGTCATGTCCAACGACTATCGGATCGTCCCTACGACCACGGGCCTAAGTTGACCAGCCGCCGACATGTCCGATGACTATAGGGTCGTCCCTATGACCCCGGGACTAGATTGGCCCGCCACCGTCATGTCCGACGACTATCGGATCGTCCCCACGACCACGGGCCAAAGTTGGCCAGCCGCCGACTTGTCCGACGACTATAGGGTCGTCCCCACGACCCCGGGACTAGGTTGGCTCGCCACCGATATGTCTGACGACTATAGGGTCGTCCCCACGACCCCGGGACTAGGTTGGCCGGCCGCCGACTTGTCCGACGACTATAGGGTCGTCCCCACGACCCCCCGACTAGGTGGCCTCGCCGCCGACATGTCCGACGACTATAGGGTCGTCCCCACGACCCCGGGCCAAAGTTGGACAGCCGCCGACTTGTCCGACGACTAAAGGGTCGTCCCCACGACCACGGGCCAAAGTTGGCCAGCCGGCGACATTTCCGACGACTATAGGGTCGTCCCCACGGCCACGGGCCAAAGTTGGCCAGCCGCCGACATGTTCGGCGACTATAGGGTCGTCCCCACGACCCGGGACTAGACTGGCCCGCCACCGTCATGTCCGACGACTATAGGGTCGTCCCCACGACCCCCGAACTAGGTTGGCCGGCCGCCGACTTGTCCGACGACTATAGGGTCGTCCCCACGACCGCGGGACTAGATTGGCTCGCCGCCGACTTGTCCGACGACTGTAGGGTCGTCCCCACGACCACGGGACTAGATTGGCCCGCCACCGTCATTTCCGACGACTATAGGGTCGTCCCCACGGCCACGGGCCAAAGTTGGCCAGCCGCCGACATGTTCGGCGACTATAAGGTCGTCCCCACGACCCCGGGACTAGAGTGGCCCGCCACCGTCATGTCCGACGACTATAGGGTCGTCCCCACGACCCCCGGACTAGGTTGGCCCGCCGCCGACTTGTCCGACGACTATAGGGTCGTCCCCACGACCCCCCGACTAGGTGGGCTCGCCGCCGACTTGTCCGACGACTATAGGGTCGTCCCCACGACCCCGGGACTAGGTTGGCTCGCCACCGTCATGTCTGACGACTATAGGGTCGTCCCCACGACCACGGGCCAAAGTTGGCCAGCCGCCGACATGTCCGACGACTATAGGGTCGTCCCCACGACCCGGGACTAGACTGGCCCGCCACCGTCATGTCCGACGACTATAGGGTCATCCCCACGACCCCGGGTCTAGGTTGGCCCGCCGCCGACTTGTCCGACGACTATAGGGTCGTCCCCACGACCCCGGGACTAGATTGGCCCGCCACCGTTATGTCCGACGTCTATAGGGTCGTCCCCACGACCACGGGCCAAAGTTGGCCAGCCGGCGACATGTCCGACGACTGTTGGGTCGTCCCCACGACCACGGGCCAATGTTGGCCAGCCGCCGACATGTCCGACGATTATAGGGTCGTCCCCACGACCCCGGGCCAATAATGGCCAATCGACGACATGTCCGACGACTATAGGGTCGTACCCACGACCCCGGGACTTGATTGGCCCGGCACCGTCATGTCCAACGACTATCGGATCGTCCCTACGACCACGGGCCTAAGTTGACCAGCCGCCGACATGTCCGATGACTATAGGGTCGTCCCTATGACCCCGGGACTAGATTGGCCCGCCACCGTCATGTCCGACGACTATCGGATCGTCCCCACGACCACGGGCCAAAGTTGGCCAGCCGCCGACATGTCCGACGACTATAGGGTCGTCCCCACGACCCCGGGACTAGGTTGGCTCGCCACCGATATGTCTGACGACTATAGGGTCGTCCCCACGACCCCGGGACTAGGTTGGCCGGCCGCCGACTTGTCCGACGACTATAGGGTCGTCCCCACGACCCCCCGACTAGGTTGGCCCGCCGCCGACTTGTCCGACGACTATAGGGTCGTCCCCACGACCCCGGGACTAGATTGGCCCGCCACCGTTATGTCCGACGTCTATAGGGTCGTCCCCACGACCACGGGCCAAAGTTGGCCAGCCGGCGACATGTCCGACGACTATAGGGTCGTCCCTACGACCCCGGGACTAGGTTGGCTCGCCACCGACATGTCTGACGACTATAGGGTCGTCCCCACGACCCCGGGACTAGATTGGCCCGCCACCGCCAAGTCCGACGACTATAGGGTCGTCCCCACGACCCCGGGCCAAAGTTGGACAGCCGCCGACTTGTCCGACGACTATAGGGTCGTCCCCACGACCACGGGCCAATGTTGGCCAGCCGCCGACATGTCCGACGATTATAGGGTCGTCCCCACGACCCCGGGACTAGGTTGGCTCGCCGCCGTCATGTCTGACGACTATAGGGTCGTCCCCACGACCCCGGGACTAGATTGGCCCGCCACCGTCAAGTCCGAGGACTATAGGGTCGTCCCCACGACCCCGGGCCAAAGTTGGACAGCCGCCGACTTGTCCGACCACTATAGGGTCGTGCCCACGACCACGGGCCAATGTTGGCCAGCCGCCGGCTTGTCCGACGATTATAGGGTCGTCCCCACGACCCCGGGACTAGGTTGGCCCGCCGCCGACTTGTCCGACGACTATAGGGTCGTCCCCACGACCACGGGCCAAAGTTGGCCAGCCGCCGACATATCCGACGACTATAGGGTCGTCCCCACGACCCCGGGCCAATGTTGGCCAGCCGCCGACATGTCCGACGACTATAGGGTCGTCCCCACGACCCGGGACTAGAGTGGCCCGCCACCGTCATGTCCGACGACTATATGGTCGTCCCCATGAGCACTGGCCAATGTTGGCCAGCCGCTGACTTGTCCGACGACTATAGGGTCGTCCGCACGACCGCGGGACTAGATTGGCTCGCCGCCGACTTGTCCGACGACTGTAGGGTCGTCCCCACGACCACGGGACTAGATTGGCCCGCCACCGTCATTTCCGACGACTATAGGGTCGTCCCCACGACCACGGGCCAAAGTTGGCCAGCCGCCGACTTGTCCGACGACTATAGGGTCGTCCCCATGACCCGGGACTAGACTGGCCCGCCACCGTCATGTCCGACGACTATAGGGTCTTCCCCACGACCACGGGCCATATTTGGCCAGCCGCCGACTTGTCCGACGACTATAGGGTCGTTCCCACGACCACGGGCCAAAGTTGGCCAGCCGCCGACTTGTTCGAGGACTATAGGGTCGTCCCCACGACCCCGGGTCTAGGTTGGCCAGCCGCCGACATGTCCGACGACTATAGAGTCGTCCCCAAGACACCGGGCCAAAGTAGGACAGCCGCCGACATCTCCGACGACTATAGGGTCGTCCCCACGATCCCGGGACTAGATTGGCTAGCCACCGTCACGTCCGACGACTATCGGATCGTCCCCACGACCACGGGCCAAAGTTGGCCTGCCGCCGACATGTCCGACGACTGTTGGGTCGTCCCCACGACCACGGGCCAATGTTGGCCAGCCGCCGACATGTCCGACGATTATAGGGTCGTCCCCACGACCCCGGGCCAATAATGGCCAATCGACGACATGTCCGACGACTATAGGGTCGTACCCACGACCCCGGGACTTGATTGGCCCGGCACCGTCATGTCCAACGACTATCGGATCGTCCCTACGACCACGGGCCTAAGTTGACCAGCCGCCGACATGTCCGATGACTATAGGGTCGTCCCTATGACCCCGGGACTAGATTGGCCCGCCACCGTCATGTCCGACGACTATCGGATCGTCCCCACGACCACGGGCCAAAGTTGGCCAGCCGCCGACTTGTCCGACGACTATAGGGTCGTCCCCACGACCCCGGGACTAGGTTGGCTCGCCACCGATATGTCTGACGACTATAGGGTCGTCCCCACGACCCCGGGACTAGGTTGGCCGGCCGCCGACTTGTCCGACGACTATAGGGTCGTCCCCACGACCCCCCGACTAGGTGGCCTCGCCGCCGACATGTCCGACGACTATAGGGTCGTCCCCACGACCCCGGGCCAAAGTTGGACAGCCGCCGACTTGTCCGACGACTAAAGGGTCGTCCCCACGACCACGGGCCAAAGTTGGCCAGCCGGCGACATTTCCGACGACTATAGGGTCGTCCCCACGGCCACGGGCCAAAGTTGGCCAGCCGCCGACATGTTCGGCGACTATAGGGTCGTCCCCACGACCCGGGACTTGACTGGCCCGCCACCGTCATGTCCGACGACTATAGGGTCGTCCCCACGACCCCCGAACTAGGTTGGCCGGCCGCCGACTTGTCCGACGACTATAGGGTCGTCCCCACGACCGCGGGACTAGATTGGCTCGCCGCCGACTTGTCCGACGACTGTAGGGTCGTCCCCACGACCACGGGACTAGATTGGCCCGGCACCGTCATGTCCAACGACTATCGGATCGTCCCTACGACCACGGGCCTAAGTTGACCAGCCGCCGACATGTCCGATGACTATAGGGTCGTCCCTATGACCCCGGGACTAGATTGGCCCGCCACCGTCATGTCCGACGACTATCGGATCGTCCCCACGACCACGGGCCAAAGTTGGCCAGCCGCCGACTTGTCCGACGACTATAGGGTCGTCCCCACGACCCCGGGACTAGGTTGGCTCGCCACCGATATGTCTGACGACTATAGGGTCGTCCCCACGACCCCGGGACTAGGTTGGCCGGCCGCCGACTTGTCCGACGACTATAGGGTCGTCCCCACGACCCCCCGACTAGGTGGCCTCGCCGCCGACATGTCCGACGACTATAGGGTCGTCCCCACGACCCGGGACTAGACTGGCCCGCCACCGTCATGTCCGACGACTATAGGGTCATCCCCACGACCCCGGGTCTAGGTTGGCCCGCCGCCGACTTCTCCGACGACTATAGGGTCGTCCCCACGACCCCGGGACTAGTTTGGCCCGCCACCGTCATTTCCGACGACTATAGGGTCGTCCCCACGACTACGGGCCAAAGTTGGCCAGCCGCCGACATATCCGACGACTGTAGGGTCGTCCCCACGACCCCGGGCCAAAGTTGGCCAGCCGCTGATATGTCCGAAGACTATAGGGTCGTCCCCACGACCCCGGGAATAGGTTGGCCCGCCGCCGACTTGTCCGACGACTATAGGGTCGTCCCCACGACCACGGGCCAAAGTTGGCCAGCCGCCGACATATCCGACGACTATAGGGTCGTCCCCACGACCCCGGGCCAATGTTGGCCAGCCGCCGACATGTCCGACGACTATAGGGTCGTCCCCACGACCCGGGACTAGAGTGGCCCGCCACCGTCATGTCCGACGACTATATGGTCGTCCCCACGACCACTGGCCAATGTTGGCCAGCCGCTGACTTGTCCGACGACTATAGGGTCGTCCCCACGACCGCGGGACTAGATTGGCTCGCCGCCGACTTGTCCGACGACTGTAGGGTCGTCCCCACGACCACCGGACTAGATTGGCCCGCCACCGTCATTTCCGACGACTATAGGGTCGTCCCCACGACCACGGGCCAAAGTTGGCCAGCCGCCGACATGTCCGACGACTATAGCGTCGTCCCCACGACCCCCGGGCCAAAGTTGGACAGCCACCGACATTTCCGACGACTATAGGGTCGTCCCCACGACCCCGGGACTAGATTGGCCCGCCACCGTCTTGTCCGACGACTATAGGGTCGTCTTCACGACCACGGGCCAAAGTTGGCCAGCCGCCGACATTTCCGACGACTATAGGGTCGTCCTCACGACCACGGGCCAAATTTGGCCAGCTGCCGACTTGTCCGAACATTATAGGGTCGTCCCCACGACGCCGGGACTAGGTTGGCTCGCCGCCGACATTTCCGACGACTATAGGGTCGTCCCCACGACCACGGGCCATATTTGGCCAGCCGCCGACTTGTCCGACGACTATAGGGTCGTTCCCACGACCACGGGCCAAAGTTGGCCAGCCGCCGACTTGTTCGAGGACTATAGGGTCGTCCCCACGACCCCGGGTCTAGGTTGGCCAGCCGCCGACATGTCCGACGACTATAGAGTCGTCCCCACGACCACGGGCCAAAGTTGGCCAGCCGCCGACTTGTCCGACGACTATAGGGTCGTCCCCACGACCCCGGGACTAGGTTGGCTCGCCACCGATATGTCTGACGACTATAGGGTCGTCCCCACGACCCCGGGACTAGGTTGGCCGGCCGCCGACTTGTCCGACGACTATAGGGTCGTCCCCACGACCCCCCGACTAGGTGGCCTCGCCGCCGACATGTCCGACGACTATAGGGTCGTCCCCACGACCCCGGGCCAAAGTTGGACAGCCGCCGACTTGTCCGACGACTAAAGGGTCGTCCCCACGACCACGGGCCAAAGTTGGCCAGCCGCCGACATGTCCGGCGACTATAGGGTCGTCCCCACGACCCCGGGACTAGAGTGGCCCGCCACCGTCATGTCCGACGACTATAGGGTCGTCCCCACGACCCCCGGACTAGGTTGGCCGGCCGCCGACTTGTCCGACGACTATAGGGTCGTCCCCACGACCCCCCGACTAGGTGGGCTCGCTGCCGACTTGTCCGACGACTATAGGGTCGTCCCCACGACCCCGGGACTAGGTTGGCTCGCCACCGTCATGTCTGACGACTATAGGGTCGTCCCCACGACCACGGGCCAAAGTTGGCCAGCCGCCGACATGTCCGACGACTATAGGGTCGTCCCCACGACCCGGGACTAGACTGGCCCGCCACCGTCATGTCCGACGACTATAAGGTCATCCCCACGACCCCGGGTCTAGGTTGGCCCGCCGCCGACTTGTCCGACGACTATAGGGTCGTCCCCACGACCCCGGGACTAGAATGGCCCGCCACCGTTATGTCCGACGACTATAGGGTCGTCCCCACGACCACGGGCCAAAGTTGGCCAGCCGGCGACATGTCCGACGACTATAGGGTCGTCCCTACGACCCCGGGACTAGGTTGGCTCGCCACCGACATGTCTGACGACTATAGGGTCGTCCCCACGACCCCGGGACTAGATTGGCCCGCCACCGTCAAGTCCGACGACTATAGGGTCGTCCCCACGACCCCGGGCCAAAGTTGGACAGCCGCCGACTTGTCCGACGACTATAGGGTCGTCCCCACGACCACGGGCCAATGTTGGCCACCCGCCGGCTTGTCCGACGATTATAGGGTCGTCCCCACGACCCCGGGACTAGGTTGGCCCGCCGCCGACTTGTCCGACGACTATAGGGTCGTCCCCACGACCCCGGGCCAAAGTTGGCAAGCCGCCGAAATGTCCGACGACTGTAGGGTCGTCCCCACGACCCCGGGAATAGATTGGCCGGCCACCGTCAAGTCCGACGACTATAGGGTCGTCCCCACGACCTCGGGACTAGATTGGCCCGCCACCGTCAAGTCCGACGACTATAGGGTCGTCCCCACGACCCCGGGCCAAAGTTGGCAAGCCGCCGAAATGTCCGGCGACTGTAGGGTCGTCCCCACAACCCCGGGACTAGATTGGCCCGCCACCGTCAAGTCCGACGACTATAGGGTCGTCCCCACGACCCCGGGCCAAAGTTGGCAAGCCGCCGAAATGTCCGACGACTGTAGGGTCGTCCCCACGACCCCCGGACTAGATTGGCCCGCCACCGTCATGTCCAACGACTATCGGATCGTCCCCACGACCACGGGCCAAAGTTGGCCAGCCGCCGACATGTCCGACGACTATTGGGTCGTCCCCACGACTCCGGGCCAAAGTTGGCCAGCCGCTGACATGTCCAACGACTATAGGGTCGTCCCCACGCCCACGGGCCAAAGTTGACCAGCCGCCGACATGTCCGACGACTATTGGATCGTCCCCACGACCCCGGGCCAAAGTTGGCAAGCCGCCGAAATGTCCGACGACTGTAGGGTCGTCCCCACGACCCCCGGACTAGATTGGCCCGCCACCGTCAAGTCCGACGACTATAGGGTCGTCCCCACGACCTCGGGACTAGGTTGGCCAGCCGCCGACATGGCCGACGACTATAATGTCGTCCCCACGACCCCGGGCCAATGTTGGCAAATCGCCGACATGTCCGACGACTATAGGGTCGTCCCTACGACCCCGGGCCAAAGCTGGCCAGCCGCCGACATGTCCGACGACTATTGGATCGTCCCCACGACCACGGGCCAAAGTTGGCCAGCCGCTGACATGTCCAACGACTATAGGGTCGTCCCCACGACCACGGGCCAAAGTTGACCAGCCGCCGACATGTCCGACGACTATTGGATCGTCCCCACGACCCCGGGCCAAAGATGTCCAGCCGCCGTCTTGTCCGACGACTATAGGGTTGTCCCCACGACCCCCGGAATAGGTTGGCCGGCCGCCGACTTGTCCGACGACTATAGGGTCGTCCCCACGACCCCCGACTAGGTGGGCTCGCCGCCGACTTGTCCGACGACTATAGGGTCATCCCCACGACCCCGGGACTAGGTTGGCCCGCCGCCGACTTGTCCGACGACTATAGGGTCGTCCCCACGACCCCGGGACTAGGTTGGCACGCCACCGACATGTCTGACGACTATAGGGTCGTCTTCACGACCACGGGCCAAAATTGGCCAGCCGCCGACATTTCCGACGACTATAGGGTCGTCCTCACGACCACGGGCCAAATTTGGCCAGCTGCCGACTTGTCCGAACATTATAGGGTCGTCCCCACGACGCCGGGACTAGGTTGGCTCGCCGCCGACATTTCCGACGACTATAGGGTCGTCCCCACGACCACGGGCCATATTTGGCCAGCCGCCGACTTGTCCGACGACTATAGGGTCGTTCCCACGACCACGGGCCAAAGTTGGCCAGCCGCCGACTTGTTCGAGGACTATAGGGTCGTCCCCACGACGCCGGGACTAGGTTGGCTCGCCGCCGACATTTCCGACGACTATAGGGTCGTCCCCACGACCACGGGCCATATTTGGCCAGCCGCCGACTTGTTCGAGGACTATAGGGTCATCCCCACGACCCCGGGACTAGGTTGGCCCGCCGCCGACTTGTCCGACGACTATAGGGTCGTCCCCACGACCCCGGGACTAGGTTGGCACGCCACCGACATGTCTGACGACTATAGGGTCGTCTTCACGACCACGGGCCATATTTGGCCAGCCGCCGACTTGTCCGACGACTATAGGGTCGTTCCCACGACCACGGGCCAAAGTTGGCCAGCCGCCGACATGTCCGACGACTATAGGGTCGTACCCACGACCCCGGGCCAAAGATGTCCAGCCGCCGTCTTGTCCGACGACTATAGGGTCGTCCCCACGACCCCCGGACTAGGTTGGCCGGCCGCCGACTTGTCCGACGACTATAGGGTCGTCCCCACGACCCCCCGACTAGGTGGGCTCGCCGCCGACTTGTCCGACGACTATAGGGTCATCCCCACGACCCCGGGACTAGGTTGGCCCGCCGCCGACTTGTCCGACGACTATAGGGTCGTCCCCACGACCCCGGGACTAGGTTGGCACGCCACCGACATGTCTGACGACTATAGGGTCGTCTTCACGACCACGGGCCAAAATTGGCCAGCCGCCGACATTTCCGACGACTATAGGGTCGTCCTCACGACCACGGGCCAAATTTGGCCAGCTGCCGACTTGTCCGAACATTATAGGGTCGTCCCCACGACGCCGGGACTAGGTTGGCTCGCCGCCGACATTTCGGACGACTATAGGGTCGTCCCCACGACCACGGGCCATATTTGGCCAGCCGCCGACTTGTCCGACGACTATAGGGTCGTCCCCACGACCACGGGCCATATTTGGCCAGCCGCCGACTTGTTCGAGGACTATAGGGTCGTCCCCACGACCCCGGGTCTAGGTTGGCCAGCCGCCGACATGTCCGACGACTATAGAGTCGTCCCCAAGACACCGGCCAAAGTAGGACAGCCGCCGACATCTCCGACGACTATAGGGTCGTCCCCACGATCCCGGGACTAGATTGGCTAGCCACCGTCACGTCCGACGACTATCGGATCGTCCCCACGAACACGGGCCAAAGTTGGCCTGCCGCCGACATGTCCGACGACTGTTGGGTCGTCCCCACGACCACGGGCCAATGTTGGCCAGCCGCCGACATGTCCGACGAATATAGGGTCGTCCCCACGACCCCGGGCCAATAATGGCCAATCGACGACATGTCCGACGACTATAGGGTCGTACCCACGACCCCGGGACTTGATTGGCCCGGCACCGTCATGTCCAACGACTATCGGATCGTCCATACGACCACGGGCCTAAGTTGACCAGCCGCCGACATGTCCGATGACTATAGGGTCGTCCCTATGACCCCGGGACTAGATTGGCCCGCCACCGTCATGTCCGACGACTATCGGATCGTCCCCACGACCACGGGCCAAAGTTGGCCAGCCGCCGACTTGTCCGACGACTATAGGGTCGTCCCCACGACCCCGGGACTAGGTTGGCTCGCCACCGATATGTCTGACGACTATAGGGTCGTCCCCACGACCCCGGGACTAGGTTGGCCGGCCGCCGACTTGTCCGACGACTATAGGGTCGTCCCCACGACCCCCCGTCTAGGTGGCCTCGCCGCCGACATGTCCGACGACTATAGGGTCGTCCCCACGACCCCGGGCCAAAGTTGGACAGCCGCCGACTTGTCCGACGACTAAAGGGTCGTCCCCACGACCACGGGCCAAAGTTGGCCAGCCGGCGACATTTCCGACGACTATAGGGCCGTCCCCACGGCCACGGGCCAAAGTTGGCCAGCCGCCGACATGTCCGGCGACTATAGGGTCGTCCCCACGACCCCGGGACTAGAGTGGCCCGCCACCGTCATGTCCGACGACTATAGGGTCGTCCCCACGACCCCCGGACTAGGTTGGCCTGCCGCCGACTTGTCCGACGACTATAGGGTCGTCCCCACGACCCCCCGACTAGGTGGGCTCGCTGCCGACTTGTCCGACGACTATAGGGTCGTCCCCACGACCCCGGGACTAGGTTGGCTCGCCACCGTCATGTCTGACGACTATAGGGTCGTCCCCACGACCACGGGCCAAAGTTGGCCAGCCGCCGACATGTCCGACGACTATAGGGTCGTCCCCACGACCCGGGACTAGACTGGCCCGCCACCGTCATGTCCGACGACTATAGGGTCATCCCCACGACCCCGGGTCTAGGTTGGCCCGCCGCCGACTTGTCCGACGACTATAGGGTCGTCCCCACGACCCCGGGACTAGATTGGCTCGCCACCGACATGTCTGACGACTATAGGGTCGTCCCCACGACCCCGGGACTAGATTGGCCCGCCACCGTCAAGTCCGACGACTATAGGGTCGTCCCCACGACCCCGGGCCAAAGTTGGACAGCCGCCGACTTGTCCGACGACTATAGGGTCGTCCCCACGACCACGGGCCAATGTTGGCCAGCCGCCGGCTTGTCCGACGATTATAGGGTCGTCCCCACGACCCCGGGACTAGGTTGGCCCGCCGCCGACTTGTCCGACGACTATAGGGTCGTCCCCACGACCACGGGCCAAAGTTGGCCAGCCGCCGACATATCCGACGACTATAGGGTCGTCCCCACGACCCCGGGCCAATGTTGGCCAGCCGCCGACATGTCCGACGACTATAGGGTCGTCCCCACGACCCGGGACTAGACTGGCCCGCCACCGTCATGTCCGACGACTATAGGGTCATCCCCACGACCCCGGGTCTAGGTTGGCCCGCCGCCGACTTGTCCGACGACTATAGGGTCGTCCCCACGACCCCGGGACTAGATTGGCCCGCCACCGTTATGTCCGACGACTATAGGGTCGTCCCCACGACCACGGGCCAAAGTTGGCCAGCCGGCGACATGTCCGGCGACTATAGGGTCGTCCCTACGACCCCGGGACTAGGTTGGCTCGCCACCGACATGTCTGACGACTATAGGGTCGTCCCCACGACCCCGGGACTAGATTGGCCCGCCACCGTCAAGTCCGACGACTATAGGGTCGTCCCCACGACCACGGGCCAAAGTTGGCCAGCCGCCGACATATCCGACGACTATAGGGTCGTCCCCACGACCCCGGGCCAATGTTGGCCAGCCGCCGACATGTCCGACGACTATAGGGTCCTCCCCACGACCCGGGACTAGAGTGGCCCGCCACCGTCATGTCCGACGACTATATGGTCGTCCCCACGACCACTGGCCAATGTTGGCCAGCCGCTGACTTGTCCGACGACTATAGGGTCGTCCCCACGACCGCGGGACTAGATTGGCTCGCCGCCGACTTGTCCGACGACTGTAGGGTCGTCCCCACGACTGTAGGGTCGTCCCCACGACCACGGGACTAGATTGGCCCGCCACCGTCATTTCCGACGACTATAGGGTCGTCCCCACGACCACGGGCCAAAGTTGGCCAGCTGCCGACTTGTCCGACGACTATAGGGTCGTCCCCGTGACCCGGGACTAGACTGGCCCGCCACCGTCATGTCCGACGACTATAGGGTCGTCCCCACGACCCCCGGACTAGGTTGGTACGCCGCCGACTTGTCCGACGGGTATAGGGTCCTCCCCACGACCACGGGCCAAAGTTGGCCAGCCGCCGACATGTCCGACGACTATAGGGTCGTCCCCACGACCCGGGACTAGACTGGCCCGCCACCGACATGTCCGACGACTATAAAGTCGTCCCCACGATCCCGGGTCAATGTTGGCTCGCCGCCGACATGTCCGACGACTATAGGGTCGTCCCCACGACCCCCGGGCCAAAGTTGGACAGCCACCGACATTTCCGACGACTATAGGGTCGTCCCCACGACCCCGGGACTAGATTGGCCCGCCACCGTCTTGTCCGACGACTATAGGGTCGTCTTCACGACCACGGGCCAAAGTTGGCCAGCCGCCGACATTTCCGACGACTATAGGGTCGTCCTCACGACCACGGGCCAAATTTGGCCAGCTGCCGACTTGTCCGAACATTATAGGGTCGTCCCCACGACGCCGGGACTATGTTGGCTCGCCGCCGACATTTCCGACGACTATAGGGTCGTCCCCACGACCCCGGGCCAAAGTTGGACAGCCGCCGACTTGTCCGACGACTATAGGGTCGTCCCCACGACCACGGGCCAATGTTGGCCAGCCGCCGGCTTGTCCGACGATTATAGGGTCGTCCCCACGACCCCGGGACTAGGTTGGCCCGCCGCCGACTTGTCCGACGACTATAGGGTCGTCCCCACGACCACGGGCCAAAGTTGGCCAGCCGCCGACATATCCGACGACTATAGGGTCGTCCCCACGACCCCGGGTCAATGTTGGCCAGCCGCCGACATGTCCGACGACTATAGGGTCGTCCCCACGACCCGGGACTAGAGTGGCCCGCCACCGTCATGTCCGACGACTATATGGTCGTCCCCACGACCACTGGCCAATGTTGGCCAGCCGCTGACTTGTCCGACGACTATAGGGTCGTCCCCACGACCGCGGGAATAGATTGGCTCGCCGCCGACTTGTCCGACGACTGTAGGGTCGTCCCCACGACCACGGGACTAGATTGGCCCGCCACCGTCATTTCCGACGACTATAGGGTCGTCCCCACGACCACGGGCCAAAGTTGGCCAGCCGCCGACTTGTCCGACGACTATAGGGTCGTCCCCATGACCCGGGACTAGACTGGCCCGCCACCGTCATGTCCGACGACTATAGGGTCGTCCCCACGACCCCCGGACTAGGTTGGTACGCCGCCGACTTGTCCGACGGGTATAGGGTCCTCCCCACGACCACGGGCCAAAGTAGGACAGCCGCCGACATCTCCGACGACTATAGGGTCGTCCCCACGATCCCGGGACTAGATTGGCTAGCCACCGTCACGTCCGACGACTATCGGATCGTCCCCACGACCACGGGCCAAAGTTGGCCTGCCGCCGACATGTCCGACGACTGTTGGGTCGTCCCCACGACCACGGGCCAATGTTGGCCAGCCGCCGACATGTCCGACGATTATAGGGTCGTCCCCACGACCCCGGGCCAATAATGGCCAATCGACGACATGTCCGACGACTATAGGGTCGTACCCACGACCCTGGGACTTGATTGGCCCGGCACCGTCATGTCCAACGACTATCGGATCGTCCCTACGACCACGGGCCTAAGTTGACCACCCGCCGACATGTCCGATGACTATAGGGTCGTCCCTATGACCCCGGGACTAGATTGGCCCGCCACCGTCATGTCCGACGACTATCGGATCGTCCCCACGACCACGGGCCAAAGTTGGCCAGCCGCCGACTTGTCCGACGACTATAGGGTCGTCCCCACGACCCCGGGACTAGGTTGGCTCGCCACCGATATGTCTGACGACTATAGGGTCGTCCCCACGACCCCGGGACTAGGTTGGCCGGCCGCCGACTTGTCAGACGACTATAGGGTCGTCCCCACGACCCCCCGACTAGGTGGCCTCGCCGCCGACATGTCCGACGACTATAGGGTCGTCCCCACGACCCCGGGCCAAAGTTGGACAGCCGCCGACTTGTCCGACGACTAAAGGGTCGTCCCCACGACCACGGGCCAAAGTTGGCCAGCCGGCGACATTTCCGACGACTATAGGGTCGTCCCCACGGCCACGGGCCAAAGTTGGCCAGCCGCCGACATGTCCGGCGACTATAGGGTCGTCCCCACGACCCCGGGACTAGAGCGGCCCGCCACCGTCATGTCCGACGACTATAGGGTCGTCCCCACGACCCCCGGACTAGGTTGGCCGGCCGCCGACTTGTCCGACGACTATAGGGTCGTCCCCACGACCCCCCGACTAGCTGGGCTCGCCGCCGACTTGTCCGACGACTATAGGGTCGTCCCCACGACCCCGGGACTAGGTTGGCTCGCCACCGTCATGTCTGACGAGTATAGGGTCGTCCCCACGACCACGGGCCAAAGTTGGCCAGCCGCCGACATGTCCGACGACTATAGGGTCGTCCCCACGACCCGGGACTAGACTGGCCCGCCACCGTCATGTCCGACGACTATAGGGTCATCCCCATGACCCGGGACTAGAGTGGCCCGCCACCGTCATGTCCGACGACTATATGGTCGTCCCGACGACCACGGGCCAAAGTTGGCCAGCCGGCGACATGTCCGACGACTATAGGTTCGTCCCCACGACCCGGGACTAGACTGGCCCGCCACCGTCATGTCCGACGACTATAGGGTCATCCCCACGACCCCGGGACTAGGTTGGCCCGCCGCCGACTTGTCCGACGACTATAGGGTCGTCCCCACGACCCCGGGACTAGATTGGCCCGCCACCGTTATGTCCGACGACTATAGGGTCGTCCCCACGACCACGGGCCAAAGTTGGCCAGCCGGCGACATGTCCGACGACTATAGGGTCGTCCCTACGACCCCGGGACTAGGTTGGCTCGCCACCGACATGTCTGACGACTATAGGGTCGTCCCCACGACCCCGGGACTAGATTGGCCCGCCACCGTCAAGTCCGACGACTATAGGGTCGTCCCCACGACCCCGGGCCAAAGTTGGACAGCCGCCGACTTGTCCGACGACTATAGGGTCGTCCCCACGACCACGGGCCAATGTTGGCCAGCCGCCGACATATCCGACGACTATAGGGTCGTCCCCACGACCCCAGGCCAATGTTGGCCAGCCGCCGACATGTCCGACGACTATAGGGTCGTCCCCACGACCCGGGACTAGAGTGGCCCGCCACCGTCATGTCCGACGACTATATGGTCGTCCCCACGACCACTGGCCAATGTTGGCCAGCCGCTGACTTGTCCGACGACTATAGGGTCGTCCCCACGACCGCGGGACTAGATTGGCTCGCCGCCGACTTGTCCGACGACTGTGGGGTCGTCCCCACGACCCCCGGACTAGGTTGGTACGCCGCCGACTTGTCCGACGGGTATAGGGTCCTCCCCACGACCACGGGCCAAAGTTGGCCAGCCGCCGTCATGTCCGACGACTATAGGGTCGTCCCCACGACCCCGGGACTAGGTTGGCTCGCCACCGTCATGTCTGACGACTATAGGGTCGTCCCCACGACCACGGGCCAAAGTTGGCAAGCCGCCGACATGTCCGACGACTATAGGGTCGTCCCCACGACCACGGGCCAAAGTTGGCCAGCCGCCGACATGTCCGACGACTATAGGGTCGTCCCCACGACCCGGGACTAGACTGGCCCGCCACCGTCATGTCCGACGACTATAGGGTCGTCCCCACGACCCCCGGACTAGGTTGGCCGGCCGCCGACTTGTCCGACGACTATAGGGTCGTCCCCACGACCCCCGGACTAGGTGGGCTCGCCGCCGACTTATCCGACGACTATAGGGTCGTTCCCACGACCCCGGGACTAGGTAGGCCCGCCGCCGACTTGTCCGACGACTATAGGGTCGTCCCCACGACCCCGGGCCAAAGTTGGCCAGCCGCTGATATGTCCGACGACTATACGGTCGTCCCCACGACCCCGGGAATAGATTGGCCCGCCACCGTCATTTCCGACGACTATAGGGTCGTCCCCACGACCCCGGGCCAAAGTTGGCCAGCCGCCGACATGTCCGACGACTATAGGGTCGTCCCCACGACCCGGGACTAGAGTGGCCCGCCACCGTCATGTCCGACGACTATATGGTCGTCCCCACGACCACGGGCCAAAGTTGGCCAGCCGGCGACATGTCCGACGACTATAGGTTCGTCCCCACGACCCGGGACTAGACTGGCCCGCCACCGTCATGTCCGACGACTATAGGGTCATCCCCACGACCCCGGGACTAGGTTGGCCCGCCGCCGACTTGTCCGACGACTATAGGGTCGTCCCCACGACCCCGGGACTAGTTTGGCCCGCCACCGTCATTTCCGACGACTATAGGGTCGTCCCCACGACTACGGGCCAAAGTTGGCCAGCCGCCGACATATCCGACGACTGTAGGGTCGTCCCCACGACCCCGGGCCAAAGTTGGCCAGCCGCTGATATGTCCGAAGACTATAGGGTCGTCCCCACGACCCCGGGAATAGATTGGCCCGCCACCGTCATTTCCGACGACTATAGGGTCGTCCCCACGACCACGGGCGAAAGCTGGCCAGCCGCCGACATATCCGACGACTATAGGGTCGTCCCCACGACCCCGGGCCAAAGTTGGCCAGCCGCCGACATGTCCGACGACTATAGGGTCGTCCCCACGACCCGGGACTAGAGTGGCCCGCCACCGTCATGTCCGACGACTATATGGTCGTCCCCACGACCACGGGCCAATGTTGGCCAGCCGCTGACTTGTCCGACGACTATAGGGTCGTCCCCACGACCGCGGGACTAGATTGGCTCGCCGCCGACTTGTCCGACGACTGTAGGGTCGTCCCCATGACCCCGGGACTAGATTGGCCCGCCACCGTCATTTCCGACGACTATAGGGTCGTCCCCACGACCACGGGCCAAAGTTGGCCAGCCGCCGACATATCCGACGACTATAGTGTCGTCCCCACGACCACGGGCCAATGTTGGCCAGCCGCTAACTTGTCCGACGACTATAGGGTCGTCCCCACGACCACGGGCCAAAGCTGGCCAGCCGCCGACATGTCCGACGACTATTGGATCGTCCCCACGACCACGGGCCAAAGTTGGCCCGCCGCCGACTTGTCCGACGACTATAGGGTCGTCCCCACGACCCCGGGCCAAAGTTGGCCAGCCGCTGATATGTCCGACGACTATACGGTCGTCCCCACGACCCCGGGAATAGATTGGCCCGCCACCGTCATTTCCGACGACTATAGGGTCGTCCCCACGACCACGGGCGAAAGCTGGCCAGCCGCCGACATATCCGACGACTATAGGGTCGTCCCCACGACCCCGGGCCAAAGTTGGCCAGCCGCCGACATGTCCGACGACTATTGGATCGTCCCCACGACCACGGGCCAAAGTTGGCCCGCCGCCGACTTGTCCGACGACTATAGGGTCGTCCCCACGACCCCGGGCCAAAGTTGGCCAGCCGCTGATATGTCCGACGACTATACGGTCGTCCCCACGACCCCGGGAATAGATTGGCCCGCCACCGTCATTTCCGACGACTATAGGGTCGTCCCCACGACCACGGGCCAATGTTGGCCAGCCGCCGACATATCCGACGACTATAGGGTCGTCCCCACGACCCCAGGCCAATGTTGGCCAGCCGCCGACATGTCCGACGACTATAGGGTCGTCCCCACGACCCGGGACTAGAGTGGCCCGCCACCGTCATGTCCGACGACTATATGGTCGTCCCCACGACCACTGGCCAATGTTGGCCAGCCGCTGACTTGTCCGACGACTATAGGGTCGTCCCCACGACCGCGGGACTAGATTGGCTCGCCGCCGACTTGTCCGACGACTGTGGGGTCGTCCCCACGACCCCCGGACTAGGTTGGTACGCCGCCGACTTGTCCGACGGGTATAGGGTCCTCCCCACGACCACGGGCCAAAGTTGGCCAGCCGCCGTCATGTCCGACGACTATAGGGTCGTCCCCACGACCCCGGGACTAGGTTGGCTCGCCACCGTCATGTCTGACGACTATAGGGTCGTCCCCACGACCACGGGCCAAAGTTGGCAAGCCGCCGACATGTCCGACGACTATAGGGTCGTCCCCACGACCACGGGCCAAAGTTGGCCAGCCGCCGACATGTCCGACGACTATAGGGTCGTCCCCACGACCCGGGACTAGACTGGCCCGCCACCGTCATGTCCGACGACTATAGGGTCGTCCCCACGACCCCCGGACTAGGTTGGCCGGCCGCCGACTTGTCCGACGACTATAGGGTCGTCCCCACGACCCCCGGACTAGGTGGGCTCGCCGCCGACTTATCCGACGACTATAGGGTCGTTCCCACGACCCCGGGACTAGGTAGGCCCGCCGCCGACTTGTCCGACGACTATAGGGTCGTCCCCACGACCCCGGGCCAAAGTTGGCCAGCCGCTGATATGTCCGACGACTATACGGTCGTCCCCACGACCCCGGGAATAGATTGGCCCGCCACCGTCATTTCCGACGACTATAGGGTCGTCCCCACGACCCCGGGCCAAAGTTGGCCAGCCGCCGACATGTCCGACGACTATAGGGTCGTCCCCACGACCCGGGACTAGAGTGGCCCGCCACCGTCATGTCCGACGACTATATGGTCGTCCCCACGACCACGGGCCAAAGTTGGCCAGCCGGCGACATGTCCGACGACTATAGGTTCGTCCCCACGACCCGGGACTAGACTGGCCCGCCACCGTCATGTCCGACGACTATAGGGTCATCCCCACGACCCCGGGACTAGGTTGGCCCGCCGCCGACTTGTCCGACGACTATAGGGTCGTCCCCACGACCCCGGGACTAGTTTGGCCCGCCACCGTCATTTCCGACGACTATAGGGTCGTCCCCACGACTACGGGCCAAAGTTGGCCAGCCGCCGACATATCCGACGACTGTAGGGTCGTCCCCACGACCCCGGGCCAAAGTTGGCCAGCCGCTGATATGTCCGAAGACTATAGGGTCGTCCCCACGACCCCGGGAATAGATTGGCCCGCCACCGTCATTTCCGACGACTATAGGGTCGTCCCCACGACCACGGGCGAAAGCTGGCCAGCCGCCGACATATCCGACGACTATAGGGTCGTCCCCACGACCCCGGGCCAAAGTTGGCCAGCCGCCGACATGTCCGACGACTATAGGGTCGTCCCCACGACCCGGGACTAGAGTGGCCCGCCACCGTCATGTCCGACGACTATATGGTCGTCCCCACGACCACGGGCCAATGTTGGCCAGCCGCTGACTTGTCCGACGACTATAGGGTCGTCCCCACGACCGCGGGACTAGATTGGCTCGCCGCCGACTTGTCCGACGACTGTAGGGTCGTCCCCATGACCCCGGGACTAGATTGGCCCGCCACCGTCATTTCCGACGACTATAGGGTCGTCCCCACGACCACGGGCCAAAGTTGGCCAGCCGCCGACATATCCGACGACTATAGTGTCGTCCCCACGACCACGGGCCAATGTTGGCCAGCCGCTAACTTGTCCGACGACTATAGGGTCGTCCCCACGACCACGGGCCAAAGCTGGCCAGCCGCCGACATGTCCGACGACTATTGGATCGTCCCCACGACCACGGGCCAAAGTTGGCCCGCCGCCGACTTGTCCGACGACTATAGGGTCGTCCCCACGACCCCGGGCCAAAGTTGGCCAGCCGCTGATATGTCCGACGACTATACGGTCGTCCCCACGACCCCGGGAATAGATTGGCCCGCCACCGTCATTTCCGACGACTATAGGGTCGTCCCCACGACCCCGGGCCAAAGTTGGCCAGCCGCCGACATGTCCGACGACTATAGGGTCGTCCCCACGACCCGGGACTAGAGTGGCCCGCCACCGTCATGTCCGACGACTATATGGTCGTCCCCACGACCACGGGCCAATGTTGGCCAGCCGCTGACTTGTCCGACGACTATAGGGTCGTCCCCACGACCGCGGGACTAGATTGGCTCGCCGCCGACTTGTCCGACGACTATAGAGTCGTCCCCACGACACCGGGCCAAAGTTGGCCAGCCGCCGACATGTCCGACGACTATAGGGTCGTCCCCACGACCCCGGGACAAGGTTGGCCCGCCGCCGAAATGTCCGACGACTGTAGGGTCGTACCCACGACCCCGGGACTAGGCTGACAAGCCGCCAACATGTCCGACGACTATAGGGTCGTCCCCACGACCCCGGGACTAGATTGGTCCGCCACCGCCATGTCCGACGACTATAGGGTCGTCCCCACGACCCCGGGCCAAAGTTGGCAAGACGCCGAAATGTCCGACGACTGTAGGGTCGTCCCCACGACCCCGGGACTAGATTGGCCCGCCACCGTCAAGTCCGACGACTATAGGGTCGTCCCCACGACCTCGGGACTAGGTTGGCCAGCCGCCGACATGTCCGACGACTATAATGTCGTCCCCACGACCCCGGGCCAATGTTGGCCAATCGCCGACATGTCCGACGACTATAGGGTCGTCCCTACGACCCCGGGCCAAAGCTGGCCAGCCGCCGACATGTCCGACGACTATTGGATCGTCCCCACGACCACGGGCCAAAGTTGGCCAGCCGCCGACATGTCCGAAGACTATAGGGTCGTCCCCACGACCCCGGGACTAGATTGGCCAGCCACCGACATGTCCGACGACTATAGAGTCGTCCCCACGACACCGGGTCAAAGTTGGCCAGCCGCTGACATTTCCAACGACTATTGGGTCGTCCCCACGACCACGGGCCAATGTTGGCTAGCCGCCGACATGTCCGACGACTATAGGGTCGTCCCCACGACCACGGGCCAAAGTTGGCCAGCCGCCGACATGTCCGACGACTATTGGATCGTCCCCACGACCACGGGCCAAAGTTGGCCAGCCGCCGACATGTCCGATGACTATAGGGTCGTCCCCACGACCCCGGGTCCAGGTTGGCCAGCCGCCGACAATTCCGACGACTATAGAGTCGTCCCCACGACACCGGGCCAAAGTTGGCCAGCCGCCGACATGTCCGACGACTATAGGGTCGTCCCCACGACCCCGGGACTAGATTGACCCGCCACCGTCATGTCCGACGGTTATAGGGTCGTCCCCACGACCCCGGGTCCAGGTTGGCCAGCCGCCGACATTTCCGACGACTATAGAGTCGTCCCCACGACACCGGGCCAAAGTTGGCCAGCCGCCGACATGTCCGACGACTATAGGGTCGTCCCCACGACCCCGGGACAAGGTTGGCCCGCCGCCGACTTGTCCGACGACTATAGGGTCGTACCCACGACCCTGGGACTAGGCTGACAAGCCGCCAACATGTCCGACGACTATAGGGTCGTCCCCACGACCCCGGGACTAGATTGGCCCGCCACCGTCATGTCCAACGACTATAGGGTCGTGCCCACAACCACGGGCCAAAGTTGGCCAGCCGCCGACATGTCCGACGACTATAGGGTCGTCCCCACGACCCCGGGACAAGGTTGGCCCGCCGCCGACTTGTCCGACGACTATAGGGTCGTACCCACCACCCCGGGACTAGGCTGACAAGCCGCCAACATGTCCGACGACTATAGGGTCGTCCCCACGACACCGGGCCAAAGATGTCCAGCCGCCGTCTTGTCCGACGACTATAGGGTCGTCCCCACGACCCCGAGACTAGATTGACCCGCCACCGTCATGTCCGACGACAATAGGGTCGGCCCCACGACTCCGGGTCCAGGTTGGCCAGCCGCCGACATATCCGACGACTATAGAGTCGTCCCCACGACACCGGTCCAAAGTTGGCCAGCCGCCGACATGTCCGACGACTATAGGGTCGTCCCCACGACCCCGGGACTAGATTGGCCCGCCACCGTCATGTCCAACGACTATAGGGTCGTCCCCACAACCACGGGCCAAAGTTGGCCAGCCGCCGACATGTCCGACGAATATAGGGTCGTCCCCACGACCCCGGGCCAAAGTTGGCAAGCCGCCGAAATGTCCGACGACTATAGGGTCGTCCCCACGACCCCGGGACTAGGTTGGCCAGCCGCCAACATGTCCGACGACTATAGGGTCGTCCCCACGACCCCGGGACTAGGTTGGCCAGCCGCCAACATGTCCGACGACTATAGGGTCGTCCCCACGACCCCGGCCCAAAGATGTCCAGCCGCCGTCTTGTCCGACGACTATAGGGTCGTCCCCACGACCCCGGGACTAGATTGGCCCGCCACCGTCATGTCCGACGATTATAGGGTCGTCCCCACGACCCCGGGCCAAACTTGGCAAGCCGCCGAAATGTCCGAAGACTGTAGGGTCGTCCCCACGACCCCGGGCCAAAGATGTCCAGCCGCCGTCTTGTCCGACGACTATAGGGTCGTCCCCACGACCCCGAGTCCAGGTTGGCCAGCCGCCGACATTTCCGACGACTATAGAGTCGTCCCCACGACCGCGGGCCAAAGTTGGCCAGACGCCGACATGTCCGACGACTATAGGGTCGTCCCCACGACCCCGAGACTAGATTGGCCCGCCACCGTCATGTCCGACGACAATAGGGTCGTCCCCACGACCCCGGGTCCAGGTTGGCCAGCCGCCGACATTTCCGACGACTATAGAGTCGTCCCCACGACACCGGGCCAAAGTTGGCCAGCCGCCGACATGTCCGACGACTACAGGGTCGTCCCCACGACCCCGGGACTAGATTGGCCCGCCACCGTCATGTCCGACGATTATATGGTCGTCCCCACGACCCCGGGATTAGCTTGGCCCGCCGCCGAATTGTTCGACGACTATAGGGTCGTCCCCACGACCCCGGGACTAGATTGGCCCGCCACCGTCATGTCCGACGACAATAGGGTCGTCCCCACGACCCCGGGTCTAGGTTGGCCAGCCGCCGACTTGTCCGACGACTATAGGGTCGTACCCACGACCCCGGGGCTAGGCTGACAAGCCGCCAGCATGTCCGACGACTATTGGATCGTCCCCACGACCACGGGCCAATGTTGGCCAGCCGCCGACATGTCCGACGACTATAGGGTCGTCCCCACGACCCCCGGACTAGATTGGTCCGCCACCGTCATGTCCGACGACTATAGGGTCGTCCCCACGACCCCGGGCCAAAGTTGGCCAGCCGTCGACATGTCCGACGACTATAGGGTCGTCCCCACGACCCCGAGACTAGATTGGCCCGCCACCGTCATGTCCGACGACAATAGGGTCGTCCCCACGACCCCGGGTCCAGGTTGGCCAGCCGCCGACATTTCCGACGACTATAGAGTCGTCCCCACGACACCGGGCCAAAGTTGGCCCGCCGCCGGCATGTCCGACGACTATAGGGTCGTCCCCACGACCCCGGGACTAGGTTGGCCAGCCGCCGACATGTCCGACGACTATAGGGTCGTCCCGACGACCCCGGGACTAGATTGGCCCGCCACCGCCATGTCCAACGATTATAGGGTCGTCCCCACGACCCCGGGTCTAGGTTGCCCAGCTGCCGACATGTCCGACGACTATAGAGTCGTTCCCACGACCCCGCGCCAAAGTTGGACAGCCGCCGCATGTCCGACGACTATAGGGTCGTCCCCACGACCCCGGGCCAATGTTGGCCAATCGCCGACATGTCCGACGACTATAGGGTCGTCCCAACGACCCCGGGACTAGATTGGCCCGCCACCGTCATGTCCAACGACTATAGGGTCGTCCCCACGACCACGGGCCAAAGTTGGCATGCCGCCGACATATCCGACGACTATAGGGTCGTCCCCACGACCCCGGGACTAGATTGGCCCGCCACCGTCATGTCCGACGATTATAGGGTCGTCCCCACGACCCCGGGACAAGCTTGACCCGCCGCCGAATTGTTCGACGACTATAGGATCGTCCCCACGACCCCGGGACTAGATTGACCCGCCACCGTCATGTCCGACGACAATACGGTCGTCCCCACGACCCCGGGTCTAGGTTGGCCAGCCGCCGACTTGTCCGACGACTATAGGGTCGTCCCCAGGACCTCGGGACTAGATTGGCCCGCCACCGTCATGTCCAACGACTATAGGGTCGTCCCCACGACCACGGGCCAAAGTTGGCATGCCGCCGAAATGTCCGACGATTATAGGGTCGTCCCCACGACCCCGGGCCAAAGTTGGAAAGCCGCCGAAATGTCCGAAGACTGTAGGGTCGGCCCCACGACACCGGGCCAAAGTTGGCCAGCCGCCGACATGTCCGACGACTATAGGGTCGTCCCCACGACCCCGGGCCAAAGATGTCCAGCCGCCGTCTTGTCCGACGACTATAGGGTCGTCCCCACGACCCCGAGTCCAGGTTGGCCAGCCGCCGACATTTCCGACGACTATAGAGTCGTCCCCACGACCGCGGGCCAAAGTTGGCCAGACGCCGACATGTCCGACGACTATAGGGTCGTCCCCACGACCCCGAGACTAGATTGGCCCGCCACCGTCATGTCCGACGACAATAGGGTCGTCCCCACGACCCCGGGTCCAGGTTGGCCAGCCGCCGACATTTCCGACGACTATGGAGTCGTCCCCACGACACCGGGCCAAAGTTGGCCAGCCGCCGACATGTCCGACGACTATAGGGTCGTCCCCACGACCCCGGGACTAGATTGACCCGCCACCGTCATGTCCGACGGTTATAGGGTCGTCCCCACGACCGCGAGACTAGATTGGCCCGCCACCGTCATGTCCGACGACAATAGGGTCGTCCCCACGACCCCGGGTCCAGGTTGGCCAGCCGCCGACATTTCCGACGACTATAGAGTCGTCCCCACGACACCGGGCCGAAGTTGGCCAGCCGCCGACATGTCCGACGACTATAGGGTCGTCCCCACGACCCCGGGACAAGGTTGGCCCGCCGCCGACTTGTCCGACGACTATAGGGTCGTACCCACGACCCTGGGACTAGGCTGACAAGCCGCCAACATGTCCGACGACTATAGGGTCGTCCCCACGACCCCGGGACTAGATTGGCCCGCCACCGTCATGTCCAACGACTATAGGGTCGTGCCCACAACCACGGGCCAAAGTTGGCCAGCCGCCGACATGTCCGACGACTATAGGGTCGTCCCCACGACCCCGGGCCAAAGTTCGCCAGCTGCCGACATGTCCGACGACTATAGGGTCGTCCCCACGACCCCGGGACAAGGTTGGCCCGCCGCCGACTTGTCCGACGACTATAGGGTCGTACCCACCACCCCGGGACTAGGCTGACAAGCCGCCAACATGTCCGACGACTATAGTGTCGTCCCCACGACCCCGGGCCAAAGATGTCCAGCCGCCGTCTTGTCCGACGACTATAGGGTCGTCCCCACGACCCCGAGACTAGATTGACCCGCCACCGTCATGTCCGACGACAATAGGGTCGTACCCACGACCCTGGGACTAGGCTGACAAGCCGCCAACATGTCCGACGACTATAGGGTCGTCCCCACGACCCCGGGACTAGATTGGCCCGCCACCGTCATGTCCAACGACTATAGGGTCGTGCCCACAACCACGGGCCAAAGTTGGCCAGCCGCCGACATGTCCGACGACTATAGGGTCGTCCCCACGACCCCGGGACTAGATTGACCCGCCACCGTCATGTCCGACGGTTATAGGGTCGTCCCCACGACCGCGAGACTAGATTGGCCCGCCACCGTCATGTCCGACGACAATAGGGTCGTCCCCACGACCCCGGGTCCAGGTTGGCCAGCCGCCGACATTTCCGACGACTATAGAGTCGTCCCCACGACACCGGGCCAAAGTTGGCCAGCCGCCGACATGTCCGACGACTATAGGGTCGTCCCCACGACCCCAGGACAAGGTTGGCCCGCCGCCGACTTGTCCGACGACTATAGGGTCGTACCCACGACCCTGGGACTAGGCTGACAAGCCGCCAACATGTCCGACGACTATAGGGTCGTCCCCACGACCCCGGGACAAGGTTGGCCCGCCGCCGACATGTCCGACGACTATAGGGTCGTCCCCACGACCCCGGGACTAGATTGACCCGCCACCGTCATGTCCGACGGTTATAGGGTCGTCCCCACGACCCCGAGTCCAGGTTGGCCAGCCGCCGACATTTCCGACGACTATAGAGTCGTCCCCACGACACCGGGCCAAAGTTGGCCAGCCGCCGACATGTCCGACGACTATAGGGTCGTCCCCACGACCCCGGGACTAGATTGACCCGCCACCGTCATGTCCGACGGTTATAGGGTCGTCCCCACGACCGCGAGACTAGATTGGCCCGCCACCGTCATGTCCGACGACAATAGGGTCGTCCCCACGACCCCGGGTCCAGGTTGGCCAGCCGCCGACATTTCCGACGACTATAGAGTCGTCCCCACGACACCGGGCCAAAGTTGGCCAGCCGCCGACATGTCCGACGACTATAGGGTCGTCCCCACGACCCCGGGACAAGGTTGGCCCGCCGCCGACTTGTCCGACGACTATAGGGTCGTACCCACGACCCTGGGACTAGGCTGACAAGCCGCCAACATGTCCGACGACTATAGGGTCGTCCCCACGACCCCGGGACTAGATTGGCCCGCCACCGTCATGTCCAACGACTATAGGGCCGTTCCCACAACCACGGGCCAAAGTTGGCCAGCCGCCGACATGTCCGACGACTATAGGGTCGTCCCCACGACCCCGGGACTAGATTGGTCCGCCACCGTCATGTCCGACGACTATAGGGTCGTCCCCACGACCCCGGGCCAAAGATGTCCAGCCGCCGTCTTGTCCGACGACTATAGGGTCGTCCCCACGACCCCGAGTCCAGGTTGGCCAGCCGCCGACATTTCCGACGACTATAGAGTCGTCCCCACGACCCCGGGCCAAAGTTGGCCAGCCGTCGACATGTCCGACGACTATAGGGTCGTCCCCACAACCCCGAGACTAGATTGGCCCGCCACCGTCATGTCCGACGACAGTAGGGTCGTCCCCACGACCCCGGGTCCAGGTTGGCCAGCCGCCGACATTTCGGACGACTATAGAGTCGTCCCCACGACACCGGGTCAAAGTTGGCCAGCCGCCGACATGTCCGACGACTACAGGGTCGTCCCCACGACCCCGGGACTAGATTGGCCCGCCACCGTCATGTCCGACGATTATAGGGTCGTCCCCACGACCCCGGGATTAGCTTGGCCCGCCGCCGAATTGTTCGACGACTATAGGGTCGTCCCCACGACCCCGGGACTAGATTGGCCCGCCACCGTCATGTCCGACGACAATAGGGTCGTCCCCACGACCCCGGGTCTAGGTTGGCCAGCCGCCGACTTGTCCGACGACTATAGGGTCGTACCCACGACCCCGGGACTAGGCTGACAAGCCGCCAGCATGTCCGACGACTATTGGATCGTCCCCACGACCACGGGCCAATGTTGGCCAGCCGCCGACATGTCCGACGACTATAGGGTCGTCCCCACGACCCCGGGACTAGATTGGTCCGCCACCGTCATGTCCGACGACTATAGGGTCGTCCCCACGACCCCGGGCCAAAGTTGGCCAGCCGCCGACATGTCCGACGACTATAGGGTCGTCCCCACGACCCCGAGACTAGATTGGCCCGCCACCGTCATGTCCGACGACAATAGGGTCGTCCCCACGACCCCGGGTCCAGGTTGGCCAGCCGCCGACATTTCCGACGACTATAGAGTCGTCCCCACGACACCGGGCCAAAGTTGGCCAGCCGCCGGCATGTCCGACGACTATAGGGTCGTCCCCACGACCCCGGGACTAGGTTGGCCAGCCGCCGACATGTCCGACGACTATAGGGTCGTCCCGACGACCCCGGGACTAGATTGGCCCGCCACCGCCATGTCCAACGATTATAGGGTCGTCCCCACGACCCCGGGTCTAGGTTGCCCAGCTGCCGACATGTCCGACGACTATAGAGTCGTTCCCACGACCCCGCGCCAAAGTTGGACAGCCGCCGCATGTCCGACGACTATAGGGTCGTCCCCACGACCCCGGGCCAATGTTGGCCAATCCCCGACATGTCCGACGACTATAGGGTCGTCCCAACGACCCCGGGAATAGATTGGCCCGCCACCGTCATGTCCAACGACTATAGGGTCGTCCCCACGACCACGGGCCAAAGTTGGCATGCCGCCGACATGTCCGACGACTATAGGGTCGTCCCCACGACCCCGGGACTAGATTGGCCCGCCACCGTCATGTCCGACGATTATAGGGTCGTCCCCACGACCCCGGGACAAGCTTGACCCGCCGCCGAATTGTTCGACGACTATAGGGTCGTCCCCACGACCCCGGGACTAGATTGACCCGCCACCGTCATGTCCGACGACAATACGGTCGTCCCCACGACCCCGGGTCTAGGTTGGCCAGCCGCCGACTTGTCCGACGACTATAGGGTCGTCCCCAGGACCTCGGGACTAGATTGGCCCGCCACCGTCATGTCCAACGACTATAGGGTCGTCCCCACGACCACGGGCCAAAGTTGGCATGCCGCCGAAATGTCCGACGATTATAGGGTCGTCCCCACGACCCCGGGCCAAAGTTGGCAAGCCGCCGAAATGTCCGAAGACTGTAGGGTCGTCCCCACGACACCGGGCCAAAGTTGGCCAGCCGCCGACATGTCCGACGACTATAGGGTCGTCCCCACGACCCCGGGCCAAAGATGTCCAGCCGCCGTCTTGTCCGACGACTATAGGGTCGTCCCCACGACCCCGAGTCCAGGTTGGCCAGCCGCCGACATTTCCGACGACTATAGAGTCGTCCCCACGACCGCGGGCCAAAGTTGGCCAGACGCCGACATGTCCGACGACTATAGGGTCGTCCCCACGACCCCGAGACTAGATTGGCCCGCCACCGTCATGTCCGACGACAATAGGGTCGTCCCCACGACCCCGGGTCCAGGTTGGCCAGCCGCCGACATTTCCGACGACTATAGAGTCGTCCCCACGACACCGGGCCAAAGTTGGCCAGCCACCGTCAAGTCCGACGACTATAGGGTCGTCCCCACGACCCCGGGTCCAGGTTGGCCAGCCGCCGACATTTCCGACGACTATAGAGTCGTCCCCACGACACCGGGCCAAAGTTGGCCAGCCGCCGACATGTCCGACGACTATAGGGTCGTCCCTACTACCCCGGGACAAGGTTGGCCCGCCACCGTCATGTCCGACGACAATAGGGTCGTCCCCACGACCCCGGGTCTAGGTTGGCCAGCCGCCGACTTGTCCGACGACTATAGGGTCGTACCCACGACCCCGGGACTAGATTGGTCCGCCACCGTCATGTCCGACGACTATAGGGTCGTCCCCACGACCCCGGGCCAAAGTTGGGCAGCCGCCGACATGTCCGACGACTATAGGGTCGTCCCCACGACCCCGGGTCCAGGTTGGCCAGCCGCCGACATTTCCGACGACTATAGAGTCGTCCCCACGACACCGGGCCAAAGTTGGCCAGCCGCCGACATGTCCGACGACTATAGGGTCGTCCCCACGACCCCGGGACTAGATTGACCCGCCACCGTCATGTCCGACGGTTATAGGGTCGTCCCCACGACCGCGAGACTAGATTGGCCCGCCACCGTCATGTCCGACGACAATAGGGTCGTCCCCACGACCCCGGGTCCAGGTTGGCCAGCCGCCGACATTTCCGACGACTATAGAGTCGTCCCCACGACACCGGGCCAAAGTTGGCCAGCCGCCGACATGTCCGACGACTATTGGATCGTCCCCACGACCACGGGCCAAAGTTGGCCAGCCGCCGACATGTCCGACGACTATAGGGTCGTCCCCACGACCCCGGGACTAGATTGGCCCGCCACCGTCATGTCCAACGACTATAGGGTCGTGCCCACAACCACGGGCCAAAGTTGGCCAGCCGCCGACATGTCCGACGACTATTGGATCGTCCCCACGACCACGGGCCAAAGTTGGCCAGCCGCCGACATGTCCGACGACTATAGGGTCGTCCCCACGACCCCGGGACTAGATTGGTCCGCCACCGTCATGTCCGACGACTATAGGGTCGTCCCCACGACCCCGGGCCAAAGATGTCCAGCCGCCGTCTTGTCCGACGACTATAGGGTCGTCCCCACGACCCCGAGTCCAGGTTGGCCAGCCGCCGACATTTCCGACGACTATAGAGTCGTCCCCACGACACCGGTCCAAAGTTGGCCAGCCGCCGACATGTCCGACGACTATAGGGTCGTCCCCACGAACCCGAGACTAGATTGGCCCGCCACCGTCATGTCCGACGACAATAGGGTCGTCCCCACGACCCCGGGTCTAGGTTGGCCAGCCGCCGACATGTCCCACGACAATCGGATCGTCCCCACGACCACGGGCCAAAGTTGGCCAGCCGCCGACATGTCCGACGACAATCGGATCGTCCCCACGACCACGCGCCAAAGTTGGCCAGCCGCCGACATGTCCGACGACTATAGGGTCGTCCCCACGACCCCGAGACTAGATTGGCCCGCCACAGTCATGTCCGACGACAATAGGGTCGTCCCCACGACCCCGGGTCCAGGTTGTCCAGCCGCCGACATTTCCGACGACTATAGAGTCGTCCCCACGACACCGGGCCAAAGGTGGCCAGCCGCCGACATGTCCGACGACTATAGGGTCGTCCCCACGACCCCGGGACTAGATTGGCCCGCCACCGTCATGTCCGACGACAATAGGGTCGTCCCCACGACCCCGGGTCCAGGTTGGCCAGCCGCCGACATTTCCGACGACTATAGAGTCGTCCCCACGACACCGGGCCAAAGTTGGCCAGCCGCCGGCATGTCCGACGACTATAGGGTCGTCCCCACGACCCCGGGACTAGGTTGGCCAGCCGCCGACATGTCCGACGACTATAGGGTCGTCCCGACGACCCCGGGACTAGATTGGCCCGCCACCGCCATGTCCAACGATTATAGGGTCGTCCCCACGACCCCGGGTCTAGGTTGCCCAGCTGCCGACATGTCCGACGACTATAGAGTCGTTCCCACGACCCCGCGCCAAAGTTGGACAGCCGCCGCATGTCCGACGACTATAGGGTCGTCCCCACGACCCCGGGCCAATGTTGGCCAATCCCCGACATGTCCGACGACTATAGGGTCGTCCCAACGACCCCGGGAATAGATTGGCCCGCCACCGTCATGTCCAACGACTATAGGGTCGTCCCCACGACCACGGGCCAAAGTTGGCATGCCGCCGACATGTCCGACGACTATAGGGTCGTCCCCACGACCCCGGGACTAGATTGGCCCGCCACCGTCATGTCCGACGATTATAGGGTCGTCCCCACGACCCCGGGACAAGCTTGACCCGCCGCCGAATTGTTCGACGACTATAGGGTCGTCCCCACGACCCCGGGACTAGATTGACCCGCCACCGTCATGTCCGACGACAATACGGTCGTCCCCACGACCCCGGGTCTAGGTTGGCCAGCCGCCGACTTGTCCGACGACTATAGGGTCGTCCCCAGGACCTCGGGACTAGATTGGCCCGCCACCGTCATGTCCAACGACTATAGGGTCGTCCCCACGACCACGGGCCAAAGTTGGCATGCCGCCGAAATGTCCGACGATTATAGGGTCGTCCCCACGACCCCGGGCCAAAGTTGGCAAGCCGCCGAAATGTCCGAAGACTGTAGGGTCGTCCCCACGACACCGGGCCAAAGTTGGCCAGCCGCCGACATGTCCGACGACTATAGGGTCGTCCCCACGACCCCGGGCCAAAGATGTCCAGCCGCCGTCTTGTCCGACGACTATAGGGTCGTCCCCACGACCCCGAGTCCAGGTTGGCCAGCCGCCGACATTTCCGACGACTATAGAGTCGTCCCCACGACCGCGGGCCAAAGTTGGCCAGACGCCGACATGTCCGACGACTATAGGGTCGTCCCCACGACCCCGAGACTAGATTGGCCCGCCACCGTCATGTCCGACGACAATAGGGTCGTCCCCACGACCCCGGGTCCAGGTTGGCCAGCCGCCGACATTTCCGACGACTATAGAGTCGTCCCCACGACACCGGGCCAAAGTTGGCCAGCCGCCGACATGTCCGACGACTATAGGGTCGTCCCCACGACCCCGGGACCAGATTGGCCCGCCACCGTCATGTCCGACGACAATAGGTTCGTCCCCACGACCCCGGGTCTAGGTTGGCCAGCCGCCGACTTGTCCGACGACTATAGGGTCGTACCCACGACCCCGGGACTAGATTGGTCCGCCACCGTCATGACCGACGACTATAGGGTCGTCCCCACGACCTCGGGACTAGATTGGCCCGCTACCGTCAAGTCCGACGACTATAGGGTCGTCCCACGACCCCGGGCCAAAGTTGGCAAGCCGCCGAAATGTCCGACGACTGTAGGGTCGTCCCCACGACCCCGGGACTAGATTGGCCCGCCACCGTCAAGTCCGACGACTATAGGGTCGTCCCCACGACCCCGGGTCCAGGTTGGCCAGCCGCCGACATTTCCGACGACTATAGAGTCGTCCCCACGACACCGGGCCAAAGTTGGCCAGCCGCCGACATGTCCGACGACTATAGGGTCGTCCCTACTACCCCGGGACAAGGTTGGCCCGCCACCGTCATGTCCGACGACAATAGGGTCGTCCCCACGACCCCGGGTCTAGGTTGGCCAGCCGCCGACTTGTCCGACGACTATAGGGTCGTACCCACGACCCCGGGACTAGATTGGTCCGCCACCGTCATGTCCGACGACTATAGGGTCGTCCCCACGACCCCGGGCCAAAGTTGGCCAGCCGCCGACATGTCCGACGACTATAGGGTCGTCCCCACGACCCCGAGACTAGATTGGCCCGCCACCTTCATGTCCGACGACAATAGGGTCGTCCCCACGACCCCGGGTCTAGGTTGTGCAGCTGCCGACATGTCCGACGACTATAGAGTCGTCCCCATGACACCGCGCCAAAGTTGGACAGCCGCCGACATGTCCGACTACTATAGGGTCGTCCCCACGACCTCGGGTCTAGAATGGCCCGCTACCGTCATGTCCGAAGACTATAGGGTCGTCCCCACGACCTCGGGACTAGATTGGCCCGCTACCGTCAAGTCCGACGACTATAGGGTCGTCCCACGACCCCAGGCCAAAGTTGGCAAGCCGCCGAAATGTCCGACGACTGTAGGGTCGTCCCCACGACCCCGGGACTAGATTGGCCCGCCACCGTCAAGTCCGACGACTATAGGGTCGTCCCCACGACCCCGGGTCCAGGTTGGCCAGCCGCCGACATTTCCGACGACTATAGAGTCGTCCCCACGACACCGGGCCAAAGTTGGCCAGCCGCCGACATGTCCGACGACTATAGGGTCGTCCCCACGACCCCGGGACTAGATTGACCCGCCACCGTCATGTCCGACGGTTATAGGGTCGTCCCCACGACCGCGAGACTAGATTGGCCCGCCACCGTCATGTCCGACGACAATAGGGTCGTCCCCACGACCCCGGGTCCAGGTTGGCCAGCCGCCGACATTTCCGACGACTATAGAGTCGTCCCCACGACACCGGGCCAAAGTTGGCCAGCCGCCGACATGTCCGACGACTATAGGGTCGTCCCCACGACCCCGGGACAAGGTTGGCCCGCCGCCGACTTGTCCGACGACTATAGGGTCGTACCCACGACCCTGGGACTAGGCTGACAAGCCGCCAACATGTCCGACGACTATAGGGTCGTCCCCACGACCCCGGGACTAGATTGGCCCGCCACCGTCATGTCCAACGACTATAGGGTCGTGCCCACAACCACGGGCCAAAGTTGGCCAGCCGCCGACATGTCCGACGACTATTGGATCGTCCCCACGACCACGGGCCAAAGTTGGCCAGCCGCCGACATGTCCGACGACTATAGGGTCGTCCCCACGACCCCGGGACTAGATTGGTCCGCCACCGTCATGTCCGACGACTATAGGGTCGTCCCCACGACCCCGGGCCAAAGATGTCCAGCCGCCGTCTTGTCCGACGACTATAGGGTCGTCCCCACGACCCCGAGTCCAGGTTGGCCAGCCGCCGACATTTCCGACGACTATAGAGTCGTCCCCACGACACCGGTCCAAAGTTGGCCAGCCGCCGACATGTCCGACGACTATAGGGTCGTCCCCACGAACCCGAGACTAGATTGGCCCGCCACCATCAAGTCCGACGACTATAGGGTCGTCCCCACGACCTCGGGACTAGGTTGGCCAGCCGCCGACATGTCCGACGACTATAATGTCGTCCCCACGACCCCGGGCCAATGTTGGCAAATCGCCGACATGTCCGACGGCTATAGGGTCGTCCCTACGACCCCGGGCCAAAGCTGGCCAGCCGCCGACATGTCCGACGACTATTGGATCGTCCCCACGACCACGGGCCAAAGTTGGCCAGCCGCTGACATGTCCAACGACTATAGGGTCGTCCCCACGACCACGGGCCAAAGTTGACCAGCCGCCGTCTTGTCCGACGACTATAGGGTCGTCCCCACGACCCCGAGTCCAGGTTGGCCAGCCGCCGACATTTCCGACGACTATAGAGTCGTCCCCACGACACCGGTCCAAAGTTGGCCAGCCGCCGACATGTCCGACGACTATTGGATCGTCCCCACGACCCCGGGACTAGATTGGCCCGCCACCGTCATGTCCAACGATTATAGGGTCGTCCCCACGACCCCGGGACTAGATTGGCCCGCCACCGTCATGTCCGACGATTATAGGGTCGTCCCTACGACCCCGGGACAAGCTTGGCCCGCCGTCGACTTGTCCGACGACTATAGGGTCGTCCCCACGACCCCGGGACTAGATTGGCCCGCCACCGTCATGTCCGACGACAATAGGGTCGTCCCCACGACCCCGGGTCTAGGTTGGCCAGCCGCCGACATGTCCGACGACTATAGAGTCGTCCCCACGACACCGGGCCAAAGTTGGACAGCCGCCGACATGTCCGACTACTATAGGGTCGTCCCCAGGACCTCGGGTCTAGATTGGCCCGCTACCGTCATGTCCGAAGACTATAGGGTCGTCCCCACGACCACGGGACTAGATTGGCCCGCCACCGCCATGTCCGACGACAATAGGGTCGTCCCCACGACCCCGGGTCTAGGTTGGCCAGCCGCCGACATGTCCGACGACAATCGGATCGTCCCCACGACCACGCGCCAAAGTTGGCCAGCCGCCGACATGTCCGACGACTATTGGATCGTCCCCACGACCACGGGCCAAAGTTGGCCAGCCGCCGACATGTCCGACGATAATCGGATCGTCCCCACGACCACGCGCCAAAGTTGGCCAGCCGCCGACATGTCCGACGACTATAGGGTCGTCTCCACGACCCCGGGCCAATGTTGGCCAATCGCCGACATGTCCGACGACTATAGGGTCGTCCCCACGACCCCGAGACTAGATTGGCCCGCCACCGTCATGTCCGACGACAATAGGGTCGTCCCCACGACCCCGGGTCCAGGTTGGCCAGCCGCCGACACTTCCGACGACTATAGAGTCGTCCCCACGACACCGGGCCAAAGTTGGCCAGCCGCCGACATGTCCGACGACTATAGGGTCGTCCCCACGACCCCGGGACTAGATTGGCCCGCCACCGTCATGTCCGACGACAATAGGTTCGTCCCCACGACCCCGGGTCTAGGTTGTCCAGCCGCCGACTTGTCCGACGACTATAGGGTCGTACCCACGACCCCGCGACTAGATTGGTCCGCCACCGTCATGTCCGACGACTATAGGGTCGTCCCCACGACCCCGGGCCAAAGTTGGCCAGCCGCCGACATGTCCGACGACTATAGGGTCGTCCCCACGACCCCGAGACTAGATTGGCCCGCCACCTTCATGTCCGACGACAATAGGGTCGTCCCCACGACCCCGGGTCTAGGTTGCCCAGCTGCCGACATGTCCGACGACTATAGAGTCGTCCCCACGACACCGCGCCAAAGTTGGACAGCCGCCGACATGTCCGACTACTATAGGGTCGTCCCCACGACCTCGGGTCTAGAATGGCCCGCTACCGTCATGTCCGAAGACTATAGGGTCGTCCCCACGACCTCGGGACTAGATTGGCCCGCTACCGGCAAGTCCGACGACTATAGGGTCGTCCCACGACCCCGGGCCAAAGTTGGCAAGCCGCCGAAATGTCCGACGACTTTAGGGTCGTCCCCACGACACCGGGACTAGATTGGCCCGCCACTGTCAAGTCCGACGTCTATAGGGTCGTCCCCACGACCCCGGGTCCAGGTTGGCCAGCCGCCGACATTTCCGACGACTATAGAGTCGTCCCCACGACACCGGGCCAAAGTTGGCCAGCCGCCGACATGTCCGACGACTATAGTGTCGTCCCCACGACCCCGGGACTAGATTGGCCCGCCACCGTCATGTCCGACGACAATAGGGTCGTCCCCACGACCCCGGGTCTAGGTTGGCCAGCCGCCGACATGTCCGACTACTATAGGGTCGTCCCCAGGACCTCGGGTCTAGATTGGCCCGCTACCGTCATGTCCGAAGACTATAGGGTCGTCCCCACGACCACGGGACTAGATTGGCCCGCCACCGCCATGTCCGACGACAATAGGGTCGTCCCCACGACCCCGGGTCTAGGTTGGCCAGCCGCCGACTTGTCCGACGACTATAGGGTCGTACCCACGACCCCGGGACTAGGCTGACAAGCCGCCAACATGTCCGACGACTATAGGGTCGTCCCCACGACCCCGGGCCAAAGATGTCCAGCCGCCGTCTTGTCCGACGACTATAGGGTCGTCCCCACGACCCCGAATCCAGGTTGGCCCAGCCGCCGACATTCCGACGACTATAGGGTCGTCCCCACGACCCCGGGCCAATGTTGGCCAATCGCCGACATGCCCGACGACTATAGGGTCGTCCCCACGACCCCGGGACTAGATTGGCCCGCCACCGTCATGTCCGACGATTATAGGGTCGTCCCCACGACCGCGAGACTAGATTGGCCCGCCACCGTCATGTCCAACGACTATAGGGTCGTCCCCACAACCACGGGCCAAAGTTGGCCAGCCGCCGACATGTCCGACGACTATAGGGTCGTCCCCACGACCCCGGGCCAAAGTTGGCAAGCCGCCGAAATGTCCGACGACTATAGGGTCGTCCCCACTACCCCGGGACTAGGTTGGCCAGCCGCCGACATGTCTGACGACTATAGGGTCGCCCCGACGACCCCGGGCCAATGTTGGCCAATCGCCAACATGTCCGACGACTATAGGGTCGTCCCTACGACCCCGGGACTAGATTGGCCCGCCACCGTCATGTCCAACGATTATAGGGTCGTCCCCACGACCCCGGGACTAGATTGGCCCGCCACCGAAATGTCCGACGACTATAGGGTCGTCCCCACGACCCCGGGACTAGGCTGACAAGCCGCCAACATGTCCGACGACTATAGGGTCGTCCCCACGACCCCGGGCCAAAGATGTCCAGCCGCCGTCTTGTCCGACGACTATAGGGTCGTCCCCACGACCCCGAATCCAGGTTGGCCCAGCCGCCGACATTCCGACGACTATAGGGTCGTCCCCACGACCCCGGGCCAATGTTGGCCAATCGCCGACATGTCCAACGACTATAGGGTCGTCCCTACGACCCCGGGCCAAAGCTGGCCAGCCGCCGACATGTCCGACGACTATAGGGTCGTCCCCACGACCTCGGGACTAGGTTGGCCAGCCGCCGACATGTCCGACGACTATAATGTCGTCCCCACGACCCCGGGCCAATGTTGGCCAATCGCCGACATGTCCGACGACTATAGGGTCGTCCCTACGACCCCGGGCCAAAGCTGGCCAGCCGCCGACATGTCCGACGACTATTGGATCGTCCCCACGACCACGGGCCAAAGTTGGCCAGCCGCCGACATGTCCGAAGACTATAGGGTCGTCCCCACGACCCCGGGACTAGATTGGCCAGCCACCGACATGTCCGACGACTATAGAGTCGTCCCCACGACACCGGGTCAAAGTTGGCCAGCCGCTGACATTTCCAACGACTATTGGGTCGTCCCCACGACCACGGGCCAATGTTGGCTAGCCGCCGACATGTCCGACGACTATAGGGTCGTCCCCACGACCACGGGCCAAAGTTGGCCAGCCGCCGACATGTCCGACGACTATTGGATCGTCCCCACGACCACGGGCCAAAGTTGGCCAGCCGCCGACATGTCCGACGACTATAGGGTCGTCCCCACGTCCACAGGACTAGATTGGTCCGCCACCGTCATGTCCGACGACTATAGGGTCGTCCCCACGACCCCGGGCCAAAGTTGGCAAGCCGCCGAAATGTCCGACGACTGTAGGGTCGTCCCCACGACCCCGGGACTAGATTGGCCCGCCACCGTCAAGTCCGACGACCTCGGGACTAGGTTGGCCAGCCGCCGACATGTCCGACGACTATAGGGTCGCCCCCACGACCTCGGGCCAATTTTGGCCAGCCGCCGACATGTCCGACGACTATAGGGTCGTCCCCACGACCCCGGGCCAAGGTTGGCAAGCCGCCGAAATGTCCGACGACTGTAGGGTCGTCCCCACGACCCCGGGAATAGATTGGCCGGCCACCGTCAAGTCCGACGACTATAGGGTCGTCCCCACGACCTCGGGACTAGATTGGCCCGCCACCGTCAAGTCCGACGACTATAGGGTCGTCCCCACGACCCCGGGCCAAAGTTGGCAAGCCGCCGAAATGTCCGGCGACTGTAGGGTCGTCCCCACAACCCCGGGACTAGATTGGCCCGCCACCGTCAAGTCCGACGACTATAGGGTCGTCCCCACGACCCCGGGCCAAAGTTGGCAAGCCGCCGAAATGTCCGACGACTGTAGGGTCGTCCCCACGACCCCCGGACTAGATTGGCCCGCCACCGTCATGTCCAACGACTATCGGATCGTCCCCACGACCACGGGCCAAAGTTGGCCAGCCGCCGACATGTCCGACGACTATTGGGTCGTCCCCACGACACCGGGCCAAAGTTGGCCAGCCGCTGACATGTCCAACGACTATAGGGTCGTCCCCACGCCCACGGGCAAAAGTTGACCAGCCGCCGACATGTCCGACGACTATTGGATCGTCCCCACGACCCCGGGCCAAAGTTGGCAACCCGCCGAAATGTCCGACGACTGTAGGGTCGTCCCCACGACCCCCGGACTAGATTGGCCCGCCACCATCAAGTCCGACGACTATAGGGTCGTCCCCACGACCTCGGGACTAGGTTGGCCAGCCGCCGACATGTCCGACGACTATAATGTCGTCCCCACGACCCCGGGCCAATGTTGGCAAATCGCCGACATGTCCGACGGCTATAGGGTCGTCCCTACGACCCCGGGCCAAAGCTGGCCAGCCGCCGACATGTCCGACGACTATTGGATCGTCCCCACGACCACGGGCCAAAGTTGGCCAGCCGCTGACATGTCCAACGACTATAGGGTCGTCCCCACGACCACGGGCCAAAGTTGACCAGCCGCCGACATGTCCGACGACTATTGGATCGTCCCCACGACCCCGGGACTAGATTGGCCCGCCACCGTCATGTCCAACGATTATAGGGTCGTCCCCACGACCCCGGGACTAGATTGGCCCGCCACCGTCATGTCCGACGATTATAGGGTCGTCCCTACGACCCCGGGACAAGCTTGGCCCGCCGTCGACTTGTCCGACGACTATAGGGTCGTCCCCACGACCCCGGGACTAGATTGGCCCGCCACCGTCATGTCCGACGACAATAGGGTCGTCCCCACGACCCCGGGTCTAGGTTGGCCAGCCGCCGACATGTCCGACGACTATAGAGTCGTCCCCACGACACCGGGCCAAAGTTGGACAGCCGCCGACATGTCCGACTACTATAGGGTCGTCCCCAGGACCTCGGGTCTAGATTGGCCCGCTACCGTCATGTCCGAAGACTATAGGGTCGTCCCCACGACCACGGGACTAGATTGGCCCGCCACCGCCATGTCCGACGACAATAGGGTCGTCCCCACGACCCCGGGTCTAGGTTGGCCAGCCGCCGACATGTCCGACGACAATCGGATCGTCCCCACGACCACGCGCCAAAGTTGGCCAGCCGCCGACATGTCCGACGACTATTGGATCGTCCCCACGACCACGGGCCAAAGTTGGCCAGCCGCCGACATGTCCGACGATAATCGGATCGTCCCCACGACCACGCGCCAAAGTTGGCCAGCCGCCGACATGTCCGACGACTATAGGGTCGTCTCCACGACCCCGGGCCAATGTTGGCCAATCGCCGACATGTCCGACGACTATAGGGTCGTCCCCACGACCCCGAGACTAGATTGGCCCGCCACCGTCATGTCCGACGACAATAGGGTCGTCCCCACGACCCCGGGTCCAGGTTGGCCAGCCGCCGACACTTCCGACGACTATAGAGTCGTCCCCACGACACCGGGCCAAAGTTGGCCAGCCGCCGACATGTCCGACGACTATAGGGTCGTCCCCACGACCCCGGGACTAGATTGGCCCGCCACCGTCATGTCCGACGACAATAGGTTCGTCCCCACGACCCCGGGTCTAGGTTGTCCAGCCGCCGACTTGTCCGACGACTATAGGGTCGTACCCACGACCCCGCGACTAGATTGGTCCGCCACCGTCATGTCCGACGACTATAGGGTCGTCCCCACGACCCCGGGCCAAAGTTGGCCAGCCGCCGACATGTCCGACGACTATAGGGTCGTCCCCACGACCCCGAGACTAGATTGGCCCGCCACCTTCATGTCCGACGACAATAGGGTCGTCCCCACGACCCCGGGTCTAGGTTGCCCAGCTGCCGACATGTCCGACGACTATAGAGTCGTCCCCACGACACCGCGCCAAAGTTGGACAGCCGCCGACATGTCCGACTACTATAGGGTCGTCCCCACGACCTCGGGTCTAGAATGGCCCGCTACCGTCATGTCCGAAGACTATAGGGTCGTCCCCACGACCTCGGGACTAGATTGGCCCGCTACCGGCAAGTCCGACGACTATAGGGTCGTCCCACGACCCCGGGCCAAAGTTGGCAAGCCGCCGAAATGTCCGACGACTTTAGGGTCGTCCCCACGACACCGGGACTAGATTGGCCCGCCACTGTCAAGTCCGACGTCTATAGGGTCGTCCCCACGACCCCGGGTCCAGGTTGGCCAGCCGCCGACATTTCCGACGACTATAGAGTCGTCCCCACGACACCGGGCCAAAGTTGGCCAGCCGCCGACATGTCCGACGACTATAGTGTCGTCCCCACGACCCCGGGACTAGATTGGCCCGCCACCGTCATGTCCGACGACAATAGGGTCGTCCCCACGACCCCGGGTCTAGGTTGGCCAGCCGCCGACATGTCCGACTACTATAGGGTCGTCCCCAGGACCTCGGGTCTAGATTGGCCCGCTACCGTCATGTCCGAAGACTATAGGGTCGTCCCCACGACCACGGGACTAGATTGGCCCGCCACCGCCATGTCCGACGACAATAGGGTCGTCCCCACGACCCCGGGTCTAGGTTGGCCAGCCGCCGACTTGTCCGACGACTATAGGGTCGTACCCACGACCCCGGGACTAGGCTGACAAGCCGCCAACATGTCCGACGACTATAGGGTCGTCCCCACGACCCCGGGCCAAAGATGTCCAGCCGCCGTCTTGTCCGACGACTATAGGGTCGTCCCCACGACCCCGAATCCAGGTTGGCCCAGCCGCCGACATTCCGACGACTATAGGGTCGTCCCCACGACCCCGGGCCAATGTTGGCCAATCGCCGACATGCCCGACGACTATAGGGTCGTCCCCACGACCCCGGGACTAGATTGGCCCGCCACCGTCATGTCCGACGATTATAGGGTCGTCCCCACGACCGCGAGACTAGATTGGCCCGCCACCGTCATGTCCAACGACTATAGGGTCGTCCCCACAACCACGGGCCAAAGTTGGCCAGCCGCCGACATGTCCGACGACTATAGGGTCGTCCCCACGACCCCGGGCCAAAGTTGGCAAGCCGCCGAAATGTCCGACGACTATAGGGTCGTCCCCACTACCCCGGGACTAGGTTGGCCAGCCGCCGACATGTCTGACGACTATAGGGTCGCCCCGACGACCCCGGGCCAATGTTGGCCAATCGCCAACATGTCCGACGACTATAGGGTCGTCCCTACGACCCCGGGACTAGATTGGCCCGCCACCGTCATGTCCAACGATTATAGGGTCGTCCCCACGACCCCGGGACTAGATTGGCCCGCTACCGAAATGTCCGACGACTATAGGGTCGTCCCCACTACCCCGGGACTAGGTTGGCCAGCCGCCGACATGTCTGACGACTATAGGGTCGCCCCGACGACCCCGGGCCAATGTTGGCCAATCGCCAACATGTCCGACGACTATAGGGTCGTCCCTACGACCCCGGGACTAGATTGGCCCGCCACCGTCATGTCCAACGATTATAGGGTCGTCCCCACGACCCCGGGACTAGATTGGCCCGCCACCGTCATGTCTGACGATTATAGGGTCGTCCCCACGACCCCGGGTCCAGGTTGGCCAGCCGCCGACATTTCCGACGACTGTAGGGTCGCCCCCACGACCCCGGGACTAGATTGGCCCGCCACCGTCAAGTCCGACGACTATAGGGTCGTCCCCACGACCTCGGGACTAGGTTAGCCAGCCGCCGACATGTCCGACGACTATAGGGTCGTCCCCACGACCCCGGGCCAATGTTGGCCAATCGCCGACATGTCCGACGACTATAGGGTCGTCCCTACGACCCCGGGACTAGATTGGCCCGCCACCGTCATGTCCAACGACTATAGGGTCGCCCCCACGACCACGGGCCAAAGTTGGCATGCCGCCGACATGTCCGACGACTATTGGATCGTCCCCACGACCCCGAGTCCAGGTTGGCCAGCCGCCGACATTTCCAACGATTATAGGGTCGTCCCCACGACCCCGGGACTAGATTGGCCCGCCACCGTCATGTCTGACGATTATAGGGTCGTCCCCACGACCCCGGGTCCAGGTTGGCCAGACGCCGACATGTCCGACGACAATAGGTTCGTCCCCACGACCCCGGGTCTAGGTTGTCCAGCCGCCGACTTGTCCGACGACTATAGGGTCGTACCCACGACCCCGAGACTAGATTGGTCCGCCACCGTCATGTCCGACGACTATAGGGTCGTCCCCACGACCCCGGGTCTAGGTTGCCCAGCTGCCGACATGTCCGACGACTATAGAGTCGTCCCCACGACACCGCGCCAAAGTTGGACAGCCGCCGACATGTCCGACTACTATAGGGTCGTCCCCACGACCTCGGGTCTAGAATGGCCCGCTACCGTCATGTCCGAAGACTATAGGGTCGTCCCCACGACCTCGGGACTAGATTGGCCCGCTACCGACAAGTCCGACGACTATAGGGTCGTCCCACGACCCCGGGCCAAAGTTGGCAAGCCGCCGAAATGTCCGACGACTTTAGGGTCGTCCCCACGACACCGGGACTAGATTGGCCCGCCACTGTCAAGTCCGACGTCTATAGTGTCGTCCCCACGACCCCGGGACTAGATTGGCCCGCCACCGTCATGTCCGACGACAATAGGGTCGTCCCCACGACCCCGGGTCTAGGTTGGCCAGCCGCCGACATGTCCGACTACTATAGGGTCGTCCCCAGGACCTCGGGTCTAGATTGGCCCGCTACCGTCATGTCCGAAGACTATAGGGTCGTCCCCACGACCACGGGACTAGATTGGCCCGCCACCGTCATGTCCGACGACTATAGGGTCGTCCCCACGACCCCGGGCCAAAGTTGGCCAGCCGCCGACATGTCCGACGACTATAGGGTCGTCCCCACGACCCCGAGACTAGATTGGCCCGCCACCTTCATGTCCGACGACAATAGGGTCGTCCCCACGACCCCGGGTCTAGGTTGCCCAGCTGCCGACATGTCCGACGACTATAGAGTCGTCCCCACGACACCGCGCCAAAGTTGGACAGCCGCCGACATGTCCGACTACTATAGGGTCGTCCCCACGACCTCGGGTCTAGAATGGCCCGCTACCGTCATGTCCGAAGACTATAGGGTCGTCCCCACGACCTCGGGACTAGATTGGCCCGCTACCGACAAGTCCGACGACTATAGGGTCGTCCCACGACCCCGGGCCAAAGTTGGCAAGCCGCCGAAATGTCCGACGACTTTAGGGTCGTCCCCACGACCCCGGGACTAGATTGGCCCGCCACCGTCATGTCCGACGACAATAGGGTCGTCCCTACGACCCCGGGACTAGATTGGCCCGCCACCGTCATGTCCAACGATTATAGGGTCGTCCCCACGACCCCGGGACTAGATTGGCCCGCCACCGAAATGTCCGACGACTATAGGGTCGTCCCCACTACCCCGGGACTAGGTTGGCCAGCCGCCGACATGTCTGACGACTATAGGGTCGCCCCGACGACCCCGGGCCAATGTTGGCCAATCGCCAACATGTCCGACGACTATAGGGTCGTCCCTACTACCCCGGGACTAGATTGGCCCGCCACCGTCATGTCCAACGATTATAGGGTCGTCGCCACGACCCCGGGACTAGATTGGCCCGCCACCGTCATGTCCGACGATTATAGGGTCGTCCCCACGACCCCGGGTCCAGGTTGGCCAGCCGCCGACATTTCCGACGACTGTATGGTCGTCCCCACGACCCCGGGACTAGATTGGCCCGCCACCGTCAAGTCCGACGACAATAGGGTCGTCCCCACGACCTCGGGACTAGGTTAGCCAGCCGCCGACATGTCCGACGACTATAGGGTCGTCCCCACGACCCCGGGCCAATGTTGGCCAATCGCCGACATGTCCGACGACTATAGGGTCGTCCCTACGACCCCGGGACTAGATTGGCCCGCCACCGTCATGTCCAACGACTATAGGGTCGCCCCCACGACCACGGGCCAAAGTTGGCATGCCGCCGACATGTCCGACGACTATTGGATCGTCCCCACGACCACGGGCCAATGTTGGCCAGCCGCCGACATGTCCGACGACTATAGGGTCGTCCCCACGACCCCGGGACTAGATTGGCCCGCCACCGTCATGTCCAACGACAATAGGGTCGTCCCCACGACCCCGGGTCTAGGTTGGCCAGCCGCCGACTTGTCCGACGACTATAGGGTCGTACCCACGACCCCGGGACTAGGCTGACAAGCCGCCAACATGTCCGACGACTATAGGGTCGTCCCCACGACCCCGGGCCAAAGATGTCCAGCCGCCGTCTTGTCCGACGACTATAGGGTCGTCCCCACGACCCCGCGACTAGATTGGCCCGCCACCGTCATGTCCAACGACTATAGGGTCGTCCCCACAACCACGGGCCAAAGTTGGCCAGCCGCCGACATGTCCGACGACTATTGGATCGTCCCCACGACCACGGGCCAATGTTGGCCAGCCGCCGACATGTCCGACGACTATAGGGTCGTCCCCACGACCCCGGGACTAGATTGGTCCGCCACCGTCATGTCCGACGACTATAGGGTCGTCCCCACGACCCCGGGCCAAAGATGGCCAGCCGCCGACATGTCCGACGACTATAGGGTCGTCCCCACGACCCCGCGACTAGATTGGCCCGCCACCGTCATGTCCAACGACTATAGGGTCGTCCCCACAACCACGGGCCAAAGTTGGCCAGCCGCCGACATGTCCGACGACTATTGGATCGTCCCCACGACCACGGGCCAATGTTGGCCAGCCGCCGACTTGTCCGACGACTATAGGGTCGTACCCACCACCCCGGGACTAGGCTGACAAGCCGCCAACATGTCCGACGACTATAGGGTCGTCCCCACGACCCCGGGCCAAAGATGTGCAGCCGCCGTCTTGTCCGACGACTATAGGGTCGTCCCCACGACCCCGAGTCCAGGTTGGCCAGCCGCCGACATTTCCGACGACTATAGAGTCGTCCCCACGACCCCGGGCCAAAGTTGGCAAGCCGCCGAAATGTCCGAAGACTGTAGGGTCGTCCCCACGACACCGGGCCAAAGTTGGCCAGCCGCCGACATGTCCGACGACTATAGGGTCGTCCCCACGACCCCGGGCCAAAGATATCCAGCCGCCGTCTTGTCCGACGACTATAGGCTCGTCCCCACGACCCCGAGTCCAGGTTGGCCAGCCGCCGACATTTCCGACGACTATAGAGGCGTCCCCACGACCGCGGGCCAAAGTTGGCCAGACGCCGACATGTCCGACGACTATAGGGTCGTCCCCACGACCCCGAGACTAGATTGGCCCGCCACCGTCATGTCCGACGACAATAGGGTCGTCCCCACGACCCCGGGTCCAGGTTGGCCAGCCGCCGACACTTCCGACGACTATAGAGTCGTCCCCACGACACCGGGCCAAAGTTGGCCAGCCGCCGACATGTCCGACGACTATAGGGTCGTCCCCACGACCCCGGGACTAGATTGGCCCGCCACCGTCATGTCCGACGACAATAGGTTCGTCCCCACGACCCCGGGTCTAGGTTGTCCAGCCGCCGACTTGTCCGACGACTATAGGGTCGTACCCACGACCCCGAGACTAGATTGGTCCGCCACCGTCATGTCCGACGACTATAGGGTCGTCCCCACGACCCCGGGCCAAAGTTGGCCAGCCGCCGACATGTCCGACGACTATAGGGTCGTCCCCACGACCCCGAGACTAGATTGGCCCGCCACCTTCATGTCCGACGACAATAGGGTCGTCCCCACGACCCCGGGTCTAGGTTGCCCAGCTGCCGACATGTCCGACGACTATAGAGTCGTCCCCACGACACCGCGCCAAAGTTGGACAGCCGCCGACATGTCCGACTACTATAGGGTCGTCCCCACGACCTCGGGTCTAGAATGGCCCGCTACCGTCATGTCCGAAGACTATAGGGTCGTCCCCACGACCCCGGGTCTAGGTTGTCCAGCCGCCGACTTGTCCGACGACTATAGGGTCGTACCCACGACCCCGAGACTAGATTGGTCCGCCACCGTCATGTCCGACGACTATAGGGTCGTCCCCACGACCCCGGGCCAAAGTTGGCCAGCCGCCGACATGTCTGACGACTATAGGGTCGCCCCGACGACCCCGGGCCAATGTTGGCCAATCGCCAACATGTCCGACGACTATAGGGTCGTCCCTACTACCCCGGGACTAGATTGGCCCGCCACCGTCATGTCCAACGATTATAGGGTCGTCCCCACGACCCCGCGACTAGATTGGCCCGCCACCGTCATGTCCAACGACTATAGGGTCGTCCCCACAACCACGGGCCAAAGTTGGCCAGCCGCCGACATGTCCGACGACTATTGGATCGTCCCCACGACCACGGGCCAATGTTGGCCAGCCGCCGACTTGTCCGACGACTATAGGGTCGTACCCACCACCCCGGGACTAGGCTGACAAGCCGCCAACATGTCCGACGACTATAGGGTCGTCCCCACGACCCCGGGCCAAAGATGTGCAGCCGCCGTCTTGTCCGACGACTATAGGGTCGTCCCCACGACCCCGAGTCCAGGTTGGCCAGCCGCCGACATTTCCGACGACTATAGAGTCGTCCCCACGACCCCGGGCCAAAGTTGGCAAGCCGCCGAAATGTCCGAAGACTGTAGGGTCGTCCCCACGACACCGGGCCAAAGTTGGCCAGCCGCCGACATGTCCGACGACTATAGGGTCGTCCCCACGACCCCGGGCCAAAGATGTCCAGCCGCCGTCTTGTCCGACGACTATAGGCTCGTCCCCACGACCCCGAGTCCAGGTTGGCCAGCCGCCGACATTTCCGACGACTATAGAGGCGTCCCCACGACCGCGGGCCAAAGTTGGCCAGACGCCGACATGTCCGACGACTATAGGGTCGTCCCCACGACCCCGAGACTAGATTGGCCCGCCACCGTCATGTCCGACGACAATAGGGTCGTCCCCACGACCCCGGGTCCAGGTTGGCCAGCCGCCGACACTTCCGACGACTATAGAGTCGTCCCCACGACACCGGGCCAAAGTTGGCCAGCCGCCGACATGTCCGACGACTATAGGGTCGTCCCCACGACCCCGGGACTAGATTGGCCCGCCACCGTCATGTCCGACGACAATAGGTTCGTCCCCACGACCCCGGGTCTAGGTTGTCCAGCCGCCGACTTGTCCGACGACTATAGGGTCGTACCCACGACCCCGAGACTAGATTGGTCCGCCACCGTCATGTCCGACGACTATAGGGTCGTCCCCACGACCCCGGGCCAAAGTTGGCCAGCCGCCGACATGTCCGACGACTATAGGGTCGTCCCCACGACCCCGAGACTAGATTGGCCCGCCACCTTCATGTCCGACGACAATAGGGTCGTCCCCACGACCCCGGGTCTAGGTTGCCCAGCTGCCGACATGTCCGACGACTATAGAGTCGTCCCCACGACACCGCGCCAAAGTTGGACAGCCGCCGACATGTCCGACTACTATAGGGTCGTCCCCACGACCTCGGGTCTAGAATGGCCCGCTACCGTCATGTCCGAAGACTATAGGGTCGTCCCCACGACCTCGGGACTAGATTGGCCCGCTACCGACAAGTCCGACGACTATAGGGTCGTCCCACGACCCCGGGCCAAAGTTGGCAAGCCGCCGAAATGTCCGACGACTTTAGGGTCGTCCCCACGACCCCGGGACTAGATTGGCCCGCCACCGTCATGTCCGACGACTATAGGGTCGCCCCGACGACCCCGGGCCAATGTTGGCCAATCGCCAACATGTCCGACGACTATAGGGTCGTCCCTACTACCCCGGGACTAGATTGGCCCGCCACCGTCATGTCCAACGATTATAGGGTCGTATCCACGACCCCGGGACTAGATTGGCCCGCCACCGTCATGTCCGACGATTATAGGGTCGTCCCCACGACCCCGGGTCCAGGTTGGCCAGCCGCCGACATTTCCGACGACTGTATGGTCGTCCCCACGACCCCGGGACTAGATTGGCCCGCCACCGTCAAGTCCGACGACAATAGGGTCGTCCCCACGACCTCGGGACTAGGTTAGCCAGCCGCCGACATGTCCGACGACTATAGGGTCGTCCCCACGACCCCGGGCCAATGTTGGCCAGCCGCCGACTTGTCCGACGACTATAGGGTCGTACCCACGACCCCGGGACTAGGCTGACAAGCCGCCAACATGTCCGACGACTATAGGGTCGTCCCCACGACCCCGGGCCAAAGATGTCCAGCCGCCGTCTTGTCCGACGACTATAGGGTCGTCCCCACGACCCCGCGACTAGATTGGCCCGCCACCGTCATGTCCAACGACTATAGGGTCGTCCCCACAACCACGGGCCAAAGTTGGCCAGCCGCCGACATGTCCGACGACTATTGGATCGTCCCCACGACCACGGGCCAATGTTGGCCAGCCGCCGACATGTCCGACGACTATAGGGTCGTCCCCACGACCCCGGGACTAGATTGGTCCGCCACCGTCATGTCCGACGACTATAGGGTCGTCCCCACGACCCCGGGCCAAAGATGGCCAGCCGCCGACATGTCCGACGACTATAGGGTCGTCCCCACGACCCCGCGACTAGATTGGCCCGCCACCGTCATGTCCAACGACTATAGGGTCGTCCCCACAACCACGGGCCAAAGTTGGCCAGCCGCCGACATGTCCGACGACTATTGGATCGTCCCCACGACCACGGGCCAATGTTGGCCAGCCGCCGACTTGTCCGACGACTATAGGGTCGTACCCACCACCCCGGGACTAGGCTGACAAGCCGCCAACATGTCCGACGACTATAGGGTCGTCCCCACGACCCCGGGCCAAAGATGTGCAGCCGCCGTCTTGTCCGACGACTATAGGGTCGTCCCCACGACCCCGAGTCCAGGTTGGCCAGCCGCCGACATTTCCGACGACTATAGAGTCGTCCCCACGACCCCGGGCCAAAGTTGGCAAGCCGCCGAAATGTCCGAAGACTGTAGGGTCGTCCCCACGACACCGGGCCAAAGTTGGCCAGCCGCCGACATGTCCGACGACTATAGGGTCGTCCCCACGACCCCGGGCCAAAGATGTCCAGCCGCCGTCTTGTCCGACGACTATAGGCTCGTCCCCACGACCCCGAGTCCAGGTTGGCCAGCCGCCGACATTTCCGACGACTATAGAGGCGTCCCCACGACCGCGGGCCAAAGTTGGCCAGACGCCGACATGTCCGACGACTATAGGGTCGTCCCCACGACCCCGAGACTAGATTGGCCCGCCACCGTCATGTCCGACGACAATAGGGTCGTCCCCACGACCCCGGGTCCAGGTTGGCCAGCCGCCGACACTTCCGACGACTATAGAGTCGTCCCCACGACACCGGGCCAAAGTTGGCCAGCCGCCGACATGTCCGACGACTATAGGGTCGTCCCCACGACCCCGGGACTAGATTGGCCCGCCACCGTCATGTCCGACGACAATAGGTTTGTCCCCACGACCCCGGGTCTAGGTTGTCCAGCCGCCGACTTGTCCGACGACTATAGGGTCGTACCCACGACCCCGAGACTAGATTGGTCCGCCACCGTCATGTCCGACGACTATAGGGTCGTCCCCACGACCCCGGGCCAAAGTTGGCCAGCCGCCGACATGTCCGACGACTATAGGGTCGTCCCCACGACCCCGAGACTAGATTGGCCCGCCACCTTCATGTCCGACGACAATAGGGTCGTCCCCACGACCCCGGGTCTAGGTTGCCCAGCTGCCGACATGTCCGACGACTATAGAGTCGTCCCCACGACACCGCGCCAAAGTTGGACAGCCGCCGACATGTCCGACTACTATAGGGTCGTCCCCACGACCTCGGGTCTAGAATGGCCCGCTACCGTCATGTCCGACGACTATAGGGTCGTCCCCACGACCCCGGGACTAGATTGGCCCGCCACCGTCATGTCCGACGATTATAGGGTCGTCCCCACGACCGCGAGACTAGATTGGCCCGCCACCGTCATGTCCGACGACAATAGGGTCGTCCCCACGACCCCGTGTCTAGGTTGGCCAGCCGCCGACATGTCCGACTACTATAGGGTCGTCCCCAGGACCTCGGGTCTAGATTGGCCCGCTACCGTCATGTCCGAAGACTATAGGGTCGTCCCCACGACCACGGGACTAGATTGGCCCGCCACCGCCATGTCCGACGACAATAGGGTCGTCCCCACGACCCCGGGTCTAGGTTGGCCAGCCGCCGACTTGTCCGACGACTATAGGGTCGTACCCACGACCCCGGGACTAGGCTGACAAGCCGCCAACATGTCCGACGACTATAGGGTCGTCCCCACGACCCCGGGCCAAAGATGTCCAGCCGCCGTCTTGTCCGACGACTATAGGGTCGTCCCCACGACCCCGAATCCAGGTTGGCCAGCCGCCGACATTCCGACGACTATAGGGTCGTCCCCACGACCCCGGGCCAATGTTGGCCAATCGCCGACATGTCCGACGACTATAGGGTCGTCCCCACGACCCCGGGACTAGATTGGCCCGCCACCGTCATGTCCGACGATTATAGGGTCGTCCCCACGACCGCGAGACTAGATTGGCCCGCCACCGTCATGTCCAACGACTATAGGGTCGTCCCCACAACCACGGGCCAAAGTTGGCCAGCCGCCGACATGTCCGACGACTATAGGGTCGTCCCCACGACCCCGGGCCAAAGTTGGCAAGCCGCCGAAATGTCCGACGACTATAGGGTCGTCCCCACTACCCCGGGACTAGGTTGGCCAGCCGCCGACATGTCTGACGACTATAGGGTCGCCCCGACGACCCCGGGCCAATGTTGGCCAATCGCCAACATGTCCGACGACTATAGGGTCGTCCCTACGACCCCGGGACTAGATTGGCCCGCCACCGTCATGTCCAACGATTATAGGGTCGTCCCCACGACCCCGGGACTAGATTGGCCCGCCACCGTCATGTCCGACGATTATAGGGTCGTCCCCACGACCCCGGGTCCAGGTTGGCC